>CM077164.1:97581824-98271047 GCA_039583875.1 Platanthera guangdongensis | reverse complement strand
AGTCTGGGAATAGGGTTTGAAACCCTCATTTTCTTTTGAGTTTTCTCTTTCTAAAAGCCTTAGAGAGAGGGGAGAGCAAGGAAGAAGGAGAGGGAGAGTTCCGGCCCCCGGTGGAGCTTAGGAGCCCCAAATTACAAGCCAAGTTCATATCTACGGAGGCAAGGCCGTTACGGTGCTTTTCATCCGTTTAGATCTTAATGGCGCCAAACAGAAACCTAAGGGTAACGATTCACTTCTTGGACATGTGAAGTCCTCTTTCCTTTTTGCATAGGAAGCGCGCTCTCGCGAGTATGAGGTGAGTGAGAGGTATTCCTTCGGATATACATGAATAGTCCCTATTGTTTTCCATGTCAAGTCCGGAATCGAAGTACGAACATAGGCATGGTGTGTGAAGGCTACCCGGACAAGTTGGTCTGGATCGATGATGTTTCATTATGCATGTATGGCCAAAGAAGACTCTGCGCCAATTGTTGTTTTCGGGTTTTCTATGCGGTAGATTGTAACAGTGATCCTTGGGGACTAACTCCAAGGTGCACCCAGAAATCTGGGCAGAAGAGTGATTCTGTCATCATGGTGTCCTGGGATCCAACTTGTAAATAACTGGGTTATGTAAAGTGTGTGATCGATTTGGGACTCGAGGAAGCTTGACCCACGCATATGGCTTAAATTGACTTTGCGGTGTGAGTAACGGGTTAGGAAGAACCGTACCTGCTCTATGTCATTCGGTTAAAGCGACCTAAAGTACGTGGTGTAACGCATCCACGCGTCATATGGAATATAACGGTGGGTTCGGCGGGGCCCCACGCCATATTTCACAGACAAGCGGCAGAATTACGTGTGGAAATCTAAATCTACTCATATCCTAACTCAAACATTCTAGCGTAGTATTTTACGTTAGATGAACTCAGCACAACGAATGTCCACTAATATACAAACTCCACATTTATATATCAACTCAGGAATGTATACAACACACTCACTCATGGCCTTAAAGCCTTACAGGTTCCTCTGAAAGTACAAGGTGGATCTGAAATACTCTAGAGGTGGGGGAGTGAATAGAGTATTGGGCTCTCTATAAAAAATTCTTTACAACTTTTGTTGTATTCCTAAGTGAACAGGTTAGTTAATAAAACAAATAAGCACAACAAAATATCTAATCACAGAGCACAGCCAAAATAAAAGAAAAGGGCAACCAGACGATACAAGAAATTTTATAGTGGTTCCCCAACCTGGGTACATCCACTCTTCTACCACCCTGGTAGGAATCCACTCAGGTTTTTGATCAGGTGCCTGACACCAATGAGCTTTTGTTCAGGCGCTCAAAAACCAAAACCTCAAGTCTTTTGGAAGGAGACTTGCAACAGGAATAATTTTGAAGGGAATTAAAACCCTGTACAGGAGTTGGAAGAAAAGTGATGGTGTCTTCTCTTTCTCAATAACAACTGAGAAGACTGTGGATTGATGTTAGAAGATTTGCTCCCCCTGAGATCAAGAAAACTGGAGCACTGCTTCAGGGTGACAGGTCTTGAAATCTTGAGTTCCTGGACCAAAGATTGCTACAGAAACTCCTTTGACAGATAGAGTTTTTGTTGTCCTTTTGAAGTTGTCCTGTAGAATTGAAGATGTTCTCTGGTCTGGGCTGATTGCAGTAGAACTTTAGATTTCTGAAAGATTGTTCTTCTGTGCAATGTCTGTCTGTGTGTCTGACTGACTGTATGCAAGATTACTTTTTCTTCTGTGTATATGTTTCTGACTGAAGAAACCTTTTCAAATTTGAATGCTTGAGCAGTAATTGCAGTCGGCCTTGGAAAGAAGCGGCAATCAATAATTTCCCTAACTGTCTCATGGAAAAACGGCATGTAATAATCCAAGATCAATGCGCGTTCTAACGGTAACATTCTGAGAGGATCTGGCATTGATTACTCCGGAATCATCGCCAAGAACCGGGACGGGAAACTGGAGAAGACCTAGTCTGGAATCGTCGAACGAAGAACACCAATTGTCGAGCTGACTTCACAGTTCGTCGAGCTGAGCTTGAGTTCGTCGAGCTGAGCTTGAGTTCGTCGACCAGACAATAACACTTAGTCTTCTAGGAAAACCTGTCAATTCTGCTTTAACATTCGTCGAACTGATAATCTTCATTCGTCGAGCTGAGATCCAAATTCGTTGAGCTGAGAAGTTGAGAACTTGAGGTCCAAGTTCGTTGAGCTCAGAATCTAGTTCGTCGACCAAAGCTTGAAGCTGGACTTAGAAAAAATTCTGAAGTTATCCTGACTTTAGCTTGATGTAGAAACTCAACATTCGTCGTACAGAGAACAAAGATCGTCGAGCTCAGCACAAAGAAATATCTCACGATCGTCGAACGCCGAACACCTTTCGTCGAGCTGAGTTCGACGAACGTCGAACTCATTTTACTTAGTCTTGAAATCTTCTAAGTCTTGAGTCTCTGATGGTCTTCTTGAAAGCTAGTCCATCTGAAGTTGAACATATGGACTTGGCCTAGACTCTAGGACACAAACTTGACCCTGGATATACAGGTTGGGTCACATCCTAATCTAGTGAACCTAGCACAAATCAACTAAGGATCCAACAATCTCCCGCTATTCTGGTGAAGTCACTAAGAGACTCAAAGCAGAAACAAAGCAAGAAAAAGAAATATATCTGGTAGAGAATTACCAACACATGCAACAGATATATATAGATACAGGCTTTGTTTAAACAAAAAACATAGTTCGAAAACAAATGCAGAAAGAAAATGAAACAAAATAAGGATTACTTCTTCTTTTTCTGCAAAGGTTTGTCTTCTGTTTTCTTTTCTCCTGCCTTTTTGAAGATGATTTCTCTCTTTGGATCTGAAGCCTGAGCCTTTGTCATAGTCATATCAGCTGCCCCAATAATATTCAGTGATGTAGCTCTGGGGACAACTGCTTCTGGATGGAGCTTCATATAATCATCAACATTGAAGAGCTTATTGCCTTTATCAAACCTTTTTAACTCTTCTTTTCTGTACTTTGACATTATTGTTAAACCTGATGTGTCTTTTCCTTCAGCCTTTGCTTTATTGATCAAAGAAAGTCCAATTAGCTCCTGGAATGTAGCCATTCTTGCAGTATTTGCCGTTTCAGGATCTTCAAATGGAATTGGAGGAGAGTACGTCCTTTTTGGACTGTCAGCTTTTTGTTCTTTAGAGGTATGTTGCTGGTGTTGCTGATGCTGTTGATGCTGATTACCTGAGGATGGTTGCCTCTGCTGGTTGCTTCCAGAGGATCTCCCTGAATGTCTCTGATATGTTTGCATGGGGGCAGATCTCTGAGAGCTAGAGCCACTGGCACCAGCTGCTGGAGGAGGAGGAGGAGGATCCTTTCTGTATCTGTGCACTGGAGGAGGAGAATATCTCCTACTTCTTTTCCTTTCCTTCTGTTGGTTCTTAAATAACCACATCCATGCAGGCATTCCCTTATAAGGTGTAACATTATGCAAAATGTAATAAGGGGTGTCAGCATTGGGATTTGGCTTAGGAGTTGGAGGAGGAGGAGCCTTTCTTTTCTTTGACAGCATTTTCTTTTTCTTCTTTGCAGTATCTTCATCTGAATCATCATCATCATCTTCTTCACCGTCAGAACCCTGAGGGTTATCATAAAGAGCATCCAAAGCTTTCAAAGCTTTATCATCAATAACAGCCTTTGCTGTAGAAGGGGCAGAAGTTGAGGTTTCAGGAACTGGAGTTTCGACAACAAGTGAGGAGGAGACAGCACAAGAATCAGGAATGATGGGGACAGAGCTTTCAGCTGCTGCCTTATTCTCCTCTTCAAAATCAGCCAGGATTAGCTCATCCAAATCTGGCGTAGGAGAGTCATCCATAACAAAAACTGGGGCTGAGATGTCTTCTGGAATTACTGCTGGACTGGCTGCAGAGATTGAAGCTAAAGCTGAGATATCAAAACTGTCACAGAGTTGCTTAGCAACTGCTGGACTAACTGGAGAGGTATAGGATACAATAGCTAAATGTGGCTTAGTAAAATCTACTGGAAGAAGCTGCATATGTACAGTATTAAAAACTTGCAGTAATTCTGGTATATTAATTGTGGGATTCATAATGAAATCACCAACAGTTTTTATTTGCCTAATTGACTCATCTAGGTCAATGTCAGTATCCATAAAATGAATCAATTCAATCATCTAAGAATCAAATTCTGGCAAAATATCTGTATCTGTATCTGAAACTGCTACTGTGTCTACTGATGCTGCTGCATCTGCATCTGCATCTACATCTGCATCTACTGCTGCTTCATCATAGAGCATCTCCCCCTGCCTAGGTTCAGGAAAACCTGGAGCCAGGCCCCTAAATGAAGAGGAGGCAGCAGAAAGGGCAGAAATTTGAACAGATAAAGAATGAATAGAAGTCACAAGAGGTGTAATGGCCTCTGTGATAAGGGATTTGATGAGAGGAGTAAGAATGGTGATGATAAATGATATGATGGTTGAATCAAAGGAGGAAGGGGAAGAGGATGGAATGGAGGGTGGAATAGCAGATATGTGATGAGTGAATGGTGATGAAGATGGAATGGGGGCATCTGGCAAGACAGAGTCTGTGGGTATGTTGTAAGAGGGAATGGAGGACAAATGAGGGGGAAGTGGAGACTGAGGAGGTGTACGGATATGTGAGTCATGAGGTGAAGCTGGAGGTGTGGGTTGTTGATTAGCTTGCAGAGGGGAAGATGGGATGTTGGTGATGTCCAGTGGTGGAGATGGAGGAGGAGTAGGCACATGAGGAGGCTGCTTTGCTGGAAGGGGTGCTGGAAGAGATGGTGGAGGGGGATGGATCTCCTCAGCAGGGTGGGGAGTGACCTTCACAGCTCTGGTGCTCTCAGAAGCTGGGATGGAAGAGGAGGAAGCCTTAGAGGGCTTGGAGATCGTCCTCTCCCATCTGCCAAACAAGGCGCATGTGAGGCGCTTGCTGGCATTGATGAAGATGGTCGGGGAGTCCATGCATTCACCAGCCTTTTCCTTAAGGAAGATCCCCAGGATTCTTCCGAAGCAGACTTCCTTCTTGCTATTGTTCTTCTTAATCAACTCAAAGAAAATCTTGCTCCAATCCACGGGACGCTTATTCACCACCGCGCAAATGATAAGAAATTGATGTCTGGTTATGTAGTTATGTGCGGTGTGCTTGCCCATCCGTACCTTTCCCATAATATCCGCCAAAAAATGATAGGCGGCAGAAAGTTGTTTCTTCAACAACTTGTTAGGGTTGCTTCCGGAAAACCCCATTAACTTCAGCATTTCACTAAATTCTTCAGAATCCATTTCCATATTATCTTCTCCATTTACCAAACCAAAAATTTCAGAGAGAACGCCGGGAGATAAAGAAACAGCAGTACTCCCGATAGTTCCTGTCAATGTATCGTCCTCAGAAGCAATAGACGTGTATACCCATTCTCTAATCTCAGTCGCATGTAGTTTAATCCTTCTGGTCATGAAATCTTTGAGACCAAGTTCCTCTAATAGTTCCAGAATGTAGAGGAAGATTGGGTCAGAGTGTTGGAATGAATCGAAATCCATGTCGAAACCAGTGTCAAATTTCATGGCAGCCAAAGCTCCTGCTGGAATCGCCATTGATGACCTGCACGAAAGACAGAGAAAACGACGATCAAGAGCAAGAGAACTGAAAGCGCGGGACTGAGGTCGAAGAAAACCTAGATATAAGATTTTCAGAATATGAATCGACAATCTCCGTTCCACGAAAAAGAAACAATTCTTCGAACTAAGGTCGACGAAATAAATTATAGACAAATAATTCGTTGATCTCATCCAGAAGAATCAAAAATAGTTCGTCAAACTCCGTTCGACGAAATGTCTTCTGAAGCAAGGTTCGTCGATCTCCGGTCGACCAAAATTGTTTCCACACAGAGAATTCGTCGACCTCCGTTCGACGAGAATCTCTCAAACTTTCCCTAATTCGTCGAACTCCGTTCGACGAACTCTAGAAAATTCGTCGAATGCAGACAAAAACTAATTTAACTTTTCTCCATTGATCATTCCCAGTTGATTTATAAAGAACAGATGATTTTTCTCATCCATTTGACTCTATATATTTCAGATGTCTGCTAGAGACAATTGCTATCCAGCCCCCAGAGGATCTGTCCAAGGCCCTTGTGCCATTCTCTTGCTATGACCCCAGCATCATCACCTCATTTGTCCACTCAGTTTATGCTGCTACTACTTCTGCTGAAAGTAGTGTGGTTGTTTCTGATGTTGCTGCCCCTCCTGCTGCTGAAAGTTTTGATACTGCTGCTGATACTTCTGTTACTGCTGATGAGCCAATTTCTAAGGAGATCCTTATGACAGAGGCACATGAGTTTGAGCCTTCTGAATTTTCTGCTGATATTTCTGCTGCTGATATTGCTGTTAGTGAAACTGTTGCTGCTGTTGTTGTTACTTCTCCAGAACCTGTAGTATCTGCTGCTGTTGTTACTGTTTCTATTTCAACTGCCACACCTTCACTATCTGCTGCAACAACTTCTGTATCTGCTGTTGTCACTACTGTTACTGCTTCAACTTCTGCTGCTACACCCTCTGCTGCCCCATCTGCTTCTATACAGCTCAAGAAAGATTTGATGAAGAAGATTGATGCCCTGTATGATGATCAGAGTTCTGAAAGTGATGAGTTCAGAACAGACTCTGATGATTCTTCTGCTACCATTGCCAGGAAAAGAAAAGCAAGGAGCAAATCCATGAAGAGAGTACCTCCTACCAAGGTCAAAGATAACAATGATATACCATACTATATTCTTCATGATTGCCCCATCACTGAGAACTGGATGCAGTATTCAAAGAATCAACTCAAAGCAATGAAAAAGAAAAGGAAATATGAAAAGGGCTCTTCTCAATTCCAACATTCTCATCCTCCTCCACCACCTCCTCCTGATGCAGGTGCAGGTGGAAGTTCTGCTGCTCAACCCCCTGCTAGAAGTCAAACTCCCTATCAGCCACATGCTAGATCCTACCATAGGGGAAGCCAATCCAGGGGTTCTCAATCCAGGAGAGGAGGATACAGAGGCAATCAAAGAGAAGTCCAGGTTTACTCTAAAGGATACTCAAGGTAACATCCATACTCCAGGGAAGGACAAATCTCATCTGACACCACATCTGGTCCTTTTCCCTATAAATTGAAGGAAACTGTTTCATCCAGGCCTCCTCAAGATAATCCTTCTAATAGATATGAGCCACCAGTACCTTTTGAAGACCCTGAGAACAATCCAGCTGCTTGGACTGCAAGGATGAAAAAACTTGCTGCACTGGATCAGATCAAGAAAGCTAAAGAGCAAGGAAGGGATTCCTCCAACATCTCTACAATGTTTGAACAAAGAAAGAAAGAGTTGGAAAAATATGCATCAAGCAAATTTTTTGATTCTGACAGGTACATGGAACTGCATCCTGAAGCTGTAGGTCCCAGGACCAAACAGTAATCCACTTTAGGTACAGCAGATGATACTAGATCAAAGAAGGAAGCACTCAACCCCAACAGAGAAATCAAACTTGTTAAGGGCAAGGAAAAGAAATGATTATATAAGGTGACAATCTCTTGATTTCTGATCTGGGATGATATATATATATATGTCTCTGGTTCTGCAATGTCCAGCTTTTTTGCTTTTCTGTATTGATGCTTGTATGTTGTTAGTTAATTTTCTTTCCAATGTCTGTAAATAGTAATCCTAACCCAAATAGGGGGAGATTGTTGGAACACCCTATTACTAATTTGGGTCAGGATCACTATGTCTCTAGGAAACCAATGTTTGACCTCCTGTATAGCTCAAAAGGTCAATTAGAATTGAGTCTAAGGGTTAGAAGTCTAAGTTTGGAAGCTGCCCTCAAGACCAAGACTTTTTCAGTTTGAGACTAAGTCATATCGTCGAGCTCAACACGACGATTCGTCGAACTCCGATCGACGATCGTCTAGCTCAACTTCGACAGATCGTCGAACTCCATTCGACGATCGCTGAGCTCAACTTCCACATATCGTCGAA
Source organism: Platanthera guangdongensis (assembly GCA_039583875.1). NCBI lineage: Eukaryota > Viridiplantae > Streptophyta > Magnoliopsida > Asparagales > Orchidaceae > Platanthera > Platanthera guangdongensis. The sequence continues at coordinate 98,263,020 of CM077164.1, read as the reverse complement.
CTCCATTCGACAATCGGTGAGCTCAGTTCGACGATCTTTGACTCAGCTTTGGATCTTTATCTTTGAGCTCAGTTCGACGATCTTTGAGCTCAGATCGACGATATTTTGCTGCAGTATAAGTCCATATCGCTGAGCTCAGTTCAACAATAGCAGAACTCAGTTCGACGTTTTCAGATAACTTCAAGGATGTTTCAAGATTCAAATTCAAATCAGTTATGGAGTTATTCTGCAATTAATTCAGAAGATTTTCTAGCCGTTTTCATTTATTTCTGGACCAAGTTTCAAGGGATTTTCAAGGAATATTTCTATGGACTTTCCTCCAGAAGACATTTTGCAATTAAGGATGCAATTAATGCAGGCCAACGACTATTCTTGACAGAGGATGTTTTTCCATTCAGTATCAGAGAATAAAAGACAAGAATTTTTGAATCTCTCTATCACATAGAAACACACAGATAGACAGAAAGACAGACATCAGTAATCTTCAGAACAAGAACAAAAATATTCTCTGTCTCAAAGAATTCTCAAGAACACACATCCAAGGAGATAAAAGTTTTGAAATCTTCAGATCTCCCTTGTCTCAAGTGCTCAAGGCCAACATCTTTCAAGACTCCAGACATCCAACATTTCAGTTGTTCCTGAAATCATCTATTGCTGGAGATCAACTTCTGAAGGTCTATCACCCTACAACAAAGCTTCTTTTCCTGTAGATCTCAAGGACTCAGGGGGAGCTTTGACACCATCAATCCACATAGTCTTCTCAGCTGTCTGAGAAAGAGAAGACTTCCATCACTCTCTCACCCCTATCTCTGTAAAGGGTTTCTCAAACTCCCTTCAAAAGTTTGAGCTTGGTTTTTGAGCACCTTATCAAAAGCTCATTGGTGGCAAGACACCTGATCAAAAAATCTGATTTGGTTTTTGAGCACCTTATCAAAAGCTCATTGGTGCCCAGGACATCTGATCAACTCATCCTGCAGTGGATTCCTACCTAGGGTGGTAGAAGAGTGGATGTACCCAAGTTTAGAGGAACCACTATATTTCCTTGTGTCTTCTAGTTTTGCTTGTCTTTATTTTTGTTTCTGGCTGTGATTGTTCTGTGATTAGCTTATGATTAGTTTAATTCTGTGAATAGATTTATTCATTGCTTCCCTATTCGCTCAGATTACAACAATTGTTGTAAAAAGTTTTCAAGCACTATATACTATATTCACCCCCCTCTAGAGTATATCAGATCTAGCTGCACTTTCAGTCTTTCTAAAGTTCTTGCTCCTGAGTGACTTCCACACTCACTTGAATGAACTTCTTGCAAAACAGCTGGAGCTTCTTCTTCTGAAACACATCTTGCCATGGCAGAGAGGAATGTTTTTCTGTAGAGGATCCCTGCCACTAAGTAATAGTGAGCTGCTTTTATTCTGAACTTTTTCTGATCTCTGATTGAATGATAAAGTTTCCTGTTGATAGATAAAGAACGAATGGGTCCATACAGGAGGGACGTTGATCAACCTGCATCAACTCTCCTTCCTCCACTGCCAGGCGGAAGAGTTCAGAAGTTGTTCCTCCTGATGGCACTCCATACTTGGCAAGAACATCTGCCTTGTCATTTTCTGTTCTAGGGATGTGCTCAAAGGTAAAGCTTTTGAATTTGCCGACTTCTATTTTCACAAGAGCAAGATATTTATTCAAGATCAACTCTCTTGTCTCAAAGTTACCAAGGACTTGTGACGCCATCACCAGAGAATCAGTCTTGATATGAACATGATCAATTCCGAGTTCTCTTACAAGTCTCAAGCTTGCTAGCAAAGCTTCATACTCGGCTTGGTTATTGGTCGCTGGAAAAAAGAACTTGATGGCCTGCTCTAGTTTGATGTCGTTTGGGTTGATCAGAACCACTCCTGCTCCAGAAGAATTTCTGCCTGAGGCATCATCAACATAGATGGTCCAAGCCAAAGGAGTCCTTTCTGCTTGATCAGAACTAGACTCTGCTGTGTCAATCAGGAAGTCTGCTAGAACTTGAGCTTTGATGGCTGTCTTGAGCACATAAGAAATTTCAAATTCACTCAATTCTATTGCCCATTTGGCTAATCTGCCAGAATGCTCTGGTTTCTCCAACACACTCTTCAAAGGTTGATCAGAAACAACTCGAATTGAGTGCGCTTGGAAATACGGATGGTGTAACACCTCCCCTGTAGTGGACGTATAATATGGGTCCGGCCGGGGCCCCACAACATACGAACGCCACAGCTTTAGTATTATAAGTTGATATAGCTACCCAAACTCAAAACACTTGCACAACACAGCGGAAAACCAAGCACAACTAGAAGTTATCCACTAATCAAAAGAGTAAACAAATGGTCTTAAGGCCTTACATCAAATGTCCAAAAGTAAATAGTACATCAAACAAGAATGTGCATAGCACTCCTAGTCTACCTCGGCATGCAAGCCGGACAAAAGAGTCTCAAACAAACATCATCAAAAATGTAGTGCTACAAAAGAGGGAAAAACACTTCATGGGGCTTAGGCCTTTCTGGCCGGCGTGCTAGCTTCTGCATGCGATCCTTGCCCTGTAAAAATTATTAGTAACGTGGGTCAGCAAAGGCTGACCTCAAACTGTGTAACAACACATCTCCTCCCGGCCGCCCGTAACGGACCACGGGGAACCCTCCAACCTGCAAGTCAGCACTTCATATGCAAATAAACATCTATAAATAGGAAAGCATTAAAACAGGCTTGGATGTCTCAATCATCAAACATGTTCTCTATTGGTTGAGCATATAAAGTAAGGGGCCTACTATGCAACATGAATGCAACACTCGGGCTTCACCCCAGGTAACCTACAGCGTATGCATCTAGCACAACATCACATCATTTGGGTACTCACGTTTCCCCAATTGGCATAAAGCCGCAAACACTAAGGGAGTCACCTCTCCCTTAAGCGGCGCACAGGCCGCCACAAGGAATTCTTGCCAAGGCCCCACCCGCTCGTGGGCTTAGCCCCGGGCTTGCCTGCAAGCTCTGACGTCTCATGTCAGGATTCCAACAAACACAGACCGACCGATTCTAAGAAGCCTTGCTGGACCCCACCCGCTCATGGCCTCTTTGTCCGGGCTTGCCCCAAGCTTGGCATTCTCGTCAGTCTCACAGAAGGGGACTAGTCTCGCCGGGACACTCTCCACACATGACGCACATGTCACGGGATAGCCAGCCGACCACGGAGACATAGCCATGCCTTGGCACAACACAAACCAAGACTAAATACATCGTAATCCCTCTTTGTACTGCAGCGTTCCCGCGCACCAAGGAAACCATCTCCAACTCGTGCGGAGCTAACCTTGTTCACCAAGGAAACCATCTCCAACTCATACGGAGCTAACCTTGTCCCTTAAGGAAACCATCTACCGCCACGAGGAGCTAACCTTGTCCGGGTTCGACTACACGTACCTTTTCAAGCAAACGGGACAATCACCACCACCACACAAACGGCATCTTGCCGCAACGGAAAATCTCTATGAATCCCTAAGTTCGTATGCAACATCACCGAGTCGGACTCACGGTCGCGACTACGGCTTCACCCACCATGCCTAATCCACTAGCGAAGCGGATCTCTAATGCAAGATATGCCGGGGACGGACTCAATCAACCCGGAGGTTCCTCTTGAACCTTGGCAAACCAAAGCCCCTCTTATTTGAGAGTTTGGTGCCCAAAAATCTAGAAGGAAACGATGCTAAAAACGTGCATCCTAAAGACCGAGAGGAGAGATGTCGTTACCTTCCGACTCCTCTTCCTTGCCATGGCAAAAATGGCCGGATGGAAATCTTCGTAACGCTCTAAGCTCCACGGATCCGGACTCGGCTCGCGATTTGGAGCTCCGAAACCCTTCCTACAGCCCAAGACCTTCTTCTTCTTCCTCCTTGCTCTAGTTTCTCTCAAGAACTTAGAAAGAGAAGACTTGAAAAAAAATGAGGATCTGCAACCCTAAATTCGGACTTAACTTCCCAGGAGATGGCCTGAACCGTTAGATCCCAAAACCAGAAAAAGAATGGCCGCGATTCGCCTGGAAAACAGAAGACCTGGGCCGAACACGGCCTGGCACACGCCCGTGTCCAGGGCTATGTGCCCCATTCGCCGTCTCAAATCGACTCGCCTGGAATCGCACACGGGCATCCGACACGCCCGTGTTCCATCTGACACGCCCGTGTCCCCAGTGACACGGCCGTGTGGCTAGCCGTGTGCCTCCAACTACACGGCCCCGAAACCAACCCGAGAGGTGACACGGCCTGGAACACACCCGTGTCCCAAGCCGTGTGCCAAGTCTCGACACCCGTCGACAGGCTTTGTGTCGACACCGCGGAAAAACGTCGAGCGAAGATCGTCGACCAAGCGGGACACGCCCTGTGACACGCCCGTGTCACAGGCCGTGTGCCCCAGTCTCGACACCTTGTCGAGCAAAAGTGTCGACACTTGGGACGAGTGTCGACACGGCCTCGACACGCCCTGCGACACGCCCGTGTCGCAGGCCGTGTGCCACCCTCTCGACACCTTGTCGAGCGAAAGTGTCGACACTTGGGCCGAGTGTCGACACGGCCTCGACACGCCCTGCGACACGCCCGTGTCGCAGGCCGTGTCCTCCACTCTCGACACTCTGTCGAGCGAAAGTGTCGACACTTGGGCCGAGTGTCGACACGGCCTCGACACGCCCTGCGACACGCCCGTGTCGCAGGCCGTGTGCCTCCTGCCAGAAACCCAAAAATTTTTCTGAACTGCAGACTGAGCCTCTTGAAAAACTGGGGTGTTACAACTCTCCCCCACTTAACAGAATTTCATCCCGAAATTTCAAAACAAAAGAGGTACAAAACTTAAATTGTACCTTGACAAAAATAGTTCTGGATAGTCTTCTAGCATGGCCTGTTCTCGCTCCCAAGAGAACTCCTCACGACCGCAGTTGTCCCAACGAACTTTCACAAGTTTAACTTCTTTATTCCGCAACTGCCGACTCTCCGAATCTTCTATAGCGATTGGAAGGACTCGCGTCCTCAAGTCTTCCTCAATCGGCACCGATGCCGGCTCAATCACCATGCTAGCCTCCACCAAGGCTTTCCTCAAAACGGAGACGTGGAAGACGTCATGTAATCCACTCAAATCTGCGGACAACGCCAACCGATAGGCTGCTTCTCCTATCCGCTCAACAATTTCAAAAGGCCCCAAAAACCTTGGACTCAACTTCTTGAGTCGGCGAATCCGTGAGACGCCTTTGAACGGCTTAACCTTCAGATAAACCCAATCACCAACTGCAAATTCCAACTTCCGGTGACGAGCATTAAAATATTTTGCTTGCCTGTCTTGCGCCACTTTCATACGCTCTTGGATGGTCCGAACCAACTCACAAGCGTCAACTACCACATCCTTTCCCAAAATTTTGGTGTCTCCCGCCTCTGCCCAAGACATTGGCGTACGACACCGCCTCCCATACAAAGCTTCGTATGGCGCCATCTTTATGCTTGCTTGAAAACTGTTATTGTACGCAAATTCTACCATGAAGAGGTGATCCTCCCACCTCTTGCCAAAATCAAGAACGCACATTCTCAACATATCCTCCATAGTACGGTTCGTTCTCTCCGTTTGCCCATCAGTTTGAGGATGGAACGCCGTACTGAACTTTAGCTTCGTGCCCAAACTCTTCTGAACCAGTCTCCAGTCCTTGGACGTAAACCGTCCATCGCGATCACTGACTATGCTCTTAGGAATTCCGTGCAGTCGCACAATGTTGTGAACATACAACTCCACCAGCTTCTCCACGCTGTCCTCTTTCCGATTCGGGATGAAGTGAGCCACCTTGGTTAGGCGATCCACGATCACCCAAATAGCATCATTACCATGCTGCGATCTAGGCAAACCGTGCACAAAGTCAATGGAAATGTCCTCAAATTTCCACTCAGGAATTGGAAGGGGCTTCAGGAACCCGCCCGGTTTCTGACATTCGGCCTTCACCAAGGCACATGTTTGGCAATGACTCACATACAAAGCTACATCCCGCTTCAACCCCGGCCACCAAAAGGATTTCTTCATATCCAAGTACATCTTTGTACTGCCTGGGTGAATGGAGTACTTTGAGAAGTGAGCCTCAAACATCAACTCCTCACGGAGATTGCCAAACTACGGTACACAAACCCTTCCATCCTTTCTCAAGATTCCCCCGATCATCTCCCAGGTGCTTCTCTCGCCCGTTTGAGCCTCCAACACAAAAGGTTGAAACTCCACATCTAATCGAGTCGCTTCCCGAATACGATCGGACAAGTCGTTTTGCACTTCAATCCAGTTCAACCGAGCCACGCTAGACTCGCCACTCGCAACACATTCCAATCCAAGGGACTCCCATTCCCGTACCAACCGCTCATCATGAGCTTCGATCCAATTTCCTTGCCCCGAGTACTTTCTACTCAACGCATCCGCCACCACATTGGCTTTACCCGGCGTATACTGGATTGCCACTTCGTAGTCTCCAAGAAACTCATCCCATCTGCGTTGCCGCATGTTCAAGTCCTTTTGATCCAAGAGATACTTCAGGCTTTTATGGTCCGTGAAGATCTCCACCCTTGCGCCATACACATAGTGTCGCCAAATTTTCAATGCGAAGATTACCGCCGCCAACTCCAAATCATGGACGGGGTAATTCCTCTCATGAGGTTTCAGCTGTCTAGACCCAAAAGCTTTCACCTTCCCATGTTGCACCAAAACGCAACCCAAACCGCATCCCGATGCGTCACTGAAAATTTGAAATCCATCGGTCCCTTGCGGTAAACTCAGGATCGGAGCCATCATAAGCCTCTCCTTCAGGGCCTCAAATGCTTGACCGCACTCTTGGGTCCACACAAATTTATGGTCTTTGCGAGTGAGAGAGGTGAGGGGTAGAGCTATCTTCGAGAAATTCTCCACGAATCTCCTATAATACCCGGCTAGTCCAAGAAAACTTCGGACTTCCGCCACGGTCCTCAACACCGGCCAATCTCTGATGGCCTCCACTTTCGCTGGATCCACTGCCACCCCATCACCACTAATCACGTGGCCCAAAAATGCCACCTTCTCCAACCAGAACTCGCATTTGGAGAATTTTGCATACAACTCATTCTCCCTCAACACTTGCAAAACCATTCTTAAGTGGGTCTCATGCTCCACTTGCGATTTGGAATACACCAAAATATCATCAATGAAAACAACCACAAAAGAATCCAAGTATTCCCGGAATACCCGATTCATCAGATCCATGAACACCGATGGTGCGTTCGTCAACCCGAACGGCATCACCGTAAACTCAAAGTGTCCATACCTGGTACCAAAGGCAGTTTTGGGTATGTCCTCATCTCGAATTCGCAGTTGATAGTAGCCTGACTTCAAGTCCAGTTTCGAATATACCACTGACCCCACCAATTGGTCGAACAAATCGTCTATCCGAGGGATCAGATACTTATTCTTGACGGTCAATTTGTTCAGCTCTCGGTAGTCTATGCATAGGCGCATGCTACCGTCCTTCTTCTTTACAAACAACACCGGTGCGCTCCACGGTGAAGAACTGGGTCTAATATACCCTTGCTCCAACAGTTCCTGTAACTGTACCTTAAGTTCCGCCAACTCCTTTGGTGCCATCCTAAAAGGAGGACGTGACACCGGTCTAGCCTCCGGCACTAACTCGATCGAGAAGTCGATCTCCCGCCGAGGAGGCGCTCCAGGAAGTTCATCCGGAAATACATCCTTGAACTCTGCCACCACAGGCACTTCCTCAATAGATAGTTGGGAGAGACGAACCTCCAATAATGCTACAAGCGCTACACCACCCTCGTTAACCTCCCGCACCAATTGCATGGCCGAAATCAGGGAACAGGCCACTCCACAAAGGCCCTCAAATTTGACTTCCGTTTGCCCCTTACTCCTTAGAGTCACTACCTTGGATAAACAGTCAATGCTGGCGCGCTGCTCTGCAAGCCAGTCCATGCCCAAAATGACATCGAACTCTACTAAAGGTAACACTGCTGCTTCCAGAGCGAAGACAACTCCGTCTAGCTCCCAACAAATGCGCCCTTTAGCCCCGGTGGTCATAGATGACCCATTGGGCATGCGCACTTTCAGCTCTGCTCCCGACGAAAAAGACTCAACTCCTATTCTCCGGATGAAGCTCTCCGCAAGAAAGGAGTGCGATGCTCCCGTATCAAACAATACCCTAGCGGGGTATCCGGAAACTAACACGAAGCCTACAACATAGACATTCCACAAAAGTCTAAAAGGATGAAGCACAAAATTTAAACTTAAATTTTCTTCATACCTGTCACCACATCAGTCTGGCGGATCGCTTCCTGCTGTCCAAGGTTGTAGGCCCTTGGTTGCACCGGTTGGAACCGAGAAGCGCTCGACTCCGCCATCTTCCCCTTCTCTGCAGCACTGGGGCCGGAGCGCACAGTCTGCTCCTGCCTTGCCTCTTGCCCCGCTCCCCCTTGCTGACAAGCACAGGCTATATGCCCAACCTTCCCGCAGTTGTAGCACGTCGGCGGTCCCCTAGAGTGGGAACCCCCAGGCGTCCAGTTGCTCCTCTCACCAGATCTGGGAGTGTGAGGCTTCTTCCTCCACCTACTCCCATCAGACTTTCCATGAGATTGGGAAGGCTTCCCTTCCCCTTGCTTGGGGGTAAAACCCTTTCGACGCTGGGTTCGCTCCAGATCATTCTCCAAACTTCTGGCGGCTTCAACTAGATCATTAAATCCCGCCCTCTTCATGGAGATGAGGGGTTGTCTCAGATTTTCCCTCAACCCTTGGTAGAAGAGGTTATCCCTCTCTACATCATCAGCCATTGTCGTTCCCGCATAACGACCCAAACGGGTGAACTCTTGCACGTACTCGCCCACCGTCTTGTCTCGCTGCATTAGATGCAGAAACTGCCTCTGCAGGGCCAGCCGCGTAGAAACTGGTATATATCTCTTTAGAAAAGCGTCCCCAAATTCCTCCACCGACGGGGTGCGTCCAGGGAACTGGCGGCCACTAAGGCTCACCCACCACAACTTGGCGTCTCCTTCCAACATGAACGCCGCATACTCAGCTTTCTTTTCCTCTGGCGTCTCTGCCGCCCTTAGTAGTTCTTGAACACAAACCCACCAATCCTCCGCATCCGTTGGCGTTCCAACACCCTTGAAGGACGGGGGATGGAAACTCAGGAAATACTTCATGTGTCGGTCTCCATGTCCTACCACCACCCTTTCTGCCAAAGGCTCCACTCGCCTGGCTTCTCCGCCTGGCACGGCCGTCGCCGTGTCCGGTGTAGCAGGGGTTGCTACCTGGGCTGCAGCTGCCGCTTGGGCTGCCACCATCGCTTCTGCAAGCATACGGCAGAAGTCGGCCGGGTTTACACCCGTGCCCAAAAGGCCTGGAGCAGTAGCACTGCTCACCGAGAGATCATCCCTTGCTCTTGAAGTGCCCGCCTCGTTGCTTGCACTCTTCAGGAAAACAAGAAATAAGGGATTAGTCTCCAATCTCAAGACTAAAACATAAGGACACTCACGGTCCCGCGTTACTCTTATGTGGATAACTTCTCTACAAACCGACCTCGAATCTAACCTCGCTTTGATACCAAAATTGTAACACCTCCCCTGTAGTGGACGTATAATATGGGTCCGGCCGGGGCCCCACAACATACGAACGCCACAGCTTTAGTATTATAAGTTGATATAGCTACCCAAACTCAAAACACTTGCACAACACAGCGGAAAACCAAGCACAACTAGAAGTTATCCACTAATCAAAAGAGTAAACAAATGGCCTTAAGGCCTTACATCAAATGTCCAAAAGTAAATAGTACATCAAACAAGAATGTGCATAGCACTCCTAGTCTACCTCGGCATGCAAGCCGGACAAAAGAGTCTCAAACAAACATCATCAAAAATGTAGTGCTACAAAAGAGGGAAAAACACTTGATGGGGCTTAGGCCTTTCTGGCCGGCGTGCTAGCTTCTGCATGCGATCCTTGCCCTGTAAAAATTATTAGTAACGTGGGTCAGCAAAGGCTGACCTCAAACTGTGTAACAACACATCTCCTCCCGGCCGCCCCTAACGGACCCCGGAGAACCCTCCAACCTGCAAGTCAGCACTTCATATGCAAATAAACATCTATAAATAGGAAAGCATTAAAACAGGCTTGGATGTCTCAATCATCGAACATGTTCTCTATTGGTTGAGCATATAAAGTAAGGGGCCTACTATGCAACATGAATGCAACGCTCGGGCTTCACCCAAGGTACCCTACAACATATGCATCTAGCACAACATCACATCATTTGGGTACTCACGTTTCCCCAATTGGCATAAAGCCACAAACACTAAGGGAGTCACCTCTCCCTTAAGCGGCGCACAGGCCGCCACAAGGAATTCTTGCCAAGGCCCCACCCGCTCGTGGGCTTAGCCCCGGGCTTGCCTGCAAGCTCTGACGTCTCATGTCAGGATTCAAACAAACATAGACCGACCGATTCTAAGAAGCCTTGCTGGACCCCACCCGCTCATGGCCTCTTTGCCCGGGCTTGCCCCAAGCTTGGCACTCTCGTCAGTCTCACAGAAGGGGACTAGTCTCGCCGGGACACTCTCCACACATGACGCACATGTCACGGGATAGCCAGCCGACCACGGAGACATAGCCACGCCTTGGCACAACACAAACCAAGACTAAATACATCGTAATCCCTCTTTGTACTGCAGCGTTCCCGCGCACCAAGGAAACCATCTCCAACTCGTGCGGAGCTAACCTTGTTCACCAAGGAAACCATCTCCAACTCATACGGAGCTAACCTTGTCCCTTAAGGAAACCATCTACCGCCACGAGGAGCTAACCTTGTCCGGGTTCGACTACACGTACCTTTTCAAGCAAACGGGACAATCACCACCACCACACAAACGACATCTTGCCGCAACGGAAAATCTCTACGAATCCCTAAGTTCGTATGCAACATCACCGAGTCGGACTAACGGTCGCGACTACGGCTTCACCCACCATGCCTAATCCACTAGCGAAGCGGATCTCTAATGCAAGATATGCCGGGGACGGACTCAATCAACCCGGAGGTTCCTCTTGAACCTTGGCAAACCAAAGCCCCTCTCATTTGAGAGTTTGGTGCCCAAAAATCTAGAAGGAAACGATGCTAAAAACGTGCATCCTAAAGACCGAGAGGAGAGATGTCGTTACCTTCCGACTCCTCTTCCTTGCCATGGCAAAAATGGCCGGATGGAAATCTTCGTAACGCTCTAAGCTCCACGGATCCGGACTCGGCTCGCGATTTGGAGCTCCGAAACCCTTCCTACAGCCCAAGACCTTCTTCTTCTTCCTCCTTGCTCTAGTTTCTCTCAAGAACTTAGAAAGAGAAGACTTGAAAAAAAATGAGGATCTGCAACCCTAAATTTGGACTTAACTTCCCAGGAGATGGCCTGAACCGTTAGATCCCAAAACCAGAAAAAGAATGGCCGCGATTTGCCTGGAAAACAGAAGACCTGGGCCGAACACGGCCTGGCACACGCCCGTGTCCAGGGCCGTGTGCCCCATTCGCCGTCTCAAATCGACGCGCCTGGAATCGCACCCGGGCATCCGACACGCCCGTGTTCCATCTGACACGCCCGTGTCCCCAGTGACACGGCCGTGTGGCTAGCCGTGTGCCTCCAACTACACGGCCCCGAAACCAACCCGAGAGGTGACACGGCCTGGAACACGCCCGTGTCCCAAGCCGTGTGCCAAGTCTCGACACCCGTCGACAGGCTTTGTGTCGACACCGCGGAAAAACGTCAAGCGAAGATCGTCGACCAAGCGGGACACGCCCTGTGACACGCCCGTGTCACAGGCAATGTGCCCCAGTCTCGACACCTTGTCGAGCAAAAGTGTCGACACTTGGGACGAGTGTCGACACGGCCTCGACACGCCCGTGTCGCAGGCCGTGTGCCACCCTCTCGACACCTTGTCGAGCGAAAGTGTCGACACTTGGGCCGAGTGTCGACACGGCCTCGACACGCCCTGCGACACGGCCGTGTCGCAGGCCGTGTTCTCCACTCTCGACACTCTGTCGAGCGAAAGTGTCGACACTTGGGCCGAGTGTCGACACGGCCTCGACACGCCCTGCGACACGCCCGTGTCGCAGGCCGTGTGCCTCCTGCCAGAAACCCAAAAATTTTTCTGAACTGCAGACTGAGCCTCTTGAAAAACTGGGGTGTTACAGATGGAGTCTGCGAGCTGACATGACTAGTGCCAAGGCTAACTTTTCCAGAATCAGATATTGTGTCGCTGCACTTTTCAGAATATGGCAAACATAATAAATCAGGAACTGTTTCCTGCTCTCCTCTTGAAGAAGAACAGAGCTGACTGCCTCAGGGCCAACTCATAAGTACAAGAAAAGCATCTCCCCTGACCGAGGACTCTGGAGCAGAGGTGTTGAAGTCAGCTGCTTCTTCAACTGCTCAAAGGCCTGAGAACACTCTTTTGTCCATTCAAACTTGGACACTCCTCGAAGAGTTCTAAAGAAAGGATAACTCTTGTCTCCAACCCGAGAGAGGAACCTCGCAAGACCTACTAACCTCCCCCCTGACTGTTGAACTTCCTTAGGTGAACGGGGGGGGGAGGCAAATCAAGAATAGCTTTTACTTTGTCCGGATTGGGGGCAAGTCCCTCTGGAGTAAGGAGATGACCAAGGAACTTCCCCTTACTCGCCCCAAAGGTGCACTTCAACGAGTTAAGCTTCATTTTATATCTATACAGAGTAGCGAACGTCTCTGCTAGATCTTGCAAGTGCGGCGAAAAAGACTTACTTTTGATCAAGAGGTCGTCTACATATACTTCTATGTTTCTTCCTTTCTGTTGCTTAAATACACGGTCCATCATGCGTTTGTAGGTTGCACCAGCATTTTTAAGCCCAAAGGGCATCATAAGGTAACAGTAGCAACCATCATTGGTAATGAATGACGTATGAGGAACGTCAGGTTTATGCATTCTTATTTGGTGATAACCAGAAAATGCATCTAAAAAACTCATAAAGGAGTACCCTACTGGAGAATCAACTAAAGAATCTATTCAAGGCAAGGGGTAACAATCTTTGGGGCATGTTTTATGAAGTTTTGTAAAGTCTACACACATGCGCCACTTCCCTCCTGATTTTTTAACCATTACAACATTGGATATCCAGGTTGGGTATTGAATCTCACTAATGAAATTTGCCTTTAGGAGCTTCGCGACCTCCTCTCTTATTGGTTCAACAAGCTTCGTTGCTATACCTCGTTTCTTCTGCTGGACAGGCTTGAAGTTGGGATCAATATTAAGGTGGTGGCAAGCAACATCCGGATCCATGCCCGGCATGTCCTCTGCTGACCAGGCGAAGACATCCAGGTTCTTCAACAAGTAGGAGATCAGCTCGGCCTTCTGATCTTCAGGTAACTCCGAGTTGATGGAGAGCTTTCTCTCCTCCCCCTCAGCAATGGGGACTCCTTGCGTCACCTGGTCAGGTTCCAGGTGAGCTCCTCCATCAGCAGCAGTTTCTGAACTTGAAGAGGCTTCTGCAGCTGCTGTTGGAGCAATGGAAGGACTGGCATCAACCATGTTAACAGTGGGAACATAACACTCCCTTGCTCTCCTTGGGTCACTCCTGACCCGACACATCCGTCCATCAGCGAAAAACTTGATCGCGAGGTGGTAAGTTGAGAACACCGTTTGATACATGTTCAACAATGGTCTGCCGAAGATGGCGTGATAGCTACTGGGAGCGTCAACCACTATGAACTGAACTTGCTTGGTTGCCCCTCCAAGCTTTACTGGCAAGGTGACGCTTCCTTCAACTTCTTTTCTCTCCCCAAAGAAGCCGTAGAGTGGCCCTTCGGTGGAAAGCAGAGGCTTTCCAGTCTTAAGGGCATCAAAGGTTGATTTAAACAGCAGGTTGACTGAGCTTCCAGTATCAATAAGAATCCTGTCAACCGTGAAATCCCCAATAACAGACTTAATCACAACTGCATCATCGAATGGATTTGTTGTTTGGGGCAGATCAGCTTGGACAAAAGTGATGACCTCGCTCGGTGGAGCAGTGGAAGAGGAAGAGGCCACGTCTGCTTGAGTGACTCTTGAGATTGAGGACTTCCGAGTAGACTCGGCTCCTGCCCCACCGTGAATAAATAAGAGTCGACCCAGGATTCCTTCATCATCTGCATCGAAGCATTCAACCGAAACGTTGATTGGCCCCAGACGGCCTTCGTCCCCTACCTCCTCACATTCTTGATATGTTTCAGCTACTTCCTTGCCTTTGGAAGTGGACGGATTTGAAGAAGAGACTTTCTTGCTCAAATCAATCTTGCCCTCACAAAGCAGTTTCTCTATTAGCAGACGAAGGGCTTTGCAATATTCGGTCAAGTGACCCTTCTCTTTGTGGAATTGGCAGAAATGCGCGTTGTTCCTTGGCCTCCACTCTCTCTGAGGCCCGTGTTTCTTCTCTTCCGATTTCTTCTGCAGGATCTGGATGACTTCGTCAAGATCCAGACCTGTAATCTCCTCCACGGAGTTAGTATCACACCGGCTCGGAGCAGGCAGGGCTGCTTGCTGGAGGATGGGAAGCGCTTACAGCGGTATGGTGGGAGTGGTGGCCAACGTCAGTCTCTGATCTTGAAACTGTTGATGGCCGAGAAAGGGTTTCTTGTTGCGGAAATTCCGGCCCGTTTGAGAAGGAGGCTGGAAATCTGGGCGAGGGGGCTTGCTGTGATGGTGGTTGCAATGAGAAGAAGAGCCGGATGCATCCCTTCCTTCAACCTTAGCTGTCAAGGATGAAACATATGTGGGGTTAGCGTTCTTGCCTTCAATGAAGCGGTTAACCATGGAGATCAACTCCTGGTATGTTTCTGGTGCCTTTGTTGTTGCTTTAAATTTCAAGGGGCCTTCCCGGAGGCCATGAATCAAGGCAACCTTATAGTAGTCGGGGTTCACGTTCCTTACCCCCTGAATCTCTTTCTGGAAGCGATCAACAAATCGTGCAACTGATTTGTTGTCCCTTTGCTTGATCTCGAAGAGAGCGACCGGTCCATCTTTTCTCTTTCTTGAGGTAGCAAACCACAGCAACAGTTCGCTGCGAAGCTCAGCGAAGGAAGAAATCGTGCCCAAAGGCAGCTCAAAAAACCACTCTCTCGCCTGTCCTTCGAGAGTGGTAACCAAAAGTTTGCACTTGATGGCATCAGAGAGGCATCTCAGTGCAATTTCCCCTTCGAATGCTTGGAGGTGGGCGACTGGATCAGTCTCCCTTGAGTAGAATGGAAGGCGAGGTTCCCTGAAGTTGCTTGGAGCCGACTCCCATCGGATTCGATTGACGAAGGGAGACAGAGTCTCGAACTCAGCAGGGTAAAAAGGGAGGACTGAAGCCGGGGAGTCCGCGGGCTCGGCGGACTGGAGATCAGCGAAATGGAGCTGGCGGGCAGGAGTGCCCCTGACTGCTTCTCTGAAAAAATTCATGAAGGAGGCGAACTGCTCCTCCCGAGGGCGCAGAGGGGCAGCGGACTGCACAGGATGGCGAGGAGTGACTGAAGATTGCCGAAGTAGAGTGCGGCGAGCTGGGGTCTGACGGACTGGTGAGTCCGCAGGCTCTGCTGCGGCCTGGGGAGCAAGTCGCTGGGTTAACACAAGCAGGGCTTAGCTGATCGTATCGAGACGTTGATCAGTCTGCTTGCGGGATTGATCGGCCTCAAAGCGAGCTTGCTCGATTGCATCCCAAAGAGAATCCTCCGAAGAGCTGGAGCGGTCTGAGTAGCGAGCTCGGCGGTCTGACATGTCTGTCCGCTGTATTCGAAATGCTACTCGAATCTGAAGGTCGCGTGTTAACTGTTGATGCACGAAAATGTAAAGGGGGGGGGGGGGGGGTGAGCACCACCAGCTATCAGTTCGAGCACTGGGGAATAGAAGGGAAAAGAGAGACTGCGAGTAGTAATCTACTAAGTAGACGAGAGCAAGAAGAACAACAGGGTCGTGAGCCACGGCAACAACAGACCTCGCCCGTCGCGGCCTGAATGCCTATCTAGCGATGGGCTTTTCTTGGACTGAAGAAGGGTTTGATTACAAGTGAAGGAAAATAGGAAGAGGCAAGTGCTGAGCAAGCTGGAGTCCGCAAAGCACGAAATTCAAGTCCGCAGCCTTTAACAAGTAGGCTCCTGGGCATGAGTCAGCGTGTCTTGGGTGCACCACCTCCCCCCATTTATAGGATGGGGGCCTGCCCAAACGGGCAGGGCTA
This sequence comes from Platanthera guangdongensis, assembly GCA_039583875.1. Classification (NCBI taxonomy): domain Eukaryota; kingdom Viridiplantae; phylum Streptophyta; class Magnoliopsida; order Asparagales; family Orchidaceae; genus Platanthera; species Platanthera guangdongensis. The sequence goes on along the minus strand of CM077164.1, from coordinate 98,246,765 downwards.
AAATAACCGACTGCCCGGGGTACAGGAGAACCGGGCAGCAGTGACGGGAAGCAAAAAGAAAGAACACGCCAGTCCGCTCAAAAGGGGCGGACTGGGCTTGCGGGCTGGAGCTTCCATCTACTGCTAGGCGCGATCCTGCTAGAGGATGGCGGCCTGGGCGGACTGGACACTGCGTCCGCCAAAGTGGAATCGATCCAGAGATCCAAAGGCATGGTGAACCGGGCGAACGAAGCATTGAGTCCGCCGTTGGGGGATCAGCCTTGGGGTGGCTGATTGCTGCTGCTCTGCCGAGCTGGGTGGACTGCCGAACCATATCCGCCTGTGATAGGCCAGGGACCTTAGAACTATGCCGGGTCGCCGGGCCTTGTGGGTTGCCAAATTGAGTCTACGGATAATAAAACAGGACCTTGGCATCTTGTAGGTGTTGCGGACTAAGGGGTTAACATATATTAATAAAATTCCTTGGTTTAGTCTTAATTTGATATTGGATACTTAAACTTTTGTGATGCATGCTTATTATGTTATAACACATTCTGTGATAATATTGATACATGCTATGAATGCTTATGGTTACTCTTGTCTTTGAAAAAATTATTTACATCATAATCTTTGTTTTATTATAAGTGATGTATATCATTGACTAAGGGTTATGACTTCTCCAAATAGGGGGAGATTGTTGGGTACATTGGAAACTGTGTACCTGATTTGGAGAAGCCTCACCTAACTCAATGATATTCATCAATGTGTATTTGATGGGTTGTTGAGTTTTGATGTGCAGGTTAAGGAAATACAGAAACTTTTCTAAGTACAAGTGTCGACACTTGAGAAGGAGATGTGTCAACACCAGAAGCCAGATTGTGTCGACACACATGACTTGTGTCGAAACACAGAAATTCTATCGACAACAACTGTGTCGACACATAAGACTTGTGTCGACACACTCAAGAATTCTGTCGACACCAACTATGTCTATACCAGAAGCAGATTGTGTCGACACACATATATTCAGTCTAGAACAACTGTGTCGACACACAGGACTTGTGTCGACACACACCAGGATTCTGTCAAACATCAACTATGTTGAGACTAGAAGATATTGTGTCGACAAACAGGACTTGTGTCGACACATTCCACAAAAGCTGTGTTAAGAAGATAAAGAAGGGCTGAGTCGACATTGTGTGAGCTGTGTCGACATCATCAAGAATTGTGTCGACACAGGGTGTATTTGTGTCGACACATTTGAAGTTTTGTCTCGACACTTTTCTGCTGAGATAGAGTACATTGAGGTATCAAGGGTCAAGACTAAAGACTTGACAGCTATCATAACTAACAAAGCTGTTGCATCTGTCAGAGCTGTCAGAAGGCCGTTATGAACCGGATCAGCCGGTAACCTCGGATGGGGTCTATATAATGACATGTTCTATCATCAAATAGATATCCAACAAGAAGAAGAGAAGTCTTCATCCAGAAATCAACAAGTTTCTGACAGATCCTGAACAAGTCTGCAAGAAGAATTTAGAGCCACATCTGAATAGAAAAAGGAAGCTGGATTGAAGATCATCTCCAACTTCACAAGATCAACCTTACTTTGTTCAAATTCAAGAAACTTTGAAGAATCTAAGACAGGCTGGATCTAAAGTAATCAAATCTATCAAGAACTGATCAAGAAGCCTTCACCCCTTTCTCTCTCTACCTGGGTGAAGGATTTATTCTCTTTATAATCAATTTTCTCTGTAGGATCTTTTATAGATCTAAGTGTAAGAGAGTTATCTCTCTGAGTTGTAAGCCTAAATCTATAACGACTAAGGTAGGGCTGAGTGCCTGAGGTAGGGGATTAATTTCTCTGAGTTGTAGGCCTGGTGAAAGAGGTTGAGGTAGGGTTGGATTTCCTGAGTTGTAGGAATATGGACTCACTATGAGGTATGGTTCTCTGGAAGAATCTGAGTTTTAGCACTTGGTGAAGTGTGAGCTGTAGGAACCTTTCAGGGTTCTGAGTTGTAAGATCTAAGGATCTGAGAAGAAAGAAGGGAGTTAGGCTGAATCTAGTATACTGCTAGATAGGCGAAGGGGAAAAGTGGATGTACCCATCTCTTGGGGAACCACTATAAATCTGTGTGCATTCTGTGTTGGCTGTGTGTGTTTTTAAACTGTGTTGTGATAATTGCTGAATAAGTAGTCTAACAGAAATATATCCTATCTGCCTTAATAAAAAGGAATTGAACCTATTCACCCCCCCTCTAGGTGTTTAGGAGATCTTGAAACCAATTCTTTCACTAACCATATTGGTTTTTTTGCCATCCTGTGGTGCTTTGGTTCTTCCATTTTAGGGAGCCTACAATCAGATGTGCTCTGTCCCCACTTATTCCAGTTAAAACACTTGACCTTGAACTTTTTTTTTGCGTTTGTTAGGGCCTGCGACTTGGGAGCTACCATGGGAGGGACTGGTCCTCTTAGAGTTCGGCACATGTTTAGAACGAAGGACCAAGTTAGCCGCAGCCTTCTGCTTGCTAACAGTTTCTAAAGTGTGTCGAGTCCTATTTTCATCCTCAATGTGAATAAAATGCTTGAGGTCATTAAGACCGACCTGCATCTTCTTGCGGTACATTTCAGTTTTAAAGATGTACCACGTAGAGGGAAGTTTAAAAATAATCGTGCCAGCAACAAAGCTGTCAGGCAGGGAAATATTCTCACTATGTAAAGAGTCAACTAAAGATTTAAAATCCGATACCTGGGGGAGAATCATCATCTCCTCATCGAACATGAAGGAGTGGAATTTGTCCACCAGGTGCGCCTTGGACAAATCCTCCTCTTACCTGAAGTGCTCTTCTAGTGCCTCCCAGATTTCCTTGGCAGTCTTCATTTTGATGTATTTCTTTGTCAGGCTGGAGTACAAGCGGTTCAACAGTTAGTCGTGATAGAAGTACTCATCAGCGATCCACTATGTCTCATCGTCAGTCCCCAAAACGTCAGCACGATTAGACTAAACTGTGTAAAACACGTTCAGGTACTTCATCCCAAACTTAGTATTCAACTTCCAATCGTTGAACTCCGTGGCCGTAAATTTTTCCAACTTGAGCATCGGAACCTGAGATGAGAAGTTGTTCCCCTTCATCATCTTGTCTATCTAAAAATATATGTTGCTCTACGGTTGAACAACGGTCACATGTAGGATTGTAACTACCAGGACTGGGGGCTGTCCTCTAGCGGATGTGAAATTTCATAGAACTATTGTGGTTGATTGAAAAATGGAACTAACCATCCACCTTTTATATTATAATTATTGATTTCTCCTGAGAGTTCCTCCAGGTGATGGCAGGAAACCAGAGAACCTAGAGCAGCGGTCGGGTTCGATCACCTGCGGCGACAGAAACTCTCCTTTTTTACTTTTTGATGGATCGCCGGACAGACCGAGGGCAACGACAGTAGCGGCGGAAGACCAACAGAGGCGGTGGCTCTTTTCCTCTTTAACGATCAAAGCCGGTGGTGCCTCTTTCATCCCGATTGCAGCGACGACCGATCCTCTTCTCTACTAGCACAGAAAACACACATAGGCAGCGGCGACGAATCATAGAGGCAGATCTGTCTCCTACTCCACCGACGCAGGAGAGAGCGGCGACGGATCCTTTCTCTTTTCCCTATTGTGCAACGGTTCAGGAATGGGAAAAATGGGATCAGGTGGCGGGATCATGTTCCGAAAAAAGAAAAACGAAAAGAGCACGGGAGAAACAGAAACGGGAGCGGGATTCTCCTTCGCGATTTCAGAAAATGGTGGTGGCGAGACCGAGGAAATCCTTATTCCGCTATTTCGATCACCGATGACAGGAAAATCCTTCTGATAAAGCAACAACGCCTGATCCTCCTCTTGATCGAAAGCAGCGATGGGAACAATGGTTGAGGGCGACGACACTGTGCTGGTGGCAGCAATTCCTCCTTGTGATCGAACACACCAACATCTTCTCCTTTTCGAAACTTGGCGGCGAGATCGTTCTGCCTTGCCGATCACTAGCAGCAATGGAGACGAATTCTTCTTCTCCGGTGCGAAAATCGGGGAGAGGTTTTTTCTTGGGAGAGATGGTTACGAAAGACATAAAACTCATACAACGGGGGCGGTAGTGCTTCGAGGATGTGTTTGTTGCTCGAAGCATCCGGATGGAGATCTAAGTGGAATCCCCTACCCGTTGCCCCTAGGTGGGTATAAATAGGCAAACCCTTAGGAGTTACTATGGGTATGGGTTAACCATGTGTTGGGTACATTGGAAAATGTGTAGCAGTTTGGAGAAGCCTCACCTAACTCAATGATATGCATCAAGTTGTATTTGATGTTGTGCTGAGTTATCATGTGCAGGTTAAGAAATTGAAAAGGAAAATTTTCTAAGGACTAGTGTCGACACTTGGGAATGGCTGTGTCGACACCAAGGGCCAGATTGTGTCGACATCCAAAATTTGTGTCGACACACAGAAAATCTGTCGACAATGCTGTGTCGACACCAAGGGCCAGATTGTGTCGACATCCAGAATTTGTGTCGACACACAGAAAATCTGTCGACAACGCTGTGTCGACACCAAGGGCCAGATTGTGTCGACATCTAGAATTTGTGTCGACATACAGAAAATCTGTCGACAACGCTGTGTCGACACTAAGGGCCAGACTTGTGTCGACATTATCAAGAGCTGTGTCGACACACAGAGAAGCTGTCGACACGTTCCAGAATTCTATCGACAATGACTGTGTCGACACATAGAACTTGTGTCGACAAACCCCAGAATTCTGTCGACACCAACTTAGTCAAGACAAGGAGTGTTTGTGTCGACACGCAGAACTTGTGTCGACACATTCCACAGAAGTTGTGTCGACAACAACAAGACTTGTGTCGACACATGGACTATGTGTGTCGACACATATGAAGAATTCAGTCAACATTCTCTGCTGTTGAGTCAAAGTTCAATGAAGGGTGAAGTAATACAAGTGAAGATTGACAGCTGTCATTGCTGACATTGTTGTCACATCTGTTAGAGGTGTCAGAAGATAATTTGAAACCGGAACACCCGGTTACCATGGATGAAGCCTATAAATAGATATGCTTTCTCAACAATCAAGGTGTGAAGAAAAAAAACAATAACAACCACAAGAACAACAGATACAGAATAGAGAGAAGTTATTCAAGCCAATCAATTATAATCTCTGAAGGATTGAGAATCCAGAAGAAGAGAAAGAAACAGTCAATAGATTGTGGAGAGAGAAAAATAAGAAGGAGAGAAGTTCTCATCCAGTGAAGGTAGATTCTGAATAATCTGCCTGAAGAATTTAGATTGACTTCTGAAGAAAAATGATTGAAGTTCAACTCCAACATCAAGAAGATCAACCCTACTGTGTTCAGATTCAACAAGCTTTGAAGAAAGCTAAGTCAGGTTGATCCTTAAGAAATCAGTTCTATCAAGAACTGATCAAGAAGCCTTCAACCAATTCTCTCTCAATCTGGTTGAAGATATCAACAACTTTTCATCATTAGTTCTTGTATGATCTGTAATAGATCTGAGTGTAGGAGTGGGGTGTCACTCTGAGTTGTAAGCCTAAATTATAAAGGTTGAGGTAGGGTTGAGTGCCTGAGGTAGGGGAATCTGTTCCCTGAGTTGTAGGCCTGTGGAAGAGGCTGAGGTAGGGCTATTGCCTGAGTTGTAGGAGTGGGGTGTCACTCTGAGTTGTAGGCCTATGGAAGAGGCTGAGGTAGGGCTTGTGCCTGAGTTGTAGGTGTGTGGATTCAATCTAAGTTGTGAGAACCATTCTTGGTTCTGAGCTGTAAGATCTGCGGATCTGAGAAGAAGGAAGGAAGTTATGCCGAATCTAGTACACTGCTAGATAGGCAAAGGGGGAAAGTGGATGTACCCATCATTTGGGGAACCACTATAAAACTGGTGTGCAATCTGTGAATGCTGTGTATGTGAATGCTGTGTTATACTTTCTGCTGAATACATTGCTGCACTAGAGAGAATTATCTGCCTAAGTAAGAAAAAGAATTGAACATATTCACCCCCCTCCTCTAGGTATTTAGAACATCTTGAAACCAATTTTTTCAAGTGATATCAGAGCCAGGTTACTCAAAGATTCGACCTAACAGTCTGAGTAGATCTCCAAGGTAGAAATCTATCAGGAAAAATGAGTTCCATAGAGAATCATAAGGAGTTTGGTTCTATGAAGGTACCTATATGCAGAAAAGAGATTTTTGGCATATGGAAAGAAAGAGTTAGATTATTTATGGAAGCTTCAGATCCAAGAATCTACATGACAGTCAAAGAAGGGTCATTCATTCCAATGAAAGTCTCAGTTCTTGATGCAAATCTCAGGACACCAAAGGAATATTCTGAAATGACAAAAGATGAGATCATCTTGGCTACTATGGATAAGAGAGCACATAATATAATAGTCAGTGCCATAGATGATTCGAAATTCCAAAACTTAATCAACTGCAAGACCTTCAAAGAAATGTGGGACACCCTTATTGTCTACATGGAGGGTTAATAAGAGGTGAGAGAAGATAAAAAGTCTATGCTGAGTCAAGAGTATGAAAGTTTTAGACAATCTAAAAAAGACAGCATAACTGAATGTTACAAGAAATTCTTTAGAATAGTTAATGAATTGATGTCATATGGAAGAAAATTCAGCACATATGAGTTAAATAATAAGTTTCTGAGATCATTGACTAAAGACTGGGACACTAAGATATATGCCATTAGGGAAGTGGTCAGACTAGCAGAAATTTCACCTCCAACATTATTTGGCAAACTGCTTTCATATGAAATGCTGCTGATGGTCAAAAAAGAGGAGGAGAAAGGTAATAAAATTGATTATAGAGATAAGTCAGTGGCTTTCAAGACTGAAGCCATAAGGAAGGATAGGAGGATGTCTCCATCCCTCATAGAAAAGCTGTAGAAGTTGTTTCAGAAAGTTCTGACAGTCACACATCAGATAGTCCAAATTCTGATGAAAACTTAGCAGCTTTCTCAAGACAATTTCAAAGGTTTTTGAAGAAGAAACAGTGGAGATCCAAGCCATCATCCTCAAAATCCAAGGGTGATTACTATCAGAAAAGGAAATCCTCTAGGAAGGACAGGTATAGCTCTAAACCTAATAAATTATCTTCAACTAAGATTGTTTGTTATTACTGCAACAGGCTAGGACATGTGGTAGCTGATTGTCCTGACAAAATGAAAGAATCTAATGATAAGAAGAAACTAAAAAACAAGGGCAAGAAGGAGAAATCGCTTGCTGCAAAGAAGCAAAAAAGTTGGTCAGATTCTTCATCATCAGATTCTAAGGCTGAAGCTGAAGCTGAAGCATATATAGGACTGTTGGCAGCTAAAGAGGATGTAGAAGAGGCTGAATTCTTGAAGTGGCTGGATTCAGTAAATGAAATTGAAGAACCTTGTTGTAAAGGGCTGATGGCCTTGACAGAAGAAGATCAGTGCCAGGATCAGCCTGGACATAGTAAGGTAAACATTTCTTTAATAGATTCTGATTACTATACTGGTTCAGAATCAGAAGCATCTGCATCAAGAGATGTAGATGAATCTGAATCTGAAGGAGATGTTCATCAACTTATTGATGAATATGGTGACCTGCTGCAAGCACTTAAGAAAAGCAGAATCCTTAATAAAGCACAGGCCAAGGAAATTGCTGATCTTAAGCTGGCTGCATTAGATTCAGAAAAATTGCTGGATCTAAAGATGAATGAAGTAGCCAAACTGAAAAACATAACTGTTATTCAGATGGGTACTATTACATTCAAGAATGATCAAATCAAAAGTTTAGAAGTCAAACTTCAGAAGGAAAAAGATCTGGTGGCTAAGTTCTCTAATCCAAAATCAGTTTTACCTTTAATTGATGACTTTATTCCTAAAAAGGGTAAGACTGGATTGGGCTTTGAGGGAAATGCAAGGGCTGCCAATTCCAAAAGAAAAAGGCAAAGCCCCAGTACAGCCTCTAGCCTTCATACCCCCCATTTCCTTCAAAAAGGTATGGCAGCCAACTAATAGATATGATCATGATATTATACATGATAATGGTAAGCCTGAAATTCTGAATGACAATGGTGTAGCTCCAACACTCAAGCAAAGAACTATTGTACCAACAGTGTTAAGATCAGCTGACAGCAATGCTGTTAGAACTGTACCTAAAAAGAGGTATAATAGATATAATTGTTGGTGCTGTGGTAAGATAGGGCATTATGCCATGGATTGCTGGCACAACACCAGTGTCAGGAAGAATGCCAGCTTACCTGTGATGAAGGCTGCTGGTAAGAATATTAAGTTTCAATCTAACTTGAACCTAAAACCCAATAAACATTGGGGTTCTAAGGTAAATTAATTTTATTTACTGTAGGTGGGTCCAAGTTGCCATGTCCCTATATGGTACTTGGACAGTGGATGTTCCAGGCACATGACTGGAACAAGGAGAATGTTAAAGGACTATACTCCCATAGAGAATGGACCCAAAGTGATCTTTGGTGGATCAGAAAAAGGGGTCATAAAAGGGTTTGGTAATATTTCCTCTAGTTCTATAACAATCACTCAAGTGGCTTATGTAAAAGGTTTGAAATATAACTTGATAAGCATAAGTCAGTCGAGTGATCTTGGGTATGACATCTCATTTATTAAGAATGGGTATCAAATCAAAAGGACAAGTGATCAGAAGGTGATCTAGTCTGGTTATAGAAAAGGGAATGTTTATTGTTTATATTTTGATTATAAAAACATGAACACTCCTGTATGTTTAGTTGCAGATGAGAAAGCATGTCAGTGTGTCCAATTGCACATTAGGCTAGCTCATCTGAACTATAAGACTATAGGCCAGCTCTATAGTTTAGAGTTAGTGAGGAATGGTCCTCAATTTAAGTGCATAAAAGAGGGTATATGCTCAGCTTGTCAAAAAGGAAAGCAGACAAAATCCTCTTTTCATAGTCTTGATACCAAAGACTCTGTGAGGTGTTTGTACCTCTTACATATGGATCTATTTGGTCCTATGCCAGTTCATAGTATAGGTAGGAAAGTTTATACTTTTGTGGTAGTAGATGACTATTCTAGATATACATGGGTTTTATTTTTGAGACAGAAATCTGAAACCCCTACTATCTTTCATAACTTTGTTAAACAAATTCAGAATGAATATAACAATTCAGTGGTCAAATTCAGAAGTGACCATGGAACTGAATTTCAGTCTGAGTGTATGACAAGGTTTTGTGAAGAACTAGGGATTCATCATGAATTCTCCTCACCTAGAACACCTCAGCAAAATGGTATTGCTGAAAGAATAATAGAACTCTCATTGAGGCTGGTAGAACTCTACTCAGTGACACTGCACTCCCAGAATATTTATGGGCTGAGGCAGTAAATACTGCTTGTCATGTTCTCATTAGAGCATCTATAACTAAGAACCACAAAAAGACTCCCTATGAGATTATGAAGGGCAGAAAACCAAACATATCCTACTTTAGTATCTTTGGTAGCAGGTGTTATGTGCTTAACACTTGCAAGTCTCACCTAATTAAGTTTGCTGCCAAATCCCAAGATGAGATATTTGTTGGGTACAATAACAATAATAAGGCATATAGGGTCTACAACTTGACTACACAAGTTGTAGAAGAATCAGTTCATGTAGTGTTTGATGAATCTGAGCTAATTAACAGTTAGTTGTTTAGCAATCCTTGTAGCTCAACAGGTTTAAAATAAAGGTTGGACATGCTGACCATTAATGAAGACCAAACTGCAAGGCAAGATGTGGAAAATGATGGTTGCTGTCCAGGGGGAGTACAAGGTTCACAAGCTGACATTGAAGACAATGACGTTCAGCCTAGTGAAGAAATTGAAGAAGTTCAAATTGTTGATAGAATGCCTCTAGCAATAAGGAATCTAAGGGATCATCCTGCACACCAAATCCTTGGTGATCCCAGACATCGTGTGCAAACCAGAAGCAAACACATGAACACAGTGCTTTGCTCAAGTTTCCTATCATAGTTGGAACCAAAAAGATTTGAAGAAGCCATACAAGACTCCAACTGGATTGATGCAATGCAAGAGGAGCTGAATCAATTCACAAGGTGTAAAGTATGGGAGCTGGTTCCAAAACCAAAGGATCATAATATTATTGAGACAAAGTGGATCTATAGGAACAAAGTGGATGAAAATGACATAATAGTGAAGAACAAAGCAAGACTGGTTGCCAAAGGGTATAAACAGGAAGAGGGCATTTACTTTGATCAGACTTTTGCCCCAGTAGCAAGGTTAGAAGCAATAAGGCTATTCCTTGACTTTGCTGCTTTCCAAGGTTTCAAAGTATACCAAATGGATGTCAAGTCAGCTTTCCTAAATGGTAATTTGAAAGAAGAAGTATATGTTCATCAGCCATCAGGTTTTGTTGATCCACTTTATCCTAATTTTGTTTATAGACTTAAGAAAGCCTTATATGGTTTGAAGCAAGGCCCTAGGGCTTGGTATGAAACATTGTCTACTTTCCTCATTGAAAATAAATTCTCAAGGGGGAAAATAGACAAGACACTATTCTTTAGGGAGTCAAAGGGTAAGATGATCCTAGTACAGACTTATGTTGATGACATAATCTTTGGATCTACAGAAAATAACCTTTGTAGGAAGTTTGCAAAACTTATGCAAGGGAAGTTTGAGATGAGCAGTATGGGTGAGCTCAAATTCTTCTTGGGACTCCAAGTAAGACAGACTGATGAGGGCTTGTCCATTTCACAGTCTAAGTTCACCAAGGAGTTAATTAAGAAATATGGTATGGAGTCATCCACCACCATGACAACTCCAATGGGGACAAGTATGCCTTTAGGCAAAGATGATGCAGAAAAACCTATAGATGAGTCTTTGTATAGAGGGATAATTGGCTCCCTCTTATACTTAACTGACAGTAGACCAGATATTATGTATGCTACATGTGTCTGTGCTAGGTACCAAGCAAGCCCTAAAGAATCTCATTATACTGCTGTTAAAAGAATATTGAGATATCTTAAGGGCACACCTAATTTTGGTCTTTGGTACCCTAAGAATAAAGACTTTCTACTGATTGGTTTTTCAGATGCAGACTTTGCAGGTTGCAAAGAAGATAGAAAGAGTATCACTAGTACATATCAGTTTTTAGGTGGTAGACTAGTATCATGGAGCAGTAAGAAGCAAACTAGTGTGACAATTTCCACTGCAGAGTCTGAGTATATTGCTGCAGGCAGTTGCTGTGCTCAGCTTCTATGGATTCAACATCAACTTGAAGACTATGGTCTCAAGGTAAGTAGAACTCCACTATTTTGTGATTCTTCAAGTGCTATTTCTATTGCTAAAAACCCTGTATCACATAGCAGAATTAGAAATTAGATTTCACTTTATTAGAGAGCATGTTGAAAAAGAATATATATGTTTGGAATTTGTCACCACAAATAATCAAATTGCTGACATGTTTACTAAACCATTAGATGAAACTAAGTTTAATTATTTCAAAATTGAATTCGGCATGTTAAACCTAGAATAACTTAGTAATTCTGGCTAAGTAAGTCAATGTTGACATATAGTAGTGTTTGTCAACACAAAAGGAAATCTGTGTCGACATATAGTAGTTTGTGTCGACACTTAAGGTAAGTTGTGTCGACACAACAAAATAGTGCTGAGATAGTGTTGTCGACACTCAGAGATTGGTGTCGACACATATAAGTTCTATCATTTAGATAGTTGTGTCGACACATTAGAGGTCTGTGTCGACACACATATATTAGAGTCGACTAGTAAGAAGTCTGTGTCGACACATCACAAACTGTGTCGACACATAGTGTTGTCTGACTCTGTCGAGACATTAGAAGTCTGTGTCGACATAATCTCTACAGTGTCGACTCATTAAGTATTCTTTTATCCCGCCTTTTGGCCTTCTGTGTTGACAAACCTATAAATAGGTCACAGAACAATTTTGTCGACTAAGCTCTCAACATTTTCGAGACCCAAACCTTGATTCGACGAACCTTCATCTCTCTTCTCCTCAAATTTCTCGTCATCAATGGCGCCAAAGTTGGAGACCAACATCAATGAAGACTATGAGTTAGTTCGCAATGCTTTTGAGACTACGGCGACTGAGATTCAAGATGTAATAACCCTAATCCAAGATAATGGTTTAGAATATTTTGTCTCTGAACCTACCAAGATCTGGAAGATAGAAATTCTAGAGTTCTATACAAAAGTAACCTTAGATTCAACTAGATTGAAGATTAAGTCATCAATTCAAGGCTGCAAGGTGAAAATTATCCAAAAGCGTCTGAGGAAATTACTTCAATTGCCCAGGACTCAGGAAGATGATGAAGTTACATCTTCAATGACCAAAGAAGCTCTTCAATGGTGTGGCCCGAATCCCAACACTAAAATTGAATCAGCTATGTAAAGGAAAGGAATGACCTCACAAGGGAAAATTTCTCTCAGAGATTGTGGGCAAAGTAATTATCTGCAAACCAGGTGGACATGATAGGATCTCAGCCTATATGTTCAGCTTGATGACCAGGATTATTTTCAGAATCAAAATTAACTGGTCTGTAGTAAGTTTTGATAAGATCAAGGAAATCCTGAAGAAACATAATCTAGGTAGAATTCTGAGTTTGTATCTGGCAATACATATTCCTGAAGTGATGAACCATACCACTTGATCTAGAATAAATCACATGAGAAGGATGGATATGAAAATACTATCCAGGTGGGAAAGAGTTCTGACAAAGGATGGTTTAACACCATAGAAATAACCACAACAAAAAAAGAAAAGATAACACCCAGGAAGCCTGAATCTTCTAGTGATTCAGAAGAGCACGTAATCTTCAGTTCAGATGAAGACCAACAAGAATCTATAAGGAAATCATCTGCTCCTAAAAATGTAGATGATAGTCAGATGCAGGGGGAGTATATTTCAGAAAGCACCATCCCACTGGATCAAGGTCAGGATGTGCCTCCTCTAGGGGGAGCCAATGAACTTTCCCCAGTTCAACAAGAGATCTTGCCTCCAAAAAGTGCTCCTGAGAAAGAGCAAGCTGCTTTAAAGAGTGAAACAGCCACCAAACAATTCTTAAGGTAATAAATGATATTAATCAATATATACTAGATACTGAGCCAGATACATTAACTGTGCTTCTATCTGATGTTGAATAGACACATCATGATAACATCCCTGCACATAATATATCAATGGATGATACATCTGCCTTAGATGATATTCCATCAAATGTTCAAGCTACATATATTCCTCCAGTTCAACAACAACAAGAATTTACTTTTGAGTAATTATTCCCTGACTTACAATAAGTAAGAACTGAGGAAGTTGTGCCAAGAACTGAGGGGGAGGAGCCAGGGACTCAGGAGGAGTTGCCAAGAACTAATAAGGAGCTGCCCTCAAGTCCAAAGGACACTGTGAATCTAGAAAGTACTTCAGAATCTGATGATGGAGAAGCACCTAAAAGCCAAGAAGAGAAAACTGATGGTTTATAAGAAGAAAAGCTCAAATTATAAGAAAACTTTACAGACAGCTTCACAACCCTCAGTTCCAACAGTTGATTTCAGTTCATTGTTGGTTGCTCTTCAAATTAAAATGGATGAGCAAAGAGCAGCCATGGAAAAAATATATGGATAAAAGCCATAAGGATCTTCAGTTCTCTTTGGCTCAAGATATAAAATCAATTAGATTTGAGGTAAACCAGAATAAGAAGGGGATGACAGATTGCTTCCATAAAGGAGGTAATGCTGTAGTTTTTCTGGCAAACAGCAGCAAAAGACAAGGACACAGATTGATGATATAGTGGTCAAGCAAGGCTATGTCCTAGAAAATCAACTTAGAATGAATGATAATCTTACTGAATCACATAATGTGATTGTTACTAAATTAAGGAATTAAGCAACTGCATTAACTGAGGAAAGGGCTAAAGAGAAGTCAGAGTTTGATAAGAAATTTCAAGAAGATTTAGTCACTTTCCAATCAGCTATTCAAGCCTCTCAGAAGCTCATCTCTACTCAGCTCCAAAAGTTTAAAGCTTATTATACAAAGGGAACCAATTATCTGGTAAATCAAATACAGTTCCAAAAGAATGATCTCAGGGATCATATTGAAAGAGAAGTCATAAAGGGGGAGAGGTTGATAGTCAATGCTAGCTCAGAGCATGCCAAATGGATAACAAATGCTGTTAGAGCAACTCTAGGATATCCACCCCTATGTGATGATGACAATACAGATGAGTCAGGAATTCAAGCTGTAGGAAATGAAGGGGGTCAGCAGGAAGTAGCTCAAATCATATATCCCCCTTCAAACTTTGAGGAAATTCAACAACTGGTTCACCAGATGTTTAGTCCTCCAGAGGCTACTAAGAATGTTATCTTAGAGAAAGTGGAAATGTCAGAATCAGTAATGAATAAAGAGCAAGAAGCTCAACTTTCAAAGAAAAGATTTAGAGAGTAGGCTGAACTAAAGCCTGATTTTGAAAGATGGAGTCCAACCTTCAGGAATATAATACTCACTGCCTGACAAGCTGTCAAAGACAAAATGCATGATAGAGGCAAGTGGTATTCTGAAGTTGAATGAAATAAATATCTGCAAAGACAAGATGTTATTCAACAGTTCAGAAGGGATCATAAGGTTGGGAGAATACCTGCTAACGTAGTAGAACCCAGTAAATACTTCCCTAAGCCTTTTCACTATTTTGAAAGGCAAAGAGTCAAGGCTGAAGAACTTAAAAAGAAGGATCTCAAAGGCAAGAAGCCAGCTGAAGATACTGAAGCTCCAGTACAAGCAGAGATCCAGACTGGAAAAGGCATAGTGATCAAGGAGCCTGATCAACCTTAGGATAGATTGACTAGATTATAAAACATTGTCATTTTCAGTTTTAAACTCCATGTAATATTTTGTCAACAAACTATTGTGAAGTTTTATACAAAACAATGATTCATGATTGATATTGTTATATCATATTCTGTGATGATATTATTTACTTGTTTTCTTTATATGTTTCCCTGTCAGTGAATGTTTTTATACATCATATTGTTAATTTTATTATAAGTGACGTATATCATTGACTAAGGGTTATGACTTCTCCAAATAGGGGTAGATTGTTGGCTACATTGGAAAATATGTACCAGATTTGGAGAAGTCTCACCTAACTCAATGATATGCATCAAGTTATATTTGATGTTGTGTTGAGTTATCATGTGCAGGTTAAGAAAATGGAAAGGAAAATTTTCTAAGTACTAGTGTCGACACTTAGGAATGGTTGTGTCGACACCAAGGGCCAGCTTGTGTCGACATCCAGAATTTGTGTCGACACACAGAAAATTTGTCGACAACGCTGTGTCGACACCAAGGGCCAGATTGTGTCGACATCCAGAATTTGTATCGACACACAAAAAATCTGTCGACAACGCTGTGTCGACACCAAGGGCCAGATTGTGTCGACATCCAGAATTTGTGTCGGCACATAGAAAATATGTGGACAACGCTATGTCGACACTAAGGGCCAGACTTGTGTCGACATTATCAGGAGCTGTGTCGACACACAGGGAAGCTGTCGACACATTCCAAAATTCTGTCGACAACGACTGTGTCGACACACAGAACTTGTGTCTACACACCCCAGAATTCTGTCGACACCAACTTAGTCAAGACAAGGAGTGTTTGTGTCGACACACAGAACTTGTGTCGACACATTCCACAGAAGCTGTGTCGACAACAACAAGACTTGTATCGACACATGGACTATGTGTGTCGACACATATGAAGAATTCATTCGACATTCTCTGCTTCTGAGTCAAAGTTCAATGAAGGGTGAAGTAATATAAGTGAAGACTTGACAGCTGTCATTGCTAACATTGATGTTACATCTGTCAGAGGTGTCAGAAGACAGTTTGAAACCGGAACAGCCGGTTACCATGGATGAAGCCTATAAATAGATATGCTTTCTCAATAATCAAGGAGTGAAGAAAAAAACAATAATAACCATAAGAACAACATATACAGAACAGAGAGAAGTTATTCAAGCCAATCAATTATAATATCTGAAGCATTGAGAATCCAGAAGAAGAGAAAGAAACAGTCAACAGATTGTAGAGAGAGAAAAATAAGAAGGAGAGAAGTTCTCATCCAATGAAGGCAGATTCTGAACAGTCTGCCTGAAGAATTCAAATTGACTTCTAAAGGAAGCTGATTGAAGATCAACTCCAACATCAAGAAGATCAACCCTATTGTGTTCAGATTCAAGAAGCTTTGAAGAAAGCTAAGTCAGGTTGATCCTTAAGAAATCAGTTCTATCAAGAACTGATCAAGAAGCCTTCAACCAATTCTCTCTCAATCTGATTGAAGATATCAACAACTTTTCATCATTAATTCTTGTAAGATCTGTAATAGATCTAATTGTAGGAGTGGGGTGTCACTCTAAGTTATAAGCCTAAATTATAAAAGCTGAGGTAGGGCTGAGTGCCTGAGGTAGGGGAATCTGTTCCCTGAGTTGTAGGCCCGTGAAAGAGGCTGAGGTAGGGCTGTTGCCTGAGTTATAGGAGTGGGGTGTCACTCTGAGTTGTAGGCCTGTGGAAGCGGCTGAGGTAGGGCTTGTGCCTGAGTTGTAGTAGTGTGAATTCACTCTGATTTGTAGGAACCATTCTTGGTTCTGAGCTGTAAGATCTGCGGATCTGAGAAGAAGGAAGGAAGTTAGGCCGAATCTAGTACACTGCTAGATAGGCGAAGGGGGAAAGTGGATGTACCCATCATTTGGGGAACCACTATAAAACTAGTGTGCAATCTGTGAATGTTGTGTATGTGAATGCTGTGTTATACTTTCTGCTGAATACATTGCTGCACTAGATAGAATTATCTGCCTAAGTAAGAAAAAGAATTGAACCTATTCACCCCCCCTCTAGGTGTTTAGAACATCTTGAAACCAATTCTTTCACCATGTACCCGAACTGACCCGTTATGCCTCCAAACCCGTTATTCGTCCAAATATACACAAACAATATTGTCCTTATTTGAGGGAGTGGTGAGAGAGTCGCTGTGATTGCTAACATAGCTATGAAAAATGTTTGTAATCTTTGGATAAGTGTATTCACTAACAGCGTTTTCCAAAACACATATTAGGATAAAACACCATCATAATCAAGCATATGTGTCTAAGCTTTAGCAGTCGTGAACTCCAAGAAGTTGGTAGTGAAGGCTTTCAAGAATTGCTTCTCAATATGAAACTCACATTGCTATCATCTATATTACTCTTGAGGGTAAGGTTGGCAACCCTGATTCTTCTGGCGAAAACATTTATTTTTCTCTCAACTTTATGACACTACAAGTTCAATTTCTCCATGTTTTTGTGCAGATCAACTTTGAAGGGGTGACGAGGAACTTGTACTTAGGTGATTTGCTCTCGTTATGTCAATGATCATATGAATTTGTGATACACGCCTCCAAGTAGTTAAAATTTGGACCTCCAAGAAAGATCGAGATGGTTCTCGTACAAATGGCGCCTATGAGGAGCTTGCAGACGGCGAAGCTTCTGGAGGATGAAGAAATCATAATATATTTATTTTTTATTGTTACATGTAAAGAAAGAATTATGTAATGTTTGTTTACTATAGAAATGTTTTATGTATTGAGTTTAGTATAGTAAAAATCTCTATTGGTTTGTACTAAAAGGCTTGGGCTATCTCCCACTTTTTTTATTAATAATATTTTTAAAAAAACATTTTCTTTTCTTTCATTAGATTTTTTAGCAAATGAATATTTTGTTTATTGTTGTATTTAATGATAAAATAAATAATTTCAATAATAAAAAGTTATTATTGCATTGCACAGGCAATGACCTAATAAGTTTGGTCACTACAAATATTTAGTTACAAAAAAGTAATCACTGATAGTATATATTTAGTGAAGAAAAATAGTTTTTACTAATAATATACATTTAGTGATGAAATTAGTTGTCACTAAAAATGTATATTTAGTAAAAGAAATTAATTATCACAAAAACAGTACATTTAGTGACAAAATTATTGTCACTATAAATATACATTTAGTGACAAAAATGTTTTTGGTTGCTAAATACATTTTGTGACGCACATTTTGCAACCAAGTTGTGACAGATCAAATTTGGTTACAAAATATTTTTAGTGACCAAACCGCATTATTTTGTGATCAAAAGTTTTGTCACTAATTGTCAATTTTGTTGTAGTGAATTATATTAAGTGAAGGCTGTTTTAATTTTCTTTCTTAAAAAATACTATCTCATTTGGCCACTAAGGTTGTCGAGCTCCAAAATAAAGTAAATCTTTTGGAAGCTGCACAAAAGCGCCAATTTTATTATAATTATTGTGGTGCTACTCATCGAAGTTAAAATTGTTATCTTTATTATTATTATCAAAATTTCTCTTATGAAAATAATTTTGATAATAATTATGAAAATAATTATTCCCACTTTCAACAACAAATATTGAAAGTTTGCTCAGCACAGCTCCGACCACAATGTTTTTCATCTCTTTTCGAGATTTTCCACATTAAAAAAACTCTTTTGCTAGTCATCTCTCTTACATTGACTATCTGTGCGCTCGACCGCTACCTAGCTAAAACTATGCAATATAGACTGTTCTACATGAGCTTCAAGTTGGCCACAACAATACACACACACACACACACACACACACACACACACACACACACACGAGTGACATTGTAACTGAAAGATAATAGTTGTCAACCTAAATCACAAACAGTAATATTGTCTGGTTCAGATCTGAAAATGAAACAGGAACTGGAATCTTCTTCTTGGCGTGCGGCTTTATCAGAAAAGTTGAAGAAAGATTCTCGGCAATAATAGATCTGAACTCCTTGCTTCCGCGATCGGACAGATGATGAGTATGTGAAAATCGATCTCGATCTGGAGAGCTTTTTCAGTCTATTTCCTCTGAAGATCGAAACCCTTACCGGAGAAGAACAGTGGCGACGGCGGCTTTCGTTCCATGAAGAGAGAGAGAGAGAGAGGAAACATCGATTCTTTTTGGAAAGCGGTGGCTGCAAAACTTAGAATAATTTTCTTCTTGAAAGATTTGTTTTCTGATTAGGGTTTGTCGATTAGACAATACCTTTTATAGGATTACTAATAACGGTCATAATTGGTTTTAATGACGTACACGTGGACCAATCATGTCACGAGATTTGAAAATCTGTCAAATCTGGACTTAGGAGAAATTTCATAGAAAATGAGGTCATATACACGAGTGGGTATAAAACTACTCGAGTAGGTCAAGGACTACTCGAGTAAGAAGAGAAATATTACTCGGGTATATAATTCATGGCTACTCGAGTAGGTAGAAGACAACTACTCGAGTGCATATAATCAACTACTCGAGTATTTAGAAGATCTACTCGAGTACACAGAAAATTTTCACGGGAAGGAGTTGAGCTACTCGAGCACAAGTTGTACTACTCGAGTAGGCAGAATTGAACTACTCGAGTGGTTAGAAGAAGTACTCGAGACAAACACTTAGAAATATTCTGCACACGGGAGAAACAACTACTCGAGTAGTCAGATTGAACTACTCGAGAGGAAAGAAATCTTCTCGAGTATATGAATGGCCTACTCGAGTATTTCTTAACTACTCGACATGGAGAAGAGAGATACTCGACACAGTGTCGAGAACTACTCGAGTATATAAAGTACCTACTCGAGTAAATGACATAGAAAAATTTGGAAACAAAATTTTGGGCAACTCGAGTAGGAAGAGTGATCTACTCGAGTAGTTAAGTAAGCTACTCAAGTATATTAGTGAACTACTCGAGTGTTTTACTTAACTTCACGAGAGGAGGAATTTTCTTACTCGAGTATGCATAAGTTTTACTCGAGTATATCTCAAGGAATCTACTCGAGTAGTTAAGGACCTACTCGAGAGAAATACATAGAAAAATTTTTGTCAGCAATTTTTCTTCTACTAGAAGGGAATCAGTACCAAGTCATTACACAGTCCTATAACTTGAATATGAAGTGTATCCAAATAGAGAGGCTACACATGAGTCAACACTTTGGAACACACAATGAGGGATTACACTGTATGACCCTGTGTTTGGTGACCCATTGTAGACTGACATTGGTCTACACTTCCCATTGGAGTCCTGCAAACACATAACTCAAACGAAGCATCAAATACAAACTAATTCATCTTAGTTCCAGGGTGACTTCATCAAATCTGTGTTAATGTGGGCATAGTTCCCAACAATCTCCCCCTATTTGTTGAAGTCAGAACCCTTTACACTAAGGTGAATTATAGACATAAAAAGAAGCTAAGTAGAAAATGTGCAAGCAAGCAATAGACTATGAGAAAGGATAATAAGAGAAAAAACTTAGAATTATATAATTAAGAATATCCAACATTATCAATTCTACAGTCAATCATTCCACACTCTCAAAAATCCTTGAAAGTCAACCTTGATTCTGTTGTCTGTCCTGTTTCTCTTGTTGTCTCCTCTGGTAGCAGTAGGGTTTTGGATAATACTTGGGAGGTCTAGGAGGGGCAGCAGGGTTGTTCCTCCCATATTCTCTGTCATAGATTCTTCTCTTGGTCATGGATTTTTCATAAAGTTCCCATTCATATGAGCTATAATGAATATTCCTGCTCTCATGGAATTCCATAACTAATCTGAGAGTTTCCAAAATCAGGGATTTGGAGGTTGGAGACCAAACTTCAGCATGTTCAGTAGCTTTAGAGGGAGCAGACTTGCTAGCAGAGGGGCCTTCACCATACTTCCTTTTCTTCTTGTAAGTTTTGATCTCTGGAGGAGCCTGAAGGAAGATGTCAGCAGGATCTTCTTCCCAGCATGGAGCATAGGTGTCTGGAGGGGCAACTGTGTCTCCAGGCCTGGGAGAGAAGGTAGGTTACAGAGGAGCAGCTGGAGTAGAGGTATCTGTAGCTAGAGGATTTAAATGATGAGGAATGATGTTGGGGTCAACAACAAGGTCTGGCAGAATCTGATTGTGCATCCAGACAACAGTGTCATAGGTATGAAATTTGACACTCTGTATCTGGGCTAG
Organism: Platanthera guangdongensis; assembly: GCA_039583875.1. Classification (NCBI taxonomy): domain Eukaryota; kingdom Viridiplantae; phylum Streptophyta; class Magnoliopsida; order Asparagales; family Orchidaceae; genus Platanthera; species Platanthera guangdongensis. Next base: position 98,225,697 of record CM077164.1, on the reverse strand, counting down.
CACATCATCATGAATTATCTTCACATGAGCTTCCCATACATCTAACTTCTGAGCAGCTGATTTTTCTACTTGTTCTTTGAGTTCTTTGATCAATCCCTCCCCCTTTCTGATTTCAACAGATAACTTCTCTATAGTATCTTCTTTGAAAAGACCAACTTCTTCACAGATTTTCACTTTGTTGGCTTCAGTTCTCTTGTCCAGTTCAATTTGATTATTTGCAAGGGTGACACCTTGTTCCATAAATTCTCCAATACTAGTGATAGTGTGGTCAAGGGCTTTGCCACCAAGTTGAAATAAGTACTTGAGCTTGTCAGTATTATGCTGAATTTCAGCAAAGCCTCTGATCATCTCAGTCTTGAGAGCAGTTACCTTGTCAGTTACAGTTTTTAGAGAAGTATCAAAATAATTTCTTTGTTCTTGCAGCAGGAAAGAGATTTGGGACAGCAAATCTGGAGAGGGAGAGGCAGCAGCAGCAGCAGAAGGAGCAGCAGAAGGAAGGGGAGGAGTTACCCATGGAGATATTTCTTCAATGATCACAGAGCTATGAGCTCTGGTGGTAGGAATGATAGCACCCCCTTCTTCTGTAACCTGAGGGAGAGAGAAATCTAGATTTCTGAGAGGAGCTTCTGCTAGCTCTGGAGAGGGCTCATCAGAAAGAAGAATTGTGTCTTGCTGGCCTTTGATGGCAGCAGGAGATTGTGCTAGAGTCCTGGCTGGAGAATATTCAGGAGACTGTGCTGGAGTTGAGTCCTTGTGACATTCAGAGGATGGAGCTGGAGGAGATAGAGGAGGAATATGCATCACTTCTTCAGAGAGCTTTGCAATCATAGCATCTATGGCAGCAGTTGTTGAGATAAGAGATTCTTGAGGTATCTGATCTGAGGGAGTTGCTGGACTTTGAGGAGTATGAGGTAGGGAAGATATTACTGGCTGAGGAGAGGGCTGCCTGGCTTAGATAGAAGGAGTAGGCTCCCCCTCACTTAGTGCACAAGAGGAGCTGGCCACATGATGAGGAGAGGGAGATGGAGTCCTGTCCTCTAGAGCTGGAACCTCTAGAACTTCTGAAATCTTTGCAGCTTGGGCATGATTCTTCAGCTTGAGCTCCCATCTCTGAATAGAAGAAATGGAGACTTTCTTCATGTGGTGAAGAGGGGTCCCTTTGGAGAAGTCGAATACCTGAGGATTTGTTTCATGGAGGAGCAGAGAGATAATTCTGGCGAAGTTGAGGGATTTCAAGCTATCTTTGATTTTGTCCAGAATTAGCATCCCAAACTGATATTTCTTGCGGCAGACAATGACTTGCATGATGTCGAAGAAATACAATGGAATGTCTCTGATGGAGTTGGTCTTGCACAGTAAAATCTTTCCAATAACATCAACTAGGAATTTTCCTTCTGCGTTCATGTTTGACCTTTTGATGTACTGAGCATCAGCCGAAATACCACAGAATAGGGTTATTCTGTCAGAGTCTTCATCATCTAAGTCATCTTCTTCGTCTACTAGCGGCAATCGGAGAAGCTTTTAATTTCCTTTGCTTTCATGAAATCCAAACTTCTATAATCTTATTTGTTGAGCATCCCAAGTTCAGTTTTGAAGAATGAGAACTTGGTCTCGTCCAGCAGCTTCGTGAAAATATCTGCAACTTGCCTGTCTGTGGAGACATTTTGGAGATCTATGTCCCCATGCTCTACATGCTCCCGGATAAAATGATACCTTAGCTCGATATGCTTTGTACGGCTGTGCGAGACTAGATTGTTGGTTATTGCAATTGCGCAGGAAGAGTCGCAAAACAGAGGGATATCCTTGAACTTCATGTTGTAGTCTTCGAACTGGTTCTTTATCCAAAGTAACTGTGCGCAGCAACTGCCTGCAGAGATGTACTCTGACTCGGCTGTTGAGATTGTGACACAGTTCTGCTTCTTACTACTCCAGGAGATTAGCCTTCTTCCAAAGAATTGGCAAGTCCCTGAAGTGCTTTTCCGGTCGTCTTTGCTACCTGCAAAATCTGCATCTGAAAACCCAATTAGTTCGCTGTCATTACTTCTTGGGTACCATTAGCCAAGATTTGGAGTACCTTTAAGGTATCTCAAAATCTGCTTTGCAGCAGCGTAGTGAGATTCCTTAGAGTTCACCTGAATTCAAGCACAGACACATGTTGAAAACATTATGTCAGTTCTACTAGCAGTAAGGTAGAGCAGAGATCCAATTATGCTTCTGTACTTGGTTTCATCAAAAGGTTTCCCTTTTTCATCCTTGTCCAGAGACATAATTGAGCCCATTGGAGTCCTCATAGAGGTTGTGTTCTCCATTCCGAATTTCTTAATTAGCTCTTTGGTGAACTTGGTCTGCGAGATGAAAATTCCATCTTCAGATTGTTTCACCTGAAGCCCTAAGAAATACTTCAGCTCGCCCATACTGCTCATTTCGAACTTCCCTTGCACAAGTTTTGAGAACTTTTTGTAGAGGTCGTCGTCTGTAGAGCCAAAAATGATGTCGTCGACATAGATTTGCACTAGCAAAATCTTGCCTTTAATTTCCCTAAGAAATAATGTCTTGTCTATCTTTCCCCTTGTGAAGTTGTTATCAAGTAGAAAGCTAGACAGTGTCTCATACCAAGCTCTAGGAGCTTATTTCAGACCATATAGAGCCTTGTGCAGTAAATAGACGTAATCAGGAAAGTTGGGATCAACGAAACCTGGAGGTTGTTCCACATACACTTCCTCCTTTATGTTACCATTTAGGAAGGCAGACTTCACGTCCATCTGATAGACGGTGAAGCCTTTGAATGCAACATATGCTAGGAACATCCTTATTGCCTCCAGCCTTGCCACTGGAGTATATGTCTGGTCGAAGTCGATTCCTTCTTCTTGACGATAGCATTTAGCGATGAGTCTAGCCTTGTTCTTTATGATAGTCCCGTCTTCGTCCATCTTGTTCCTGTAGACCCATTTTGTTCCAATGACGTTCTTTTCTTTGGGTCTTGGAAAAAGCTTCCATACATTGCAGCGCTTGAACTGATTTAGTTCTTCTTCCATTGCCAATATCCACGATGCATCAGAGTTTGCATCCTCAAACTTGTTTGGTTCAACCTGCGAGAGAAAACTTAAATAAAGATTCTCGTTAGTTGTACCTCTTCGAGTTCTGACACCATCCCAGGGATCTCCTATGATCTGGTCCATGGGGTGATCCTTTAGATGTCTGAGCTCTAAAGTTCTTGCATCTGGATTATCTTCAATCACTGGAGTGATTTCTTCATCTTGGATGACTTCTTCATTTTGATCATCACCCTCTCAAATAGGAGTTGGAGTGGTGATCTTAATGAGCTTTTTGTCTTTGTCTTCGAACGGTTCATCCAAGCTAGTTTCTTTCAGCTTTTCAACTGCATCTTCAATGAGCACACTAGACGGATTGCTTTGCAGCAAGCTCGTCTCATCAAATACAACATGTATCGATTCTTCAACCAGCAGGGTTTTTCTATTAAATATTCTATATGCCTTACTATGGCTACTATAATCTACAAAAATACCTTCAAAACACTTTTCGCTGAACTTGGTGGTATGATACTTACCATTGTTAAGTACGAACCAAAGATTCTAAAGTATGAGACTGTTGGTTTCCTGCCTTTCAGAAGTTCGTAAGGTGTCTTATCATGGTCTTTGTTTATGAGTGCTCTATTTTGCACGTGGCATGCAGTGTTGACGGCTTCAGCACAGAAGTACTCCGGTAGTGAAGCATCACTCAACATGGTCCTGCAGGCCTCTATGAGTGTTCTGTTCCTTCTCTTTGCCACTCCATTCTGTTGTGGAGTATGAGGAGAGGAAAACTCATGAAAGATACCTAAACTTTCATAGAATTCTGTCATGGCCCCAGATTTGAAATCTGTTCCGTTGTCACTTCTGATTTTGACTATGGAGCAGTTGTATTCATTCTGAACTTGCCTGACAAAATTAGAAAAAATATCAAAGGTATCTAACTTGTGTTTCAGAAAGAACACCCACGCAAAGCGCAAGTAATTATCAACAATCACCAACGTATAATCCTTACCTCCCAAACTTCTAATTTGCAGTGGACCAAACAAGCCCATGTGCAATAGATGGAGACATCTGTTAGAGTCTTTGCCAATAATGCTTTTAATTGTAGCCCTTGTTTGCTTGCCTTTTACGCATGCATGACAAGATTTATCTTTGACGCAATTGACATTTGGGGCATCACGCACTAAGTTCATTGAAAATAATTTATTAATAGTTTTGAAATTAATAGAGCTAGTCTCTTGTGCCATTGGTCATCAAGAGACGCACTATATTTTGCTAAAAGACACACCAGTGTAGAGGAATCTATACAGATGAAATTTAAACAAAAAATATTCCTGCTTCGAGTGCCGGATAGAATCGTTTCCATATTGTCAACGGATTTTATCAAGAACTTATCAGCATGGAATTCGATTATGTATCTTTTATCGCAGAGTTGGATTATGCTAATGAGATTGTGTTCCAATCCTTCGACATAAGCCACATCCGAGAAGGATACATTGCCGTTAGTAATCATACCATAGCATCTAGTAATTCCGCGATCTGAACATCCAAAGATGACCTTTGGTACGTTCACGACTGAAGTAAAGTTCTGAATGATGCTTCTAGTCCCGGTCATATGCCGAGAGCATCCGCTCTCCAAATACCAGATTGGCGTTTTGTTGGCCTTTGGACATTCCTGCAATCATAATCAATTTGCCTTAGGAACCCAAACACGTTTGGGTCCTTGGTCTCGGGTTAGAGTACTCCCCCTACGAGTGTTAGCATTATGAGCGGTCTTTCTCATATTACTAACATGAGGGGTAGCAGAATTTCTGGAATTGAACCAGCAATCTATGGCGAAGTGACCAACCTTGCCACAGCACCAACAGTCAAATCTGTTGTACCTTTGACTCAAGATCTCCTGCTTGACCTTTTGGAATTGTGGTCTAGCAGGGGCAGCATTCTTGGAGGAAGATGCCTCATGATGATGGCAATCACATGGCTTCTTCTCCATTATAGGCTTTTCTACAACGGGCTTTGTCTTTGGTGCCTTCTTGAAGTTATGCCCATGATTGAAAGGGCCATAGCTCTGAAGAATAACTTCTTCATAAGGTGCCTTAAAGACACTTTCGCCAAAGTTTCGAGGTCGAGTCCATCCTTGATAGCGGGACTTTGGCTCTACATAGGTAGGCCTAGCAAAGTGACCGTAGGATGAGTAAAAATCAAACTCATTTGATGGAAAGATGACTTTCTTGAATGTAGTTTGATCTTGAGGGGCTTTTCCCTTCTCTTTGGCTAAGGCCTTTTTGGCGGCCTTATTCTTCCGTTGATTCTTGTTTCTCCTAGAGGATTTACTAGGAGCTTCTTCATGGCCTAATCATGCACCCTTGGCCTTGGCTGAGAATTCAGCAACGAATGGGAGAACTGTCTTGGGCTTCGAGAAACTTTCAACCAGTTTTTTTTCAGCTGCAAGATGGGCTTCCAATTCCTTGATGATTTTCTCTTTGAGGTCAAGGTGCTCAAGAGCCTTGTTATATTCTTCAATTGCGTTATTGAAGTTTTCTTCGAGGGAGTCAGTCTTTGCGACTTTCTCTCTCAAGATGCTCTCTTCAGCTTTTAGAGATTTGATCTCTTTAGCCTGAGTCTTCACGACTCGACGACATTTGTCGTAAGCCATGATTAACTCCTTATACTGGGCCATTAGTTCTGACTCATTATCAGAGGAGCTATCCTCACAATCATGTTCAGAGACTTCAGAATCTGAAAGAGGGGTATGAGAGTTTACCTTCCCAGTAAACTGTAACGGCCCGGCCTAGAGCTCAGAGGCTGCCGCACCCCACATGGGCCGAACAGCTTGTCTCACCCGTAGGCCCGCTACAGGGCTGCAGCCCAATACACCCCAATGCCTCTCCCACCTGTTTTTCAGCAAGGCGTGTTGTTGGCGCTAGGTATCGAACCCGCAACCCTTGATAACACACTCTTCCAACAGTGTTCATCACCAACTGAGCTGCAGCTCAGTTGGTGATGAACACTGTTGGAAGAGTGTGTTATCAAGGGTTGCGGGTTCGATACCTAGCGCCAACAACGCGCCTTGCTGAAAAACAGGCGGGAGAGGAGTTGGGGTGTATTGGGCTGCAGCCCTGTAGCGGGCGTACGGGTGAGACAAGCTGTTCGGCCCATGTGGGGTGCGGCAGCCTCTGAGCTCTAGGCCGGGCCGTTACATAAAAAGTGCACTTTTTATGTAACGGCCCGGCCTAGAGCTCAGAGGCTGCCGCACCCCACATGGGCCGAACAGCTTGTCTCACCTGTAGGCCCGCTACAGGGCTGCAGCCCAATACACCCCAACGCCTCTCCCGCCTGTTTTTCAACAAGGCGCATTGTTGGCGCTAGGTATCGAACCCGCAACCCTTGATAACACACTCTTCCAACAGTGTTCATCACCAACTGAGCTGCATCTTTCTTATGTGGATTCTGTGCCTCAGTTGGAGCCGAATCTTTCTTATATGGAGGTGCCTGTTCACATTTTGGATTCTCAAGTTCGTGCGTTGCGGAAGAAGACTATTCCTATGGTTAAAGTTTTATGGAGAAATCAGGATTTGGAAAGCGCGAATTGGGAGCTGGAGTCGGCTATGAGGAAGGCTCACCCTCATCTGTTTCCCTGATCTTGTGCCTGGTATGTTCTGTTTTATTTATATATATCCCTTTCCTGGCTCTTTCTCTCTCCTTCTTTATAGGAGTGTTGTGAGAAAAGTTTCGAGGCGAAACTTCCTTTTAGGGGGAGTGGCTGTAACGCCCCTGGTTTTTTCGTGTTTTGTTTGATCTTTGGCGTGCGTTACGTTGGCGTATTTCCGGCTCTTTGCCGTTGTAGATCGTGGTCTTAGCTCTTAGGGTTCCTTGTGTAGCCTGTTTGTAGCCTGTTAGCAAGATTCCCCAGCTAGCCGGGGTCCGTTTGATGACTCGGTTGGGCCTCTTAGGGAATGCTTGTGTTTTTGGCTTCGGGTGGTGATATCCCGGGTTTTGTTCGTCGAATGCTAATTTCAACTTCGCAGTTGTGTTCGTAGCGTGGTTTTTTGCGGCGAAGTGAATTTCGTCAATTTCCGAGATGTTTCGGGTCTCGCGTCGTTTTGATATTGAGTGTAAGTAATTAATATGTATTGATTGTTTATTATTAAAACTGGTGCATATATATAGCCTTAGGTTATAAATTAGGGCTCAGTTCTTTGCCTCTTTTCATTTTCTCTTTTTGGAAGAAGCCGCCGCCTGTACGAGAGGAAGAGAACCTCCGGACTACCCTAGCCTTCGGACGCCGATTCCTGGAGATTTAGCGGTCGAAATTCGATTTCGAGAGTGGATCTGGACAGCCCTCACCTGGATCTGCATTCTTTCTGTTCCTCGGCTTGGTGCTCTGCGGCTAGATCCGAGAGTGGGGGAAGCCGCCGACCAAGCTTTTCTGGTATTGAGGCAAGTGATGTTCCCTCATCCTTGCCAAAGTTGATCTTTATCTTCTTCTTGATTAAATTTTATCTCTCTCCTGCTTAGATCTTAGGTGTACGCTCGGGTTCGTTCCCGATCATACCGTGGTTAGTGTAGAGAAGTTCCTGTTAAATCTCAGTTTTCCTGAGAGATTGTGTCTTTTAGGGTCGGATTTTGGTTCGATTCAGCTCGAGTAGTTGCTATTGCCGATGGATGATGGAATTCTAGAGAGAGGCCTCATTCTCGTTTTGGTTGTTTGCTGGGTCTGACACCTGTAGCCAGTCGGGGTGTCGACACCCTTGTGTCGACACCGACCAGTCATGGTGTCGACACTTGGTGTCAACACCAGCAGCGGTAGTGTCGACACCTTGTGTCGACACCGGCCGCAGTGGTGCCGACACTTGGTGTCGACACCAGCAGCGGTCGTGTCGACACCTTGTGTCGACACTGGCCGCAGTGGTGTCGACACCAACAGCGGTAGTGTCGACACCTTGTGTCGACACCGGCCGTAGTGGTGTCGACACCAGCGGTAGTGTCGACACCGGCCGCAGTGGTGTCGACACTTGGTGTCGACACCAGCAGCGGTAGTGTCGATACCTTGTGTCGACACCGGCCGCAGTGGTGTCGACACTTTGTGTCGACACCAGTAGTGGTAGTGTCGACACCTTGTGTCGACACCGGCCGTAGTGGTGTCGACACTTGGTGTCAACACCAGCAGCGGTAGTGTCGACACCTTGTGTCAACACCGGCTTGTCGTGGTGTCGACACATTGTGTCGACACTGGGTGCTACGCTTGTTTTGGGGTCAGGAAGACTCGGGGTTGGTTCGGGTTAGGCTTGGAAGGCCGCGTCTGTTGGACCCGACGTTTTTGCCTTGGGTTCGTCTGTTTCTTAGGGTCTGCTTTCTTTTTCTTTTGGCATATATGTATACGTCTTGTTGTTGTTGCAGACTCTTTTGGTGGGGCATATTGTTATTATTGCCCGCACTGGGTATGCTTTGCTGTGCTTTAGACAGCGCTCTTTTCTTACCGTCATGCCCTTTCTTTTGCTTATAGCAGTTTGTTGCCGGGTTGGTAAACCCATCTTCTTATTTGCTCATTAATCTATTGCTCTATTTACCTTTTGATTATTTTCTTGCTGAGGCGTTCTTTTCTTGAATGCCTCAGGTCCAGGTTGTAGCCAGTTCAGCGGCTAGTCCTTTTGGAGGGGCTGGTTGGTGGGGTCTTGGGTAGCTGGGATAGCGGATTCCCGATTTTGTGAGGTAGTTCTTTACCTTTCTGTATAGACATACATACTCACCAGTGGGTTCGTGTCAGGTTGTTGGCGCCCACTGGTGGCTTCTTGCGATGCTGGGTATGAACTTAAACTGTTGTTTTTGCCTATTTGTGGTTGGCTACTTGCTTCTGGGAAGGATTTATGCTAGGTTGCATGTTAAATATTTTAAAACCTAAAAGCATTATTATATGTACCTCATGCATAACATGTTTCTAAAACAAAGACAATATTTTTCCTCAGCGTAAAACACTATCTTTCTTACATACTATATTCACCTTAGAGTCGTGCATACCATGAGTCGTCCCCCGGGGACACTTATGCTCATTTAGGGTGTCAATTTAATTGAACCAAAGTGTTTTCTGCTGCGTATAAATATAATTTTAGCTGTGGACTAGCTGATCCACCGTGCCGAGGGATACGGCCATTCAACATAACTGATTTTCTTTCATATTTAATCAACGATTTTTCCTTAAAATCTAAGGTCTGGAGTTTTGCCTGAGCGTGTGCAGTTATCCCCTGCATGACGTGGCATCACGACACGTGTTTTTTCTTGCTCTGATACGATTTTATCGTTGAGAAAATGCGGGTTGTGACAGTAAACTGAGGTTCTTGATCATAATCTGTTTGAGCCATAAGCCCAAAATAAGCTTCTTCTTCTTCACTCGACTAATATGAGTCGGAGTCACTAAGAGTCTTGCTCTTTTTGGCTATCAGGCTCTTCTCTTTCCTCTTCTTATTATATGAGGATTTCTTTTCTTCTCTTCTACCACCCTCCTTCTTCTTGTTAGGGCAGTCGGCGATAACGTGACCTGACTTATTACAACAATAGCAAATGATGTCAGTCGAAACATATTTGTTCTGTTTAGTATTATACCTGTCAAGGCTGCTTGAGACTTTTCTTTGCCGATCACCATCATGTCGTGATCTTCTATAGGAGGCATCCTTGCCTTTCCATTGCTTTTTCTTGTTCAAGAATTTCTTGAACTGACGTGAGAGCAGTGAGAACTCTCCTTCTGATAGCTCAGAGCATGAGGTACTAGGCTCAGAAGTTTCTTCTTCTTCACTAATCTCTGAAGCTGGAGCAGGGGAGGCAGCCTTTGTCTTTCTGGAGGTGTCTGCTTTTAGTGCAACAGACTTTTCTTTGAGAGCAGACCTACTCTTCTCTTCTTCAGCTTTCCTGGTGTTGAGTTGAAGCTCATATGACATAAGCTTCCAGAAGAGATTCTGTGGGTCCGTCTCAGCCAGCTTCCCAAACTCCCTGATGGCACAGACCTTGTTGTCTCATTCTTTGGTCAGGGATCTTAGGAACTTGTCATTCAGTTCTCCATTAGTGAATACTCTGCCATAGACTCTTAGGACATTCACTATCTTGAAAAAGTTCTCAAATGTATCAGCAATGGTCTCTTTGCTTCCCTGTCGAAAGGCTTCATACTTCTGATTGAGGAGGGATCTCCGATCATCCCTCACTTCTTCTGTCCCTTCCATCAAGGTAACCAGGGACTGCCACATCTCCTTTGCAGATTGGCAGTGGATTAAGTTCTGCAGCATTTAGTCATCGACTACACTTGCTATAATGTTTTTGGCTTTCTTGTCTAGTGAGACAAGTGCAATCTCGTCCTTGTCTAGATCCATTAGCTTCTTTGGAACCTTCTTGGTAGGATCTATAGTGGAGACAATCACAGGGATATAAGGACCTTCTTCAACTATCGTGAAGATCCTTGGATCCACAGCTTCCATAAAGAATTTGATCATTTCTTTCCACATGGGAAAGTTGTTCTTGTTGCACAGGGGAAGCTTGGCGAAATCCTTTGCCTTGTCCATGATAGATAGATCTCAAATGACAACTATATGCAGGAACTGATCAAGGTGTTAACCTTTTAACGATCAACCTCGCTTTGATACCAATTGAAAGATAATAGTTGTCAACCTAAATCACAAACAATAATATTGTCTGGTTCAGATCTAAAAATGAAACATGAACTGGAATCTTCTTCTTGGCGTGCGACTTTATTAGAAAAGTTGAAGAAAGATTCTCGACAACAGTACATCTGAACTCCTTGCTTCCACGATCGGACAGATGATGAGTATGTGAAAATCGATCTCGATCTGGAGAGCTTTTTCAGTCTATTTCATTTTCAGATCTGAACCAAACAATATTACTGTTTGTATTTTTCAATACTTGCATTTCATTTCTTTAGGAGAATTTTTCTCCGAGTGTAGGAGTTTTCCAGTCCGAGTTTGTAGGAAGGTGTTTCTTCCAAGTTGTAGATCCAGTTGATTAGATTGAGATTGTAGGAACTTTGTTCCGAGGGTAGGATTGATTTTCAATACGAGATGGTGGAGTAACCGAGTCTAGTTCATTGCTAGATCGGTGAGGGAAAGTGGATGTACCCAAGATCGGGGAACCACTATAAATCTTGTCTCGTCTGTGATATTTTAGTAGATAGATCTGTGCCGTGTTCTAATTTTATTCCGCAAAAGATGCACAACTCACCTATTCACCCCCTCTAGTTGATTTAGGTTGACAACTATTATCTTTCAGTAACGTCCCATTTCATGTAGACCCCTCGCATGTGTTTTGAGTCAGGAGAGTTACTCGAGCTCGGGGTGCGCCGGACTCGAAAAGTAAAGTTTGTCGGATTTCGTCACGGATATCTGAAGAATTTGTCGAGTATGACTTGTGAGTTGAGACCAATATTATTCGTCGAATATCGTCATGAATATCCGATGAATTCATCAAATATATAAGATGAATTGGACTTAGAATATTTCTGATTTCTAAAAGCGTCGAGTGCGTTGAGTGTTCTCGATGCCATTCGACGAATCGTTGAGTGATACTTGACAAGCGATACTTAGAAAATATTCTGTACTTAGGCGTCTAGTGATCATGATGAATCTCGATGATTCGTCGATTGAGTATAGGTAGACTCGACAAATTTTGGCTTAGAGTGATTCTGGACTCGACGAATCATCGAGTGCGTCGAGTGGTCTTGATGCCACTTGACAAATTGATCTTAGAATAGTTCGGGATTCTGCAGGCATTGAGTGGACTCGACACCACCCAGCGAAGCATCGAGTGCATTGAGTAAACTCGATGCCATTCGACGAATGGTCATATATACTAGACGATTTTACCTTGAGAGTATGCTGGACTTTAGAGGCACTGAGTGGTCACGCCGAATCTCGATGATTTTGACTTAGAGGATTTTTGGCCCACTGTTTTCTATTCCTAAACACGGGCTGAACCAAATTTTTGGGAAATGCACCGATTGACTTATTAGACCTGGTCTTTTCGATAATACTTATTTAAAGTAATAATAGGTGGTCCAATAATAGGCTGATACGTGGAAAAATGGTTTTAACCCGAATTCTTATTATAAAAAGAGATCCACGGGAAAACCCTAGTCGTCACGCTAATTTTTCCCCTTGTCGTGCCATTACCTATTATGAGATCGTCGAAGGAGGATAACTTGCCGGAGTCGATTTTCTGGAGGAGAGATTGTTCCTTCCCATGAAGAACAACGCCAATGAGAAGAAGATATTGCCAAGGAGAGTGACGAGATCCATGGCCAGAAACGAGGTGTGCTTCCTACCCTCTCCCTTGATGCTTGGTCTGTAGTTATTATTTAGGAGATATGTTGACTCAAAAGGGTTTGACTTGCGAGATGAAGATCTCCTAGGAAGAGACCATGTTAGGACTTTGTTCTAGGGATTCAATGTCTTCAACCTCTCCTCTCTTCATTATGAAGATGATGGACTAGGTTTCGTGAAGAGGAATGGTCTATTGAGGGTGAATAAGGGAGGTGGAAAATCTGTGAGTGATTTTGAACAAATATCTAAAGGAAGAAGATGTACCGATGTCATTCATCTTGATTTAAGATGCGTGCAGAAATCTATTTTCTGCATGCAGCAGTCTTCGAGGCTGTTTTCGAGAAGGTTACGGGCAGATCAAGTTTTTTTTGACTAAACACAAATGTCGAAGTCCTTGGAAAGAGCTTTCCAACGGATGGTTATACGTTTTCATACGAGTCATGTGGCCTCGGAAGTATCCAGTCGAAGTTATTGTACAGTCATGACTTAAGTACATATTGTTCTCGAGTTTGTGTAGAACTTGGTTTGGATTTGGTGGATAGTTCGTACAAAAATAATGTGGAGGTTTTGGTAATCTTACTCTACATGTGATCATGATAAACAGAAAGTTTGGTGAAACTTGATTGTACAAACGATTTGAAAGAGTTTGATAAACGAATGGTTTGGGTAAGTTAATAAACAAATGAATTGATACGTTTGGTTATCCAAATGATATTCTTGTGATATCCGGTAGGGATGTGCATGATTATAATCGGGAGAATGAAATAGGTTTTGGAAAGAGGGTGTGATGTCGAACAAATGAATGCATGACTTATAACTACGTTATCATGCTTGATGTATATGCAAAGTATCATGATATTGTCGTAATTAACATATGGAAGCATAGTTGATTGTGAATGCTTGATTTTAAGAAGAAATTGAATGAGGTTAATGCATGGTCATGTGATATGATGTATAAGGCATGTGTATAGTAATCCCCTGCTTAGAGTAGTGTCTCCCTACGGGTAGCATTGTTGGATTGGTTTGTTGTATAGGGTGGCTTGCCACCTGTATAATGATGAACCCTTGTGTGGTATGGAAATGTGTAAGGGTTGGAAGTGCGTGTGTGTTTGTTGCACTGGAATGATGTGTTGATGAGGGATTCAGTGTGGATCCCTTGCGTGTTGTTGAGCACAGGATGTGAATGATAAAAAGGGACTCAGTGTGGAGCCTTTAAATTTTAATTTCCATGCGGTGTCATAATGTTGGGTTAAGGATAGTGTGGAAGGTCTATGGGCTCGCCAGTCGTCACATAGACGGTTGTTGACAGATAGACTTTGGGCTGTTGGGCTTGGTCCTCGGTGCTCCTTCTCGGGGCTCCTTTTGTGCCAAGTGGACGGTTGGGCTTGATCCTATGGTGATACACTCCCATAGGCTCCTTCCATGGCACAAAGATAGGCCATGTTGGGTTGTGTTCTTGGTGAACATATACACGAGACCCCTCTGAGCCGTAGTACGCATGTGAGCTGCGTTGTTGTGTTCTTAGCATTGAGGCATACGGAGGCCTAGGCCTGGTGAGGTGGAGACCAGCCTAGTAGTCAAAAAGCCCATTCCATTGTCACTGTTTGCCAACAACGGATGGCGCTTGAGAGGTTAGCAACCTACTCAAAAAGTAGGAACTACAAGTCTGTGTTGACATAGTAGTGTGTGTGTGTGTGTGTGTGTGTGTGTGTGTGTGTGTGTGAGCATGAGTGAGTCATCGCATTACATTCATAACACTGCATTGAATTACACACACAAGATCCTTATCATATAAGTTTATATGGGCACTCTTATATGATGAGTTACTTTATTGTTAAGCTGATCCTTAACTTATATGTCTGTATGGGCATTCATATAAGTTAAGTTACATACCTGTTGTAGTTTTCATACTTCTATTCCATTGTTGATAATTGAACTGCTAGTGTAGATTAATATACTCATTTCTTTTACATGTTGGATACTCTGATATTGAATAGTCTTATACCACCTGCTTGTATTATTGCTTACATATATATATATTGTACCCTTTTCCTTTCTCCGCCCAGTGCCTGAGAGTCGTCGGGGGAGAGGATGTGATAGCCACTTATTCTTTATGACTAATGGTTGCTATGTCTTCCTTTTTAGGAGGAAACCACGCAGATAGAGTAGCAGAAGTTGCGCAGGAGGGCAGCCAGTCCAGAGTGACAGAGCCTGAAGTGACGATACCATCGCTGCCATTAGTTATTGATGTGAGTTTTGAGAGATTCTAGTTGTAGACCTTGGGCAAAGTTTTTGTACTCTGATATTATAGATGCCCGTTGATGCTTCTTATTATTGATGTACTTGTGGACTTATTACTTATGTGGATTTTGACTTCTGTTTTTTTTATTTTTGTTGTGTTGGCATGAATGATATTGGTTTTTTCCTGCAGGATAGGCATCTTGTAGTATCGACCAACCTGTGTGTTGGCGTTACCGTTAGGCGGCTATTCTAGGCATAAAGCTCCCTTGGGCTGTGTCTTGTGTTCCGGGAGGGGGATCTTACAAATGGTATCAGCTTGCAACGATCCTCAACTAAAGAAGTCATTGAACAATGATGCCACCCCCATTCGATTGGTCAGTTTGTGGACAAACTGACATCTTGGAAGCAGTGGTGTGCCCATGTGTAATTCACACTAAGTATGTCCAGTCGTTACCCTACGTTTATCCAACCTGACCTTAGGTTTGTACCTTTATGTATAGATTATGGCGCATTGAGAGCCAGTAGAGGGCACTCCCGCCGCTTCCGTCCCTACCCAGTTCCAACAGTCTGAGTTGAGACAGACACATACGACGATCTTAGATGCCTTCAGGTCTCAACAGGCCCCTATACAACAACAAGACCCGGGCTAGAACTGGTTGAGCCCTCTCCCCGCATGCTTATCTTGGGACGGATTCAGCAGTCCGTAATGAAGAATGGCTCGACACTGTGCAAGAGTTAATGGCTGGAATCAGATGTGCAGCCAATATTACTGTGACCTTAGCAGTGTCACTCTTGGAACTGCATGCGAAGAGGTGGTGGAATTCCCTCATGGGTTCCACCTTCCAGGGACGAATATACACGGATATTAGTTCGAACAAGTTTCCTAGAGTTTTCATGGAGCACTTCATCCGCTCTACCACTAGAGATGAACTTGAAGAAAGATTCCTCCATCTGAAATAGGGATCCAAGTCAGTTGCAGAATATCAGCGGGAGTTTAAGCATCTGGCTAGATTTGCTGACTCCTACGAGTTGGATGACCGAGACTATGCAAAATGATTTTACAATGGCTTGCAAGATCACCTAAGGCAAGCCCTTTTGTTTATTGCAGACTCGAGTTTGGCTGAGATTGTCGATATGGAGAAAAGGTTGGAGGCAGATCACTTGGGAAGTGGTAAGAGACCAGCCGAGGGCGTAATAGAAGGAGGCCCCGGTTATAGAAGGAGGCAGGACAACAAAAGAAGAGGAAACAATAGAGGCGGAGGTCTCTTCTGTCAGAATTTTAGAATGGAGTGTCCGGCCCCATAGCCAGCATTACCTCAATCGCAATAACTGTGCATGCAGCCTAAGGAGCAACATTAGCGAGTTTGCTTCCACTGCAATCATCCAGGCCACATCCGGCGCTATTGCCCATAACTAGGTGGAGATGTACCCCCTGCTCTTCCTCCGACAGCTCCACGAGGACGGGTACACGTGCATGGTCAAGGACGAGGACCATGTGGATGGAATCCTAGACCTGCTCGTGAGTAGATATTTGCGTCGGATATGGCGCAGGAGCGGAATCCTCAGGAGGTGATTGCAGGTACGTCATGATTTGGTTAATATGTTATAAGCATTTCTCTTCAATTGCCTAAGTCATGCTAGGAATCTAGCTTGAGTCTTATTAATTGATACTTAGGCATCGTGATGGTTTGTAGGGAACCAACATATACTCTATTTGATACCGGTGCCACCCATTCGTTCGTTTCGGTGAACTTTGTTAAAAATCTAGAAGGAGTGCAATACTTGACCGGTATCACACGGAGGGTACGTCTTCCAGCTGTCTTCGAGATGATGTCGTCCGCCAAGTGCGACTTGGACGCATACATTGAAGGAAACCTTTCAAAACCCCTGCGATTGTGTTGAGAATCCCAGAATTTGATGTCATTCTGGCATGTCGTGGTTGGATTGGCACCACGCCAAGATAGATTGTGCGGCAAAGCAAATCACCCTGAGTCACGGAGACTCGGAGGTCAATTTACAAAGTATTAAATTTGCACACCGTATATTATTTTCTACAATTCAGGCCCTTAAGGCCCATATGGGAGGGGACGAAGTATATATGATATCTTTTGAATTAAAAGAGATGACGGCATGTGTGAAAGATGTGCGGGAAGTGCGGGACTTCCCTGAGGTATTTCCCAAGAATTTTCCAAGATTATTCCCACATAGAGAGGTAGACTTTCATATTAAAATAGTACAGAGTGCCAAACCCGTCACTCGGACCCCTTACAAAATGGCCCCAAAGGAACTCGCCGAGTTTAGGGTTCAGTTGCAAGAATTAGTTGAGTCAGGGTTTGTTTGTCCCAGTTCATCGCCTTGGGGGAGCCCTTGTTCTATTCATTAAGAAGAAGGACTGAACATTAAAATTATGCATAGACTACCGGGAACTCAATCGACTAACGGTATGGAACACCTATCCCCTACCCCGGATCGACGAGTTATTCAATCAGTTAGTGGGAGCGCATTGATTTTACAAACTGGATCTGTGCTCAGGGTATTACCAGTTGAGGATACAAGAGGAGGATATTCAGAAAATAGCATTTAGCTCGAGGTACGACTTATCTGATTTCACGGTGATGTCGTTCAGACTCACGAACACCCCTTATGCGTTCATGAGTTTGATGAACCGGATGTTCGAGCCGTACTTAGATGTCTTTGTCATCATCTTCAGTAATGATATTTTGGTCTATTCGAAGACAGAAGGGGAGCATGCTGAGCACTTGGCCTTGGTTTTGAAGAAGTTAAAAGAGCATGCCCTATTTGATATGTTCAGCAAGTGCGAATTTTGGCTCCAAGATGTTGCCTTATTGGGCCATGTGATTAGTGGAGCTGGACTAGCCGTCGACCAGGCCAAGGTGCATACCATGAAGGAATGGTTGCCTTTGAAGTCAGCGGCCGATGTACGAAGCTTCCTTGGACTTACTGGGTATTAGCAAGTTCGTGAAAGGATTCGTGAAGATAGACCTTCCCCTCACTGCTTTGTAAAGAAAGGTGAGTCATATGAATGGAAACCCCAGTGCGACGCTGCATTCCAAGAGCTGAAAGATAGACTTACCACTGCACCCATCCTAGCTCTTCCATCTGTGAAAGAAGGATTTCAAGTTTACACTGATGCGTCCTATCAAGGCATGGGAGCAGTATTGATGCAACACGGGTATGTGATGGCTTATGCTTTGAGACAACTGAAGAATCATGAAGCCAACTATCCGATCAACGATTTTGAGTTAGGAGCGGTGGTGTTCACCTTAAAGGTTTGGGGGCACTATCTATATGGCGTCCACTGCGAGATCTTCTCGGATCATAAGAATTTAAAGTATGTCCATACTCAAAAGGAGTTGAATTTGAGGCAGCGACGGTGGTTGGAATTTTTTTATGATTATGAGTTTACCTTGAACTACCACCTCGGGAAAGCAAACTCCGTGGCAGATACTTTGAGCAGAAAAGTACCAGAGTCGAGCACTGAGTCCCGATTGATGAGTATGGAATTAGCTCGAATGCTAGAGGTGATGGATATCGCATTGGTGTATAAAGATCATTCTAAGACATATACTGAGTACTTAACTGCTATGAGTATAATTTGTGATATTCGAGATCGAATTGGGGCAGAGCAAGGGAAGCATGCTGCTCTGGCCCTTGTGATTAAGTCAATTAAAGATGGATCTACTGAAGAGTGTACTCTAAAGGATGACCTCGTTCATTTTTGTGGTAGGCTTTACGTTCCCAAGGGCGGGGAAATCTGGGGAGACATTTTGAGAGAAGCACATTGCTCCAAGTATTTGGTGCATCCCAGGATTTCCAAGATGTACAGTGAGCTACGAAAGACCATGTTCTGGCTAAGAATGAAGAGTGCTGTTAAGTACTATGTCACACATTATAAGGCTTGTCAGAAGGTGAAGGTGGAGTTCAAGAGCCCTGGAGGATTGTTGCAGCCATTACCTATTCTAAAGTGGAAGTTCGAAGATATTTCCATGGACTTTGTTCACGACCTTCCCCGATCACGATTAGGAAACGATTCAGTTTGGGTAATAGTAGATTGCTTGACTAAGGTCGCCAGGTTCAAACCATTGAATAAGGAGGCATATGTAGATGTGTTGGTACGACTCTATGGAGCAATTTGTATGGTACCATGGCATGCCTTAGGCGATAGTCTCCGACCATGATGGTTGCTACACCTCTAAGGAGTGGAAGGCAGTACAAGCATATTTGCACTCTCGCCTCACCTTTAACATGGACTTTCATCCTCGGATGGATGGTCGGTCAGAGAGGACCATCAAAACTATGAAAGATCTGTTAAGATTGTGTGTATTGGATAGAGGAGAGCCATGAGAAAGGCTCTTGTCACTAGTGTAATTTTCATATAACAACAGTCATCAAGCTAGCATCGGGATGACACCTCCACAAAGCACATTATCAAAGGAGGTGTAGAACACCTTTATAATTTGTGCAGGATGAAGATCCAAAGACTTTGGGGATAAATTATATGGATGAAACTGATGCGATGGTTAGACTGATACGAGAGCACATGTTGGAGGCTCAAAGTCGGAAGGCAATGTACTACAATGCGAAGCACCCAATGGTGGAGTTTTATGTGGGTGACAAGTGTTCTTGAAGATCAGGCTGATGCAGGGAGTGTCATGAGTGCGTCGTAGAAAGAAGCTCACCTCGAGATATATGGGGCCTTAAGTGATATTAGGAAGGATTGGCCATTTGGCCTATTGGCTGGAGCTACCACCAGAGCCGGAAAAATTGCATGATGTCTTCCATGTGTCGTCTCTTTGAAAGGCACTGTTGTGGCCCGAACAATATGTTTACACCACAGATGGAGCAGTGGAAACTGATAGATCTGTTCGACTAGAGCCAGTGCGAATAGTGGACACCGAGATGAGGAACTTGCGTCGGAAGAGTGTCCCTTTGGTGAAGGTCCAGTGGTCTAACCACGGAAGGGAGGAATATATTTGGAAGCCGGTGGACTTGATGCGGAAGCGGTACCCGGAGTTGTTTCCCCAAGCTAAATTTAAGCATATTATATTTTCATTCTTTATCTCCCCCACAACCTTAACCTGATTTCGGGGACAAAATCTTTCATTTTGCTTATAAGATTTGTAATGTCCCATTTCGCACTAGACCCCTCGCACTTGTTTTGAGTTAGGAGAGTTGACTCGAGCTCAGGGTGTGTCAGACTCGACAAGTAAAATTTGTCGGATATCGTCACGAATATCTGACGAATTTGTCAAGTATGACTTGCGAGTTGAGACCAATATTATTCGTCGAATATCGCCATGAATATCCGACGAATTCGTCGAGTATATAAGATGAATTGAACTTATAATATTTCTGATTTTCGAAAGCGTCGAGTGTGTTGAGTGGTCTCGATGCCATTCGACGAATCGTCAAGTGATACTCGATGAGTTATACTTAGAAAATATTCTGGACTTAGGAATCGAGTGATCACGTGAATCTCGATGATACGTCGATTGAGTATAGGTAGACTCGATGAATTTTAGCTTAGAGTGATTCTGGACTCGACGAAGCGTCGAGTGCGTTGAGTGGTCTCGACGCCACTCGACAAATTTAACTTAGAATGGTTTGGGATTCTGCAGGCGTTGAGTGGACTCGATGCCACCCGACGAAGCGTCGAGTGCATTGAGTAAACTCGACGTCATTTGACGAATGATCATGTATTGTCGGGTATATTGGGAATTGTGTACCTGATTTGAAGAAGTCCTTTCAACTCAATGATATACGCAAATTTGTATTTGATGTATGTTGAGTTTACTTGTGCAGGTTCTATGTTGAAGAAAAAATAAACTAAATACAAAAGTGTCGAGATACTAGGCCAGTGTCGACACCTTTGTAAAAGCAGTTTTGAGACAAGGAATCAAGTTGTGTTGACACTCAGGACTAGTGTCGACAAACTTATTCATGTAGTGTTGAGACAAGGAATCAAGTTGTGTCGACGCTCAGGACTAGTGTCGACACTCTAATTCAAGTAGTGCTGAGACAGGAAAGCTGTGTCGACACTCAGGACTAGTGTCGACACACTTAACACAAGTTATGCCGAGACTGGAAGAAAGCTGTGTCGACACCCAGGACTTGGATCGACACCATTAGTTAAGAAATGAGATGTGTAGACACTCAGAACTAGTGTCGACATATTTCACAAGTTATGCCGAGATAAGAAACCAGCTTTGTCGACACTCAGGACTAGCATTGACAAATGTTACACAAGTTGTGTTGAGACAAGAAGCGAGCAGTGTCAACACACTCGATTGTTGTCGACATCCCTATAAGAGAAGTGTCGACACCCAGGATTGGTTTCGACAGAATCTAAGTACAGAAGTGTCAACACTCATAACTGTGTCAACACCTTCATGTAGAAGCTTTCAAGACAAAAATTCTTCTAAGTCAAGAATTCGAAGCCTAAAGTTCTGACAACCGTTAGAACTGTCAGATATTAGTGGATTAACCGGGGCAGCCGGTCACTCTTGTCAAAGCCTATATAAGGAGACCAACACAACAGAAACTGTGAGCGATCATTCTTATTGTTCTCATCTAAAGTTTGTCGGAACAATTTCAATTGAATTCTGAAGGTGGAAAGGAGGCAGATTATTGATAAACGTCAATCTTCTCCAGCCAAGTTCAATCGTACCTTCTCCTTCAAGAAGATTTGAAAAGCTTAGAAGGGTTGAACCTTTTGTCTTTACAGTCAAGATTAAGGGAGAAGATTTCACATCAAGATCTGATCAAGAAGAAGTCAACAGTCTCTTTCTTCCTGGTTGACACCTCAAAACTCAAATTCTTTCTGTTATAATAATTTTGTAAGATCTATTAGTAGATTTGAGGTATAAGAGGTTGATTCCTCTGAGTTTGTAAGCCCAAATTATAAAGGCTGAGGTAGGGTTGTGAGCCTGATGTAGGAGAAGGGGCTATTTCTCTGAGTTGTACGAACTGGAAGGTTCTGAGGTTGTAGGGCAAGGGTTTGCCTGAGGAGTAGGAGTGGAGGTGCACTCTGAGGTAGGGTTCTTGAAGAGAAACCGAAGTTGTAGGATCTTGAGGATCTGAAGTAGGATATTGCTTTGACTGAGTTGTAGGAGCCAGCTGGGCTCTGAGGTGTAAGATCTGAGGATCTGAGAAAAAGTACGAAGTAGTTTAGCCGAATCTTGTTCATTGCTAGATAGGCGAAGGGGGGAAGTGGATGTTCCCATAAATTAGGGAACCACTATAAAACTACAGTGTGCTGTGCTGTGATTCTTAAATTAGATATGTGTTGTATTTAGTAGATCAACTGTGTTCTTGAATGTAGTGGCTGTGTTAATAAACATATTAAGAAATTTCTGTGATTTAAAGTAGCCAAGATTTAAATAGTACCTATTCCCCCCCCCCCCTCTAGGTCACTCTCTGTCCTAAACAAACACTTTATAATTCGTGTCAGAGGGAGGTTGACTGTGAAGGCATAACAACCTAGTGAGAATCCTAAGGATTAACTGAGATCAAATCATGGCTCAAAGAGAAAACCATTCCATCAAACTCTCAGTATGCTCTAAAGAAAACTTTGGGATTTGGAAAGAGAAGGTTAGACTCTTTATGGGGGCTGCAGATCCAAGAATATACATCACTGTATTGGAAGGACCTTTTGTAAAACATCTCCTGTAATGACCGTATAATATGGGTCCGGCTGGGGCCCCACAACATATAGACGCCACAGCTTAAGCAGTATAAGATGATATAAACTACCCAAACTCAAAACTCAGACAACAACAGAAACATACAACCAAAACTAGAAGTTATCCAGCACTACGAGAGTATCCCAAATGACCTTAAGGCCTTACAATATCCTATTGTCCAGAAGATTGAAACAACATTAAACAATAACAATGTGAATAAGCACTCCTAGGCTACCTCGGCATGCAAGCCGGAAACATAGAACATAAAGCATCAAATTCCAAAAAATAAGGCTATAACACATCTTGTAATACTTCATGAATCTTTGGCCTTTTTGGTCGGCGAGCTTGCTCCCGCTTGCGATTCTTGTCCTGTAAAAGTTTGGTTGTAGCGTGGATCAGCAAAGGCTGACCTCAACTGTGTAACCAACACATATCCTCCCGACCATCCCTAGCGAACCCCGGGGCACTCCATCACCCTGCAGGTCAGCGCTTCAAATGCAAAATACAATAGCATGTAAAGCTATAAAACAAGTTTGAATGTCTCATACAGCAAACACGTTTCTATGTTGAGCATATAATACAAGGATACTACAATGCAGCATTACTGCAATCCTAGGTTTCACATAAGGCACCCTAAAGTGTATGCTTCTAACACATCATCACATCAGGTACTTCCACTTTCACCATCGACATTCAAACCGCAAATACAAGGGTACTCTAATTTCCCCCAAACGACATACAAGCCGCCACACGAACATCTTGCTTAGGCCCCACCCGCTCGTGCGTCTTAATCCCGGGCTTACCTGCAAGCACTGACTTCTCATGTCAGGATTCCGCCACATAAACAAACCGATACTAAGAGCCCTTGCTAGACCCCACCCATTCGCAACAACCCAGGCTTGGCTCCAATATCGGGATCAAGTCCACGGAAGGAGACCTAGTGGGACCTAGCTGGAATCGTCCGGGCTTGCCCAAAGCTCGGCGTTCTTGTCAGTTCCATAGAAGGGGACTTATCTCGCCGGGACACTCTCTACACATGACTTTGTAACGTCACGGGCTAGCCAGCCGACCGCAGAGACAAATCACGACTTAGCACGTCACAATCCCAAGTCTTTCCCACCCAAATCCACTGTTTGTACTGTAACGTTCACGTGCCCCAAGGAAACAATCTACCATCACAACGGAGCTAACCTTGGTCGGTTCTGATTATGCGTACTCGTGCGGAATAAGGGGGACATACAACATCATAAATGGCGTCTTGTCGCTAACAGATTTCTAACCAAAATCCTTAAGGCTCGATATGCATCATCACCGATTCGATCTAACGGTCGCGACTGCTGCTTCACCCACAATGCTTAATCCACTAATGGAGTGGATTTCTAGTGCAATATCATGCCGGGGACTGACAAAATCGACCCGGTGGCTCTTCTTGAACCATGGAAACCTGAATCCCTCTCATTTGAGATATCTGGTGCCTATAATGCTTGAAATAAAACAAAAAAAGAGTAGATGCCATGCACGTATCCTAAAACCGAGGGGAGAATTGTCGTTATCTTATGACTCCTTTTCTTAGCCATGAAAACATTGTCTTGCATGGATGAAAATGAGCGCTTTCAAGTCCTCTCCACAGATCTGGACTCGGAATGAGGATCGGAGGTTTAAAGCTCCGTCAATGGTGGAAGAAAGTTCTCTTCTTCCTCCCCCACTCTCCTTCTTAAAACACTAACTTCCACTTGTCAAATGAGAAAATGAGGGGAGACAACCGTTCAGCCCTATAAAAGTAATCTGGAGGGAGAGTCAAGGGCATTAGGATCAAAACCTAAATTAAATCAGACAGCTAAAAAAGCCAAACGACAGAACTGCTTCCGTCCGCTACCGTCTGGCGGTAACTAACTACCGCTGGGCGGTAGTTTCTCGAGCGCTCGACTAGAAAATAATGCCGCACTAACGCCGGTTGTAAGGCTAACACCGCGTGGTAGTGTCTTTCCCGAGAACTATACGTTTTCTCGAAAACTCAGCGTTCGATGAACGGGGCCCTTCGTTCGACATTCGATGAAACAGGGCTATCACCGGGTGATAACTACTATTGCCGGGCGGTAATCCTCAAGTGCTTGACGAACGGGTCTTTTATTCGACGTTTGACGAAACATGGCTATCATCGAGTGGTACCTAGCTAATGCCGCGCACTAGCATTCAATGTTCCCAACGCCTGGCCACTCAACGCTCTCAGTGCCTGCCCACTAAACGCTACGCTACCACCGGGCGATAACTACTACCGTCGGGCGATAGCTTCTAGAGACTCAAGTTCTGAAAACTGGGGTGTTACAACTCCTCCCCCCCCCCCTTAAAAATATTTTGTCCTCGAAATTAAGCATGCACTTAAACAAAAGCATACCTAAAGTAAAGAGTTCCGGGAAGTCCTCACGTAATGCTTACTCACGCTCCTAAGAGAACTCATCTCGCCCGTAGTTGTCCTAGCGCACTTTTACGAGCTTAACTTCTCTGTTCCGAAACTGCCGAACTTCTGAATCCTCTATGCTAATTGGGCGGACTTTCGTCCCCAAGTCCTCTTCTATCGGCACAGTCGTCGACTCGACCACAACACTTGCCTCCACCAAGGCTTTCCTCAAGATGGAGACATGGAAGACATCGTGTAATCCACTCAATTCTATGGACAATGCCAATCGGTAAGCTTCTTCTCTGATGCATTCCAAAACTTCGAACAACCCCAAAAACCTCGGACTCAACTTCTTGAGTCGGTGAATCCATGAAATGCCTTTGAACGACTTGATCTTTAGATAGACCCACTCGCCTACCGCGAACTCCACACTCCTGTGGCGAGCATTGAAATACTTCGTTTGTCGATCCTGAGCAACCTTCATGCGCTCCTGAATGGTCCGCACCAACTCATAAGCATCAGTCACCACCTCTTTTCCCAAAAGTTTGGTGTCTCCTGCCTCTGCCCAAGACATCGGTCTTCGACACCACCTTCCATACAAAGCTTCATATGACGCCATCTTTATACTTGCATGATAATTGTTGTTATAGACAAACTCCACCTTGAAGAGGTGATCTTCCCACTTCTTTCCAAAATCGAGAATACACATCCTCAGCAAAATCCTCCATTGTACGATTCGTTCTTTCTGTTTGTCCATCAATTTGAGGATGGAATGTCGTACAGAACTTGAGCTTCATGATCAGGCTCTTCTGTACCAGCCTCTAGTCTTTGAATGTGAACCGTCCATCACGATCACTAACGATACTCTTAGAAATCCAATGCAGTCTCACAATGTTTCGAACATAAAGCTCTACCAACGTTTCAACATTGTCCTCTTTCTGATTCAGGTTGAATTGAGCTACTTTGGTCAAGTGATCCACGATCACTCAAATCGCATCATTTCCCTGCTACAACCGAGGCAAACCATGGACAAAGTCCATGGAGATGTCATCAAATTTCCATTCGGTAATAGGAAGAGGCTTCAGGAACCTGCCCGGCTTCTGACACTCAGCCTTCACTAAGGTACAAGTTTGATATCGACTCACGTACAAAGCAATATCTTGCTTCAAACCAGGCCACCAAAAGGATCTCTTCATATCCATGTACATCTTTGTACTGCCAGGATGAATGGAGTACTTCGTGAAATGAGCCTCAAACATCACCTCCTCACGGAGCTTGTCGAACTGCACTATGCATATCCTTTTGTCCTTTCGTACGATCCCATCAATCATCTCCCAGACAATACTCTCGTCTTTTTGAGCTTCCACCACAAACAGCTGAAACTCTGCATCCACAATGGTCACTTCTCGAATACGGTCGAACAAATCGTTCTGCAATTCTATCCAGTTCAATCAAGCCATGCTAGACTCGCCTCTTGCTACACAAAAGATGCTGACGGACTCAAAATCTCACACCAACTACTCATCATGAGCTTCGATCCAACTCCCTTGTTCAGAGTATTTTCTACTCAATGAATCTGCCACCACATTGGCTTTGTCTGGCATATACTGAATTGCCATGTTGTAGTCCCCAAGGAATTCAACCCATCTGAACTACCGCATGTTCAAGTACTCTTGAACTAGAAGATACTTCATGCCTTTGTGGTCCGTGAAAATCTCCACCTTCGCACCATACACATAGTGCCGCCATAATTTCAGCGCAAAGATTTCTGCCGCCAACTCCAAGTCATGGACGGGGTAATTCCTCTCGTGAGGCTTCAATTACCTAGACCCAAAGGCTATCACACTGCCATGTTGCACCAACACGCAACCCAAACCGCATCCTGATGCGTCACTAAAAATCTGAACTCCTTCAATCCCTTTATGTAGACTTAGGAATGGAGTTGTCATCAGCCTTCCCTTCAGGGTGTCAAATGCCTGATTGCACTCTTGAGTCCACACAAACTTCTGGTGCTTACGAGTCAGAGAAGTGAGAGGTAGAGCTATCCGCAAAAAATGTTTTCCACAAACCTTCTATAATACCCGGCTAGTCCAAGGAAACTCCGGACTTCCGCCACGTTTCTCAAAATCGGCCAATTCATGATGGCTTCAACTTTTATCGGATCCACTGCCACCCCATCACCACTAATTACATGTCCCCGAAATGCCACCTTCTCTAACCAGAACTCGCACTTTCAGAACTTTGCATAAAGTTGGTTCTCTCTCAACACTTGCAAGACTACTCTCAAGTGAGTCTCATGCTCCACCTCCGATTTGGAGTATACCAAAATATCGTTAATATAGACAACTACAAAGAGTCCAAGTATTCCCAAAATACTCGATTCATCAAATCCATGAATACTGATGGCGAGTTCGTCAGCCCAAACGACATCACCGAGAACTCGAAGTGACCATACCTCGTACCAAACGTTGTCTTGGGTATGTCCTCATCTCGAATCTGCAACTGATAGTACCCTAACTTCAAGTCCAACTTAGAGTACACCACTGACCCCACCAACTGGTCAAACAGGTCATCTATCCGTGGAATCAGATACTTATTCTTGATGGTCAGTTTATTCAACTCTCGGTAGTGTATGCATAGCCGCATACTACCATATTTCTTCTTCACAAAAAGCACTAGCGTGCTCCATGGAGAAGAACTGGGTCTAATGTACCCCTATTCCAACAGTTCATGCAACTGCACCTTGAGTTCGGCCAACTCCTTTGGTGCCATCCTAAAAGGAGGACGTGACACAGACATAGCCTCTGGCACTAACGCAATCGAGAAATCAATCTCCCGTTGAGGAGATGCTCAAGGAAGCTCCTCAGGAAACACATCCTCGAATTCTAGCACTGTCGGCACCTCTCCAAGTGATAACTTGAAAAGGCAAACTTCTAACAATGATACAAGAGCTACTCCTCCCCGGTTAACTTCCTGCACCAACTGCATGGCCAAAATTAGGGAACAGGCCACTCCACTAAGGCCCTCAAACTTAATGTCTGCCTGTCCTTTGCTTCTCATGGTCGTTACCTTAGATAGGAAGACAATACTGACACGCTGTTCTGCAAGCCAGTCCATTCCCATCGAACTCAACTAGCAGTAGAACTGCTGCTACCAACATGAAGTCAACTCCACCTAGATTCCAACAAATGTGCCCCTTTGCCCCGGTAGTCATGGAAGACCCAATGGGCATACACACCTTCAGCTCTGCGTCCGCCGAGAATGACACAACTCTAATTCTCCGGATAAAGCTTTCCACAAGAAATGAGTGTGACACTCCCATATCAAATAACACCCTAGCGGGGTATCTAGAAACTAGCACAAACCTAAAACATATGCGACATACAAAAATGGTCTCGAAAGTCTAATGCAAAGAAATGAACTTAAACTTTCCCATACCTGTCACCAAATCGGGTTGGCAAATCGCTTCCTGCTGCCAAAGGTTATAAGCCATGGCTACACAGGTTGAAAACGTGAAGTGCTTGAATCCACCATTTTTCCCTTCTCTGCCGCACTGGGCCCGGAGCGCACCGATTGCTCTTGTCTTGGCTCCTGGTCAGTGCCGCCTTCAGTGCAAAAATGAGTTATATGGCCCGGCTTACCACACTTGTAGCATGATGGTGGTCCCTTGAAACGGGACCCCCCGACATTGCACTACTCTTCTCCCAAGTCTTGTAGGGGTGGGGCTTCTTTTTCCAGCTAATTCCTTCATATTTTCCTTGCGATTGAGAAGCCTTTCCTTCTCCCTGTTTGGCTGCAAAACCCTTCCGTCACTGGGTTCGCTCCATATCGCACTTCAACGTCCTAGCAGCCTCGACCAACTCGTTGAAGCCCGCTTTATTCATAGCTATGAGGGGTTATCTCAGATTCTCCCTCAATCCATGGTAGAAGAGGTTGTCCCTCTCCTCATCGTCTGTCATGGTCGTTCTAGCATATCGACCCAAACGAGTGAACTCCTGGACGTACTCATCCACTATCTTGACCCACTGCACCAAGTGCATAAATTTCCTCTGAAGGGCTAGCCTTATCGACGTGGGAATATACTTCTTCAAGAAAGCATTCCCGAACTCTTCTATAGACGGGGTGCATCCAGGAAACTGGCGACCGCTAAGACTTACCCAACACAGCTTAACATCATCTTCCAACATGAAACTTGCGAACTCGGACTGCTTCTCTATTGGCATCTCTGCTGCCCATAGCAGTTCTTGAATCCTTTCCCACCAATCCTCTGCATTGGTCGGCGTGATGACTCCCTTAAACGTTGGAGGATGGAAGCTTAGAAAATATTTCATTTGTCGGCCTTCGTGCCCAACAACCACTCTTTCAGATAACAGCTCTGCTTGACTGGATCCTCCACCTAGCATGACTATTACAACATTCGTGGTAGCAGGAGTTGCTACCTGTGCAATAGGGGTCACAACTTGCGCTGCTGAGGCAGCTTCGGATGCCACCATTGCTTCTGCGAGCATGCGACAAAAATCAGCCGGGGTTATCCCCATGCCCAGCGAACCTAGAGCAGTAGCACTGCTCGCTGAAGGCTCCTCTCGCGGCCTCGACATCCTTGCCTTGTCACTTGCACCCTTAGCAAAAGCAAAGTAAAACAATAATGAGCCTCTATTCGTAAAACTTAGACAGTAGGACAGTCACGATCCCACAATACTCCTATGTGGATTACTTCTTAACGTAATTCGTTTAGGACATTCGTTCACGAAGACATACCTTGGACACTAACCTCCCTCTGATACCAAATTATAAAACCTCCCCTGTAATGACCGTATAATGTGGGTCCGGCCGGGGCCCCATAACATATAGACACCACATCTTAGGCATTATAAGATGATATAAACTACCCAAACTCAAAACTCAGATAATAGCAGAAACATACAACCAAAACTAGAAGTTATCCACCACTACGGGGGTATCCCAAATGGCCTTAAAGTCTTATAATATCCAATTGTCCAAAAGATTGAAACAACATTAAACAATAGTAACGTGCATAGCACTCCTAGGCAACCCCGGCATGCAAGCCGGAAATATAGAACATAAAGCATCACATTCCACAAAATAGAGTTATAACACATCTTATAACACTTCATAAAGCTTAGGCCTTTTTGGCCGGCGAGCTTGCTCCGGCTTGCGATCCTTGTCCTGTAAAAATTTGGTTATAACGTGGGTCAGCAAAGGCTGACCTCAACTAGGTAACCAACACATCTCCCCCCGGCCATCCTTAGAGGACCCCGGAGCACTCCATCACCCTGCAGGTCAGCACTTCGTATGCAAAATACAATAACATGTAAAGCTATAAAATAGGTTTGGATGTCTCATACAACAAACACGTTTCTATATTGAGCATATAATAAAAGGGGCCTACAATGCAACATGAATGCAATACTGGTTTTCACCCAAGGCACCCTAAACCGTATGCTTCTAACATATCATCACATCGGGTACTTTCACTTTCCCCATCGGCGTTCAAGCCGCAAACACAAGGGCACTTCTTGGGAATTGTGCCCTACAATGTTCCACATGATTTGAAAAGGCATCACAAATCATGCTAAGGGGCATAATGTATTTGATGTGTGCCTTACTTCGTGTATCCAGGTAGTCCATGATTGGACAGGTGAAGAAAAATGAGTTTGGTAGTAAACTCAAAGTTCATCGAGCTCAGTTTGCAATTCGTCGAGCTCAGCTTACAGATCATCGAGCTCAGCTCAACACTTATCGAGCTAATACCAGAAAAATTGACTAAGGCAAACATTGTTGATACCGCTGAGAAGAAGGCGTTGAGACCACTGAGACAGCTGAAAAGAAAGCGTTGAGACCGCTGAGACAGCGCAGAAGAATGTCTCAACTTAACCGCTGAGGCAAAACTAGTTGGATTTCTCAAGTCCAGAATCATTGAGTGAAGAAGGTTCACTCAACGCTTCTAATGAATAAGGAAGTGCTGATACAGTTGAGAGGAAATCCGCTGAGACAAAAGATAGTCTCAGTTGTGAAGCAAAAACCGCTGAGACCGCTGTGAAGAAACCACTGAGACGAAAACTTATCTCAGTTGATAAGAAGAAAGTGTTGAGACAAAAGCCTGTCACAGTTGTTAAGAAGAAACCGCTTAGACCGCTGGGAAAGAACCGCTGAGACAAATCCAGAGAAAAATTCATAAGTCCAGAAGCGCTGATAGCAAAGACAGATGGCGTTGAGTGACTTAACATCACTCAACGCTTTATGAATTTCTGAAATATTCTCTAAGTCCAGATGTTGATGACCATTGCTGAAGTCATCAAAGTCAACTTACATGTAGGAGTTGCAGGAAAGCTGCAGTGGCGTCGAAAGCTGCTTTTTTCCTTTTCTAAAGGAGGTGGGGCTCACCAATCCTTGGCTGGGCCCACACACATTTGTGTCGTTGATTCAAATTAGCGCATATAAAAAGGAAAAAAGAAAAGGGGATTAGGACAATGATGAAAAAACACAGAAAATACAAACGAAAACTAGAGGCGGCTGGACATCTTCTTCTCCATTAAGCTTGAAAGCTCAAGTCCAGCAGAGATAGCCAGAAAGCAAAGAAAGATAGCTGAAGCTCTTCAAGTTCAGTAAGATAGTTCTCTCTAGAACATAGAAGCTGATTCATCCATTCAGCATGTTGATAGTTGTTCATCTGTGCAGTAGAAAAGAGTTAGCTGTAGAAGAAGACTAATTCCTTCTACAACAAGAGTGCTAGACTGATATCTGCTTAGTCCAGCAAGGTAGACTCAGAGACTTATCTCTGAGTCAGTTTTTCATTTTCCTAATTTACTTCCTGTAGGATTCAGTTTATCTGAATCTGAGTGTAGGTGCTCTGTTGGGGTACTGACGTAGGATCCAAGAGTGGATCTAAGTTATAGGGCTTCATTGCCTGAGGTAGGAGAGTTTTGCTCTCTAAGGTAGGATCCAAGTGTGGATCTAGGGTAGGGCTGTCCTCCCAACCTGAGTGTAGGGCCTTGTGCCTGAGGTAGGTGACTGGAGAGTGACTGAGCTGTAGGTGACAAGTATATCACTGAGTTATAGGCCTTGGAGGAGGCTGAGCTGTAGGTACTTGGAAGGGTACTGAGGTGTAGGAGTGCTGCAGCACTCTGAGAGTAGGGTGGTGTGCCTGAAGCTGTAGGGCTGAAGAGCCTGAGTTGTAGGCCTTAGAAATAAGGTTGAGGTAGGTGATCAGTGGATCACTGAGTTGTAGGAGCTCTGTAGGGCTCTGAGGTAGGAACCCTTATGGTCCTGAGTTTGTGTTCTAAAGTGAACCTGTGTGTAAGGCTAAGGGGCTGAAGTGTAAGCTCTGGGGAGCATATTGATGGAGTTTGTGCCTATTCCAACAAATTAGTTGGATAGGTGGGAGGTGATGCTTAAGATCAAGGCAGTGAATCGGTCGCACAAGTAATATAAAGTGGGCGAGTTTTCCCAAGTATCGATCTCTCAAGGAACACAGTAAGGTGGAGTTAATTTCGAGGAGGACTTGAGATTGAAGTCCTTAGGTCGGAGGTAACGATGGGGGTTTAGATATTGCGGACAAAGAAAATAAAACACTATCAACTACTCCTATGCAACGCCGCTATGCGATGCTTCGTCAGGCGGGATGGAAGACTAGTCGGGCCGCTATGCACCGAATCACTAGGCTGATGGACGAGTAGGCTTGCGGATGAGGTGGTGAGAATGGCAGAATGAGGGTCGAAAGCACCTCTTCGCTACGCACGCCACTAGCAATTGCTAGTGCGGCAAGGGTAGATGGATGGTGGATGGAATATGGCGCACCTCAAGCAACTAAAGCATAAACAAACACAGAATCACATAGACATGAATCTAGTAATATTTACATCTAAAGTGCAACAACATCAATATAAATACAGTTTTAACACACATATACAACAATAAAGGAAGAACAAGGCAAGAGATCGACCGAATCCGAAGTCTTGCTGAGGATTCACTGTTGGAATCGTTGGGTTGTCATTCCGCGTCCAAGCTCGGTCCTCAACTGCGTCCGGGATAGAGAAGGGCTGTCACCACCTTCCAATGGCCCGTCTTCTTTGTCTCACGATAGCGGACGAAAGTTGCAAGCTTCCCTTTGCTTGATGGCTATGGCGTTGAAACTTGAAATGAACCCAAGAGATGATGGAGGAGGCCGAGAGGAAGCTCCGACTTGGATTTGGCGGTGAAAGCTTGCCCGGAGCACCTCCCTAGGGTGGAAGATGAAGGGGAACGACGGAGAAGGCGGAATACGGCGGAGGAAATGGGCGATCTGCGGATCTCTGGATTAGGGCGAGACCTGCACTATTTATACAAAAGCAGAAATGAACAATGCGCACGATCACAGGCGCACGACCAGTGGTCGTGCACGCTATGTCCTATGCTCGTGCGCACTGGCAGGGAATATCAGGAAGAAGAACTGGGATAATGCGCACGAGTAGTGGCGCACGACCAGTGGTCGTGCGCACTAAGTCCAATGGTCGTGCGATTACCCAGACAGGACTCCAGAAATGAGGAATCAATGCACACGATCAGTGGCGCACGACCGGTGGTCGTGCGAAGTATGTCCAGTGGTCGTGCGCTTACCCCAGGCTGATTCTATAGAAAACGTAGAGTAGTGCGCACGATCGGGGGCGCACGACCAGTGGTCGTGCGCATTAGATCCCATGATCGTGCGCAGTATTCCTATTTCACAACCATCCCGGAACACGCACACGAGCCCTGTACTGAAAGGAAAAACCAATCACTAATCTGTGCAGACATTCCAGACAATAACAAAAAGGAGTACAGACTAAAAGAATAACACAATACCCAACTACGGGCAAAAATGTGCACTTCCTATGGAAATAATGATCAGATGAAATAGGAACGATAAAGAACTAAAAGTGAAGTGCAACCGCGTGAAAACTAGCCCAGATGAGTCCGAAAATAGGTATATAAAGTGGACTCATCAGGAGGGAAAGTGGATGTACCCAATTGGGGAACCACTATAAATCTGTGTTTGCTGTGGTACTTGTTTTCTTTCTTATCACAGGATCTAAGGACAAGCTCTATATAGATTAATTTGAAATCAACAAAAGAACTAATAAAACCTCAAAATTCTATTCACCCCCTCTAGGTGATTAGCTAACCTTCAGTTAAGCAACTTTCAGTACTCTAATTTCACCCAAACATCATACAAGCCACCACACGGACATCTTGCTTAGGCCTCACCCACTAGTGGGCCTTAAACCCGGGCTTGCCTGCAAGCTCAAACTTCTCAGGTCTGGATTCCGCCACACAAAAGAACGATACTAAGAACCCTTGATAGACCCCACCCATTCGCGACGACCCAGGCCCGGCTCCAATATCGGGATCAAGTCCACCGAAGGAGACCCAGCGGGACCCAGTTAGACCCAGCTGGAATCGTCCAGGCTTGCCCAATGCTCGGAGTTCTCGTCAGTTCCACAGAAGGGGACTTGTCTTGTCGTGACACTCTCCACACATGACTTTGCAACGTCACGGGCTATCTAACCGACCGCAGAGACAAATCACGCCTTAGCACATCACAATCCCAAGCATTTCCCACCATAATCCATCATTCGTACCGTAACGTTCCCATACCCCAAGAAAACAATCTACCGTCACAACGGATCTAACCTTGTCCGGTTCTGATTATGCGTACTCGCGCGAAATAAGGGGCACATACAACATCACAAAATGGCGTCTTGTCGCTAATAGATTTCTAACCAAAATACTTAAGGTCCGCTATTCATCATCACCGAGTCGGACTAACGGTCGCAACTGCGACTTCATCCACAATGCTTAATCCACTAATGGAGCGGATTTCTAGTGCAATATCATACCGGGGATAGACACAATCGACCCAGTGGCTCTTCTTGAACCATGGCAACCCGAATCCCTCTCATTTGAGAGATTCGGTGCCTAGAATGATGGAAAGAAAGCAAGAAAAGAGTAGATGCCATGCACGCATCCTAAAATCGAGAGGAGAAGTGTCATTACCTTATGAATCCTCTTCTTAGTCATGAAAACCTTGCCTTGCACAGATGAAAATGAGCGCCTCCAAGTCCTCTCCACGGATCTAGCCTCGAAATGACGATCGAAGGTCTAAAGCTCCGTCAATGGCGGAAGAAAGCTCTCTTCTTCCTCCCCCAGTCGCCTTATCAAAACCCTAACACCCACTTCTCAAATGAGAAAATGAGGGGAAACAACCATTCAGCCCTATAAAAGCTCCCTGGAGGGAGAGTCTTGGGCCTTAGGATCAAAACCTAAATGAAATTAGACGGCTAAAAAAGCCAAATGATGGAACTGCATCCATCCACTACCTTCGGGTGGTAACTACCTACCGCGGAGCGGGAGTTTCCTGAGCGCTCGGCCATAAAATAATGTCGCGCTAATGGCGGCGATAACGCTAACTCCGTACGGTAGCATCTTTCTCGAGAACTCTACTTTTTCTTGAAAACTCAGTGTTCGACGAGCAGGGCCCTTCGTTCGATGTTCGACGAAATGGGGCTATCGTCTGGTGATAGCTACTATCGTCGAGCAATAATCCTCTAGCGCTTGACGAATGGGTCTTTCGTTCAACGTTCGACGAAACAGGGCTATCACCGAGCAGTACCTAGCTAGCGCCGCGCGCTAGCATTCAACTCTCCGAACGCCTGGCCAGTCAACGGTCTCAGCGCCTACCCACTCAACACTACGCTACCTTCGGGCGATAACTACTATAATCATGGGATAGCTTCTAGAGACTCAAGTTCTGAAATTTTGGGTGTTACACCTTTCATACATATGAAAGTGTCAATTCTTGATGCCAACTTAAGGACACCTAAGACCTACATGGAGATGGACAAGGATGAGATAATTCTGGCCTCTATGGACAAGAGGGCTCAGAATAGAATTGTTAGTGCTATAGATGACTCCACATTCCAAAACTTTATTCATTGCAAAACATCCAAATAAATGTGGAAATCATTGTTTGTATATATAGAAGGGACTGATGAGGTTAGAGATGATAGAAAATCTCTATTAAACTAGCAGTATGAAGCATTCAGGAAAGACAAGAAAGACATAGTGGCTAGGAGCATTGAGAAATTTTTCAGAATATTGAACAACCTGAGAACATATAGCAGAAGCTTCACCAATTATGAACTTAATGACAAGTTCTTGAAGTCCCTGAATAAGGAATGAGACATTAAGATTTGTGTTATTAGAGAAATGGGCAACTTATTCGAGCTACAGCTGAATCTCAGGAAGTCTGAAGAAGACTCAGTAAGAGCACTCAACAGAGAAAAGTCTATGGCCCTAAAGGCTGAGAAATCCAGGAAAGTCAGGGAGAAATCTGCTCTCTCAGAAAGACAGGATGCAGTCTCAGAATGCACATAATCTTCCCCATCAGGAGGGGACATGACTGAAGAAGAACTGTCACTCTTCTCAAAATAATTCAAGAAGATGTTGAGGAGAAGAAGGTAGGGCAGGTGGAAGAGTCCAACTGGAGACTCTTCTCATAAGAAGACAGATCACTTAGGAAATCCAGGAAAAAGAAATCTAGGGACAGGTATGGTTCTTCTCAAAAGAAACAAATTAAGACTAATCTTGTTTGCTATTGTTATAACAGGCAAGGGCATGTCATTATTGACTGCCCAGTAAAAAGGAAGGAGAAAACGTCTGAAAATTTGAAGACTAGGCAACACAAGAAGTTTGACAAAAGCCTACTGGCCAAGAAGCAATCCACTCTTTCAAACAGTGATACAGATTCATCTAAATCAAAAGAGGAGGAGACTATTTTGTGTTTAATGGCCTTTAATGAGGCCAAAAACAGAATAAGAACCACACCGTCATCCAATGATATTAAAGACTGTACAGATCAAGGACTGATGACCCTAGCAGAAGAAGAAGATCAGGATTGTTCAAACTATGCCAAGGTAAAACCTCTTACTACTAATTTTGCCTTAAGCTCTAGATCAACATCAGAAAATGAATCATGTTCAAACACTTCCAATAATAGTGAACATGGTTCAGACTCAGAAGCAGATTTCAACACACTCATCGGTAGATATGGGAAGTTGTTGAAGGCTTTGATACAAGTAAAGATCTAGTTAAGGAACAGGCCAAAGAACTAAAGTCACTGATGTAACGGCCTCCCCAGTCCACGGCTCGAATGGAGGGCCGCCGACACCCCCAACACCACGCTCAAAAGGGTTAAGCATAACCAGGTCTGCAGACCATGCAACCCAACCCATCTCCATCCACAGGCGGGTTGTTGAGGCCGGCGATCGAACCCGAGACCTCCTTGATAAGGTGTTTTCAAACCACTCCCCATCACCAACTGATCTGCAGCTCAGTTGGTGATGAGGAGTGGTTTGAAAACTCCTTATCAAGGAGGTCTCAGATTCGATCCCCGACCTCAAAAACCCGCCTGTGGATGGAGATGTGTTGGGGTGCATGGTCTGCAGACCTGGTTAGGCTGAACCCTTTCGAGCGTGGTGCTGAGGGTGCTGGCAGCCATCCTTGCGAGCATGGGCTGGGGAGGCCGTTACATAAAAAGTGCACTTTTTGTAACGGCCTCCCCAGCCCATGGCTCCAAAGGAAGGCCGCCGGCATTCCCAACACCACGCTCGAAAGGGTTAAGCCTAACCAGGTCTGCAGACAATGCACCCCAACCCCTCTCCATCCACAGGCGGGTTGTTGAGGCCGGGGATCGAACCCATGACCTCCTTGATAAGGAGTTTTCACCACTCCTCATCACCAATTGAGCTGCAGCTCAATTGGTGATGAGGAGTGGTTTGAAAACTCCTTATCAAGGAGGTCTTGGGTTCGATCCCTGGCCTCAACAACCCGCTTTTGGATGGAGAGGGGTTGGGGTGCATGCTCTGCAGACCTGCTTAGGCTGAACCCTTTCGAGCGGGGTGCTGGGGGTGCCGGCAGCCGTCCTTGCGAGCGTGGGCTGGGGAGGCCGTTACATAAAAGTTCACTTTTTGTAACGGCCTCCCCAGCCCACGGCTCGAAAGGAAGGCCGCCGGCACCCCCAGCACCACGCTCGAAAGGGTTCAGCCTAACCAGGTATGCAGACCATGCACCCCAACCACTCTCCATACACAGGCGGGTTGTTGAGGCCGGGGATCGAACCCGAGACCTCCTTGATAAGGAGGTTTCAAACCACTCCTCATCACCAACTGAGTTGTAGCTAGGCTAGAAAGGAATAGACTTTGACCAAACCTTTTCACCAGTAGCTATGCTAGAAGCCATAAGATTGTTTTTAGCACATACAACTTACAAAGGTTATAAAGTCTACCAAATTGATGTTAAATCGACATTCCTAAATTACACATTGAAGGAAGAGGTCTATGTATAATAGCCACCAGGTTTTGTAAATCCTAAACTTAGCTCTCATGTCTTCAGATTACATAAAGCATTGTATGGGTTAAAACAGGCACCTAATGTCTGGTAGGAGACCTTGTCTACCTTTCTCAAAGAAAATAAGTTCTCTAGGGGGATGATAGATAAGACACTAATCATAAGGGACATCAACGGTTTAAGCATCCTAGTCCAAATTTATGTAGATGACATCATTTTTGGTTCTACTAATGAGCTACTATGTAGAAAATTTGCCAAGCTTATGCAAGACAAATTTTAAATGAGCAGTATGGGTGACTTGAAGTTCTTCTTGGGATTCCAAGTTAGATAATCTGAAGATGGTATATCCATGTCTCAGTCTAAGTTCACAAAGGAGTATATAAGAAGTATGGTATGGAAAAGTCTTCCACCATAAGAACCCCAATGGGTTCCTCGGTATCACTACACAAGGATGACTCAGGGAAACCAGTGGATGAATCCTTGTATAGAGGCATCATTGGATCACTCCTTTACTTGACGGCTAGTAGACCAGATATCATGTTTTCAACATGTGTCTGTATTAGGTATCAAGCATGCCCTAAAGAGTCTCATTATATAACTTCTTAAAGAATACTGAGATATCTAAAGGGCACACCCAATCTTGGGATTTGGTATCCTAGGAATTGTGATTTTGATCTAACTGGATACATAGATGCAAATTCTGTAGGATGTAAAGAGGACAGAAAGAGTCATCAGGAAGTTGTCAATTTCTGGGGAGAAGACTCATTAGTTGGAGTAACAAGAAGCAAACAAGTATAGTTATTTCAACAACTGAGTCTGAATATATATCTGCTTGGAGCTGCTGTGCACAGTTACTATGGATTCAACATCAACTCTTAGACTACAGTGTATAGCTAAGTAAATCTATTATGTATTGTGATTTTACTAGTGTAACCTCAATTGCTAATAATCTTGTTTTTCATAGTAGAACCAAACACATAGAAATCAGATATCACTTTCTTAGAGAACATTTTGAAAAAGCCAATATCTGTTTACATTATACTTCAATTTCTTCAAGTTTGAACTAGGAATGTTAAACATAGAGTAAATCCCATTGTTAGGGTACACAAAAATTCAGGTTAAGCATAACCATTTACATTGGTACCTAAAATAAATAAAAAACCATGTTCAACGTGTATAAGCTATGTAACTAATTCTACCTACCTAATAAACAAGTAAGACATATTAAAAAAAGTTCAAATGTCATTAGTTCGACAATTAGAAAATAAATTTGGCTAAGTCCATAAGGAAGTATCGAGACACCAGAGCATATGTCAAGACATGTAAGAATGTGTCGAGACCCTAAGGTATGTGTCAAAAGACATTATACTTGTGTCGACACATCTCAATAGACTAGTTTTCCTGTGTCGACACTAGGTGATTTCTTAAAACTTGAAACAGACTAAATAGAGCGCACCTTTTCAACTTCAGCGACATCTACTATAAATAGGGTATGAAAGTAGAAGTCGATTACGCCTTCCTGAAATCTTGAGAGATTGATTCCTTAGTGTCGAGACCAAGAACTCATTTAGTCGACACATCTCTTTCTCAATTTCTCCATTCCAATGGCCCCCAAGGCTGATGTTAACATCTTCGAAGGATACG
Source organism: Platanthera guangdongensis (assembly GCA_039583875.1). Classification (NCBI taxonomy): domain Eukaryota; kingdom Viridiplantae; phylum Streptophyta; class Magnoliopsida; order Asparagales; family Orchidaceae; genus Platanthera; species Platanthera guangdongensis. The sequence goes on along the minus strand of CM077164.1, from coordinate 98,185,979 downwards.
AACTTGTTCGCACTGGATTTCTCTCAGCTATAGAAGAAATTAAAGAGGTAATATCCCTAATCACGGAAGCTGGATTGGAATTCCAACTTTCTGAGCCATCAAATATTTGGAAAAAAGAAGTTAAAAAATTCTTCTCCAATGCTCATCTGGATTCTAATGCTGAAAAGATTAAGTCTAAGGTAAAAATGGCACAAAGGTCAAGATCACCACCCGAAGACTAGTCAAAGTATTTCAATTGACAAAAATTGAACAAGAATATTACCTGGAATCTGGCAAGATTGCAGATGCATTGGTGTTGTGCGGATTGGCCCCAACCACAAGGATAGGAAGCACACTGGCAAGGAAAGTGATGAAAATACAAGGTAAAGTTATGTCAGAAGTAATATGTAAAGTGCTGCCCTGCAAAACAGGAGCACATGACAAAATTTCTTCTTAAATGTTTGAAGTGATGACAAGAGTCAAATTCAAAGTCAAGAAAAACTGGAGCAAGATTGTTTTTGACAAATTAGCAGAGAGTATTAAGAAGACAAATAAAGGAAGAATTATTAGTCTCTACCTAGTCCAAGTCATTCCCAATAGTATTGATCTTAAGCTTGGATCAAAGATTAACCCCATGGATCAAATATTAACTCAACTAAGACTTGATGCATGCCTGTTTTCTCTCTTAAATTGAGCCTCTATCCATACATGATGCTGAGCTGGATCCCCACTGGATCATTGCTATGCAAGAGGAACTCAATCAATTTGAGAGATATAGAGTTTGGGATTTGGTTTCAAGACCCAAAGGCTACCCAGTCATTGTAACCAAATGGGTATATAGAAACAAACTAGATGCCCAAGGTGCAATTGTGAGGAACAAGGCTAGGCTTGTTTCTCAAGGGTACATGCAAGAAGAAGGCATAAATTATGATCAAACCTTTGCCCCAGTTGCAAGGTTAGAGGCTATCAGAATATTTTTGGCCTATGCTGCCTACAAGAAATTCAAGGTGTATCAGATGGATGTGAAGAGTGCATTTCTGAATGGTGTATTAAAAGAAGAGGTTTATGTTGAACAACCTCTTGGTTTTCTCTCTCTAACTCATCCCTCTTATGTATTTAAATTACATAAAGCTCTCTATGGTATAAAGCAAGCTCCAAGAGCTTGGTATGAGACCTTAGCTAGCTTCCTGTTAGAGCATGGTTTCACTAGAGGCATAATAGATAAAACATTGTTCACTAGGCACCAGAAGGATAAAATCTTGTTAGTACAAATATATGTGGATGACATCATATTTGGGTATACTGATCCCAAACTATGCAAGAGGTTCTCTGACCTCATGCATTCAAAATTTGAGATGAGTAGCATGAGTGAGCTCTCCTACTTCCTTGGTCTCCAAGTGAAGAAGCTACCTGATGGCATCTTCACCTCCCAAACTAAATATGCTAAAGAGCTTCTCAAAAAGTTTGGGATGATTGATGCCTCAGCTCAGAAAACACCTATGGCTACTAATGTTGTAGTAGATTCTGATCCACATGGGAAACCTGTTGACCGGAAGTTATATAGGGGTATTGTTGGGTCCCTATTATATCTTACAACTAGCAGACCTGATATCATGTTTGCCACATGCCTTTGTACTAGGTTCCAAGTGAACTCTAGAGAATCTCACCTTACTTTCTTAAAAAGAATTTTGAGATATATAAAGAGTTGTCCTACTCTAGGCCTATGGTATCCTACTGAGTCAGAATTTGAGTTAACTGGATACTCAGATGCTAACTATGCTAGATGCAGGGTAGACAAAAAAAGTACCTCAGGAACTTGTCAGTTCCTTGGTATGAGACTAGTGTCTTGGTTCTGCAAGAAACAAACATCTGTGTTCGCATCAATTGCTGAAGCAGAGTACATTACAGCTGGCAGTTGCTCTTCACAGATATTATGGATTCAGAATGAACTCCTGGACTATGGTTTCAACTTAAATAATTCAAATCTCCTTTGTGATAACACAAGTGCTATATCCATAGCACAGAATCCAGTCCATCACAGTAAGAATAAGCATATAGACATCAAACATCATTTCATTAGAGAGTGTGTAGACAAAAACAAAATCAAACTTGTCTATATCTCCACTTATTTACAAAGAGCTGATATTTTCACCAAACCCTTGGATGAAAGGAATCACTTGTTCTTTATAAAACAACTGGGCCTGATAAATGGAGAAGCTTTGATCTAACTTCTGTCTACATTTGACGAATTTGCCAAAGTTCGTCAAACGGAGTTCGACGAACTAGGGAAAGTTCTTGAGATATTCGTCGAACGGAGATCGACGAACTCTCTGTGAGTGAAACGTCGAACGTAGATCGATGAATCTACTTCAGAAGACTTTCTTCGAACGGAGCTCAATGAAATGTCTTCAAATCTTCAGACTGAGCTCGATGAATTGTTTAACTCCAAATTGTTTTGTCGACCTCAGATCGAAGATCTTTTTATTTTTCGTGGAACGGAGTTTGTCGATTCATATTCCAGAAAATCATATATCTAGGGTTTCTTCGACCTCCGTACCGCGCTTTCAGTTCCTTTGCACTTGATCGTCATTTCTCTCTTGTAGGTATTCTAATGGAGATTCAAGCAGGAACTCTGGCGGGAATGAAATTTGATACTAGATTCGATGTGGATTTCGATTCTTTCCAACATTCCGACCCCATCTTCTTGAGAATAGTACAACAACATGAAGACCAACAACAGAAGAATCTGCTGTCGACTTAAATCAAGATATCTGCCATAGAAATCAGGGAATGGGTGTGCACCTCTGCCACAACAGATGACAATACCATGACCGACACTATATCCGGTAATGTTGTTTCCATAACTCCCGCCGTACTCACTGAAATTTTTGGATTAAACAATGGTGAAGAAGATTTTGAAATGGATACTTAAGGGTATGATGAGATGTTAAGTTTGATGGGTTATTCTGGACAAACCCCTAATAAATTGCTAAATAAGCATCTTTCTACTGAATTCAAGTTTCTAGCCGACATCGTGGGAAAAGTCTTGCTGGGCAAGAATACTGCGCATGATTACATCACCAGCACCAATTCCTGGTCATGTGTGCAGTGGTTAATAAGAAGACAGTAAACTGGGCTCATATCCTGTTTGATCTGATAAAGAAAAAGAATAATAAAAAGGAAGTATGTTTTGGAAGAATCTTAGGGATCTTCCTCAAAGAAAAAGCTGATGAATCCCTGGTCTCCTAGACCATATTCATAAATGCCAGCAAGAGGCTAACATGTGCCCTCTTTGGCAAATGGGAGAGAACTATCTCCAAGTCCTCCAAGGCTTCCTCCTCTTCCACCAGTGCTTCTGAAGGTTCTAGGGCTGCTTTAGCCACTTCCCGCCCTACTGAAGAGATCCCACTTCCTCCTCCATCACCTCCAGTCATCCCACCTCAACATCAAATGATACAACGACCCTCTTCCACCATCCCCTCTCTTCAACAACCACATCACCAACCTAAACAACCTGTTCATGTTCCTACTCCAGCTCCATCTCCTGCAACTTCTCCACCAATAGATCTCACTGACATCCCCTCTTCTCCTATTCAGGAATATCATCCACACTCCCCTTCCCCATCACCACAACCAACACCACATTCATCTCCCTTACCACACCATCTAGCCAACATGCCAACATTCAATCTACTCTCCTCCCCTCTCACAACTCCTTTTCCACAAGATACAACCATGCAAGATACTATCCCTCCTACTCCACCATCAACTTCCATTCCTCCATCTATTCATGTGTCACTAAGGATACTTTAATTTAAAATCCGGAAATTAAATTTCTAGAAAGTAAAACTTTACAAGATTGATAGTAAACACAATGTTCGCAATAATTTCAAGTAAGTTAGCAAAATTATGTTGTTTGAAGTGCTTTCAACTATGATTCTTCACAAATGAGCTTAATAGAAAAATACAAAAATGAAAGCAAATATACAAATGAGTCGAGTTCCCAAACAAACATGCAGTATTTTAATATTCAATAATTAAGTAAATAAACACAATACACTAAAACTCAAATAGCATTGGAGACACGACAACGATTTTGATATGAACCGGGGTCGGTTCAGAGCGGTTTACCATCAGGCCAAGGAGACTGAACCAACCAGTTCTGTTACTTTCTCCTCCTAAACAGTTCTGGATGGGGCTTATCCGGTTCGATGGCTGAGTATTGGGGGGGGGGGGGTTGCGGCTACACACTTAGGGCATCAAAGAAATTATGCAGGTATTCTCTTAGCACCGTAGAATAGTAGTTTACACCATTTGGTACCAGAGGGCGTGATGTAGGGTAGGCTATGGGGGTGCACAAAACCAAGGCTACTAGGGGCAGGTTGTAGATGCGACACACAAACCCTAGTCTAAATGCAAAGCAACCGTTGGTGACGGCGACGATTAATTTTGAGCAATGAAAATATTAACAACACGCAATATAATTAAAGAACAAAAGACAAGAACTCAATTTAGCAAAATCTAAATGACTTTCTTCCGCTCGGAGGGCCGAGATTAAGCGCGCAACAAAATGGCTTACATCCAAGCCAAAGATGGCTCTTCTGAGGCATTTCATGGCCGGACTTAAGGAGAAAATCAGAGATGAGGTACAAGCATGCTAGCCCCGAAATATTGCTCATGCCATCAGAATGGCTCGATTGCAGGAGGAAAAACTTGGAAGACGTGAGGCGGCAGTAGCCTGCAGAGGGAACAATAAGAAAGGAAAATAGGGTACGCCCAAAGATACTAACAACTTATCCTTAAGGAAAGAAGCAGCAGTGAAGTGATTGCCGTGAAATGAGATGCGAGATCGGCGGATCAAGGGATTGTGTTATACGTGCGAAGAGAAATTTACCCTTGGACACAAGTGTAAGGTAGTTCAGGTATACTTGCTGCAAGAGGAGGAAGAATCGGTGACCAAGGAGGATGAGGACCACTTATCAGAGGAGAGGGAAGTTTTCGGATTAGAGGAAATTGAAGTCTCCGTTCATGCTTTAGAGGGGGGAGGACAACCCTTCACAATGAGGATGACAGGAAGGGTGTCAGACCATAAGGTTTTGATACTGGTTGACAGTGGGAGCACCTACAACTTCATTAACACTGAGGTATCCATGAAACTGACAATCACACTAACGGAGGATAAGGTGCTCAAGGTGCTTGTGGCAGACAAGAGTCTTTTTTTGTAGTGCATAGGGCCCGTAAGGAAGGTGTCACTTATGATACAGGGATTCATGTGTCATATGGATTTGTATATACTGCCAATTCAAGGGTTAGATGTAGTGTTGCACCCTAAGGGTGCAGTGGCTGAGACAGTTAAAATTGGTTAAAAATGACTGGGAAAACATAGTCGTCGAATTTACACATGGTGGGAAGAAGCTCATGCTGCAAAGCAATATGGGCTCTTTTGTGAAGGAAGAGACTATTTTGTCTCCTGAGAAATGAGTCGAGCGGGACTACCCTATGGCTTGGGTCCTGACAGGAGGAGAGCCCTTAGAGCAGAGGGACGAGATTCCAGATAATTTGCGGGCGGTCTTGGTAAGGTTTGAGGTAATCTTTGAGGCACCAAAAGGATTGCCACCACCGTGTGCGCGCGATCACATGATCGCTATTATGAAAACTTCAAGAAAAAAAAGCTAAATCAGTTGCAGAGATGTACAATAGGTTGAGCTCAATCATCAATGAGCTAAAAACCTTGGATAAGGACAACACCCTCACAGAGGTGAATGATAAAATTCTTATGTGCTTCCCAAGCTCATGGGATTCAAGGATCTGGCCCATCAAGGAGGCCAGGAGCCTAAATGTGATTTCCACTGAATCACTTTTAGGAAAGCTAAAGTCCTATGAGCAGCTCATCAAATCCAAAGCGGCAGCTGAGCAAAGAACACCTCCACCAGTAAGGAAGGAGCACAACATTGCATTCAATGCTGCTGAGGAGACAGATACTCCAACAATGAATGAAGAGCTAATGGGTTTATTTGGCAGAAGATTCTACAAAATGACAAAGAAAGCATTCAGAAGAAAGTCATTCAGGCAGGATGATAAGCCATGGTATGATAAAACCCCGACTAAAGAAGTGGTTTGCTTTGGCTGCATGAAACCTGGACACTTCCTCTCAGAATGTCCAGAAAATTAAAAGAAGGAGAAGAGAAGAGAGAAGAACTCTAGAAGACAGAAAAGTAGAAGACCTTCTTCCAGTAAATACAAGAAGAGGGAGAAAGGCTTTATAGCTGAATCTTGGTGTGAAACTGAGGATGAATCAACATCCTCCAGCTTAAGTGAAGAAGAAGAAGAGGCAAGGGCCAAAGAAGTGTGCCTCATGGCCATTGATGCTTACAAAAGCCAGTTAGATGAAGATGCATCTGACAATGAAGAAGCTTCAGAATCTGAAGCTGACAAGGTACTTTCTTCTTTTGATTATAGTTCTGATTCATTCAAATATGAATTTAAAATCATGTGTATAGACTTAATAAATTCAGAAAAAGAAATTAAGACACTTAGGGAAAAACTAGGAAAACAAGAAAATGTTGTCTCTGAAAACAATAGGCTAAAGGATGAACTCACATTAGCTAATGAACAAATTATAGCTTTAAAAACTGAGCTGTGTGAGGCTAACCAACTTGAGGAATCTCTCAATGGGAGAAGCCTCAAGCTGATGGACATTACAAGCACTGTTAATGCCAGACTAAATGGCAAGCTAGGCTTGGGTGCTTCATCAGGTTTGCCCCCCATTCTTAAGAAGAATATTTTGTCAACCCCCATCAAGTTTGTTTCTGCTAAAGGCAAAGAGATAATTACTATTAAACAAATCACGAAAGAAATGCCCAGCCTTAAAAATCAAAATAACAGAAACCAGAAAATAAGTAAAAACAAAGTTCAGCAGATTTCGTCGAATGTAGATCGACGAAATGTGGTCAGTTCGTCGAACTCTAGTCGACGAACTCTGAACGCAAACTTAAGCTATAATTATTCGTCTAGCTGCGATCGACGAACTTTGTATGGTTCATCGAGCAGAGATAGACTAACGTGGGGCACAAAAAATGACTATGTTCATTCTCTGGGCAGTGATTGACGATCTCATCCCAATTCGTCGAACTCTAGTCGACGAACTCACAATATTTCGTCGAACCCAGAAAGACTTAACAAAAATTATAAATACAACAACAACTCTAATCAATCTAAGAAGTCATTTAATCCATTAGCTGATTGGATAATTCCACCTAGAAGATATCATCCATTACGTTACAAATCTCAACAAGAATTTTCTGTGATTTCAAGTTTCTCTTATCAAAAATATAAAGAACCCAAAGTAACCTGGGTCAAGAACAATTAATCATTTTCTCTGCAGGTAAAGGGCTGTCCAGTGAATAATCAAACATGGTACCTGGACAATGGATGCTCTAAACACATGACTGGCAGCAAGGACATCTTACACAACTACAAGTCCAAGTTGGGACCAAAGGTTATCTTTTGTGATTCAAAATGTGGGCAGTCAAAAGGCTATGAAGAAGTGAAAATTAGAGTAGTCACCTTCAAGAAAGTGACCTATGTAAGTGGTCTCAAGCATAACCTCATCTCCATAAGTCAATTTTATGATGAAGGTTATCAGGAGATAGAGATTTCTACCAGTAACAATTTGCAGGTACCTCACTTTTGTGATAATTTGGATGGACTTAACCTCATCCAAGAGGTTCCAACACATCCTTCTCCACAGGTTGATGAAGAAAGTGAAGAAGAACAGATGGAAGAAATTCAACCTCCTCCAACAGCAAACATAATTCCACAAGAGGAATTAATTCAAAATGCTGTTGCTAAAGCAACTCCACCCACTGATCTTGTCACACTAAGGGATCACCCTAGATCCCAAGTGATTGGAGACATAATAGTAGGTGTACAGACAAGGCATCAACTCAACCAATACTTGATGCATGCCTGTTTTCTCTCTCAAATTGAGCCTCTATCCATACATGATGTTGAGCTGGATCCCCACTAGATCATTGTTATGCAAGAGGAACTCAATCAATTTGAGAGATATAGAGTTTGGGATTTGGTTCCAAGACCCAAAGGCTACCCAATTATTGTAACCAAATGGGTATATAGAAACAAACTAGATGCCCAAGGTGCAATTGTGAGGAACAAGGCTAGGCTTGTTGCTCAAGGGTACAGGAAAGAAGAAGGCATAGATTATGATCAAACCTTTGCCCCAGTTGCAAGGTTTGAGGCCATCAAAATTTTTCTGTCCTATGCTGCCTACAAGAAATTAAAGGTGTATCAGATGGATGTGAAGAGTGCATTTCTGAATGGTGTATTAAAAGAAGAGGTTTATGTTGAACAACCTCTAGGTTTTCTCTCTCTAACTCATCCCTCTTATGTATTTAAATTGCATAAAGCTCTCTATGGTCTAAAGCAAGCTCCAAGAGCTTGGTATGAGACCTTAGCTAGCTTCCTGTTAGAGCAAGGTTTCACTAGAGGCATAATAGATAAAACATTGTTCACTAGGCACCACAAGGATAAAATCTTGTTAGTACAAATATATGTGGATGACATCATATTTGGGTCTACTGATCCCAAACTATGCAATAGGTTCTCTGACCTCATGCATTCAAAGTTTGAGATGAGTAACATGGGTGAGCTCTCCTACTTCCTTGGTCTCCAAGTGAAGTAGCTACCTGATGACATCTTTATCTCCCAAACTAAATATGCTAAAGAGCTTCTCAAAAAGTTTGGGATGGCTGATGTCTCAGCTCAGAAAACACCTATGGCTACTAATGTTGTAGTAGATTCTGATCCACATAGGAAACCTGTTGACCAGAAGTTATATAGGGGCATTGTTGGGTCCCTATTATATCTTACAGCTAGCAGATCTGATATCATGTTTGCCACATGCCTTTGTGCTAGGTTCCAAGTGAACTCTAAATAATCTCACCTTACTTTCTTAAAAAGAATTTTGAGATATATAAAGAGTTGTCCTAGTCTAGGCCTATGGTATCCTACTGAGTCAGAATTTGAGTTAACTGGATACTCAGATGCTAACTATGTTAGATGCAGGGTAGACAGAAAAAGTACCTCAGGAACTTACCAGTTCCTTGGTATGAGACTAGTGTCTTGGTTCTGCAAGAAACAAACATCTGTGTTCGCATCAACTACTGAAGCAGAGTACATTGCAGCTGGCAGTTGCTCTTCACTGATATTGTGGATTCAGAATCAACTCCTGGACTATGGTTTCAACTTAAATAATTCAACTCTCCTTTGTGATAACACAAGTGCTATATCCATAGCATATAATCCAGTCCATCACTGTAGGACTAAGCATATAGACATCAGACATCTTTTCATTAGAGAGTGTGTAGACAAAAACAAAATCAAACTTGTCTATATCTCCACTGATTTACAAAGAGCTGATATTTTCATCAAACCCTTGGATGAAAGGAATCACTTGTTCTTTATAAATCAGCTGGGCCTGATAAATAGAGAAGCTTTGATCTAACTTCTGTCTTCATTCGACGAATTTGCCAAAGTTCGTCGAACTAGGGAAAGTTCTTGAGATATTCGTCGAACGGAGATCGACGAACTCTCTGTGAGTAAAGTTGTTTTCGTCGAACGCAGATCGACGAATCTGCTTCAGAAGACTTTCGTCGAATGGAGCTCGACGAAATGTCTTCAAATCTTCAGACTGAGCTCGACGAATTGTTTAACTCCAAATTGTTTCGTCGACCTCAGATCGAAGATCTTTTTATTTGTCATGGAACGGAGTTTGTCGATTCGTATTCCAGAAAACCTTATATATAGGGTTTCTTCGACCTCCGTCCCATGCTTTCAGTTCATTTGCACTTGATCATCGTTCCTCTCTTGCAGGTATTCTAATGGCGATTCAAGCAGGAACTCTGGCAGGAATGAAATTTGATACTGGATTCGATGTGGATTTCGATTCTTTCCAACATTCTGACCCCATCTTCTTGAGAATACTGCAACTACTTGAAGACCAACAAATGAAGAATCTGCTGTCGACTAAAATCAAGATATCTTCCGTAGAAATCAGGGAATGAGTGTACACCTCTGCCATAACAGATGACAATACCTTGACCGGCACTATATCCGGTAATGTTGTTTCCCTAACTCCCGCCATCTTCACTGAATTTTTGGATTAAACAATGGTGAAGAAGATTTAGAAATGGATACTGAAGGGTATGATGAGATGTTAAGTTTGATGGGTTATTCCGGACAAACCCCTAATAAATTGCTAAAGAAGCATCTTTCTACTGAATTCAAGTTTCTAGCCGCCATCGTGGGAAAAGTATTGCTGGGCAAGCATACTGCGCATGATTACATCAACAGGCACCAATTCCTGGTCATGTGTACAGTGGTTAATAAGAAGACAGTAAACTGGGCTCAGATCCTGTTTGATCTGATAAATAAAAAGAATAATAAAAAGGAAGTCTGTTTTGGAAGAATCTTAGGGATCTTCCTCAAAGAAAAAGCTGCTGAATCCCTAGTCTTTCTGACCATATTCATAAATGCCAGCAAGAGGCTAACCTGTGCCCTCTTTGGCAAATGGGAGAGGACTATCTCCAAGTTCTCCAAGGCTTCCTCCTCTTCCACCAGAGCTTCTGAAGGTACTAAGGCTGCTTTAGCCACTTCCCACCCTACTGAAGAGATCCCTCTTCCTCCTCCATCACCTCTAGTCATCCCACCTCAACATCAGATGATACAATAACCCTCTTCCACCATCCCCTCTCTTCAACAACCACATCACCAACTCAAACAACATGTTCATGTTCCTACTCCAGCTCCATCTCCTGCAACTTCTCCACCAATAGATCTCACTGACATCCCCTCTTCCCCTATTCAGGAATATCGTCCACCCTCCCCTTCCCCATCACCATAACCAACACCACATTCATCTCCCTTACCACACCATCTAGCCAACATGCCAACATTCAATCTACTCTCCTCCCCTCTTACAACTCCTTCTCCACAAGATACAACCATGCAAGATACTATCCCTCCTACTCCACCATCAACTTCCATTCCTCCATCTGTTTCCACTCAAACACCTTCCATTCAACCATCTGCAAATCTACCCTTGGAACCCTCCACCATTTCCTCTGTTCTTGCCCTACTTACTCCCCTCCTCAAAACTCTTATAGCAGAGGCTATTTCACATCTTGCTACTTCTATATCCTCCCTTGCTGCTCAAATAAATGCCCTCTCTGCTACCCCCTCTTCAGTTAGGGGCCTGGCTCTAGTTAGCACTGAGACCAGGCAGGGGGAGATACTTGATGAAGAAGCTGCAGCAGCTCCAGCAGCAATGGAAGCAGTAGTAACAGTTTCAGCAGCAGCAGATGATGCAGATTTATTTCCAGCAGTAGTAACTGTACTGCAAGTTGCTGAATATATACTGTGCTGACTTCACTCAGCACTTTGCTGACTCCACTCGATACTTTTGGTACTTATACAATTTTCTTTCAAAATCCAGTCAGCTTCATGTGCCCACCTGTCCAATCAATATGAAATAGACAACCTGTAAATGTAAACTTAAATATACATCAAATACAAATATGTGTATATCTTTAACTGGAAAGACCTTCTTCAAATCAAGTACATTGTATGCAATGCACCCAACAACTGTATCTTAACTCACACCAGTTATGACGTCACTTTGTTTTATAGCCTCATGCTTGCTAAGATTATAGACTCGGGATTGCGCTTGAGATGCAGTTGACTCCACCAGTGCTTTTCCCTTTTTAGCATAAGTCGCTACCGTCTTTTTATCTGTCTTTGGTGGGCCACTCTGATATTCTCGGGACATATGTCCCACCTTGCCACATATGTAACACCCCCATCCGTCACATGGGATATAACAAAAGGTCCGACCGGGGCCCCACGACATATACCACGGATAGTTAGCGGAGTTACATATTAATACCAAAGTACTAATTAAAAAATTTTGAGACATAACACAGAGCATTCTAGCGGAAGATTTTAAACAAGTTAGAAGAACCAATCGCAAAACATGAATGTCCACTATAGCCCAAAGCAGGAATGAAAAAACAAGTACTCAATGAGTCTTGGCTTTATGGCCTTACAATGTTTTCTTAAACAATAAGTGTTTTACATACTTCGGCATGTAGCCCGACCATACATGAAAATAGTAAAAGTAAACACTTCGCTTTGGCCTTCAAGTGTCAGCACAAAATCAAGGGCTTTAGCCCGCTACTTGCACTTGGCTCACCTGTTCCTGCAAGAACAATCCACCAAACTATGACAAAACAAGGCAACCGTCAAATAAAGCTGACAAAATTATAACGACCCCGCCCCTTGCTCGGGGCGGCGGAGCTCCTTCCCTGCAATGTATTAGCAAAACAAGCATAGTAATGAAAGTGCAATTTAAGCACACTTCACCACAGCCATAGGCACGAACGGCCTCACACCCCGTGCTCTCAGGCCACATTCTCGGTGTTCAGACAAAAACTCGGGACGCACCACTGTTCTCCAGACAACAATAACATGAGCATTTTTGTAGTATTTACAGCATGCGCAAGGCCTAAGACCCATAACTATGACAGCGACAGGTAACCTTGCACACAGACGCTCGACATAATTACTGGGTAGGTTCTGCAAATTCCCATTGCTCACATTGCCGGGCAAACAGCCACAATGCGGGTCGGCCTCCCCATTCCCATTTCTCCAATCAATACATAACCATGTTATGATATACGGGTGGCTCGCAGACCACCTGGCTGGGCTCCCAGAGCTCTCAACACAACATCTAAGGCCCCAGGTCTCCATGACACATGCCACAAACAAAGCTCCCAAGGAGCTACTGCACGCGGTATTACTGCCGCCGCTCGGTATCTGGCAGAAATGCGATTCTGCTCAGTTTTAAGGGTGCTCCTTGGAGTTAGTCCCCAAGGTTCCCTACTACAATATACCGTGTACAAACCCGAAAAACAAACATCACGGAGTCTTCTCCGGCCAATACAAGAATAATGAAAAACACCACCAATCCAGACCAATCTGTTCAAATGGGCTTCACACACCAGGCCTATGTTTGTACTTCTATTTCGAACCCTATATGCAAAAACTACGGGGATATATTGTATCTACCAGAAGAAAACCTCAAGCTCACTGCACACTTGCGGGGGAGGGGTTCCTATGCAAAAGGAAAAGGTCTTCAAATGTCCAAGTTGAGAATCGTTACCCTTTGCGCTCTCTTTGTTGCGTACCAAAGATCTAGACGGATGAAAGCGACCGCAACCATCTTTCCTCAATAGATCCGGACTCGGCTTGCAAATTTGGGCTTCAGAACTTCAACGATGGCGAGATATAATCTCCGGCACCGCTGCTCCTCCAGGAAAATTAGGCAAACTCCAAATCCAGAAGAAAATGAAGTGAAAATGGCCAAACCAGGTATATATACCAAGCTGCCATCGCGAGGTAACTAGGTATCGCCGCGTGGTACCTTAATTCAACGCTCGTTTCGAGCGCAATGACCCAAACCCTCCAATTACAGGCGGACACGTGGCCACGTAGTTTCAAATACGCTACAGCCACACGATAGGATGCTAACACCACATGATAGAGGACAGCAGTTAGGACATGACACCAGCCTCTATTGCCGCGTGCTAACTTCTACCGCCACGCGGTAGGAACCCGAGAACCAAATCAACTAATTTGGCACAGCTATCGCCAGCGGTATCACTATTGCCGGGAGATAGCATCCTGAGGGGTCTGCCAGATTAATTCCCCTGCTACCGCTGCGCGACAACAACTTTCCGCCGCACGGTAACATCTTTCTCGAGAACTCCACGCATTCGTCGCAAACCCTGGAGTTACCGTCACCCGGTAACTAGCTACCACCGAGTGATAACCCCCTGAGAAGCATCTTCCGCCTTAGGGAATTTGTGGCGTTACAATTCTCCCCTACTTAAAAAAATTTTGTCCCGAAATTTGACGTTACAGGAAAAATATAAAAAGTAAACAGTGTATCTAATTACCTTAGAGAAATAACACCGGGAACTCGTCCCTCATAGTTAGCTCGCGCTCCCAAGACAGCTCCTCTCAGCCACAATTGTCCCAAAGGAATTTGACCATTCTAATGGACTTGTTCTGCAGCTGCTTGACCTCTACATCCTTGATCCGAATGGGCCTGACCTTTGTCGTCAACCCACTATCGACCAGCACTTGATTCACAGCAACCACTTGGGTAGGCTCTTGAATAGCGTTCCGCAACACTAAGATGTGAAATACATCATGCAAACTGCTCAACTCCACCGAAGGAGCCAAACGTTAGGCGGCTTCACCAACCCACTCCAAGATCTCAAAAGGCCCAACATACCTCGGACTAAGGTTCTTTAAGCGTCGAATCCTTGATACGCCCTTAAACTGTTTTATCTTAAGTTACACCCAATCGCCCACCTTAAACTCCACGTTCCGATGCTTGGTATTGTAATACTTGGCCTGCCAATTTTGAGCAATCAGTAGCCATTCTCAAATCAACCGTATCGTTGAAGTTTCATATTCAACGTCCCTTCGCTTGTACAGCTTCGTTTCTCCCATTTCTACCCAAGCCAACGGTGTATGACACCTCCTTCGATACAGAGCCTCAAAAGGCGCCATCTGAATACTAGCTTGGTAGTTGTTATTATACGCGAACTCGATCCTAAAAAGATGGTCCTCCCACCTTTTCCCAAAATCCAAAGCACACATACGAAGCATATCTTCCATCGTCATGTTCACCCTTTCAGTCTGACCATCTGTCTGTGGGTGAAAAGTTATGCTGAAGTTCAACTTGGTACCCAACAACTGAAGAATGAGTCTCCAATTGTTAGATGTGAACCGACCATCTCGGTCACAAACGATGCTCCAGTGTACGCCGTGCAAACGGACTATACTGTCCACATAAAGTTTCACTAGTTTCTCTACTGAATCATCCTTCCTATTGGGTATGAAGTTTGACACCTTCGTTAAACGATCAACGACCTCCCAAATGGCATCATTCCCCTTCTGCGATCTCGGCAAGATGTGCACGAAATCCATAGAGGTGTCATCAAATTTCCACTACGTTATAGGCAAGGTCTTCAGGAATCAGCCAGGCTTCTGGCATTCGGCCTTCATCAAGACACATGTTTGACCATTCGCCACGTACAATGCTATGTCTTTATTCGGCCTTCATGCTCCCAGGGTGAATTGAGTACTTCATAAAGTGTGCCTCATACAAAAATTCTTCTCGCAACTTCCCCACATTGGGGACACACAATTGACTGCCTTTCCATAAAAGGCCATCGTCGATAGAGAACTGGTAATTAGACCCATCAATGGCATCCACCCAGTAATGTTTCAAGCTCACGTCCAACTCTAAGGCCTGTCGAATCCTTTCTATGAGGTCTTTTAACCAAGAAATCGGTGATCCCTCCCAAGGTAGCCAACTTGCTACTTGCGGCCTGCACTAGGTTCTCCCTGGAGGTCGCGACCAGTCTGTGTGGGGCGGATAGACTTCTCTGTCCGCTCAGGCTGCACGGCTAGGGCAGTCTCCCAAGTCTGACTGCCTAGGTCGCGCAACAGCCTCTTGTTCTGTAGGGGCTGCGGACTGCTTCCTCAGTCCGCCCCTACAGGCCGCGCGGTTGGACCAGCTAACCACATCATGGTTTTCCCAATTCCGACAGGTGGACTACCTAGCTGTGGCGGACCCGGATTCCTATCTGCCAGGACCGCCATGTAGCCGCATGCTCGGCAGGAGTCACGGTCTTCACCAGCCCACTCCTGCAAGTTGCACAACAAGCAAAGTAAACCACCACTCCACTAAGCAACCTCCCTCTAGGTCGCTCAACTCCAGGCGACCTGCCTCCAGGTCGCCCAACAACGAGACAAATCTCAAGGTCGCCCACCAGAGGGCGGCAACCTCCAGGCTGCCCAGCAGGGGTGGCAAGCATCATTCCAACAGAGAGGTGGACTTCAGCAAAGGGTGCGACCTGCTTCTTCAGTCCGCTAGGTCACCCAGTTGACCAACTTGCCCGCCTATAGTTCGCAGACTCTAGCTCAGTCCACCAAAGGAGCATGGAATTGCTCCAGCTCTCTGCCAAACCGCACAACATTCGGCGGATCCATCCCGTCCGCCACAGGAAAGGCGGACTCTTTATGCCACTCAACACTCCAGTCCGCCTGTAGTAGATGGACTTCTTCATTAGGAAGGTGACCTGCTTTATTCAGGTCGCCAACCTCTACACTAGCAACAAGCCTCCAGCAGAGGCAGACTCATCTCATTTGTTGTGGGCTGGGCGGACTCATCCAGTCCGCCACTGAGCCTTCCAGCTTTCCACCAGCTCGCTTCCCTGCAAAAGAGGCGAACTCACTACGCAGCCCGCCAACCATCTTTCCAACAGCTTCTTCACAGCAGTGGGCGGATAACTACTCAGCCCACGTACCTTGGCGCGGGCTCGCTCAGCATAGAAGATGCAGACTCATCCCAGTCTGCCAACATCAGAATCAACTCCAGAAGACGTCCCTAACTGCATAGCATGGTGCGGACTCGGCGGACTCCAAGTTCTACTCGCACAAATAACCGACTTATTGGGGGTGCCGTTAAAAAAAGTCGTTAACTCCTCGGGCCTATAAATAGCCCCACATACCTCTCATTTGGGGGGACACAGACATGAGGGCAGCCTCCAGCAAGGTCAAGGCATCAGACTTCGCGGACTCCACTTTCCAGTCCATGCGACCTCACGTGTCCTCTCTGTTGACCTCACTTCTCAGTCCGCGTAGCCACCTCTGGCAACTTCTTTTGTTAGCCGACAACTTTCCCCTATGTACCCTTTCTTTGCGTTCCATGTAAAGGTGCAACTCAAGCTGTAATAACTGATATTAATCAACGGAAAGCCCGTGACAAGAGTGACATTTAAGCCACGGAGGGCGAAGTCTACTGTTGCCACTGCTAGCGACCCCCTCCTCTTCTTAGCCCACTTCTCTCGGCATCAACCTTCAAACACAACCATCAATGTAACCGTCTGCTCTACAGATCCTGATCCACCTTCTCGACCATCTACGCACTCTGATAGCATCCACCTTTCCTCTCGTTATCCCCGCAACCCTTGATCAAGTGCTTCACTCTCGAGCACTCAGAAGCTTTTCCTTGCATCCTCAAAAACCTCTCTATTATCCCCACAACCTTCTTCTCCAATCATACCTGCTTGTGAGACCGAACAAACTCGTTAGATGTTGGTGCCCGTGACAACATTCTCCTCTCTCTGTTTTTGTGCATCAATAGTTAACACGCGACCTTCAGATCTCGAACAGACAGTGAAAACCAAATGTTTGCCATATCGGATCATCAAATAGCAGAGAATAAAAGTAAACATTCATACAACCAGAGAACGAGACTTGGTCTTAGTTTGTAGATCGATTCAAGAAAGAAATTTTGGACATTGAGATCATTGACCACGAAATGTATCGGGTGGCTCTAATACACGGTCTGCGTGAAGGGCCACTCAAGTTGAAGCTAATGTTCGAGCACCAAGAATGTAACACCTCCTATCCGTCACATAGCATATAGCAGTAGGTCCGGTCAGGGCACGACGCCATATACCACGGAAATACCGAAGGGTTACGGAATGAAACCATCATTCAAATAACCAACATCCTACACAGAGTGCATTCTAGCGGAAGTAATTTAAATGTTGCAAAATAAGAACCCAGCCAAGAGCATGAATGTCCACTAAAAAAACCCAAAGGAATGAACGTACAAAATACACAAAGTATCTTGGCCTTATGGCCTTACAAGAGTTTACTCAAATAATTATTATCTTCCAAACCTCGGCACGCAGGCCGGTCACACATGAGAATAAAAGTAAACATTCATATATAGGCCTTCGAGGGCCGGCTCAACAACAAGGGCTTTTGCCCGCTATTTGCCACTACGCTCTGCAGCACCTACAAGCAAAAATCCAACGAAGCGGTGACAAAAAAAAGCAACGGTCAGCTAAAGCTGACCAAATTATAACAACCCCGCCCCGAAACTCGGGGCGGCGATGCTCCTTCCCTGCACTTTATTAGCATAGCTTAACAGTTGTGAAATTAGACATCATCACAGGCATAGGCTCGCACGGCCACACACCCCGTGCTCTCACGGCACATTCTCGATGAACCTGGTCAAAATCCACGGTCTCACCACTGCCCCTTGAATGGCAAATGTCGTGAGCATTATGGTCTTACCAGCCTATGCCTAAGACGCTCCATCTATGCCAACGGCGAGTACCACGTACCTTAGGTCTCTCTAACCCAACGAGATAGAGCGGGTATGGTTCCGCCTGACCCGTTGCTCACACCGTAACGTTAATTTAAGCCATATACGCGGGTAAAGCTTCCCCGAGTCCCAATCCGATCACACACTTTACATAACCTAGCTACGTGCAAGTTGGCTCCAATGCCACCAAGATGGTAATATCACGCTTCTACCCTGTTTTCCGGGTACACCTTGGAGTTAGTCCCCACGATTCCCTGTTGCAATCTACCTCGTAGAAAACCCGAAAAACAACCATCGGCTTGGAGACTTCTCCGGGAATTCATGCAATGCAACATCACTGATCCAGAACAACTTGTCCGGGTAGGCTTCACACACCATGCCTATGTCCATTTCTCGATTGCGGACTCTATATGGAAAACAGCGGAGACTATTCATGTCTACCGGAAGGAACACCTCACACTCACCGCATACTCGCGAGAGCGGTCTTCCTATGCAAAAGGAAAGAGGACTTCACATGTCCATGATGAGAATCATTACCCTAGCATTTCTCTTTGACGCCATGAAGATCTAGACGGATGAAAAACACCGTAACGGCCTCGCCTCCGTAGATCCAAACTCAGCTTGCGATTTGGGGCTCCGAAGTTCCACCGGCAGTCGGAACTCTCCTCTTCCTTCTTCCTTGCACTCCCATCTCTCTAAGATTTTAGAAAAAGAAAGCTTAATGGGAAATGAGGGTTTCAACCATATTTCCGGATATAACCCAGCAAGAACAGCCTTGGGCCATTGAATCCCAAAAGAAGGAAATGAACGGCCATGATTCGCACTTAAAATCAGATTCCTGGGCCGAATATTGCTTGTGACATTCCCGTATCCAAGGCTGTGTGCCTCAATTGACGCCGAAACCATCGCATCCAGACCAGGACACAGGCTCTCGACACGTCCGTATCACACCTGACACGCCCGTGTCAGTCAGTACATGCCCATGTTATAACATCCCATTTCCAACTAGACCCCTAAGAGTGGTTTTGGCCATAACTAGTTCATGACAAAACCCTAGAAAGCTAAAAAGGGCCAAGAGATAGAAGGCCAATGTGAGAATCACCTTGGTCTGCCTATGGCACAACCACATCACCAAATCTAGGGTTTGACCTTAGGGCCTCACCATAACCTCATGACCCCACCACAACCTCCATAACTAGAGCCTTAAGGGTCCATTGGAGTCAACCCAAAGTGGCCAATTTAACCTAGGACCATCATAGGCCTAAATTGGGCAAGGTGCCCTAATAAGGGCAATTGGCCTCTAAGTTGTCACAACCCGCATTTTGTCCGAATTTAAGAAGTATCAGAGTGTGAGAAAACACGCGTCGTGATGCCACGTCGAGCAGGGAATAACTGTCGACGCTCAGGCGAACTCCATCTAACTAGACTATGAAAATTCATAAGTTTAATGATTAGAAAACCAGTTAAATTTTAAACTTCGTATCCCTCGGCTCAGGGGATCATCTAGTCCACAGTTTTTAAAAAAACTATACTTATACGCAGCGGAAAATACTTTATTTATTTTTTTGACATCCTAAGAGAGTGCATAAGTAACCCCCGAGGTCAACTTATACTATACAAGACTCTAGATTTATTTTATATTATAAGTAAGAAAACGGTCTTTTTACATTGCTTGGAAAGTAGTGTATGAGTTTCATAAACATGCTGATCATGAGACATACTTATAATAGTGTTTTAAGGTTTAAAAAGTAACTAGCAATCTAGCATAAATCTTCCCAAGAGCAAGTAGACTATCTCCAGAAAGATAGCAGTAAAAGAAACATATCTAGTATTATCATATGGTAAAACTACCAGTGGGCGCCAACAAACTGACACGAACCCACTGACAAGTATGTATGTCTGTAAGAAAAACAAAAAACTACCTCACCACAACAAGAGAGAGATCCCTACAACTCAAGGGATCACCTGCAACACCACAACAAATCTAGCCGTCTACTCGGCTACTAATCAGTACCTGAGGCATTTAGAGAAGAAAAGAATACCTCAGCAAGTAAAACAATAGATTCTGAATTAGAGCATTATATTAAAATGGAACAAAAGAGAGTAAGTAAACATGACAGTAAAAGCAAACACTGTCCAAAGTAAGCAAAAGTACACCAAGTACCAGGTAACAACAACAAGCCCTGCCCAAACCCTGCAGAGGCTACAAGGCAAAAGATAAGAAAACCTGCACAATATGTTGCATTCAATCAGGAAGAAACACCTAACAATCCTAGTTTGTGAGTAATGGCAGTAGTAAAACATCTTGGACCTGAGTTGGTGACCAAAAACAGTCCCCCAAACAAAACAGTTCCAACAAAAACAAAATTCACTGTGTCAGCACAAAACCACCACAAACCCAGCACGTACCTGGGATTAAAAGGTGGTGGCCACAATAATACCCAGCCCGTACCTGGGACTAAAAAGTGGCGGCCATGGCTCGCACAAAAAACATCCCGCTCCTTTAGAGCATCAAAATACCACTACCTACCATAACCCACGATTCGGCCCTCAAAACAAAGGAAGAACGAAAGGCCGACAAGACATCCCCCTAGGAGGTAATCACTCAGGAAGAAAAGAAACTGAAAAGGAATAAATCCCAGCTTATAGGAATCGTCGACCTCAGGAAAATCGTCGAACTCAGATCTTCGGAAATCGTCGAACTCAGCTCTCAGGAAACTCGTCGAATGCAGATCACGGGAAATCGTCGAACTCCGTTCGACGATTTTGCGTTGAACACCAGACACAGGAAATCGTCGAACTCAGTTCGACGATCCGCGTCGAACTCAGCTCGACGATCCTCGCCAAACTCAGGCAACCGGAGATCGTCGAACTCAGTTCGACAATCTTCGTCGAACTCAGGTTGACGATCTTCGTCGATCTCAAGCAACCAGAGATTGTCGATCTCAGTTCGACAATCTTCATCGAACTCAGGTCGACGATCTTCGCATAACTGGCTGCGTTGAGTACACCGCAATCCTGTACAACCACCTTCATTTCCGACCAATCCTCTTAGCCTAATTCGATCCTATTATTCGCAATGTAAGTATGAAAACCCACTGCAACTAGTTCTATGCCTGATAGGCTAATTGCTACCTAAACCGAGATTAACAGGGAACCATTTAAATAAAAAAAACAAGACTACAGCAACCCGCCCAGAAACTTGTAGTTTTAGAACTTGAGAAAATGCAAAAAGAAACATAAAGGAGCATTTATAGTTTAAGATCCACATGATTTTGACGGAAAAACAGAGCAAAATAACAATCTCGGGAAACATGAATGAATACAGCAAATATGACCATGAAAAGGGGAAGAAAAATTTGGCAAGGGTAGGAGCACCACTTGCCTCAAATCCCAGTGAAGCTTGGTCGGCCCCTTCCCTCACTCTCGGATCTAGCCGCAAAGCACTAAGCCGAGAAATCTGGAGATTTTGGGAGGAAGAAGGGTCAAGCCGAGAATTTCAAACCTCTAAAACTGAAAGTTCAGGAGGTATGCTTGATACCACCTGAAGGTGTTAGTTAGATCAGATATACTCTAGAGGGGGGGGGGTGAATAGAGTATGTTGGTAATTTTAACACTTTTACAACTGTTGTTGTATTTTAGGTGTATGTGCACGGAAGCAAATACAATAAACCAAGATGCAGCAATTATCTAATAACAGCACATTCACAGAGCAAGGCCAGAAAACAAAAAGGAAAAGAAAGCAACCAGGCGACACAAGAATTTTATAGTGGTTCCCCAAATCTGGGTAGTCCACTCTTCTACCACCCTGATAGGAATCCACTGCAGGAAGGGGTTGATCAGGTGTCCTTGCACCAATGGGGTTTTGATCAGGTTCCCCAAAACCAAACCCTCAAGTCTTTTGGAGGGAGACTTGCAACCAGAATAATTTTGAAGGGAATTAAAACCCTGTACAGAAGTGGAGTGAGAGGGTGATGAGGTCTTCTCTTTCTCAAGTCAAATGAGAAGGCTTGTGGATTGTTGTTTAGCAGCTTTGCTCCCCCTGAGATGTAGAATGAATCAGGAAGAATGCTGGAGCACTGCTTCAGGGTGATAGGTCTTCAAAGACCTAGATTTCCTGGTCCAGAGAAAGTCTCCAGGAACTTCTTGTGACTGATATGAATGTATTGTCTTTGAAGTTATCCTGAGTAAAAGCAGATGAAGAAGACTCTTGATATTGATGTAGTGTTCTTCTTCTTCTTCTTGATCAGTACTCTCTGGGCCAAGAATGAATTCCGTTTTCTGTGTTGTCTAAATCGTTGTCTGTCTTTTTTGTTTTTTTGTCTGAGTATCTCTGTATTACTGTATTGCTAGCTCTTTCTGTATATCTCAATGTCTCATAAGAAACCTTCGAATTTTGAATATAGAGAAGTAATGGCAGACGACCTGGAAAGGAAGCCCCAATTAATTATTTCCCCAACTGTTTCCATGGGAAAATGACATGTAATAATCCAGGATTAACTTCGCATTCTAACGGTAGTATTCTGGGAAGAACTGCCATTAAATGTTCAGGAATCAGCGCCATGGAATGAGACGGGAACAGAAGAAGACCTAGTCTAGAATCGTCGACCGAAGAACATAATTCGTCGAACTGAGTTTTGAGTTCGTCGAGCTGAGCCTGAGTTCATCGAGCTAAGCTGAGTTCGTCGAGCTGACAGTCTTCATTCGTTGAACAGACAATCTTCAATATCAGACAAACATTATTCGTTGAGCAGAGAACTAAATTCGTCGAGCTGAGAACCAAATTTGTCGACCTGAGAAAAGTTCTGGACTAAGACGAAATACTCTACATCTGCTGAAATGCTGTGTCGACACAAATTGGTGTCGACAGATTGATCTTGGTGTCGACACAAATCCTTTGGTGTCGACATAAGCTGGTGTCGACTGAAATCCTGGTGTCGACATAAGCTGGTGTCGACTGAAATACTGGTGTCGACACAAATCGTCTGGTGTCGACTCAAACCCTAAGTATCGACACAAATTCTCTGAGTCCAGAAATCGTCGAGTCGAGTACAACATTCGTCGACCTGAGAAGCTGACTTCGTCGACCTGAGAAATTGACAACTTGAGATCCAAGTTCGTCGAGCTCAGAATATAATTCATCGACCGAAGCTTGAAGTTGGACTTAGAGAAATTCTGAAGTAGTCCTGATAATGCTTGAAGTAGAATCCCGGTGTTCGTCGAACAAAGAACATAGTTCGTCGAGGCTAAGGCTGAAGAAGTAGAAACCTAAAATCACTTACTTTAAAGTTTTTGGTTGCATATATTACATCCACACTAATAACAAAAGATACATTAGAAAATTTGAGGCTAAGGCTGAAGAAGGGATTTTTCTAGGATATTCCCAAGTAAGCAAGGCCTATAGGGTTTTCAACAAATCATCCCTTAAAATTGAAGAATCTGTCCATGTGTCTTTTAATGAAGCTAACATGTCTTATAAGGAGAAAGACATTTCTACCAATAGTTTTTTGCAGGTTTCACCACTGTGTGAGTCTATGGATGGACTAAACCTTACCCAAGAGGTTCCAACTCATCCCACTCCACAGGCTGCTGAAGATGGCACAACACTTGTGCACGCAGCGGAAGAATAAAAACATCAAGAAACCCAAAAGAGATTGGATCGGGCCATGGTAGTTGAATCAAGAAGTTAACATACAACTAGGCAAAAATTACCTTGGTTGCGTTGAGTCACAACTCAACGGAGATGCTCCAAGCTTCGTGTTCTTGCTGGTGGCGAGTACTACGTGAAATGATGTCCACGTCTCTGCCGAAATCCACACGAGCGGGAGAACACTGACCTTTCCGTCACATGGACAATCGGGAAGGAGAATGACCGCACCTTGCTTTCCCGCGGACTGCTAGGTCCGCGCTAGGGATAGCAACACCAGCGACAATTGCCGGAGAGGAGGAGGTCGACGGAGCGAGCACGGCGGCGGAACCCTTCCGTCGGCGGGATTCGGGATCGGCGGAATGAACGAGCAAGGCGGAACACTTCCGTCGCGGGATTCGATTCGATCAGTTATATGTTCCCGAAAACCCTAAGCATCTATTTATACCAAAGGCATAAATAGACTTAGGAATATCGCTATCCGCAGACCACCCAGAAAATTAGGATTCCAGAATCGGAGAGAATCACCTAGGATCGGCGAGAATTAGTCGGCGATTATCATCTACGATCGGCGAGAATCAGAGTACAATACTCGATGATTCACGTCGATCGTCGACCTTGCGGTCGACGATAGTCGACCCGCGGTCGACGATACTCGTCGATTCACGTCGAACGTGAGTTGACGATACACGTCGATCGTCGACCTTGCGGTCGACGATAGTCGACCCGCGGTCGACGATACTCGTCGATTCACGTCGAACGTGAGTTGACGATACACGTCGATTCACGTCGAACGTGAGTTGACGATACACGTCGACCCACGGTCGACTATTCTTACCAATCCTTCAAGGCAACATTTGCCCAACCCAACGATCATTTAAGGCAACACTTTGCCCATAACCTCATTTAGGTCAGTGATTGGTAACCTTTACCAACACAGTCAATCATCCAACTTCTCCACATCTCTTATGTGCGACCCTGCAGGCTCATATCGCGTTGGCAGTGAGATTACATGTTTGACCACTTCTAGATCACCATGGTAACTCCAACAGTCTCCCACTTGATCTTGAAAGTATCAGACCAAAAACCTCACAAATAATGAGCGGCATCTAGCAATGCATCATTGCTCCCCAAGCAATAAGAGTTTATAACTCATAAGCCTTTATGACCAATGTATCAGCGTTGTCTTTGTCCCTTACATCCGGAAAGAACTAGAGGCATGGACCGTGTCACCCTCGTAATAGCTCAATCCAAGTTTCTTCATCCAGGACGGACTTTCAGAGAATGGTGAGTCCAATATCACATATTAACTCAACCAAGCATAGTCATGCATTTCTCAATCCAGTTCCATCAAGGGGCTCATGGATGCAACTCCTATCATACAGGAGGATAAATCCCATATCTGCTCACACACAAACACCCAAATGATTCGTAACATGCCCAACAACCACCCTTATCATCAACCTTTCTCAAGGAAGAATTTAGATGGCATCAAAGCACCCTCTTCCTCACTTGATGAATGCTGTGACTTCAGGTCAAAGGACCACAACACTATTGTCAATTGAGACCTACTCGTGACACGATTGGATGACAATCCACAGAGTAGTCTCAGGTTAGGTCTGTCCAGTACAACTTGTTCACTAACAAGTACCCATGTGATGACTTGATATCACAATATCATGCCCTGTGAGAACCGGTCATCAGTCAACGCACGTGCTAGCCTTCATGTACTATCATCACCCTTAGCTTCTATGATGATACTCGACCAGGGACCTTCTATGATGATACGCACGATCTAGTATGACTATCATGCTTTCTCTGCGCGAGAGGCTTTGTCAGTGGATCCGCAATATTCTCCTCAGTCGGCACTCTGCAAATGCTCACATCTCCTTGTTCGACAATCTCACGAATAAGATGAAACCGCCGAAGTATGTGCTTGGAGCACTGATGGGATCTAGGTTCCTTAGATTGTGCAATTGCTGCGGGACCAACAATGCTAGGAACTACATCAAGCTCGCCGATGAATTTCCTAATCCATACAGCCTCCTTCGCCGCATTAGCTGCGGCGATATACTCGGCCTCTGTTGTAGAATCAGCAACTGTCTCTTGCTTGGAACTCTTCCAGCTCACAGCTCCTCCATTCAGGCAAAACACAAAACCTAACTGAGACTTGGAGTCGTCTCTATCAGTTTGGAAACTAGCATCTGTGTAACCACTTACAACGAGCTCTTCCTCTCCACCATACACCAAGAACACATCCTTAGTCCTTCTCAAGTACTTCAGGACATTCTTGACTGCAATCCAGTGACACTCACCGGGGTCTGACTGATACCTGCTAGTCATGCTCAAAGCAAAGGAGACGTCGGGTCGAGTACATAACATCGCGTTTATGATTGATCCAATTGCCGAAGCATATGGAATCAACTTCATGCGGGCCTTATCTTCACAAGACTTTGGACACTGGTCCTTAGAGAACTCACACCATGAGACATGGGCAAAAATCCTTTCTTGGACTCAAGAATGTTGAACCGCTTCAACACCTTTTTGATGTACGTACTCTGGGTCAAACCCAGCAACTTCTTCGATCTATCTCTATAGATCTTAATACCGAGTATATAAGTCGCTTCACCCAAATCCTTCATTGAAAAGCAGATCCCTAGGTTGTTCTTAACAATTTTTAGGGTAGGAATGTCATTCCCAATCAACAGTATGTCATCTACATATAATATCAGGAAGATAACAATGCTCCCACTGATTCTCTTGTAAACACAAGGCTCATCTTCATTCTTGATGAAACCAAACTCTTTGATTTTCTCATCAAAACGAAGATTTCAACTTCGAGAGGCCTGTTTCAGTCCATAGATGGACTTATTCAGCTTGTATATTTTAGTGGCTTCATCTAGGGATACAAAACCCTCGGGTTGTGTCATATACACTTTCTCAAGGAGGTTTCCATTAAGGAAAGCAGTTTTGACATCCATCTGCCAGATCTCGTAGTCATAATACGCAGCAACAGCAAGCAATATCCTTATGGACTTTACCATGGCAACAGGGGAAAAGGTCTCATCATAGTCAATACCATGAATTTGCTTGAAACTCTTAGCCACCAGTCGCCCTTTGAATGTCTGTACATTCCCATCCATGTCGGTCTTCTTCTTGAAGACCCACTTGCACCCTATGGGTCATACCCCTTCAGGTGGTTCCACCAAGTTCTAAACTTGGTTTGCATACATGGAGTCCATTTCGGATTTCATAGCCTCAAGCCATTTGTCGGAGTCCGGTCCATTCATAGCCTCTTGGTAGGTTGCTGGTTCATCATCATGATCCATAAGCAACACATTACCTATTTGAGACACGAGAAAACCATATCTCTCAGGCTCAAACCTTGGTCTACCAGATCTACGTAGGACTTGTGTTCCTTGAGCAAGTTCCCTAGCTACAACATCTTGTAGTCCTGTCTCAGAATCCAATTCCGGTTCATTCACTACATGTGGTTCTTGAACTTCTTCAAGCTCTACCTTTTCAGTCTTTCTTGATAAGAACTCTTTCTCCAAGAAGACACCAGTACTTGAGACAAACACTTTGCCATCAGACGGTAGGTAAAAGTAATACCCTTTCGTTTCCTTAGGATATCCCACCAGATAACATTTATCCGATTTGGGTTCCAGCTTGTCAGGCATTTGACGTCTCACGTATGCCTCACAACCCCAAATTTTTAATGAACGACATACTAGGACGCTTCCTAGTCCATATCTCATATGGTGTCTTCAGAACCGTTTTCGTTGGAGCGCGATTCAATGTCATTGCAGCAGTCTCTAAAGCAAAACCCCAAAAGGAAACAGACAAGTCTGCATGACTCATCATCAAACGTATCATGTCTAATAGAGTACGATTTCTCCTCTCAGACACACCATTATGTTGTGGTGTTTTAGGTGGAGTGAGCTATGATACAATACCACACTCTTTCAGATGATCACGGAACTCATGACTCAGGTATTCGCCACCTCGATCAGATCGGAGCGCTTTAACCCTTTTACCCAACTGGTTATCTACCTCATTCTTGAACTCTTTGAACTTTTCAAAGGTCTCGGATTTGCACTTCATAAGATACACATATTCGTATCTACTGAAATCATCAGTAAATGTAACAAAGTAGAAATACCCACCTCTAGCCATGGAACTCATGGGTCTGCATACATCACTATGTACAACACCCAAGAGATCCTCAGCCCTCTCAGTATAACCAGTGAAAGGAGCTTTAGTCATCTTACCTAACAAACAAGATTCGCATCGCTCAAATGATTCACAATCAAATAAGTCCAAAAGTCCATCTCTATGGAGCTTGGATATGCGCTTCTCGTTGATATGACCCAAACGACAATGCCAGAGAAATGTAGGGTTCGAGTCATTTGTTCTTAGTCTTTTATTATTTTCTACATTACAGATCAGATGATCCAAGTTCAAAACATAAAGACCATTAAATAATTGGGCTACAACATAACAAACATCATTCTTAAATATAGAACAACAGTTGTTCTTAATTATAAAAGAAAATCCAATCATGTCCAAACATGAAATAGATATAATGTTTCTAGTTATGGCCGGAACAAAATAACAATTATCTAGTTCTATTACAAGCCCACTGGGCAAAGAAATACGGTAAACCCCTACGGCTACAGCAACAACTCTTGCTCCATTGCCGACGCGGAGGTCCACCTCTCCTTTACTCAGCAATCTTCTCCTTCCCAGTTTCTGCACATTTGTACAAATGTGAGAACCACATCCGGTATCCAATACCCAAGATGAAGGAGCAGAAAGGTTTATCTCTATAACGTGAATATTTGAAGCGGAAGTCATACCTCCCTTCATTTTCTGCAGACCTTCAATGTACGAAGGACAGTTCCTCCTCCAATGACCAGCCTTGCCACAGTGGTGGCATTTCCCTTCCTACCGTGCTTTTCTTTTTCATCAGTGCAGAAGACTTGGGCTTAAGATATGACTTAGGTCCCACCTTCGTCTTCTTAGAGCCCTTGGCCTTACCCTTGCCCTTATGCACCATCAGTATGGGGCTGGCAGGCTTGGCCTTCTTCATATTGATTTCAGCAGTTCTCAACATGCCTTGAAGTTCGGGCAGTGTCTTGTCTATTTCATTCATGTTGTAGTTCAAGACGAACTGCTCATAACTGTCCGGCAACGATTGCAGGATCAGATCTATGGCCAACTCTTGACCAAGAGGAAAACCCAGCCTTTCAAGGTTCTCTATATACCCAATCATCTTGAGTACGTGAGTCCCTACTGAGTCTCGAACTCCCATCTTGCACTGAAACAACGCTTTTGTGACGTCGAACCTCTCTTGACGAGCCTGCCCTTGAAACATTTTCTTGAGATGCTCGTCAATCTCCTTGCACCCCATGTTCTCATGTTGCTTCTGAAACTCAGAGTTCATAGTGGCAAGCATAAGGCATTCGACATCTAAAGCATCATCAGTATACTTCTTATAAGCATCCTTCTCAGCACGGGAAGAGTTCCCGGTCGGCACCTCGGGGGTTTCTTCTTCCAAGACATAGAGCTTTCGCTCTTGCCTGAGAACAATTCTCAGGTTCCTGTACCAGTCCATGTAATTAGTCCCAATGAGCTTATCCTTCTCAAGGATGGCTCTCAGAGACAATGTGGAGTGTGAAACACTTGCCATGGAATTCTACAAGAATTTATGCAGAATAAACTCAGTACCAAAATTTCAAATACAATTTATTTTAATTTGGACTTCAATTAAAACACTCCCACTATTTTATTCGAAATGATAGCCCTCACTAACAATTCAGAGAGTTCATGCGAGCTACTCTCTTAGTGGACAACATTCGTATTTCACCAACACAATGAGTCAGCTTTGGCTTTCCTCTCACGATGCGGTTATTTAGGTAGGCAACGCTTGCCAATTGCATCCTCATGCAATTCTTGTATGGTTGGTGAATAACTCCTTACTCGCATCCATCATATGGTGCATGCCAACCCTATGCCTCTAGGCACTCAACCTTTGAGGTCACCTAGTTAAGCTGGACCCAATGCCGACAGTGGGATATCACAATTATCCGCTCGCACCCTTACCAAGATAGATTAATGCATCTTGCTTTGGCAAGCCCACACTTCATCGATCGAGGTAGGAAGAGTGTCATCCATCGGAAGGCATCCGAACACTTAATATTTGATGAAGGGATTTTGATTATAGGTTAACAGTTAACCATGATCAACATTTGATCAATGTGCACATCCAAAGAAAAACAATTTTTCTAAAACCACATGCATCCCTTATGTGCACAACTTGACACCATCAACATTTGATAGAAGGAAGGGATAAATCTGAATATTCGGAAACTTCCAAATCCTCAGATTTACATGCATTGGACAAAAGCAAAGACAACTCAACTTAAAGCAGTAGACAAGCTCATCTCTCTATGTTGGAATCAAAATCCAAAACAACCTCGAGGGATGGTTACTGCTAAGGAGGCTATAATTTCTAACAATTAGAAATTTCCACGAAATCCCAGACATTCTTGGCGGGGTACCAAGACTAAATCTAGACATTTAGAACACTTCTAAATCCCTAGGTTTACACGCACTAGAATAACAAAACTTCCAATACAACAATCATGGCCGAAACCTGCCTCTGATACCACTGTTGGGTTTCTCTATGAGGATGGCACAACACTTGTGCAAGCAGCGGAAGAATAAAAACATCAAGAAAACCCAAAAGAAATGGGATCGGGCCATGGTAGTTGAATCAAGATGTTAACATACAACTAGGCAAAAGTTACCTCGGTGGCATTGAGTCACAACTCAACGGAGATGCTCCAAGCTTCGTGTTCTTGCTGGTGGCGAGTCCTACGTGGAATGATGTCCACGTCTCTGCAGAAATCCACACGAGCGGGAGAACGCCGACCTTTCCGTCACACGGACAATCGGGAAGGAGAATGACCGCACCTTGCTTTCCCACAGACTGCTAGGTCCGCGCCAGGGATAGCAACACCAGCGACAATCGCCGGAGAGGAGGAGGTCGACAGAGCGAGCATGGCGGCGGAACCCTTCCGTCGGCGGGATTCGGGATCGTCGGAACGAACGAGCAAGGCGGAACACTTTCGTCGCGGGATTCGATTCGATCAGTTATATGTTCCCGAAAACCATAAGCATCTATTTATACCAAAGGCATAAACAAACTTAGGAATATCGCTATTCGTAGACCACCCCGAAAATTAGGGTTCCAGAATCGGCGAGAATCACCTAGGATCGGCGAGAATCAGTCGGTGAGTATCATCTACGATCGGCGAGAATCAGAGTACAATACTTGACGATTCACGTCGATCGTCGACCTTGCGATCGACGATAGTCGACCCGCGGTCGACGATACTCGTCGATTAACGTCGAATGTGAGTTGACGATACACGTCGATCGTCGACCTTGCGGTCGACGATAGTCGACCCGCGGTCGACGATACTCGTCGATTCACGTCGAACGTGAGTTGACGATACACGTCGATTCACGTCGAACGTGAGTTGACGATACACGTCGACCCGCGGTCGACTATTCTTACCAATCATTCAAGGAAACATTTGCCCAACCCGACGATCCTTTAAGGCAACACTTTGCCCATAACCCCATTCAGGTCGGTGATTGGTAACCTTTACCAACACAGTCAATCATCCAACTTCTCCACATCTCTTATGTGCGACCCTGCAAGCTCATATCGCATTGGCAGTGAGATTACATGTTTGACCACTTCTGGATCACCATGGTAACTCCAACAGAAGAAGTCCAAGAGGATGTAACTGAACTTCCATCAACAACCAGTGCCATTCCTCAAGAGGAATTATTTACAGAAGTTGTTGCTCAACCAACTCCACCAACTGAACTTGTCAAACTTAAAGATCACCCTAGATCTCAAGTGATTGGAGACATTTCAATTGGTGTACAAACAAGACATCAGCTCAATCATGACTTGATGCATGCATGTTTTCTCTCTCAAATTGAACCTCTCACCATCCATGGAGCTGAGCAAGATCCCCACTGGATTCTTGCAATGCAAGAGGAACTAAATCAATTTGAGAGATGTGGAGTTTGGGATTTGGTTCCAAGACCCCATAACTACCCAGTTATTGGAACCAAATGGGTCTATAGGAACAAATTGGATGCACAAGGGAACATAGTAAGAAACAAGGCTAGACTTGTTGCTCAAGGCTATAGGCAAGAGGAAGGAATAGACTATGACCAAACCTTTTCCCCTGTTGCAAGGTTGGAGGCCATTAGAATATTCCTAGCCTATGCAGCCTACAAAAAGTTCATAGTATTCCAGATGGATGTTAAGAGTGCCTTTCTGAATGGTGTACTTCAAGAAGAGGTTTATGTAGAACAACCTCCAGGTTTTATCTCTCTAACTTAATCCTCTTATGTTTACAAATGCATAAAGCTCTCTATGGTTTAAAGCAAGCTCCAAGAGCTTGGTATGAGATCTTAGCAAGTTTTCTTTTAGAGCATAAATTTACAAGAGGAACCATAGATAAAACTCTTTTCACTAGACATCATAAGGACCAAATCTTATTGGTACAAATATATGTGGATGACATTACTTTTGGGTCTACTGATCCCAAATTGTGCAAGAGGTTTGCTGACCTCATGCATTCCAAATTTGAGATGAGTAGCATGGGTCAGCTTTCCTACTTCCTTGGTCTCCAAGTGAAGCAGCTCCCTGATGGTATCTTGCTCTCCCAATCTAAGTATGCTAAAGAGCTTATTAAAAAGTTTGGGATGGGTGATGCTTCAGGAATGAAAACACCTATGGCTACCAATGCTGTTGTGGATTCTGATGCAGCAGGGAAACCTGTAGATCAGAAACATTATAGGACAATTGTTGGATCCCTATTATACTTAACAGCTAGCAGGCCTGACATAATGTTTGCCACATGTCTTGTGCTAGATTCCAAGTGAATCCTAAAGAATCTCATCTTATTTTTCTAAAAAGGATTTTGAGATATATAAAGAGTTGTCCTAGTTTAGGACTCTGGTATCCTGCAGAGTCAGAATTTGAGTTAACTGGATACTCAGATGCTGACTATGCTGGATGTACAGTGGACAGGAAAAGTACCTCTGGAACTTGCCAGTTCCTGGGTATGAGACTTGTCTCCTGGTTTTGCAAAAAGAAGACATCTGTGTCTACATCAACTGCTGAGGCAGAGTATATGGCTGCTGGCAGCTGCTGTTCACAGATGCTATGAATACAATACCAGCTACTAGATTATGGTATCAACTTAAATATATCAACCTTATTTTGTGATAATACAAGTGCTATTGCTATAGCTCAGAATCCAGTTCATCATTCTAGGACTAAACATATTGAAATAAGACATCATTTCACTAGAGATAATGTAGACAAAAAGAAGATTAACTTGATTCATATTCCTACTGATTTACAGAGAGCAGTTATTTTCACCAAACCTTTAGATGAGAAAACCCATCTGTTCTTTATAAATCAACTGGGAATGCTTAATGGAGAAGAGTTGAATTAATTTTTGTCGACATTCGACGAATTTTCCAGAGTTCGTCGAACGGAGTTCGACGAATTAGCGAAAGTTTGAGAGATTCTCGTCGAACGGAGTCCGACGAATTCTCTGTGTGGAAACAATTTTCGTCGACCGGAGATCGACGAACCTTGCTTCAGAAACTATTTCGTCGAACGGAGTTCGACGAACTGTTTTCAATCCTTCTAAATGAGTTCGACGAACTACTCACCTCTATCTTATTTCATCGACCTCAGTTCGAAGAACTGTTTCTTTTCGTGGAACGGAGCTTGTCGATTCATATTCTGAAAATCTTATATCTAGGTTTTTTTCGACCTCCGTCCCGCGCTTTCAGTTCCTTTGCTCTTGATCGCCGTTTTCTCTGTGATTTTCTTTGCAGGTCATCAATGGCGATTCCTCCAGGAGCACTTGCGGCGATGAAGTTTGATGCAGCATTCTCTATGGATTTTGAGTCTTTCCAACATTCTGATCCAATTTTTCTTTATATCCTGGAATTACTTGAAGACTTGCATCTCAAGGATTTCATGACTCGCAGCATCAAGCTACACTCAATCGAGATAAGAGAATGGGTATACACTGCCACCGTTTCTGAAGACGGAAATCTGACAGGATATATAGGAAACACTGATGTTTCCCTGTCTTCAGTAGTACTTTCTGAAATTTTTGAACTGATCAATGGTGAAGACAACTTGGAAATGGATGCTGAAGAATATTCTGATATGTTGAAAGTAATGTGTTTCTCAGGCAGCAACCCTAATAAGCTTCTGAAGAAACAACTGTCTGCCGCCTATCAATTTTTGGCCGACATTGTAGGAAAAATTATGATGGGCAAGCACTCGGCACATGACTATATCACTCGCCATCAATTCCTGATTATGTGCGCAGTGCTCAACAAACGACAGGTCGATTGGGGCATGGTCTTCTTTGACCTAATCAAGAAGAAAACAAGCAAGACGGAAGTCTGCTACAGCAGAATCCTGGGGATTTTCCTCCAGGAAAAGGCCAGTGAATGTTTGGTCTCCCCGACCACATTCATCAATGCCAGCAAGCGCCTCACCTGCGCCTTGTTTGGCAGATGGGAGAGGACAATCACCAAACCCTCCTAGGGTTCCTCCTCCTCCATCAATGCTTCTGAGAGCACAAGGACCGTCAAGGTCACTCCCCACCCTGACACTGTAGAGGCCATTCCACCTCCCAAATCTCTTCCCACTCCTCCTGCACCTCAATTGACTCCACCCCAACATCAATCTCCACCGCTTGATCTTGCACATATCCCTACACCTCCAGTTTCCCCCACTGAAACTCATATTCCCTCACCTCCTCAATCCCCTCTTCCCCCACACCTATCCACTATTCCATCCTACACCATACCCACTGAACCACACACTGTTCTCCCTCCATTATCCCCTCCACATATTCTTCCTTCCTCCTCTGCTTCTATTCCCTCCACCATCCTTTCTCCACTTCTGGACTCCTCCACCATTCCCTCCATCATCTCTCTTCTGACTCCTCTCATTCAAGCACTCATCACAGAGGCCATTACACCTCTTGTGAATTCCATTAATTCTTTATCTGCACAAATCACAGCCCTTTCTGCTGCTCCCTCTTCATTCAGGGGCCTGACTCCAGGTTCTCCTGAACCCAGGTAGGGGGAGATGCTCCATGATGAAGCTGGTGCAGCAGCTGCAAAGGTTGATACAGTTGATACAGATACAGTTGATACTGCAGATCCAATTTTTGATACTACAGATACAGTTGATACAGTGCTTGATAATGCAGTTGCAGTTACAGATACAACAATTGATTTTATTCAATTTATGGACACTGACATTAGCTTTGATGAGTCAGTAGATATAATAACAACTGCTGGTGATTTCCTTATAAATCCCATAGTTAATTTATCTGAGTTACTTCATACCTATGATTCTGTATATATGAAGTTTCCTTCAGCAGAGGTTGCTAAGCCATATTTGGCTATTGTCTAGTATACCTCTCCAGCCAGTCCAGCAGTTGCCAAGCAACTCTGTGACACCTTTGCTGCTCCCATTGCTGTTCCAATTCCTGTGTCTATTCCAGAAATCTGCCCTGTCCCAGATTTTGTCATGGATGATTCTCCCATGCCTGATCTGGATGAGCTCATTCTGGCAGACATTGAAGAAGAGAGCAAGGCAGCAGCTGAAAGCTCTGTCTCTACTGCTGTTGAACCCTCACCCTCTGAACCTTCTATCCCCCCTCAAGAAAAACCTCTTGTCATTCCACCATAAGAACCCCAATGGGTTCCTCGGTATCACTACACAAGGATGACTCAGGGAAACCAGTGGATGAATCCTTGTATAGAGGCATCATTGGATCACTCCTTTACTTGACGGCTAGTAGACCAGATATCATGTTTTCAACATGTGTCTGTATTAGGTATCAAGCATGCCCTAAAGAGTCTCATTATATAACTTCTTAAAGAATACTGAGATATCTAAAGGGCACACCCAATCTTGGGATTTGGTATCCTAGGAATTGTGATTTTGATCTAACTGGATACACAGATGCAAATTCTGTAGTATGTAAAGAGGACAGAAAGAGTCATCAGGAAGTTGTCAATTTCTGGGGAGAAGACTCATTAGTTGGAGTAACAAGAAGCAAACAAGTATAGTTATTTCAACAACTGAGTCTGAATATATATCTGCTTGGAGCTGCTGTGCACAGTTACTATGGATTCAACATCAACTCTTAGACTACAGTGTATAGCTAAGTAAATCTATTATGTATTGTGATTTTACTAGTGTAACCTCAATTGCTAATAATCTTATTTTTCATAGTAGAACCAAACACATAGAAATCAGATATCACTTTCTTAGAGAACATTTTGAAAAAGCCAATATCTGTTTACATTATACTTCAATTTCTTCAAGTTTGAACTAGGAATGTTAAACATAGAGTAAATCCCATTGTTAGGGTACACAAAAATTCAGGTTAAGCATAACCATTTACATTGGTACCTAAAATAAATAAAAAACCATGTTCAACTTGTATAAGTTATGTAACTAATTCTACCTACCTAATAAACAAGTAAGACATATTAAAAAAAAGTTCAAATGTCATTAGTTCGACAATTAGAAAATAAATTTGGCTAAGTCCATAAGGAAGTATCGAGACACCAGAGCATATGTCAAGACATGTAAGAATGTGTCGAGACCCTAAGGTATGTGTCAAAAGACATTATACTTGTGTCGACACATCTCAATAGACTAGTTTTCCTGTGTCGACACTAGGTGATTTCTTAAAACTTGAAACAGACTAAATAGAGCGCACCTTTTCAACTTCAGCGACATCTACTATAAATAGGGTATGAAAGTAGAAGTCGATTACGCCTTCCTGAAATCTTGAGAGATTGATTCCTTAGTGTCGAGACCAAGAACTCATTTAGTCGACACATCTCTTTCTCAATTTCTCCATTCCAATGGCCCCCAAGGCTGATGTTAACATCTTCGAAGGATACGAACTTGTTCGCACTGGATTTCTCTCAGCTATAGAAGAAATTAAAGAGGTAATATCCCTAATCACGGAAGCTGGATTGGAATTCCAACTTTCTGAGCCATCAAATATTTGGAAAAAAGAAGTTAAAAAATTCTTCTCCAATGCTCATCTGGATTCTAATGCTGAAAAGATTAAGTCTAAGGTAAAAATGGCACAAAGGTCAAGATCACCACCCGAAGACTAGTCAAAGTATTTCAATTGACAAAAATTGAACAAGAATATTACCTGGAATCTGGCAAGATTGCAGATGCATTGGTGTTGTGTGGATTGGCCCCAACCACAAGGATAGGAAGCACACTGGCAAGGAAAGTGATGAAAATACAAGGTAAAGTTATGTCAGAAGTAATATGTAAAGTGCTGCCCTGCAAAACAGGAGCACATGACAAAATTTCTTCTTAAATGTTTGAAGTGATGACAAGAGTCAAATTCAAAGTCAAGAAAAACTGGAGCAAGATTGTTTTTGACAAATTAGCAGAGAGTATTAAGAAGACAAATAAAGGAAGAATTATTAGTCTCTACCTAGTCCAAGTCATTCCCAATAGTATTGATCTTAAGCTTGGATCAAAGATTAACCCCATGGATCAAATATTAACTCAACTAAGACTTGATGCATGCCTGTTTTCTCTCTTAAATTGAGCCTCTATCCATACATGATGCTGAGCTGGATCCCCACTGGATCATTGCTATGCAAGAGGAACTCAATCAATTTGAGAGATATAGAGTTTGGGATTTGGTTTCAAGACCCAAAGGCTACCCAGTCATTGTAACCAAATGGGTATATAGAAACAAACTAGATGCCCAAGGTGCAATTGTGAGGAACAAGAGTAGGCTTGTTTCTCAAGGGTACATGCAAGAAGAAGGCATAAATTATGATCAAACCTTTGCCCCAGTTGCAAGGTTAGAGGCTATCAGAATATTTTTGGCCTATGCTGCCTACAAGAAATTCAAGGTGTATCAGATGGATGTGAAGAGTGCATTTCTGAATGGTGTATTAAAAGAAGAGGTTTATGTTGAACAACCTCTTGGTTTTCTCTCTCTAACTCATCCCTCTTATGTATTTAAATTACATAAAGCTCTCTATGGTCTAAAGCAAGCTCCAAGAGCTTGGTATGAGACCTTAGCTAGCTTCCTGTTAGAGCATGGTTTCACTAGAGGCATAATAGATAAAACATTGTTCACTAGGCACCAGAAGCATAAAATCTTGTTAGTACAAATATATGTGGATGACATCATATTTGGGTATACTGATCCCAAACTATGCAAGAGGTTCTCTGACCTCATGCATTCAAAATTTGAGATGAGTAGCATGGGTGAGCTCTCCTACTTCCTTGGTCTCCAAGTGAAGAAGCTACCTGATGGCATCTTCACCTCCCAAACTAAATATGCTAAAGAGCTTCTCAAAACGTTTGGGATGATTGATGCCTCAGCTCAGAAAACACCTATGGCTACTAATGTTGTAGTAGATTCTGATCCACATGGGAAACCTGTTGACCGGAAGTTATATAGGGGTATTGTTGGGTCCCTATTATATCTTACAACTAGCAGACCTGATATCATGTTTGCCACATGCCTTTGTACTAGGTTCCAAGTGAACTCTAGAGAATCTCACCTTACTTTCTTAAAAAGAATTTTGAGATATATAAAGAGTTGTCCTACTCTAGGCCTATGGTATCCTACTGAGTCAGAATTTGAGTTAACTGGATACTCAGATGCTAACTATGCTAGATGCAGGGTAGACAAAAAAAGTACCTCAGGAACTTGTCAGTTCCTTGGTATGAGACTAGTGTCTTGGTTCTGCAAGAAACAAACATCTGTGTTCGCATCAATTGCTGAAGCAGAGTACATTACAGCTGGCAGTTGCTCTTCACAGATATTATGGATTCAGAATGAACTCCTGGACTATGGTTTCAACTTAAATAATTCAAATCTCCTTTGTGATAACACAAGTGCTATATCCATAGCACAGAATCCAGTCCATCACAGTAAGAATAAGCATATAGACATCAAACATCATTTCATTAGAGAGTGTGTAGACAAAAACAAAATCAAACTTGTCTATATCTACACTTATTTACAAAGAGCTGATATTTTCACCAAACCCTTGGATGAAAGGAATCACTTGTTCTTTATAAAACAACTGGGCCTGATAAATGGAGAAGCTTTGATCTAACTTCTGTCTACATTTGACGAATTTGCCAAAGTTCGTCAAACGGAGTTCGACGAACTAGGGAAAGTTCTTGAGATATTCGTCGAACGGAGATCGACGAACTCTCTGTGAGTGAAACGTCGAACGTAGATCGATGAATCTACTTCAGAAGACTTTCTTCGAATGGAGCTCAATGAAATGTCTTCAAATCTTCAGACTGAGCTCGATGAATTGTTTAACTCCAAATTGTTTCGTCGACCTCAGATCGAAGATCTTTTTATTTTTCGTGGAACAGAGTTTGTCGATTCATATTCCAGAAAATCATATATCTAGGGTTTCTTCGACCTCCGTACCGCGCTTTCAGTTCCTTTGCACTTGATCGTCATTTCTCTCTTGTAGGTATTCTAATGGAGATTCAAGTAGGAACTCTGGCGGGAATGAAATTTGATACTAGATTCGATGTGGATTTCGATTCTTTCCAACATT
Organism: Platanthera guangdongensis; assembly: GCA_039583875.1. Lineage (NCBI taxonomy): Eukaryota > Viridiplantae > Streptophyta > Magnoliopsida > Asparagales > Orchidaceae > Platanthera > Platanthera guangdongensis. Next base: position 98,146,350 of record CM077164.1, on the reverse strand, counting down.
CCGACCCCATCTTCTTGAGAATAGTGCAACTACATGAAGACCAACAACAGAAGAATCTGCTGTCGACTTAAATCAAGATATCTGCCATAGAAATCAGGGAATGGGTGTGCACCTCTGCCACAACAGATGACAATACCATGACCGACACTATATCCGGTAATGTTGTTTCCATAACTCCCGCCGTACTCACTGAAATTTTTGGATTAAACAATGGTGAAGAAGATTTTGAAATGGATACTTAAGGGTATGATGAGATGTTAAGTTTGATGGGTTATTCTGGACAAACCCCTAATAAATTGCTAAATAAGCATCTTTCTACTGAATTCAAGTTTCTAGCCGACATCGTGGGAAAAGTCTTGCTGGGCAAGAATACTGCGCATGATTACATCACCAGCACCAATTCCTGGTCATGTGTGCAGTGGTTAATAAGAAGACAGTAAACTGGGCTCATATCCTGTTTGATCTGATAAAGAAAAAGAATAATAAAAAGGAAGTATGTTTTGGAAGAATCTTAGGGATCTTCCTCAAAGAAAAAGCTGCTGAATCCCTGGTCTCCTAGACCATATTCATAAATGCCAGCAAGAGGCTAACATGTGCCCTCTTTGGCAAATGGGAGAGGACTATCTCCAAGTCCTCCAAGGCTTCCTCCTCTTCCACCAGTGCTTCTGAAGGTTCTAGGGCTGCTTTAGCCACTTCCCACCCTACTGAAGAGATCCCACTTCCTCCTCCATCACCTCCAGTCATCCCACCTCAACATCAAATGATACAACGACCCTCTTCCGCCATCCCCTCTCTTGAACAACCACATCACCAACCTAAACAACCTATTCATGTTCCTACTCCAGCTCCATCTCCTGCAACTTCTCCACCAATAGATCTCACTGACATCCCCTCTTCTCCTATTCAGGAATATCATCCACACTCCCCTTCCCCATCACCACAACCAACACCACATTCATCTCCCTTACCACACCATCTAGCCAACATGCCAACATTCAATCTACTCTCCTTCCCTCTCACAACTCCTTTTCCACAAGATACAACCATGCAAGATACTATCCCTCCTACTCCACCATCAACTTCCATTCCTCCATCTATTCATGTGTCACTAAGGATACTTTAATTTAAAATCCGGAAATTAAATTTCTAGAAAGTAAAACTTTACAAGATTGATAGTAAACACAATGTTCGCAATAATTTCAAGTAAGTTAGCAAAATTATGTTGTTTGAAGTGCTTTCAACTATGATTCTTCACAAATGAGCTTAATAGAAAAATACAAAAATGAAAGCAAATATACAAATGAGTCGAGTTCCCAAACAAACATGCAGTATTTTAATATTCAATAATTAAGTAAAAAAACACAATACACTAAAACTCAAATAGCATTGGAGACACGACAACGATTTTGATATGAACCGGGGTCGGTTCAGAGCGGTTTACCATCAGGCCAAGGAGACTGAACCAACCAGTTCTGTTACTTTCTCCTCCTAAACAGTTCTGGATGGGGCTTATCCAGTTCGATGGCTGAGTATTGGGGGGGGGGGGGGGGGGGGTGCGGCTACACACTTAGGGCATCAAAGAAATTATGCAGGTATTCTCTTAGCACCGTAGAATAGTAGTTTACACCATTTGGTACCAGAGGGCGTGATGTAGGGTAGGCTATGGGGGTGCACAAAACCAAGGCTACTAGGGGCAGGTTGTAGATGCGACACACAAACCCTAGTCTAAATGCAAAGCAACCGTTGGTGACGGCGACGATTAATTTTGAGCAATGAAAATATTAACAACACGCAATATAATTAAAGAACAAAAGACAAGAACTCAATTTAGCAAAATCTAAATGACTTTCTTCCGCTCGGAGGGCCGAGATTAAGCGCGCAACAAAATGGCTTACATCCAAGCCAAAGATGGCTCTTCTGAGGCATTTCATGGCCGGACTTAAGGAGAAAATCAGAGATGAGGTACAAGCATGCTAGCCCCGAAATATTGCTCATGCCATCAGAATGGCTCGATTGCAGGAGGAAAAACTTGGAAGACGTGAGGCGGCAGTAGCCTGCAGAGGGAACAATAAGAAAGGAAAATAGGGTACGCCCAAAGATACTAACAACTCATCCTTAAGGAACGAAGCAGCAGTGAAGTGATTGCCGTGAAATGAGATGCGAGATCGGCGGATCAAGGGATTGTGTTATACGTGCGAAGAGAAATTTACCCTTGGACACAAGTGTAAGGTAGTTCAGGTATACTTGCTGCAAGAGGAGGAAGAATCGGTGACCAAGGAGGATGAGGACCACTTATCAGAGGAGAGGGAAGTTTTCGGATTAGAGGAAATTGAAGTCTTCGTTCATGCTTTAGAGGGGGGAGGACAACCCTTCACAATGAGGATGACAGGAAGGGTGTCAGACCATAAGGTTTTGATACTGGTTGACAGTGGGAGCACCTACAACTTCATTAACACTGAGGTATCCATGAAACTGACAATCACACTAACGGAGGATAAGGTGCTCAAGGTGCTTGTGGCAGACAAGAGTCTTTTTTTGTAGTGCATAGGGCCCGTAAGGAAGGTGTCACTTATGATACAGGGATTCATGTGTCATATGGATTTGTATATACTGCCAATTCAAGGGTTAGATGTAGTGTTGCACCCTAAGGGTGCAGTGGCTGAGACAGTTAAAATTGGTTAAAAACGACTGGGAAAACATAGTCGTCGAATTTACACATGGTGGGAAGAAGCTCATGCCGCAAAGCAATATGGGCTCTTTTGTGAAGGAAGAGACTATTTTGTCTCCTGAGAAATGATTCGAGCGGGACTACCCTATGGCTTGGGTCCTGACAGGAGGAGAGCCCTTAGAGCAGAGGGACGAGATTCCAGATAATTTGCGGGCGGTCTTGGTAAGGTTTGAGGTAATCTTTGAGGCACCAAAAGGATTGCCACCACCGTGTGCGCGCGATCACATGATCGATATTATGAAAACTTCAAGAAAAAAAAGCTAAATCAGTTGCAGAGATGTACAATAGGTTGAGCTCAATCATCAATGAGCTAAAAACCTTGGATAAGGACAACACCCTCACAGAGGTGAATGATAAAATTCTTATGTGCTTCCCAAGCTCATGGGATTCAAGGATCTGGCCCATCAAGGAGGCCAGGAGCCTAAATGTGATTTCCACTGAATCACTTTTGGGAAAGCTAAAGTCCTATGAGCAGCTCATCAAATCCAAAGCGGCAGCTGAGCAAAGAACACCTCCACCAGTAAGGAAGGAGCACAACATTGCATTCAAGGCTGCTGAGGAGACAGATACTCCAACAATGAATGAAGAGCTAATGGGTTTATTTGGCAGAAGATTCTACAAAATGGCAAAGAAAGAATTCAGAAGAAAGTCATTCAGGCAGGATGATAAGCCATGGTATGATAAAACCCCGACTAAAGAAGTGGTTTGCTTTGGCTGCATGAAACCTGGACACTTCCTCTCAGAATGTCCAGAAAATTAAAAGAAGGAGAAGAGAAGAGAGAAAAACTCTAGAAGACAGAAAAGTAGAAGACCTTCTTCCAGTAAATACAAGAAGAGGGAGAAAGGCTTTATAGCTGAATCTTGGTGTGAAACTGAGGATGAATCAACATCCTCCAGCTTAAGTGAAGAAGAAGAAGAGGCAAGGGCCAAAGAAGTGTGCCTCATGGCCATTGATGCTTACAAAAGCCAGTTAGATGAAGATGCATCTGACAATGAAGAAGCTTCAGAATCTGAAGCTGACAAGGTACTTTCTTCTTTTGATTATAGTTCTGATTCATTCAAATATGAATTTAAAATCATGTGTATAGACTTAATAAATTCAGAAAAAGAAATTAAGACACTTAGGGAAAAACTAGGAAAACAAGAAAATGTTGTCTCTGAAAACAATAGGCTAAAGGATGAACTCACATTAGCTAATGAACAAATTATAGCTTTAAAAACTGAGCTGTGTGAGGCTAACCAACTTGAGGAATCTCTCAATGGGAGAAGCCTCAAGCTGATGGACATTACAAGCACTGTTAATGCCAGACTAAATGGCAAGCTAGGCTTGGGTGCTTCATCAGGTTTGCCCCCCATTCTTAAGAAGAATATTTTGTCAACCCCCATCAAGTTTGTTTCTGCTAAAGGCAAAGAGATAATTACTAATAAACAAATCACGAAAGAAATGCCCAGCCTTAAAAATCAAAATAACAGAAACCAGAAAATAAGTAAAAACAAAGTTCAGCAGATTTCGTCGAATGTAGATCGACGAAATGTGGTCAGTTCGTCGAACTCTAGTCGACGAACTCTGAACGCAAACTTAAGCTATAATTATTCGTCTAGCTGCGATCGACGAACTTTGTATGGTTCATCGAGCAGAGATAGACTAACGTGGGGCACAAAAAATGACTATGTTCATTCTCTGGGCAGTGATTGACGATCTCATCCCAATTCGTCGAACTCTAGTCGACGAACTCACAATATTTCGTCGAACCCAGAAAGACTTAACAAAAATTATAAATACAACAACAACTCTAATCAATCTAAGAAGTCATTTAATCCATTAGCTGATTGGATAATTCCACCTAGAAGATATCATCCATTACGTTACAAATCTCAACAAGAATTTTCTGTGATTTCAAGTTTCTCTTATCAAAAATATAAAGAACCCAAGGTAACCTGGGTCAAGAACAATTAATCATTTTCTCTGCAGGTAAAGGGCTGTCCAGTGAATAATCAAACATGGTACCTGGACAATGGATGCTCTAAACACATGACTGACAGCAAGGACATCTTACACAACTACAAGTCCAAGTTGGGACCAAAGGTTATCTTTGGTGATTCAAAATGTGGGCAGTCAAAAGGCTATGAAGAAGTGAAAATTAGAGCAGTCACCTTCAAGAAACTGACCTATGTAAGTGGTCTCAAGCATAACCTCATCTCCATAAGTCAATTATATGATGAAGGTTATCAGGAGAGGAATTAATTCAAAATGCTGTTGCTAAAGCAACTCCACCCACTGATCTTGTCACACTAAGGGATCACCCTAGATCCCAAGTGATTGGAGACATAATAGTAGGTGTACAGACAAGGCATCAACTCAACCAATACTTGATGCATGCCTGTTTTCTCTCTCAAATTGAGCCTCTATCCATACATGATGTTGAGCTGGATCCCCACTGGATCATTGTTATGCAAGAGGAACTCAATCAATTTGAGAGATATAGAGTTTGGGATTTGGTTCCAAGACCCAAAGGCTACCCAATTATTGTAACCAAATGGGTATATAGAAAAAAACTAGATGCCCAAGGTGCAATTGTGAGGAACAAGGCTAGGCTTATTGCTCAAGGGTACAGGAAAGAAGAAGGCATAGATTATGATCAAACCTTTGCCCCAGTTGCAAGGTTAGAGGCCATCAGAATTTTTCTGTCCTATGCTGCCTACAAGAAATTAAAGGTGTATCAGATGGATGTGAAGAGTGCATTTCTGAATGGTGTATTAAAAGAAGAGGTTTATGTTGAACAACCTCTAGGTTTTCTCTCTCTAACTCATCCCTCTTATGTATTTAAATTGCATAAAGCTCTCTATGGTCTAAAGCAAGCTCCAAGAGCTTGGTATGAGATCTTAGCTAGCTTCCTGTTAGAGCAAGGTTTCACTAGAGGCATAATAGATAAAACATTGTTCACTAGGCACCACAAGGATAAAATCTTGTTAGTACAAATATATGTGGATGACATCATATTTGGGTCTACTGATCCCAAACTATGCAATAGGTTCTCTGACCTCATGCATTCAAAGTTTGAGATGAGTAGCATGGGTGAGCTCTCCTACTTCCTTGGTCTCCAAGTGAAGTAGCTACCTGATGACATCTTTATCTCCCAAACTAAATATGCTAAAGAGCTTCTCAAAAAGTTTGGGATGTCTGATGTCTCAGCTCAGAAAACACCTATGGCTACTAATGTTGTAGTAGATTCTGATCCACATAGGAAACCTATTGACCAGAAGTTATATAGGGGCATTGTTGGGTCCCTATTATATCTTACAGCTAGCAGACCTGATATCATGTTTGCCACATGCCTTTGTGCTAGGTTCCAAGTGAACTCTAAATAATCTCACCTTACTTTCTTAAAAAGAATTTTGAGATATATAAAGAGTTGTCCTAGTCTAGGCCTATGGTATCCTACTGAGTCAGAATTTGAGTTAACTGGATACTCAGATGCTAACTATGTTAGATGCAGGGTCGACAGAAAAAGTACCTCAGGAACTAACCAGTTCCTTGGTATGAGACTAGTGTCTTGGTTCTGCAAGAAACAAACATCTGTGTTCGCATCAACTACTGAAGCAGAGTACATTGCAGCTGGCAGTTGCTCTTCACTGATATTGTGGATTCAGAATCAACTCATGGACTATGGTTTCAACTTAAATAATTCAACTCTCCTTTGTGATAACACAAGTGCTATATCCATAGCACATAATCCAGTCCATCACTGTAGGACTAAGCATATAGACATCAGACATCTTTTCATTAGAGAGTGTGTAGACAAAAACAAAATCAAACTTGTCTATATCTCCACTGATTTACAAAGAGCTGATATTTTCACCAAACCCTTTGATGAAAGGAATCACTTGTTCTTTATAAATCAGCTGGGCCTGATAAATAGAGAAGCTTTGATCTAACTTCTGTCTTCATTCGACGAATTTGCCAAAGTTCGTCGAACTAGGGAAAGTTCTTGAGATATTCGTCGAACGGAGATCGACGAACTCTCTGTGAGTAAAGTTGTTTTCATCGAACGCAGATGTGCACGAAATCCATAGAGGTGTCATCAAATTTCCACTACGTTATAGGCAAGGTCTTCAGGAATCAGCCAGGCTTCTGGCATTCGGCCTTCATCAAGGCACATGTTTGACCATTCGCCACGTACAATGCTATGTCTTTATTCGGCCTTCATGCTCCCAGGGTGAATTGAGTACTTCATAAAGTGTGCCTCATACAAAAATTCTTCTCGCAACTTCCCCACATTGGGGACACACAATCGACTGCCTTTCCATAAAAGGCCATCGTCGATAGAGAACTGGTAATTAGACCCATCAATGGCATCCGCCCAGTAATGTTTCAAGCTCACGTCCAACTCTAAGGCCTGTCGAATCCTGTCTATGAGGTCTTTTAACCAAGAAATCGGTGATCCCTCCCAAGGTAGCCAACTTGCTACTTGCGGCCTGCACTAGGTTCTCCCTGGAGGTCGCGACCAGTCTGTGTGGGGCGGATAGACTTCTCTGTTCGCTCAGGCTGCACGGCTAGGGCAGTCTCCCAAGTCTGACTGCCTAGGTCGCGCAACAGCCTCTTGTTCTGTAGGGGCTGCGGACTGCTTCCTCAGTCCGCCCCTACAGGCCGCGCGGTTGGATCAGCTAACCACATCATGGTTTTCCCAATTCCGACAGGTGGACTACCTAGCTGTGGCGGACCCGGATTCCTATCTGCCAGGACCGCCATGTAGCCGCATGCTCGGCAGGAGTCACGGTCTTCACCAGCCCACTCCTGCAAGTTGCACAACAAGCAAAGTAAACCACCACTCCACTAAGCAACCTCCCTCTAGGTCGCTCAACTCCAGGCGACCTGCCTCCAGGTCGCCCAACAACGAGACAAATCTCAAGGTCGCCCACCAGAGGGCGGCAACCTCCAGGCTGCCCAGCAGGGGTGGCAAGCATCATTCCAACAGAGAGGTGGACTTCAGCAAAGGGTGCGACCTGCTTCTTCAGTCCGCTAGGTCGCCCAGTTGACCAACTTGCCCGCCTATAGTTCGCAGACTCTAGCTCAGTCCACCAAAGGAGCATGGAATTGCTCCAGCTCTCTGCCAAACCGCACAACATTCGGCGGATCCATCCCGTCCGCCACAGGAAAGGCGAACTCTTTATGCCACTCAACACTCCAGTCCGCCTGCAGTAGATGGACTTCTTCATTAGGAAGGTGACCTGCTTTATTCAGGTCGCCAACCTCTACACTAGCAACAAGCCTCCAGCAGAGGCAGACTCATCTCATTTGTTGTGGGCTGGGCGGACTCATCCAGTCCGCCACTGAGCCTTCCAGCTTTCCACCAGCTCGCTTCCCTGCAAAAGAGGCGGACTCACTATGCAGCCCGCCAACCATCTTTCCAACAGCTTCTTCACAGCAGTGGGCGGATAACTACTCAGCCCACGTACCTTGGCGCGGGCTCGCTCAGCATAGAAGATGCAGACTCATCCCAGTCTGCCAACATCAGAATCAACTCCAGAAGACGTCCCTAACTGCATAGCATGGTGCGGACTCGGCGGACTCCAAGTTCTACTCGCACAAATAACCGACTTATTGGGGGTGCCGTTAAAAAAAGTCGTTAACTCCTCGGGCCTATAAATAGCCCCACATACCTCTCATTTGGGGGTACACAGACATGAGGGCAGCCTCCGGCAAGGTCAAGGCATCAGACTTCGCGGACTCCACTTTCCAGTCCATGCGACCTCACGTGTCCTCTCTGTTGAACTCACTTCTCAGTCCGCGTAGCCACCTCTGGCAACTTCTTTTGTTAGCCGGCAACTTTCCCCTATGTACCCTTTCTTTGCGTTCCATGTAAAGGTGCAACTCAAGCTGTAATAACTGATATTAATCAACGGAAAGCCCGTGACAAGAGTGACATTTAAGCCACGGAGGGCGAAGTCTACTGTTGCCACTGCTAGCGACCCCCTCCTCTTCTTAGCCCACTTCTCTCGGCATCAACCTTCAAACACAACCATCAATGTAACCGTCTGCTCTACAGATCCTGATCCACCTTCTCGACCATCTACGCACTCTGATAGCATCCACCTTTCCTCTCGTTATCCCCGCAACCCTTGATCAAGTGCTTCACTCTCGAGCACTCAGAAGCTTTTCCTTGCATCCTCAAAAACCTCTCTATTATCCCCACAACCTTCTTCTCCAATCATACCTGCTTGTGAGACCGAACAAACTCGTTAGATGTTGGTGCCCGTGACAACATTCTCCTCTCTCTGTTTTTGTGCATCAACAGTTAACACGCGACCTTCAGATCTCGAACAGACAGTGAAAACCAACTGTTTGCCATATCGGATCATCAAACAGCAGAGAATAAAAGTAAACATTCATACAACCAGAGAACGAGACTTGGTCTTAGTTTGTAGATCGATTCAAGAAAGAAATTTTGGACATTGAGATCATTGACCACGAAATGTATCGGGTGGCTCTAATACACGGTCTGCGTGAAGGGCCACTCAAGTTGAAGCTAATGTTCGAGCACCAAGAATGTAACACCTCCTATCCGTCACATAGCATATAGCAGTAGGTCCGGTCAGGGCACGACGCCATATACCACGGAAATACCGAAGGGTTACGGAATGAAACCATCATTCAAATAACCAACATCCTACATAGAGTGCATTCTAGCGGAAGTAATTTAAATGTTGCAAAATAAGAACCCAGCCAAGAGCATGAATGTCCACTAAAAAAACCCAAAGGAATGAACATACAAAATACACAAAGTATCTTGGCCTTATGGCCTTACAAGAGTTTACTCAAATAATTATTATCTTCCAAACCTCGGCACGCAGGCCGGTCACACATGAGAATAAAAGTAAACATTCATATATAGGCCTTCGAGGGCCGGCTCAACAACAAGGGCTTTTGCCCGCTATTTGCCACTACGCTCTGCAGCACCTGCAAGCAAAAATCCAACGAAGCGGTGACAAAAAAAAGCAACGGTCAGCTAAAGCTGACCAAATTATAACAACCCCGCCCTGAAACTCGGGGCGGCGATGCTCCTTCCCTGCACTTTATTAGCATAGCTTAACAGTTGTGAAATTAGACATCATCACAGGCATAGGCTCGCACGGCCACACACCCCGTGCTCTCACGGCACATTCTCGATGAACCTGGTCAAAATCCACGGTCTCACCACTGCCCCTTGAATGGCAAATCTCGTGAGCATTATGGTCTTACCAGCCTATGCCTAAGACGCTCCATCTATGCCAACGGCGAGTACCACGTACCTTAGGTCTCTCTAACCCAACGAGATAGAGCGGGTATGGTTCCGCCTGACCCGTTGCTCACACCGTAACGTTAATTTAAGCCATATACGCGGGTAAAGCTTCCCCGAGTCCCAATCCGATCACACACTTTACATAACCTAGCTACGTGCAAGTTGGCTCCAATGCCACCAAGATGGTAATATCACGCTTCTACCCTGTTTTCCGGGTACACCTTGGAGTTAGTCCCCACGATTCCCTGTTGCAATCTACCTCGTAGAAAACCCGAAAAACAACCATCGGCGTGGAGACTTCTCCGGGAATTCATGCAATGCAACATCACTGATGCAGACCAACTTGTCCGGGTAGGCTTCACACACCATGCCTATGTCCATTTCTCGATTGCGGACTCTACATGGAAAATAGCGGAGACTATTCATGTCTACCGGAAGGAACACCTCACACTCACCGCATACTCGCGAGAGCGGGCTTCCTATGCAAAAGGAAAGAGGACTTCACATGTCCATGATGAGAATCATTACCCTAGCATTTCTCTTTGACGCCATGAAGATCTAGACGGATGAAAAACACCGTAACGGCCTCGCCTCCGTAGATCCAAACTCAGCTTGCGATTTGGGGCTCCGAAGTTCCACCGGCAGTCGGAACTCTCCTCTTCCTTCTTCCTTGCACTCCCATCTCTCTAAGATTTTAGAAAGAGAAAGCTTAATGGGAAATGAGGGTTTCAACCATATTCCCGGATATAACCCAGCAAGAACAGCCTTGGGCCATTGAATCCCAAAAGAAGGAAATGAACGGCCATGATTCGCACTTAAAATCAGATTCCTGGGCCGAATATTGCTTGTGACATTCCCGTATCCAAGGCTGTGTGCCTCAATTGACGCCGAAACCATCGCATCCAGACCAGGACACGGGCTCTCGACACGTCCGTATCACACCTGACACGACCGTGTCAGTCAGTACATGCCCATGTTATAACATCCCATTTCCAACTAGACCCCTAAAAGTGGTTTTGGCCATAACTAGTTCATGACAAAACCCTAGAAAGCTAAAAAGGGCCAAGAGATAGAAGGCCAATGTGAGAATCACCTTGGTCTGCCTATGGCACAACCACATCACCAAATCTAGGGTTTGACCTTAGGGCCTCACCATAACCTCATGACCCCACCACAACCTCCATAACTAGAGCCTTAAGGGTCCATTGGAGTCAACCCAAAGTGGCCAATTTAACCTAGGACCATCATAGGCCTAAATTGGGCAAGGTGCCCTAATAAGGGCAATTGGCCTCTAAGTTGTCACAACCCGCATTTTGTCCGAATTTAAGAAGTATCAGAGTGTGAGAAAACACGCGTCGTGATGCCACGTCGAGCAGGGAATAACTGTCGACGCTCAGGCGAACTCCATCTAACTAGACTATGAAAATTCATAAGTTTAATGATTAGAAAACCAGTTAAATTTTAAACTTCGTATCCCTCGGCTCAGGGGATCATCTAGTCCACAGTTTTAAAAAAAACTATACTTATACGCAGCGGAAAATACTTTATTTATTTTTTTGACATCCTAAGAGAGTGCATAAGTAACCCCCGAGGTCAACTTATACTATACAAGACTCTAGATTTATTTTATATTATAAGTAAGAAAACGGTTTTTTTACATTGCTTGGAAAGTAGTGTATGAGTTTCATAAACATGCTGATCATGAGACATACTTATAATAGTGTTTTAAGGTTTAAAAAGTAACTAGCAATCTAGCATAAATCTTCCCAAGAGCAAGTAGACTATCTCCAGAAAGGTAGCAGTAAAAGAAACATATCTAGTATTATCATATGGTAAAACTACCAGTGGGCGCCAACAAACTGACACGAACCCACTGACAAGTATGTATGTCTGTAAGAAAAACAAAAAACTACCTCACCACAACAAGAGAGAGATCCCTACAACTCAAGGGATCACCTGCAACACCACAACAAATCTAGCCGTCTACTCGGCTACTAATCAGTACCTGAGGCATTCAGAGAAGAAAAGAATACCTCAGCAAGTAAAACAATAGATTCTGAATTAGAGCATTATATTAAAATGGAACAAAAGAGAGTAAGTAAACATGACAGTAAAAGCAAACACTGTCCAAAGTAAGCAAAAGTACACCAAGTACCAGGTAACAACAACAAGCCCTGCCCAAACCCTGCAGAGGCTACAAGGCAAAAGACAAGAAAACCTGCACAATATGTTGCATTCAACCAGGAAGAAACACCTAACAATCCTAGTTTGTGAGTAATGGCAGTAGTAAAACATCTTGGACCAGAGTTGGTGACCAAAAACAGTCCCCCAAACAAAACAGTTCCAACAAAAACAAAATTCACTGTGTCAGCACAAAACCACCACAAACCCAGCACGTACCTGGGATTAAAAGGTGGTGGCCACAATAATACCCAGCCCGTACCTGGGACTAAAAAGTGGCGGCCATGGCTCGCACAAAAAACATCCCGCTCCTTTAGAGCATCAAAATACCACTACCTACCATAACCCACGATTCGGCCCTCAAAACAAAGGAAGAACGAAAGGCCGACAAGACATCCCCCTAGGAGGTAATCACTCAGGAAGAAAAGAAACTGAAAAGGAATAAATCCCAGCTTACAGGAATCGTCGACCTCAGGAAAATCGTCGAACTCAGATCTTCGGAAATCGTCGAACTCAGCTCTCAGGAAACTCGTCAAATGCAGATCACGGGAAATCGTCGAACTCCGTTCGACGATTTTGCGTTGAACACCGGACACAGGAAATCGTCGAACTCAGTTCGACGATCCGCGTCGAACTCAGCTCGACGATCCTCGCCAAACTCAGGCAACTGGAGATCGTCGAACTCAGTTCGACAATCTTCGTCGAACTCAGGTTGACGATCTTCGTCGATCTCAAGCAACCAGAGATTGTCGATCTCAGTTCGACAATCTTCATCGAACTCAGGTCGACGATCTTCGCAGAACTGGCTGCGTTGAGTACACCGCAATCCTGTACAACCACCTTCATTTCCGACCAATCCTCTTAGCCTAATTCGATCCTATTATTCGCAATGTAAGTATGAAAACCCACTGCAACTAGTTCTATGCCTGATAGGCTAATTGCTACCTAAACCGAGATTAACAGGGAACCATTTAAATAAAAAAACAAGACTACAGCAACCCGCCCAGAAACTTGTAGTTTTAGAACTTGAGAAAATGCAAAAAGAAACATAAAGGAGCATTTATAGTTTAAGATCCACATGATTTTGACGGAAAAACAAAGCAAAATAACAATCTCGGGAAACATGAATGAATACAGCAAATATGACCATGAAAAGGGGAAGAAAAACTTGGCAAGGGTAGGAGCACCACTTGCCTCAAATCCCAGTGAAGCTTGGTCGGCCCCTTCCCTCACTCTCGGATCTAGCCGCAAAGCACTAAGCCGAGAAATCTGGAGATTTTGGGAGGAAGAAGGGTCAAGCCGAGAATTTCAAACCTCTAAAACTGAAAGTTCAGGAGGTATGCTTGATACCACCTGAAGGTGTTAGTTAGATCAGATATACTCTAGAGGGGGGGGTGAATAGAGTATGTTGGTAATTTTAACACTTTTACAACTGTTGTTGTATTTTAGGTGTATGTGCACGGAAGCAAATACAATAAACCAAGATGCAGCAATTATCTAATCACAGCACATTCACAGAGCAAGGCCAGAAAACAAAAAGGAAAAGAAAGCAACCAGTCGACACAAGAATTTTATAGTGGTTCCCCAAATCTGGGTAGTCCACTCTTCTACCACCCTGGTAGGAATCCACTGCAGGAAGGGGTTGATCAGGTGTCCTTGCACCAATGGGGTTTTGATCAGGTTCCCAAAAACCAAACCCTCAAGTCTTTTGGAGGGAGACTTGCAACCAGAATAATTTTGAAGGGAATTAAAACCCTGTACAGAAGTGGAGTGAGAGGGTGATGAGGTCTTCTCTTTCTCAAGTCAAATGAGAAGGCTTGTGGATTGTTGTTTAGCAGCTTTGCTCCCCCTGAGATGTAGAATGAATCAGGAAGAATGCTGGAGCACTGCTTCAGGGTGATAGGTCTTCAAAGACCTAGATTTCCTGGTCCAGAGAAAGTCTCCAGGAACTTCTTGTGACTGATATGAATGTATTGTCTTTGAAGTTATCCTGAGTAAAAGCAGATGAAGAAGACTCTTGATATTGATGTAGTGTTCTTCTTCTTCTTCTTGATCAGTACTCTCTGGGCCAAGAATGAATTCCGTTTTCTATGTTGTCTAAATCGATGTCTGTCTTTTTTGTTTTTTTGTCTGAGTATCTCTGTATTACTGTATTGCTAGCTCTTTCTGTATATCTCAATGTCTCATAAGACACCTTCGAATTTTGAATATAGAGAAGTAATGGCAGACGGCCTGGAAAGGAAGCCCCAATTAATTATTTCCCCAACTGTTTCCATGGGAAAATGACATGTAATAATCCAGGTGTTAACCCCTCAGTCCGCAACATACTCCAAGATTCCAAAGCCCCCTTTTCAGCAGGCGCGGACGCACGTTGTCCGTCCGCCCAGTCCGGCAATAGCACCAGTCGGGCGCCAAGTATGGGACTCCAGCAGCAGACGCAAGGTCCAGTCCGCTCAGTCCGCCGACGCTTTGGCAACAGGTTCTACAGCGGCGGACGAAGAATCTCATCCGCCCAGGCCGCCGCCCTCCAGTTGGCGCGCCCAGCAGCAGTGGAAGCTCCAGCTCGCGAGCCCAGTCCGCCACTTCTGTGCGGACTGGCGTGTTCTTTCTTTTTGCTTCCCGTCACCGCTGCCCGGTTCTCCTGTACCCCGGGCAGCCGGTTATCTTAGCCCTACCCGTTTGGGCAGGCCCCCTACCCTATAAATAGGGGGGAGGTGGTGCACTCAAGACACGCTGACTCGGACCCAGGAGCCTACTTGTTACAGGCTGCGGACTCGAATCCTGTGCCTTGCGGACTCCCCCTTGCTCTACTTCCCTCAGTCTTTTCCTTTCACTTGTAACCCAATTCTTCTTCAATCAAGGGAAAGCCCGTCGCAAGAGAGGCATTCAGGCCGCGACGGGCGAAGTCTGTTGTTGTCGTGGTTCACGGCCCTGCTCCTCTTTCAGCTTTCATCCGCTTAGTAGATCGCTGCTCGCAGTCTCCCCTTTTTCCCCTGTGTTCGAACCGTTAGCTGGTGGTGACCGACTCCCTGTCCGTTTTCGTGCATCAACAGTTAACACGCAGCCTTCAGATCCGAGTAGTGTTTTGAAATCAGCGGACGAAAGATGTCAGACCGCAGAGCCCGCTCTTCAGACCGCTCCAGCTCTTCAGAAGACTCCCTTTGGGACGCAATAGAACAAGCTCGCCTTGAGGCCGAGCAGTCTCGCCGGCAGACTGACCAGCGTCTTGACACAATCAGCCAAGCTTTGCTCACGCTTGCCCAGCGGCTTGCTCCCCAGGCCGCAGCGGACCCAGCGGACTCGCCAGTCCGCCAGACCCCAGCTCGCCGAACTCCGCTTCGGCAGTCGTCAGCAACTCCCCGGAACGCTGCTCAGTCCGCTGCTCCTCTGCGCCCTCAAGAGGAAGAGTTTGCTTTCAGAGAGTTCTTCAGAGAAGCTGCTAGGGGCACTCCTGCCCGCCAACTTCACTTTGCTGATCGCCAGTCCGCCGAGCCCGCGGACTCCTCGGCTCCAGTCCGCCCTTTCTACCCTGCAGAATTTGACACCCCGTCTCCCTTTGTTGACCGAATTCGATGGGAATCAGCTCCGAGAAACTTCAGGGAGCCTCGCATCCCTTCCTATTCGGGAACGACAGATCCAGTTTCCCATCTCCAGGCATTTGAGGGGGCAGTAGCTTTGAGATGCCTCACAGATGCCATCAAGTGTAAATTGCTGGTTACCACTCTCGAAGGGCAAGCGAGAGAATGGTTCTATGAGCTGCCTTCGGGCACTATTTCTTCTTTTGCAGAGCTCCGTAGCCAGTTACTGCTGAGGTTTGCTACCTCAAGGAAGAGGAAGAATGGGCCAGCCACCCTATTCGAGATCAAGCAGAGGGATAACGAATCGGTGGCACGATTCGTTGATCGCTTTCAAAGAGAAATTCAGGGGGTGAGGAATGTGAACCCCGACTATTACAAAGTTGCCTTGATCCACGGCCTCCGGGAAGGCCCTCTGAAGTTTAAGGCGACGACAAAGGCACCTGAGACCTATCAGGAGTTGATCGCCATGGTCAACCGCTTCATAGAAGGGGAAAATGCCAATCCGACCTACGTCTCATCCCTGACGGCCAAGGCTGAAGGAAGGGATGCCTCCGCTTCTTCTTCTCGTGGCAGGCCCCCTCGTCCAGACTTCCAGCCTCCGTCTCAAAGAGGCAGAAACTTCCGCAACAAAAAACCTTTCCAAGGCCATCAACAGTTTCACGAGCAGAGACTACCGTTGGCCGCCGCTCCCGCCGTTCCTTTGCAGGCCCTTCCCATCCTCCAGCAGGCAGCCTTGCCTGCCCCGTGCCAATATGATGAAAGTCCCATGGAGGACTCTGCAGATCTGGACCTTGACGAAGTCATCCAGATCCTGCAAAGATCAGGAGAGAGGAGGCAAGGGCCTCAGAAGATGTGGAAGCCGAGGGATAATTCACAATTCTGCCAATTCCACAAGGAAAAGGGCCATCTGACTGAGGACTGCAAGGTCCTTCGTGCGCTGATAGAGAAGTTGCTTGCCGAGGGTAAGATTGACCTGACCAAGAAGGATTCTCCTTCCTCGTCGAAGCCATCCACCTCGAAGGGCAAAGAGGTAGCTGAGACTTACCAGGAGTGTGTAGATGTGGAGGATGAAGGCCGTCTGGTGCCGATCAACGTCCCAGTGGAATGCTTTGATGCAAATGATGAAGGGATTCTAGGGCGCCTCTTCTTCATCCATGGTGGAGCTGGGACCGAGTCCACCCGGAAATCTTCAATTTCAAGGGTCACCCAGACAGAGGTGGCCTCTTCTTCCGTTACTCCTCCAAGGGAAGTCGTCACCTTTGGTCCAGAAGATCTTCCTCGTACAGCCAATCCATTTGATGATGCAGTCGTAATCCAGGCTGGTATTGGGGACTTCACAGTGGACAGAATTCTTGTTGACACGGGCAGTTCAGTCAACCTCCTCTTCAAGTCTACCTTCGAGGCCCTGAGGACCGGAAAGCCTCTGCTTTCCACTGAGGGGCCGCTCTATGGATTCTCAGGAGAGAGGAAAGAGGTGGAGGGCAGCGTCACCTTGCCAGTAAAGCTTGGAGGGGCAACAAAGCAGATACAGTTCATAGTGGTCGACGCCCCCAGCAGCTACCATGCCATCTTCGGCAGGCCCGTGCTGAACAAGTACCAAGCGGTGGTTTCCACTTACCACCTAGCCATCAAGTTCTTCGCCGATGGGAGGATGTGCCGGGTCCGGAGTGACCCAAGGAGAGCAAGGGAGTGCTACGTCCGCACTGTCAACATGGTTGAAGCTTCCCTTGCTCCAGCAGAGGCTGCAGAAGCCCCTTCCAGTTCGAAAGTTGCTGCTGATGAAGGTGCTCACCTGGAACCTGCCCAAGCGACGCAAGGAGTCCCCATTGCTGAAGGGGAGGAGAGGAAACTCTCCATCAACTCGGAGCTTCCTGAAGATCAAAAGGCTGAGTTGATTTCCTGCCTGCTGAAGAACCTAGATGTCTTTGCCTGGTCGGCAGAAGACATGCCGGGGGTGGATCCTGATGTAGCTTGCCACCATCTGAATGTTGATCCCAGCTGCAATCCCATCCAACAGAAGAAGAGGGACGTGGCGACAAAGCTTGCAGAACCAATAAGGGAGGAGGTTGCGAAATTCCTCAAGGCGAATTTTGTTAAAGAAGTGCAATATCCCACCTGGATTTCAAATGTTGTAATGGTTAAAAAACCAGGGGGAAAGTGGCGAATGTGTGTAGACTTTACAAAACTTAATAAAGCATGTCCTAAAGATTGCTACCCCCTGCCTCGGATAGATTCTTTAGTTGATTCCGCGGTAGGATACTCTTACATGAGTTTTTTAGATGCGTTTTCTGGTTATCACCAGATAAGAATGCATAAGCCCGACGTTCCTCACACGTCGTTCATAACTAACGATGGATGTTATTGCTATCTTGTCATGCCCTTTGGGCTTAAGAATGCTGGCGCGACCTATCAACGGATGATGGACCGTGTGTTTAACCATCAAAAAGGAAGAAACCTAGAAGTGTATGTAGACGATCTCTTGATTAAGAGTAAATCGTTTTCGCTGCACTTGCTAGATCTAGCAGAGACGTTCGCTACTCTGCGTAGATACAAGATGAAACTCAATCCTTTGAAGTGTACTTTTGGAGCGAGTAAGGGGAAGTTTCTTGGTCATCTCCTTACTCCGGAGGGACTTGCCCCCAATCCCGACAAGGTAAAAGCTATTCTTGAAATGCCTACCCCTCGTTCACCGAAGGAAGTTCAGCAGTTAGGGGGAAGGCTAGCAGGTCTTGCAAGATTCCTCTCTCAGGTTGGAGATAGGAGTGCCCCCTTCTTCAAAACTCTCCGCGGTGCATCCAAGTTTGAGTGGACAGAAGAGTGCTCCAAAGACTTTGAACAGTTAAAGATACAGCTTACCTCATCGCCTCTGCTTCAGAGTCCCCGGCCAGGAGAGGTTCTTTTCTTGTATCTAGGGGTTGGCCCTGAGGCCGTCAGCTCCGTTCTCCTTCGGGAAGAAGGCAGAAAGCAGTTTCCAATCTACTATGTCAGCCATATCTTGAAGAGTGCTGAAACGCGGTATCCGATCTTGGAAAAGTTAGCCTTGGCACTGGTCATGTCAGCTCGCAGGCTTCGCCCATACTTCCAAGCACATTCAGTCCAAGTCATCACCGATCAACCTTTGAAGGGTGTGTTGGAAAAGCCCGAGCATTCCGGCAGGCTAGCTAAGTGGGCAATAGAGCTAAGTGAGTTTGAAATTTCTTATGTGCCCAAGACAGCCATCAAAGCTCAAGTCCTAGCAGATTTTCTGATTGACATGCCAGAGCCCAGTTCTGATCAGGCAGAAAGGTCACCTTTGGCTTGGACCATCTATGTTGATGGTGCCTCAGGCAGAAGTTCATCTGGAGCAGGAGTGGTTCTCATCAATCCAAATGGAATCAAGCTGGAGCAGGCCATCAAGTTTTACTTTCCAGTAACCAACAACCAAGCTGAATATGAATCTCTGCTAGCAGGCTTGAGGCTCGCAAGGGAATTAGGGATCGATCATGTTCACATCAGAACCGATTCTCTGGTAATGGCGTCGCAAGTCCTTGGTAACTTTGAAGCAAGGGAGCCAGTCTTGAAAAAGTATCTAGCTCTTGTGAAAATAGAAATCGGCAGGTTTAAAAGCTTCACCATCGAACATATTCCTAGAACAGAGAATGAGGAGGCCGATTTTCTCTCTAAGCATGGGATACCTTCAGGAGGCACAACTTCCGAGCTCTTCCGCCCGGCAGTGGTGGAAGGAGATCTGATGCAAGTCGACCAGCGTGTCTCTTGGATGGACCCGTTCATCCTATATCTATCAACAGGAAATTATCATCATACAGTTAGAGACAAGAAGAAGTTCAGAATAAAAGCAGCTCACTACTTTCTAGTGGCGGGAATCCTTTATAGAAAGACCTTCCTCTCAACCATGGCCCGATGTGTTTCAGAAGAAGAAGCTCACACCATTTTGCAAGAAGTTCATTCAGGAGAGTGTGGAAGTCACTCTGGAGCAAGAACTCTTGAAAGACGAGTCCTACGGCAAGGGTATTTCTGGGCCACAATGAAGAAAGACTCAGAGATCTGTGCCAGAAGGTGTGTTCAATGCCAGAAGTTTGCTCCGCTTCAGCACCAAGCAGCTCAGTCCCTCAGGTCGATTGCAACTCCTTGGCCCTTTGCGGTTTGGGGAATGGATCTCATTGGTCCTTTTCCCTTGGCAAGCGGGCAACGGCGTTTTATCATCGTAATGATCGACTATTTCAGCAAGTGGATCGAAGCCAAGGCATTGGCCAAGACAACGACTCAGATCGTCAAGAACTTCATTTGGGGAGAAATTGTATGTCGGCACGGGATACCAATGGCAATAATCACTGACAATGGGCCACAGTTCAACAATTCAGAGATGATAGATTTTTGCAGGCAGATCGGAACAGAGCTGCGTTTTGCATCAGTTCATCATCCCCGAAGCAATGGCCAGGTGGAAGCTGCCAACAAGCAGATCCTCAACTTGCTCAAGAAGAAAGTGCAGAATCTCAAGGGCAGTTGGGCCGATCAGCTTCCATCAGTCCTCTGGTCCCTTAGAACAACGCCATCATCCGCAACCGGGGAGACTCCTTTCAAACTCTCTCATGGCTCAGAGGCACTCATCCCGATTGAATTTGAAGTCCCATCACCCAGAGTGCTGCTTGCAAGAGAAGGTGTTGATGATTGGGCTGAGTTGAATAATGAGGAGATGAGGTTCAGCTTGGAACACATCGAGGAGGTCAGAGATCAAGCGGCTGTAAGGCAGGAAGAGGTCAAAAGGAGGATGGCCCGTTATTTCGATCAGAATATAAGGATCAAACACTTCCAAGTGGGAGATCTAGTTCTAAAGAAGGTCGATGCTGTTGCAAGAGCTGGTTCAGTTGGAAAGCTTAATCCAAATTGGGCCGGCCCTTTTGTCGTCAAAGAAGCATTAAAGAGCGGCGCTTATCGCTTGCAGACATACGAAGGAGAGGATATACCACACACGTGGAGTGGGGATGACCTCAAGCGGTTCTATTCTTAAAACCTCCTACTTTCTATATTCTCTTCAAAAATTGTTATGAATAGAAACTGCTTGCTAACACTTCTTCGAGTGTTTTGTTGTAATCATAACAGATAAGGCGCTAAGAGAGATTTCAAAAACGGTTCTACACCCGAACCCCCTCTTTCTTTCTTATGCTTTCTTTGCAAATGCATTTTCTTAATCAAAGAATCCATACTAACACCTTTTTCTAGTGTTTTCTCACTCCCAAAGACCTATAACGGTTCCCTGATACCAGGAGACATCGCCGAGTTCAGCTAGACCTCCCCTAGAGCCGTTGTCATTAGCGTAACACCACGAAGACCACGTGTTGCGGGGAGATTTCGCACCGTGTAGTGGGAGCTTGCAGGCTCTAGCGCGGTTGGATTCTGGACTTCGGATCCCGGCAGGTACCTGACCCCCACCCTTGCATTATGGAGGGCAAGGTGGGTGTAAAGCTCTACCACGCCGCTTTAGGGATATTGTTACAACTTCGATGATCGCGTGAGGAAAGTATGCCGTTCCGGCTCACCTGCCCGCGGGTCATCTTAGCTTGTAACTCTCGAACACTCCATGGTACCCTCAAGCAGTGCCTGCAGGAGACCCACAGCTTAGACTGTACTCGAGTCAAGAGGGCAGGGAACCGTTCCGCCAAGTGAGCATCTTGCTCTTCGCAGGGAATTTTTTGGGTTGATTCTATAGCTTGTAGCCCGGTGAGGAAAGTATGCCGCTCAGGCTCACCTGCCCACCCGGTCGCGAGTTATAGGTCATTTCTGTTTTTTAGCGGACTGCTTATCTCTGTCCGCAGAGTCCGCTTATTTGGGTTGATTCTATAGCTTGTAGCCCGGTGAGGAAAGTATGCCGCTCAGGCTCACCTGCCCATCTGGTCGCAAGCTATAGATCATTTCTATCTTTGGCGGACTGGATTCGTTATCCGCACAGTTTGGAACTTGGGGTTACAAGCTGGTTATCTTTAGCGGACTGATTGTCTCTATCCGGTCAGTCCGCCGACTCGGGTTGATCTTATAGCTTGTAGCCCGGTGAGGAAAGTATGCCGCTCAGTCTCACCTGCCCACCTGGTCGCAAGCTATAGATCATTTCTATTATGAGCGGATTTGTTTTCTTTATCCGCTCAGTCCGCAGGGTACATATTCAAGTTTATATTCCTGTTATAAGCGGATTGTTCTCCTATATCCGCTCAGTTCGCAGAATGATTTTCATGTTATGTTTTGATCACTTCTATTGTGAGCGGATTGGTGTTCTGTATCCGCTCAGTCCGTAGAATGATTCTCGCATTATTTGATAAGTTCATCAATGTGCTTTTATATTATGTGCGGTCTGGTTTGCGGACTACAGCTATAACTCAAGTACCCCAGGCATTATTATCAGCTGGCTGTTCTCTGAGGCGGATGATGAATGAGTTTATGTCTAAATACTTTAATCAACAAGGTTCACTGTAAATAATATATCATGCGGACTGCAAGAGAAACTCGACAGAGTCCGCCTGAGTTTCTTGGTCCAAAGTGGAACAATATTCTCTAATCAGCAAGATTCATTATAAATGACATATATCGTGCGGACTTCAATCGGAGCTAAACAGCGTCCGCCTGCTATTGTTTTTCTTCTAAAGGCGAACAATAATTATTTCTAATCAGCAAGTTAAAAAGCCAAGTTTATTAGCATGACGTGCGGACTGCTAAATATCGGTGCGGTGAGCGTGGAAAAAAGAGCATTGCAGAAAGCACACATGCCAAAAAATATCCTTTCTATTTCTTCAAAAATTTTTTACATCATTCAAAATGTTCGGCGGACTGCAATATTGCGTCCGCCACTTTTTACAAAAATTACAAAATGTATACATATGCATTGTTCAATCAGTCCGCTGTCTCTTCTCTGGAGGTGCAGGGCTGTCGCCGACGACATCTACTTCTGGAGAATAATCCCTCGAGTCGCTCTCGCTGCTACCCGACCCCGAACTAGTGGCGGACCCGCTATGCGAGCTGCCAGTAGCAGAGGAAGAAGCAGATGTGTCGGACTCGGCGGACAGATCCTCTCCTCGCCGGCTGGATTCAGCGTTGTCCGCAGGGACTTGCTCTTCGCCTTGAGAGCCTCCGTCTTCTTCTTCGTCTTCATCATCATCTTCCTCAGTAACCTCTTTTCCTTTTTTGGTTCTTTCCATCGCTGCGACCTGAGGGGCCAGCTCCGGAAAGATCTCCACAAAGGGGACGCCGTCCACTCCCTCCTTCATGAGGCCGTCGCGGGCAAGCCGCTCAACAGCAACCTCAACTGTCTCCATCACAAAAGGGTGCGTGGCGGCCCGGAATTTAGTGTTCTCCAAATCATAGGCGACCTGCAAAAGCAAGATTGCAAACTATCAGACAGATCGCGGCGAATAGCAAATCCAGATCGCGGCGAATTCAACTCACCGCCAGCTCCTCTCTTTGCCGGGCATTCCTTTCTCCCAGCCGCGCGTTCCTTTCCCTCAGCGCTTTATTATCTTTCTGAAGCTGTTCATTTTGCCTCAACATGTCTCTGGCCAGAGTGGCAACATAATGATTTGTCACCGCGCTGTTCGCAGAGGCCTGAGAGGCCAGCAGAGGGAGGTCGGCGGCGGGCACCTTCTTCAGTTCGCTCAAGTTGCGCTTTCCGTAGAGAGTGGAGAGCGCAACATGGGCGTGGCGCGTTATCCGCGGACTCCTCCATGAGGGAAGTGCGGTGGATAAGCGGACATGCTTCTCCTTGCTGTGCCAATGGACCATAGGGTTCCCCCTAAGGTCCCTCTGGCTGATGCCAAAGCCGGTCATGGAGAAGCTTTCAGAGGAGGAGTAGTCCGCTGCGGCATCCGCTTCCTCCTTCCTCTTCTTTGCAACCGCTTCTTTCTTCTCCTTTTGTGTAGGAACAAAGCCGCTTGGCGTCTGCGGCAGGTTGGCGGGCACCGCCAAGGTCGCTGCAAAAAGAGAACCGGTTAAAAAGCATGGTGGCGGCGGATACAAAAGCTGAGTCCGCTAAGCTACTTACTGTCCTCAGGCGTGACGTCTGCTAAGCTCGCTAGCAGCGGAAGGTAGTGCTCAATATCAAGCCTGGCGTTCTCCAGGAACTCGATAATTGCGGACTCCATTTCGTCCAGCTGCACGTTTTTGAAAGCGGAGTCCGCGCGCACTTGCGGATAAGTGTGCGCGAACCCGAGGTCGCCCTCAAAGATTAAGAACCTTGAGGTCCAGTTGTGGATCTTGTTTGGAAGACCCACTACTTTCATCCCCCTGCAATAGAAGTAAATTACACCCTTGTAGGGGCGGCCTCCGGAGGCAGTTATGGAGCGGACAGAAAATATTTTGCGAAAAATGTTCATTGAGAAGGCAATCCTTTCAGATCGCAGGTAAGAAAGGAAGCTGCAGATCGCAGCGACGGTATTCGGCGCGAGCTGGCCGGGCACCATCCCGTAGTGCTCGAAAATTGCGGCAAGCTCCCATAAGAGCGGGAACTTGAATCCGCTGTCGAAGTGGTCAACTGGAATGGCGATCTGGGTCGCCGTCGAGAAGTTCAATCTTTCCTGGTGTGCGGGTAGGCGGACAAGAATGTTGGAGTCCGCCATCTTCTTTTCAACAAAAGCCGCCAGATCAGCCTCTTTCAAAGTGCATTTTTTGTGGTCGGCAGAGTGGAAGGCGACTGCAGCATCAGTACGCGCGGACACCATGTTGCAGGCCGCAGGGTTTCGTCTACTTCAGGAATTTCCTACATAGAGAAAGCAGAAGGCACTATTTATAGATAAAATTTCTGACAGCTTTTTGGCCAGTCCGCGCAGGTCGCATATTCAATCCGCACAGTCCGCAAAATGTTTAAAAAGCAGCCAAACAAATAGCGCGGATATAAAAGACAAATTAACATTCCAAAAGAGATTCAAGGCCAAGTCGTGGCCATCGCAGTTCCCTATCCGCTCAGATCGCGAATTTTCCCACCTGCAGGTTAACAAGAAGCGGACACAGCGCTAGTCCGCACAGTCCGCCACAGATCAAGCCAAGGTTTATTATAAAATAAGCGGATTTATAATCTGCGTCCGCATAGATCGCGATAAAGGTTTAACCGATCACATCACAGCAATGTTTAAAACAATTATACAGAAGCATACATTCAACATAAAAAATGAGCACCGCGGACTCAGCGGTCTCTATTTTCAGTTCGCTTCTCTGCCCTATCCCGGCATAGATGAGCCGCCTGATCGCTTATCTGAAGGATTTCACTATATACGCGGCAGAGATGATGATGAATGACGTTTATAGTCCGGTGCATATGGGCAGCTTCCCGGTCTACTCGACTAAGGGGCACCATTGGCTCCGCTGCCGGCCTCAGCTCCTCGTCCGCAGCGCGTGGGACACCACCTGCCGGTGCGGCGATCTCCGAAGCCGCGCGGTCTGGTACTCGCGGCCTCCGGTCTGCGATCTCTGCAGCCCGCTTCCCTTTCTCCTCACGCACAGACGCGAAGTGTTTGCCCTTGTAGTAGCGGACATCATCCGCGAGCCTTTTCTTCTCCTTATCAGATCTCTCCAGCGCTCTGGAAATGCTGGCGACCTGATCCTTCAGAGCCACCTCGCGCTCAGCAAATTGTTTTTCGCGCGCGGCGAACGCTTCCTCACGCTCCTTGGCTTTCTCCAACTCTTTTTTCAAGCATTCCATTTCGAATTGAAATTTCTTCTCTAACTCTTGAACCATATTCAGGCTGGGTGGCTCGTCTTCCGCGGGTTCCATATTTGAGACCGCGTCAGCACTGGGGTTCGGCGTGACTGTGATCTCGCCACTCTCGGTAGAGTCCGGCGGCGACTTCCCACCTGCAGCAAACAAAGTCAACTCCGCATTCAAAGGCAGCTCGCGGCGGACACAAAGAAAGGATGAAAAATCACTTTGAGACATAGCAGCAGCGAGTCGCCGACTATCGAAGAAGATTGGACGCCTTGCCCGCTCCGGGTCAAAGACGCTTAATCGCTTCCTCCATTCGCGGTGGACCTTAGCTCTTTTCTCAACAGCAGAGCTTGTCGACACTACAATATCGTCCGTCTCCGTGATGATCTTTATGGGCTTCGATTTCCGCGGCGGCGACCTGTAAAGCCACTTGCGCTGAAAATATTTAGGCGCAGGTTGAAGTTTACTTGACCGCAGCAGCTCCGCGGCAATCCGCAGATCCTCAGCAGCTTTGTCCGCGGCGATCTGCTTCGAGGCCGCCCCGACTGCAGCAACATGAGCAACGATCTGCTTCTTTTGCTCCGCTATCTTCTCCCTCAGCCTCTCCCTCTCCTCTTCCTCCGCAGCGGACAGAGATGGGAGTTCGTCGCCCTTGTCTCCAGCGGTCTCCGCCTCATTCTGCTACAGGACAACGAGCAAGGAGTCGTGGATTAAGTCAAGTTGGCCGACGTCTATGGAGTCAATAATCTCATCCGTGGAAAGACTGACCGTGGAAAGAGAATTGTCCCCCCGGATTTGAGCCTCCGGTGTTATCAGGTCGCTGTCGGGGACTTCTTTGTCGCGCGGCCTGTGTTGCAAGTCCGCCTCACCGGTCCGCTTGGAGATATTCTTCTCCATCATAGCGCGCAGCTTCTTCTCCACCCGCTCAGCGACGGTCGCTCCGCTCCTCTTCCTCTTCTTCCTCTTGGCTGTCTCCTCAGCAGGATCCGCGGCGGACCCCAAAGACTGGTCTTCGCGGACAGACACCGGGTTCGCAGCTGTCATTGCTTTTGGAAGCACACCGTCCTCCTCCTCAGTCCGCCTATCTTCGTCATCCAGGTCGACAATAGGCACCTGGGCATTAGGAGAAGATATGTCGGCCTCAGTGCGTTCGCCAGCGGTATCCGCCGATGTCGCGGTTTTCTGGGAATGGACGGAGTCCGACAAGGTCGTCATCCTCTCGCTCAGTGGTTCAGCATCAACTGCGGCTTCTCCGCGAGCAAATATATCAGTAGGGCGGGCTGACTTCTCCGCGGGCTTCTCGTTCTGGGAGTTTTCTCCTGCGAGGCGGACAGGATCTTGTCTTGCCGGCCTCATTGCAATTTTCTTGGTCTTCATTGGCGTTGACGGCTCCGAGTCGCCTTTGGCAGTGAAGCTAGAGAGGAATGCACCAAGTCTTGCCATGCCGAACTGGAAAGTGGAGACCGCAAGTGGTGAGTATCGCCCCGTGTCGATCGAGATTCTCGGCAGATCCAGACCCTCCAGTAGTATTTATAGCTTTGGCGGCATTTTCGAGGTTTGCGGACTCGGCGGTTAAAGGAACATTTTCGAAGTTTTTCTGGAAACTTAAAAATGTGCGGGGATTATGTTAACCCCTCAGTCCACAACATACTCCAAGATTCCAAAGCCCCCTTTTCAGCAGGCGCGGACGCACGTTGTCCGTCCGCCCAGTCCGGCAATAGCACCAGTCGGGCGCCAAGTATGGGACTCCAGCAGCGGACGCAAGGTCCAGTCCGCTCAGTCCGCCGACGCTTTGACAACAGGTTCTACAGCGGCGGACGAAGAATCTCATCCGCCCAGGCCGCCGCCCTCCAGTTGGCGCGCCCAGCAGTAGTGGAAGCTCCAGCTCGCGAGCCCAGTCCGCCACTTCTGTGCGGACTGGCGTGTTCTTTCTTTTTGCTTCCCGTCACCGCTGCCCGGTTCTCCTGTACCCCGGGCAGCCGGTTATCTTAGCCCTACCCGTTTGGGCAGGCCCCCTACCCTATAAATAGGGGGGAGGTGGTGCACTCAAGACACGCTGACTCGGACCCAGGAGCCTACTTGTTACAGGCTGCGGACTCGAATCCTGTGCCTTGCGGACTCCCCCTTGCTCTACTTCCCTCAGTCTTTTCCTTTCACTTGTAACCCAATTCTTCTTCAATCAAGGGAAAGCCCGTCGCAAGAGAGGCATTCAGGCCGCGACGGGCGAAGTCTGTTGTTGCAGTGGTTCACGGCCCTGCTCCTCTTTCAGCTTTCATTCGCTTAGTAGATCGCTGCTCGCAGTCTCCCCTTTTTCCCCTGTGTTCGAACCGTTAGCTGGTGGTGACCGACTCCCTGTCCGTTTTCGTGCATCAACACCAGGATTAACTTCGCATTCTAACGGTAGTATTCTGGGAAGAACTGCCATTAAATGTTCAGGAATCAGTGCCATGGAATGAGACGGGAACGGAAGAAGACCTAGTCTGGAATCGTCGACCGAAGAACATAATTCGTCGAACTGAGTTTTGAGTTCGTCGAGCTGAGCCTGAGTTCATCGAGCTAAGCTGAGTTCGTCGAGCTGACAGTCTTCATTCGTTGAACAGACAATCTTCAATATCAGACAAACATTATTCGTTGAGCAGAGAACTAAATTCGTCGAGCTGAGAACCAAATTCGTCGACCTGAGAAAAGTTCTGGACTAAGACGAAATACTCTACATCTGCTGAAATGCTGTGTCGACACAAATTGGTGTCGACAGATTGATCTTGGTGTCGACACAAATCCTTTGGTGTCGACATAAGCTGGTGTCGACTGAAATCCTGGTGTCGACATAAGCTGGTGTCGACTGAAATACTGGTGTCGACACAAATCGTCTGGTGTCGACTCAAACCCTAAGTATCGACACAAATTCTCTGAGTCCAGAAATCGTCGAGTCGAGTACAACATTCGTCGACCTGAGAAGCTGACTTCGTCGACCTGAGAAATTGACAACTTGAGATCCAAGTTCGTCGAGCTCAGAATATAATTCATCGACCGAAGCTTGAAGTTGGACTTAGAGAAATTCTGAAGTAGTCCTGATAATGCTTGAAGTAGAATCCCGGTGTTCGTCGAACAAAGAACATAGTTCGTCGAGGCTAAGGCTGAAGAAGTAGAAACCTAAAATCACTTACTTTAAAGTTTTTGGTTGCATATATTACATCCACACTAATAACAAAAGATACATTAGAAAATTTGAGGCTAAGGCTGAATAAGGGATTTTTCTAGGATATTCCCAAGTAAGCAAGGCATATAGGGTTTTCAACAAATCATCCCTTAAAATTGAAGAATCTGTCCATGTGTCTTTTAATGAAGCTAACATGTCTTATAAGGAGAAAGACATTTCTACCAATAGTTTTTTGCAGGTTTCACCACTGTGTGAGTCTATGGATGGACTAAACCTTACCCAAGAGGTTCCAACTCATCCCACTCCACAGGCTGCTGAAGATGGCACAACACTTGTGCACGCAGCGGAAGAATAAAAACATCAAGAAAACCCAAAAGAGATTGGATCGGGCCATGATAGTTGAATCAAGAAGTTAACATACAACTAGGCAAAAATTACCTTGGTTGCGTTGAGTCACAACTCAACGGAGATGCTCCAAGCTTCGTGTTCTTGCTGGTGGCGAGTCCTACGTGAAATGATGTCCACGTCTCTGCCGAAATCCACACGAGCGGGAAAACACCGACCTTTCCGTCACACGGACAATCGGGAAGGAGAATGACCGCACCTTGCTTTCCCGCGGACTGCTAGGTCCGCGCTAGGGATAGCAACACCAGCGACAATTGCCGGAGAGGAGGAGGTCGACGGAGCGAGCACGGCGGCGGAACCCTTCCGTCGGCGGGATTCGGGATCGGCGGAATGAACGAGCAAGGCGGAACACTTCCGTCGCGGGATTCGATTCGATCAGTTATATGTTCCCGAAAACCCTAAGCATCTATTTATACCAAAGGCATAAACAGACTTAGGAATATCGCTATCCGCAGATCACCCAGAAAAATAGGATTCCAGAATCGGAGAGAATCACCTAGGATCGGCGAGAATCAGTCGGCGATTATCATCTACGATCGGCGAGAATCAGAGTACAATACTCGATGATTCACGTCGATCGTCGACCTTGCGGTCGACGATAGTCGACCCGCGGTCGACGATACTCGTCGATTCACGTCGAACGTGAGTTGACGATACACGTCGATCGTCGACCTTGCGGTCGACGATAGTCGACCCGCGGTCGACGATACTCGTCGATTCACGTCGAACGTGAGTTGACGATACACGTCGATTCACGTCGAACGTGAGTTGACGATACACGTCGACCCACGGTCGACTATTCTTACCAATCCTTCAAGGCAACATTTGCCCAACCCAACGATCATTTAAGGCAACACTTTGCCCATAACCCCATTCAGGTCGGTGATTGGTAACCTTTACCAACACAGTCAATCATCCAACTTCTCCACATCTCTTATGTGCGACCCTGCAGGCTCATATCGCGTTGGCAGTGAGATTACATGTTTGACCACTTCTAGATCACCATGGTAACTCCAACAGTCTCCCACTTGATCTTGAAAGTATCAGACCAAAAACCTCACAAATAATGAGCGGCATCTAGCAATGCATCATTGCTCCCCAAGCAATAAGAGTTTATAACTCATAAGCCTTTATGACCAATGTATCAGCGTTGTCTTTGTCCCTTACATCCGGAAAGAACTAGAGGCATGGACCGTGTCACCCTCGTAATAGCTCAATCCAAGTTTCTTCATCCAGGACGGACTTTCAGAGAATGGTGAGTCCAATATCACATATTGACTCAACCAAGCATGGTCATGCATTTCTCAATCCAGTTCCATCAAGGGGCTCATGGATGCAACTCCTGTCATACAGGAGGATAAATCCCATATCTGCTCACACACAAACACCCAAATGATTCGTAACATGCCCAACAACTACCCTTATCATCAACCTTTCTCAAGGAAGAATTTAGATGACATCAAAGCACCCTCTTCCTCACTTGATGAATGCTGTGACTTCAGGTCAAAGGACCACAACACTATTGTCAATTGAGACCTACTCGTGACACGATTGGATGACAATCCACAGAGTAGTCTCAGGTTGGGTCTGTCCAGTACAACTTGTTCACTAACAAGTACCCATGTGATGACTTGATATCACAATATCATGCCTTGTGAGAACCGGTCATCAGTCAACGCACGTGCTAGCCTTCATGTACTATCATCACCCTTAGCTTCTATGATGATACTCGACCAGGGACCTTCTATGATGATACGCACGATCTAGTATGACTATCATGCTTTCTCTGCGCGAGAGGCTTTGTCAGTGGATCCGCAATATTCTCCTCAGTCGGCACTCTGCAAATGTTCACATCTCCTTGTTCGACAATCTCACGAATAAGATGAAACCGCCGAAGTATGTGCTTGGAGCACTGATGGGATCTAGGTTCCTTAGATTGTGCAATTGCTGCGGGACCAACAATGCTAGGAACTACATCAAGCTCGCCGATGAATTTCCTAATCCATACAGCCTCCTTCGCCGCATTAGCTGCGGCGATATACTCGGCCTCTGTTGTAGAATCAGCAATTGTCTCTTGCTTGGAACTCTTCCAGCTCACAGCTCCTCCATTCAGGCAAAACACAAAACCTGACTTAGACTTGGAGTCGTCTCTATCAGTTTGGAAGCTAGCATTCGTGTAACCACTTACAACGAGCTCTTCCTCTCCACCATACACCAAGAACACATCCTTAGTCCTTCTCAAGTACTTCAGGACATTCTTGACTGCAATCCAGTGACACTCACCGGGGTCTGACTGATACCTGCTAGTCATGCTCAAAGCAAAGGAGACGTCGGGTCGAGTACATAACATCGCGTTTATGATTGATCCAATTGCCGAAGCATATGGAATCAACTTCATGCGGGCCTTATCTTCACAAGACTTTGGACACTGGTCCTTAGAGAACTCACACCATGAGACATGGGCAAAAATCCTTTCTTGGACTCAAGAATGTTGAACCGCTTCAACACCTTTTTGATGTACGTACTCTGGGTCAAACCCAGCAACTTCTTCGATCTATCTCTATAGATCTTAATACCGAGTATATAAGTCGCTTCACCCAAATCCTTCATTGAAAAGCAGTTCCCTAGGTTGTTCTTAACAATTTTTAGGGTAGGAATGTCATTCCCAATCAACAGTATGTCATCTACATATAATATCAGGAAGATAACAATGCTCCCACTGATTCGCTTGTAAACACAAGGCTCATCTTCATTCTTGATGAAACCAAACTCTTTGATTTTCTCATCAAAACGAAGATTCCAACTTCGAGAGGCCTGTTTCAGTCCATAGATGGACTTATTCAGCTTGTATATTTTAGTGGCTTCATCTGGGGATACAAAACCCTCGGGTTGTGTCATATACACTTCCTCAAGGAGGTTTCCATTAAGGAAAGCAGTTTTGACATCCATCTGCCAGATCTCGTAGTCATAATACGCAGCAACAGCAAGCAATATCCTTATGGACTTTACCATGGCAACAGGGGAAAAGGTCTCATCATAGTCAATACCATGAATTTGCTTGAAACTCTTAGCCACCAGTCGCCCTTTGAATGTCTGTACATTCCCATCCATGTCGGTCTTCTTCTTGAAGACCCACTTGCACCCTATGGGTCGTACCCCTTCAGGTGGTTCCACCAAGTTCTAAACTTGGTTTGCATACATGGAGTCTATTTCGGATTTCATAGCCTCAAGCCATTTGTCGGAGTCCGGTCCATTCATAGCCTCTTGGTAGGTTGCTGGTTCATCATCATGATCC
Source organism: Platanthera guangdongensis (assembly GCA_039583875.1). Taxonomy (NCBI): domain Eukaryota; kingdom Viridiplantae; phylum Streptophyta; class Magnoliopsida; order Asparagales; family Orchidaceae; genus Platanthera; species Platanthera guangdongensis. The sequence goes on along the minus strand of CM077164.1, from coordinate 98,114,044 downwards.
ATAAGCAACACATTACCTATTTGAGACACGAGAAAACCATATCTCTCAGGCTCAAACCTTGGTCTACCAGATCTACGTAGGACTTGTGTTCCTTGAGCAAGTTCCCTAGCTACAACATCTTGTAGTCCTGTCTCAGAATCCAATTCCGGTTCATTCACTACATGTGGTTCTTGAACTTCTTCAAGCTCTACCTTTTCAGTCTTTCTTGATAAGAACTCTTTCTCCAAGAAGACACCAGTACTTGAGACAAACACTTTGCCATCAGACGGTAGGTAAAAGTAATACCCTTTTGTTTCCTTAGGATATCCCACCAGATAACATTTATCCGATTTGGGTTCCAGCTTGTCAGGCATTTGACGTCTCACGTATGCCTCACAACCCCAAATTTTTAATGAACGACATACTAGGACGCTTCCCAGTCCATATCTCATATGGTGTCTTCAGAACCGTTTTCGTTGGAGCGCGATTCAATGTCATTGCAGCAGTCTCTAAAGCAAAACCCCAAAAGGAAACAGACAAGTCTGCATGACTCATCATCAAACGTATCATGTCTAATAGAGTACGATTTCTCCTCTCAGACACACCATTATGTTGTGGTGTTTTAGGTGGAGTGAGCTATGATATAATACCACACTCTTTCAGATGATCACGGAACTCATGACTCAGGTATTCGCCACCTCGATCAGATCGGAGTGCTTTAACCCTTTTACCCAACTGGTTATCTACCTCATTCTTGAACTCTTTGAACTTTTCAAAGGTCTCGGATTTGCACTTCATAAGATACACATATTTGTATCTACTGAAATCATCAGTAAATGTAACAAAGTAGAAATACCCACCTCTAGCCATGGAACTCATGGGTCCGCATACATCACTATGTACAACACCCAAGAGATCCTCAGCCCTCTCAGTATAACCAGTGAAAGGAGCTTTAGTCATCTTACCTAACAAACAAGATTCGCATCGCTCAAATGATTCACAATCAAATGAGTCCAAAAGTCCATCTCTATGGAGCTTGGATATGCGCTTCTCGTTGATATGACCCAAACGACAATGCCAGAGAAATGTAGGGTTCGAGTCATTTGTTCTTAGTCTTTTATTATTTTCTACATTACAGATCAGATGATCCAAGTTCAAAACATAAAGACCATTAAATAATTGAGCTACAACATAACAAACATCATTCTTAAATATAGAACAACAGTTGTTCTTAATTATAAAAGAAAATCCAATCATGTCCAAACATGAAATAGATATAATGTTTCTAGTTATGGCCGGAACAAAATAACAATTATCTAGTTCTATTACAAGCCCACTGGGCAAAGAAATACGGTAAACCCCTACGGCTACAGCAGCAACTCTTGCTCCATTGCCGACGCGGAGGTCCACCTCCCCTTTACTCAGCAATCTTCTCCTTCCCAGTTTCTGCACATTTGTACAAATGTGAGAACCACATCCGGTATCCAACACCCAAGATGAAGGAGCAGAAAGGTTTATCTCTATAACGTGAATATTTGAAGCGGAAGTCATACCTCCCTTCATTTTCTGCAGACCTTCAATGTACGAAGGACAGTTCCTCCTCCAATGACCAGCCTTGCCATAGTGGTGGCATTTCCCTTCCTACCGTGCTTTTCTTTTTCATCAGTGCAGAAGACTTGGGCTTAAGATATGACTTAGGTCCCACCTTCGTCTTCTTAGAGCCCTTGGCCTTGCCCTTGCCCTTATGCACCATCAGTATGGGGCTGGCAGGCTTGGCCTTCTTCATATTGATTTCAGCAGTTCTCAACATGCCTTGAAGTTCGGGCAGTGTCTTGTCTATTTCATTCATGTTGTAGTTCAAGACGAACTGCTCATAACTGTCCGGCAACGATTGCAGGATCAGATCTATGGCCAACTCTTGACCAAGAGGAAAACCCAGCCTTTCAAGGTTCTCTATATACCCAATCATCTTGAGTACGTGAGTCCCTACTGAGTCTCGAACTCCCATCTTGCACTGAAACAACGCATTTGTGACGTCGAACCTCTCTTGACGAGCCTGCCCTTGAAACATTTTCTTGAGATGCTCGTCAATCTCCTTGCACCCCATGTTCTCATGTTGCTTCTGAAACTCAGAGTTCATAGTGGCAAGCATAAGACATTCGACATCTAAAGCATCATCAGTATACTTCTTATAAGCATCCTTCTCAGTACGGGAAGAGTTCCCGGTCGGCACCTCGGGGGGTTTCTTCTTCCAAGACATAGAGCTTTCGCTCTTGCCTGAGAACAATTCTCAGGTTCCTGTACCAGTCCATGTAATTAGTCCCAATGAGCTTATCCTTCTCAAGGATGGCTCTCAGAGACAACGTGGAGTGTGAAACACTTGCCATGGAATTCTACAAGAATTTGTGCAGAATAAACTCAGTACCAAAATTTCAAATACAATTTATTTTAATTTGGACTTCAATTAAAACACTCCCACTATTTTTTTCGAAATGATAGCCCTCACTAACAATTCAGAGAGTTCATGCGAGCTACTCTCTTAGTGGACAACATTCGTATTTCACCAACACAATGAGTCAGCTTTGGCTTTCCTCTCACGATGCGGTTATTTAGGTAGGCAACGCTTGCCAATTGCATCCTCATGCAATTCTTGTATGGTTGATGAATAACTCCTTACTCGCATCCATCATATGGTGCATGCCAACCCTATGCCTCTAGGCACTCAACCTTTGAGGTCACCTAGTTAAGATGGACCCAATGCCGACAGTGGGATATCACAATTATCCGCTCGCACCCTTACCAAGATAGATTAATGCATCTTGCTTTGGCAAGCCCACACTTCATCGATCGAGGTAGGAAGAGTGTCATCCATCGGAAGGCATCCGAACACTTAATATTTGATGAAGGGATTTTGATTATAGGTTAACAGTTAACCATGATCAACATTTGATCAATGTGCATATCCAAAGAAAAACAATTTTTCTAAAACCACATGCATCCCTTATGTGCACAACTTGACACCATCAACATTTGATAGAAGGAAGGGCTAAATCTGAACATTCGGAAACTTCCAAATCCTCAGATTTACATGCATTGGACAAAAGCAAAGACAACTCAACTTAAAGCAGTAGACAAGCTCATCTCTCTATGTTGGAATCAAAATCCAAAACAACCTCGAGGGATGGTTACTGCTAAGGAGGCTATAATTTCTAACAATTAGAAATTTCCACGAAATCCCAGACATTCTTGGCGGGGTACCAAGACTAAATCTAGACATTTAGAACACTTCTAAATCCCTAGGTTTACACGCACTGGAATAACAAAACTTCCAATACAACAATCATGGCCGAAACCTGCCTCTGATACCACTGTTGGGTTTCTCTATGAGGATGGCACAACACTTGTGCACGCAGCGGAAGAATAAAAACATCAAGAAAACCCAAAAGAAATGGGATCGGGCCATGGTAGTTGAATCAAGAAGTTAACATACAACTAGGCAAAAGTTACCTCGGTGGCATTGAGTCACAACTCAATGGAGATGCTCCAAGCTTCGTGTTCTTGCTGGTGGCGAGTCCTACGTGGAATGATGTCCACGTCTCTGCAGAAATCCACACGAGCGGGAGAACGCCGACCTTTCCGTCACACGGACAATCGGGAAGGAGAATGACCGCACCTTGCTTTCCCACGGACTGCTAGGTCCGCACCAGGGATAGCAACACCAGCGACAATCGCCGGAGAGGAGGAGGTCGACAGAGCGAGCATGGCGGCGGAACCCTTCCGTCGGCGGGATTCGGGATCGTCGGAACGAACGAGCAAGGCGGAACACTTCCGTCGCGGGATTCGATTCGATCAGTTATATGTTCCCGAAAACCATAAGCATCTATTTATACCAAAGGCATAAACAAACTTAGGAATATCGCTATTCGTAGACCACCCCGAAAATTAGGGTTCCAGAATCGGCGAGAATCACCTAGGATCGGCGAGAATCAGTCGGTGAGAATCATCTACGATCGGCGAGAATCAGAGTACAATACTTGACGATTCACGTCGATCGTCGACCTTGCGATCAACGATAGTCGACCCGCGGTCGACGATACTCGTCGATTAACGTCGAATGTGAGTTGACGATACACGTCGATCGTCGACCTTGCGGTCGACGTTAGTCGACCCGCGGTCGACGATACTCGTCGATTCACGTCGAACGTGAGTTGACGATACACGTCGATTCACGTCGAACGTGAGTTGACGATACACGTCGACCCGCGGTCGACTATTCTTACCAATCCTTCAAGGAAACATTTGCCCAACCCGACGATCCTTTAAGGCAACACTTTGCCCATAACCCCATTCAGGTCGGTGATTGGTAACCTTTACCAACACAGTCAATCATCCAACTTCTCCACATCTCTTATGTGCGACCCTGCAAGCTCATATCGCATTGGCAGTGAGATTACATGTTTGACCACTTCTGGATCACCATGGTAACTCCAACAGAAGAAGTCCAAGAGGATGTAACTGAACTTCCATCAACAACCAGTACCATTCCTCAAGAGGAATTATTTACAGAAGTTGTTGCTCAACCAACTCCACCAACTGAACTTGTCAAACTTAAAGATCACCCTAGATCTCAAGTGATTGGAGACATTTCAGTTGGTGTACAGACAAGACATCAGCTCAATCATGACTTGATGCATGCATGTTTTCTCTCTCAAATTGAACCTCTCACCATCCATGGAGCTGAGCAAGATCCCCACTGGATTCTTGCAATGCAAGAGGAACTAAATCAATTTGAGAGATGTAGAGTTTGGGATTTGGTTCCAAGACCCCATAACTACCCAGTTATTGGAACCAAATGGGTCTATAGGAACAAATTGGATGCACAAGGGAACATAGTAAGAAACAAGGCTAGACTTGTTGCTCAAGGCTATAGGCAAGAGGAAGGAATAGACTATGACCAAACCTTTTCCCCTGTTGCAAGGTTGGAGGCCATTAGAATATTCCTAGCCTATGCAGCCTACAAAAAGTTCATAGTATTCCAGATGGATGTTAAGAGTGCCTTTCTGAATGGTGTACTTCAAGAAGAGGTTTATGTAGAACAACCTCCAGGTTTTATCTCTCTAACTTAATCCTCTTATGTTTACAAATGCATAAAGCTCTCTATGGTTTAAAGCAAGCTCCAAGAGCTTGGTATGAGATCTTAGCAAGTTTTCTTTTAGAGCATAAATTTACAAGAGGAACCATAGATAAAACTCTTTTCACTAGACATCATAAGGACCAAATCTTATTGGTACAAATATATGTGGATGACATTACTTTTGGGTCTACTGATCCCAAATTGTGCAAGAGGTTTGCTGACCTCATGCATTCCAAATTTGAGATGAGTAGCATGGGTCAGCTTTCCTACTTCCTTGGTCTCCAAGTGAAGCAGCTCCCTGATGGTATCTTGCTCTCCCAATCTAAGTATGCTAAAGAGCTTATTAAAAAGTTTGGGATGGGTGATGCTTCAGGAATGAAAACACCTATGGCTACCAATGCTGTTGTGGATTCTGATGCAGCAGGGAAACCTGTAGATCAGAAACATTATAGGGCAATTGTTGGATCCCTATTATACTTAACAGCTAGCAGGTCTGACATAATGTTTGCCACATGTCTTGTGCTAGATTCCAAGTGAATCCTAAAGAATCTCATCTTATTTTTCTAAAAAAGATTTTGAGATATATAAAGAGTTGTCCTAGTTTAGGACTCTGGTATCCTGCAGAGTCAGAATTTGAGTTAACTGGATACTCAGATGCTGACTATGCTGGATGTAGAGTGGACAGGAAAAGTACCTCTGGAACTTGCCAGTTCCTGGGTATGAGACTTGTCTCCTGGTTTTGCAAAAAGAAGACATCTGTGTCTACATCAACTGCTGAGGCAGAGTATATGGCTGCTGGCAGCTGCTGTTCACAGATGCTATGAATACAATACCAGCTCCTAGATTATGGTATCAACTTAAATAATTCAACCTTATTTTGTGATAATACAAGTGCTATTGCTATAGCTCAGAATCCAGTTCATCATTCTAGGACTAAACATATTGAAATAAGACATCATTTCAGTAGAGATAATGTAGACAAAAAGAAGATTAACTTGATTCATATTCCTACTGATTTACAGAGAGCAGTTATTTTCACCAAACCTTTAGATGAGAAAACCCATCTGTTCTTTATAAATCAACTGGGAATGCTTAATGGAGAAGAGTTGAATTAATTTTTGTCGACATTCGACAAATTTTCCAGAGTTCGTCGAACAGAGTTCGACGAATTAGGGAAAGTTTGAGAGATTCTCATCGAACGGAGTCCGACGAATTCTCTGTGTGGAAACAATTTTCGTCGACCGGAGATCGACAAACCTTGCTTCAGAAACTATTTCGTCGAACGGAGTTCGACGAACTGTTTTCAATCCTTCTAAATGAGTTCGACGAACTACTCACCTCTATCTTATTTCATCGACCTCAGTTCGAAGAACTGTTTCTTTTCGTGGAACGGAGCTTGTCGATTCATATTCTGAAAATCTTATATCTAGGTTTTTTTCGACCTCCGTCCCGCGCTTTCAGTTCCTTTGCTCTTGATCGCCGTTTTCTCTGTGATTTTCTTTGCAGTCATCAATGGCGATTCCTCCAGGAGCACTTGCGGCGATGAAGTTTGATGCAGCATTCTCCATGGATTTTGAGTCTTTCCAACATTCCGATCCAATTTTTCTTTATATCCTGGAATTACTTGAAGACTTGCATCTCAAGGATTTCATGACTCGCAGCATCAAGCTACACTCAACCGAGATAAGAGAATGGGTATACACTGCCACCGTTTCTGAAGACGGAAATCTGACAGGACATATAGGAAACACTGATGTTTCCCTGTCTTCAGTAGTACTTTCTGAAATTTTTGAACTGATCAATGGTGAAGACAACTTGGAAATGGATGCTGAAGAATATTCTGATATGTTGAAAGTAATGTGTTTCTCAGGCAGCAACCCTAATAAGCTTCTGAAGAAACAACTGTCTGCCGCCTATCAATTTTTGGCCGACATTGTAGGAAAAATTATGATGGGCAAGCACTCGGCACATGACTATATCACTCGCCATCAATTCCTGATTATGTGCGCAGTGCTCAACAAACGACAGGTCGATTGGGGCATGCTCTTCTTTGACCTAATCAAGAAGAAAACAAGCAAGACGGAAGTCTGCTACAGCAGAATCCTGGGGATTTTCCTCCAGGAAAAGGCCAGTGAATGTTTGGTCTCCCCGACCACATTCATCAATGCCAGCAAGCGCCTCACCTGCGCCTTGTTTGGCAGATGGGAGAGGACAATCACCAAACCCTCCAAGGGTTCCTCCTCCTCCATCAATGCTTCTGAGAGCACAAGGACCGTCAAGGTCACTCCCCACCCTGACACTGTAGAGGCCATTCCACCTCCCAAATCTCTTCCCACTCCTCCTGCACCTCAATTGACTCCACCCCAATATCAATCTCCACCGCTTGATCTTGCACATATCCCTACACCTCCAGTTTCCCCCACTGAAACTCATATTCCCTCACCTCCTCAATCCCCTCTTCCCCCACACCTATCCACTATTCCATCCTACACCATACCCACTGAACCACACACTGTTCTCCCTCCATTATCCCCTCCACATATTCTTCCTTCCTCCTCTGCTTCTATTCCCTCCACCATCCTTTCTCCACTTCTGGACTCCTCCACCATTCCCTCCATCATCTCTCTTCTGACTCCTCTCATTCAAGCACTCATCACAGAGGCCATTACACCTCTTGTGAATTCCATTAATTCTTTATCTACACAAATCACAGCCCTTTCTGCTGCTCCCTCTTCATTCAGGGGCCTAGCTCCAGGTTCTCCTGAACCCAGGTAGGGGGAGATGCTCCATGATGAAGCTGGTGCAGCAGCTGCAAAGGTTGATACAGTTGATACAGATACAGTTAATACTGCAGATCCAATTTTTGATACTACAGATACAGTTGATACAGTGCTTGATAATGCAGTTGCAGTTACAGATACAGCAATTGATTTTATTCAATTTATGGACACTGACATTAGCTTTGATGAGTCAGTAGATATAATAACAACTGCTGGTGATTTCCTTATAAATCCCATAGTTAATTTATCTGAGTTACTTCATACCTATGATTCTGTATATATGAAGTTTCCTTCAGCAGAGGTTGTTAAGCCATATTTGGCTATTGTCTAGTATACCTCTCCAGCCAGTCTAGCAGTTGCCAAGCAACTCTGTGACACCTTTGCTGCTCCCACTGCTGTTCCAATTCCTGTGTCTATTCCAGAAATCTGCCCTGTCCCAGATTTTGTCATGGATGATTCTCCCATGCCTGATCTGGATGAGCTCATTCTGGCAGACATTGAAGAAGAGAGCAAGGCAGCAGCTGAAAGCTCTGTCTCTACTGCTGTTGAACCCTCACCCTCTGAACCTTCTATCCCCCCTCAAGAAAAACCTCTTGTCATTCCTGATGAAACCCTGAGGAAGTTGAATGCTCTGTATGACAATCCTCAGAGTTCAGGTTCTGATGATGATGATGATGAATCAGATGAGGAGGCTGCTAAAAAGAAAAAGAAGTTGATTTCTAAGAAAAGGAAGGCTCCTCCTCCTCCTTCTCCCAAGCCTAATCCCACTGCAGACACTCCATATTATATTCTGCACAATGTTGCTCCTTACAAAGGGATGCCTGCATGGATATGGATATCAAAGAACCAGCAAAGAGAGAAGAAGAGGAGTAGGAGATACTCTCCTCTCCCAGTTCATAGATACAGAAAGGATCCTCCTCCCCCTCCTTCTCCTCCAGCAGCAGGTGCCTCAGGCTCTGGCCCTCAGAGATCTGCCCATATTCAAACTTATCAGAGACCATCAGGGAGATCTTCTGGTGGTAGTCAGCCAAGGCCACCATCTTCAAGCAGACAACACCATCAACAACAACAACAGCAGCAGCACCAGGAACATAAGGAACATGAAGCTGAAAGGCCCTATTCTCCTCCTAAAGATCCAGAAACAGCCAACACAGCCAGAATGGCAAGGTTCCAAGAGATCAATGGCTTATCTCTAATCAACAAAGCTAAAGCTGAAGGCAAGGAAACAAAAGGCTTAACTACTATGTCTCAGTACAGGAGAGATGAGCTAAAGAGATTTGGGAAAGCAAACAAGCTACTCAATGTTGATGAGTACATGCATCTTCACCCAGAAGCATTTGTCCCCAGAGCCACTTCACTGAACATTATAGGGGCAGCTGACATGACTATGACCAAGGCTCAAGTTTCATATCCCAATAGGGAAATCATTTTCAAAAAGCCAGGAGATAAAGCACCAGAAGACAAGCTAAAATAGAAGAAGATAGAGAAGTAATTTTGTGGTTATTTCATTTCTGCTTCTATTTCAGACTATTTCTTGCATTAAAACAAAGCCTGTATGTATATATATATCTGATGCATGTGTTGTAAATTCTCTGCCAGATATATTTCTCAATTTTGCTTTGTTTTTCTGTTTGTTCTTTGCTTGGAGTCTCTGTTAGTGACCTCACCCAAATAGGGGGAGATTGTTCGATCCCTAGTTGATTTGGGCTAGGTCCACTAACTTAGGATGTGACCCATCATGTATAGTCTGGGTCAAGTTTATGTCTTAGAGTATAGGAGAGTCCTCTATCTCAACTTCAGATGGACCAGCCTTCCTCAAGACCATCAGGAACTCCAGATCTATCAGTTTTTCAGACTAAGTGAAATGAGTTCGACGTTCGTCGAACTCAGCTCGACGAAGGGAGTTCTGCGCTCGACGATCGTAAGACAATTCGTAGTGCTGAGCTCGACGAACGTCGAACTCATTTCACTTAGTCTGAAAAAGTGATAGATCTGGAGTTCCTGATGGTCCATCTGAAGTTGAGATAGAGGACTGTCCTAGACTCTAAGACATAAACTTGACCCAGACTATACATGATGGGTCACATCCTAAGTTAGTGGACCTAGCCCAAATCAACTAGGGATCCAACAAAAATGATTACGAAAACTAAAAAACTTATAGTAGGAATGTAGATCTAAGCGAGAGCAATCCAGGCCAACTCTCGAAATCGAATTCCGACCGCTAAATCTCCCGGAATTGCCGTCCGAAGGCAAGCCTGTCTGCTAGTTTTCTTCCACTCATGAACAGGACAACGGTTATTCTCTCACGGAAGGAGATGATGAAAAGTCTCGATTTTGTCTTAAGGCTATATATATGCATGGACACATCTAATCAGCCTTAACTGCCACCTAAAAGCCACTGGATTCCTTACAAGCTTTATTAATTAATTATTTGCATCCATTTTTATTAACACATCAAAACGACGCCAAAACCGAACCACCTCGGAATCCGACGAACTTCACATCGTAGCTAATTACCCACGCTACGAACGCAACGGCGAAGTCGAAATCAACTTTCGACGAACAAAACTCGGGTTATCAATACTCGAAGCCAAAACACAAGCATCCTCCGAGAGGCCTCACCAGTCACCAAAAAAGACACGGCTTGCTAGGGGATCTTGCCAAAATGGCTACCAACAACCACACAAGGAACCCAAAAGAGCTAAGACCACGCTCTAACAAACGACACAAGCTGGAAATGCGTCAACGTAACGCCAAATGAGAATTAAATAATCGCAGAAAAATCGGGGGCGTTACAGTCACTCCCCCTAAAAGAAAGTTTCGTCCTGAAACTTTACATGCACAACTTCTACTATAGAAGGAAAGTAACAAAACAAGAGCTACTAGAAAGAAAACGTACCAATCAAATCAAGGGAACAGTTGAGGGTGAGCCTCCCTCATAGCCGACTCTAGCTCCCAAGTCGCGCTTTCCAAATCCTGATTCCTCCATAGAACTTTCACCATCGGGATAGAATTTGTCCGCAGCACCCGATCTTGAGTATCCAAGATGCGGACCGGCACCTCAACATATGAAAGATTAGGCTCCAACTAGGGCACAACATCCAAGACTTGCCCACTGCTTCGCACACACTTCCGTAATTGGCTTACATGAAATACATTATGAACATCTGAGAAATTTGCTGGCAAATCCAATCTATATGCTGACAGGCCAATCCGTTCAACAATCTTAAACGGGCCCACATACCTCGGATCCAATTTTCGGTTCTTACCGAACCTCTTAACACCAAACATCGGGGAAACCTTAAGAAACACAAGGTCCCCTACAGAAAACTCCAGGTCAGACCTACGCCGATTGGCATTCTTCTCATATCTCTCCTGAGCTATACGAAGTTTTTCCCGAATACGTTTCACTTCTACTTCCATTTCCTCGAGCGCATCCGGACCCAGCACAGGCCTCTCACCGACCTCGGTCCAAAATAAGGGAGTTCTACAGCGCCTCCCATACAATGCTTCAAACATAGCCATTAGCAAGCTCTCCTGGTAACTGTTATTGTATGCAAATTCCATAAGCCGCAAACGCTCATCCCACGCTCCACCATGGTCCAAGATGTAGCACCTGATCATATCCTCAACTATCTGGTTCACCCGCTCAGTCTGACCATTAGTCTGTGGGTGGTAAGCTGTAGAATACCTCAAATCTGTACCCAAACCCTCTTGCAGACCCCTCTAGAAGCGAGATGTAAAACGGGAGTCTCGATCCGAAATGATGCTAACGTGTACACCATGCAATCTGATGACCTCGCTCAAGTACAGCTCTACTATCTTTTTCATTGGATAGTCAATCTTGTACGGCACGAAGTGAGCACACTTCGTCAGTCTGTCCACTATAACCCAAACAGAATCGAATCCCCTTGGAGATCTCGGGAAGACCGTAATGAAGTCCATAGAAATACTTTCCCACTTTCAAGTAGGGATCTCCAACGGAGTCAACTTGCCACCAGGCCTTCCATGATCGGCCTTCACACGCTTGCAAGTGTGGCACTCAGCAACAAATCGGACTATATCACCCTTCATCCCATACCACCAGGCAATCTGCTTCAATTCATGATACCTCTTTGTAGATCTTGGATGGTAGGCAACACTGGATCCATGAGCCTCTCTGCAAATCATACACCTGATATCTCCAACAGCGGGGATGCAAAACCTACCGCGGTACTTCAAAGTACCTGCATCATCGATAGAAAAAATCCGGCAACTCCCCTCTCTCAGTCCTGAGGTATAAGTACAGAAGATCCGGATCATCCTTCTGGTGCAACCTGGTAAGTGAAATCCAAGACGGCTCTGCCACTGCCAAACTGCTCTGCATGTCACAATGTCCCACGGAGATATCCATTAGGAGGAACTCTTCCACTAAACGATCGGCGGTGAGATTAAAGATCTTCCCCGTCTTCCGGCTCAGGGCGTCGGCCACCACATTGGCCTTGCCCGGATGATACTGTATATCCACATAATAATCGGCCACATACTCTAGCCACCGTCGTTGGCGCAGATTCAACTCCTTCTGAGTGAACACGTACTTTAGACTTTTATGATCTGTGAAGATCTTGCACTGAGGACCATAAAGTAGATGTCTCCACAGCTTTAGCGCATAAATCACCACTGCAAACTCAAGTTCATGTGTTGGGTAATTTCTCTCATGAGTCTTTAGTTGCCTAGACCCATACACAATCACTTTCCCAGCCTGCATCAAAACGCAACCCAGACCAACATGTGAAGCATCCACGTACACATCATACTCCATGCCCTCAGTAGGTAGGGTCAGAATGGGAGCAGTGCACAATCTGTTCTTTAGTTCCAGGAAGGCTTCTTCGCACATCTCGCTCCAAACAAAGGTCGTGTTCTTCTGAGTCAATCTGGTCAAAGGTGTAGCCAGGGTAGAGAAACCCTCCACGAACCTCCTCTAGTAGCCGGCCAACCCTAGGAAGCTTCTAATCTCCTTGGGCGTGCACGGCCTGCTCCAATCCATCACTACTGCAATCTTTTCCAGGTCGACCGAGATCCCATCCTTATTCACCACGTGGCCCAGAAATGAGACCTAAGGCAACCAAAATTTGCACTTGCTCAGCTTGGCAAATGACTTGTGGTTCCTCAACTCCGTTAGAACCAAGCGCAGATGCTGCTCATGCTCCTCAGCACTGCGAGAGTAGATCAACACATCATCGATGAATACCACCACGAACTTGTCTAGAAAGTCCTGGAACACCCGGTTCATCATATCCATGAAAGCTGATGGTGCGTTGGTCAAACCAAACAACATCACTAGAAACTCGAAGTGTCCATGCCTTGATCTAAACGCAGTCCGTGGAATATCTGCCTCACGAATCCTGAGCTGATGATAGCCAGAACGAAGATCGATCTTGGAAAACACCGTGCTACCACGCAACTGATCAAATAAGTCATCGATCCTCGGCAGAGGGTACCTGTTCTTAATGGTGACTTTGTTCAGCTCCCTATAATCGATGCACAGCCTCATCGACCCATCCTGCTTCTTCACAAATAGAACAGGGCACCCAAAGGCGACGAACTCGGCCTGATAAAACCTTTTGCCAACAACTCGTCCAAATGGACTCGCAACTCCTACAACTCATGAGGGGCCATCCGATACGGGGCCTTAGCAATGGGATGTGTACCCGGTTCCAAATCAATCACAAACTCAACATCCCGCTCGGGGGGAAGGCCAGGAAGGTCATCAGGAAAAACATCAGAGAAACCACGAACCACAGGAATCTCCTCCAAGCGCGGTATACTGACAGCAGTCCCAACCACCGAGAGTAAACAAGCAAAACAATCAGAATGAAACAGCTTCTTAGCACATACCACAGAAATGATAAGAGAATCCTGATACGGATCAGCATACACACTTCCAGGCTAACCGTTGTCCTTGATGAAGTCCAAGCGTTTCCCTTTGCACTGAATAACCGCATCATACTTAGACAACCAGTCCATACCCAAAATAACATCGAAGTCCACTAGATCAATCATCTTCAAGTCTGCCTTCGCATGAAAGTCCCCCAACAAAACAGGGCAATCCAAAATGCCCAAATATGACAACACAGATTCACCAGAATGGAACTTGACGTGGAAGGTGTCACGAACTTGATCTAATATCAACCGATAATGCTCTACAAAAGCTCTAGCCACAAACGAGTGGGTAGCGCCGGAGTCGAACAGAACACGCGCCCAGCGGTTCTTCACCTTAAATTTCCCTATAAGAGTATATATAAGCAACTAAGGAACTACCAAAACAAAATTATAACCATTCCAGAAAATAAAACTTTCAGGCTAGGAAAACAACTAACCCGAGATGACCTGAGTCGAAGCTTGAGCCTCCTCGGAAGAGATCACGTTCAACTTTCCTTTGCCCTTGTCCACACGCTGAGGTGGAGGTAAAGCCTGAAGTGGAACTGCCTGAAGAATAGGCTGGACCTGAGGACACCTTGTCATGATATGGCCCTTCTGTCCACATTGATAGCAGACTTTATCCTTAGAACAACACTGGGCAGTATCATGCCTGGGTCGCTTGCAAACAGAACAGGGAGCATCCCTCCTAGGAGCACCTTGAATAGCATGAACTTGCTCCTTCTTCTGAGCTCCCGCCTTCTTGAAACACCTCTCAACAGGGTGGCCTGACCGGCCACAGAAGCTACACACTACCTTGCTCTTCTTTCTCGAAGCAGCATCGAGTACCTGGGGGTTCTTCTCTTCAGCAGACTTCCTCTTGTCCTTCCTCATTTGCTGGCCTCTGTTCTTTGCGGTCTCAATTGCCTCCACTTTCAGAGCAGCCTCCACTACACCTGCATAAGTATCTGATCCATATGCACTGGCCAACTACTAAACCTCGCTCCTCAAGCCACCAAGGAACCGCTTGACTCGATCTGCTTCAACACTCACCAACCCAGGGGCAAACCGGCTCAACTTGCTGAACTCTATCTCGTACTCACTAACTGTGAGTTGCCTCTGCTTCAGGTGAAGGAAGTCATTCATTAGTCGGTCACGCTCGACCGAAGGCAAGAACTTCCTCAACAGCATCTCCTTGAATAATCCCTAAGTGCAACCAACCACCAAGCTCTCCTTTTCCCTAAGCCACCAGCTCTTAGCCAAACCCTTTAGCTGATAGGTGGCTACCATCACTCTCTGATCATCTACAACACTGAAGTACGAGAACATCTCCTCCATGGCGATCAACCAATCATCAATGACCATGAAATATGCCTTCCTATCATATGTAGGAGGGCTAAGTCTCTGAAGCTGAGAAATAAAGGCCATCTCTGCTGGCACCACCACTGGAGGTCTCAGGGTAGCAAGAGGGAGAGGAGCAGCTGACCCCCCTATAAGGGCTTGCACCCCTTGAGTTTGTCCTGCCACCACTGCCACCAGAGACTGGATCTGGGCCTGCATCTCCACCATCTGCCTGGTCAAGGAATCGTTGCTCTGACGCAGACTCTCGATCACCGCATCACTCTGCGCTCCTGAGGACTCACCCTCAGACAGGGGAGTCAACCTAGTGGAAGGACGTCTCCTATCCTAAAACCATAAAAACTGAGATCAAAACCTAGTTCAATAGTTGGAACAAACTACCAGTACAGACAATACATACATAAATATGAAATTTTAACTGCTATACTTGCTCTGGGATTTTATTTGTTTAACAAAAGTGATGGTATGCCTAACATAGGATGGTTAACCACCATCAACTAACTCTTGTGCCTAGATCAGGAATGCATGAATTTATATTCTTTTTCTGATTTAAAACCATGTGTGTACATATGTCATCCTGCAAATCTTTAGCTTGGCATGTTGTGCTTATGCAATGTTATGCTATGCATGATTGTGCTATGCATTCTAAAAAGGCCCTAATGCATGTCATGAGCGGCGTACGCATGAAAATGTTATGCATCTCATACTACATAACATTCTCATGCAACGAAAAAGAAACGTGCTAGTCGCATTCATGTGGTGAGTTTATGCATCCCAGACTACATAACCCTCACATGTTGCCCCTATGGTGGATCCATATACAGACACATATTATGCATCCCATACTACATAATATGCCCCGTATACTTCATATTATGCTATGAGTGTAGTGTTCGTGCTTCAACCAAGACGGGCTGATGACATATCGGTGTGTGTATGATATGCTGCTGAACATCTAATACCTAAAAGGAAAGGTTGCCCGACAAATTGTCCAGCAACCTCGCTCTGATACCAACTGTCACAACCCACATTTTCTCCGAATTTAAGAAGTATCAGAGTGTGAGAAAACACGCGCCGTAATGCCACGTCGAGCAGGTGATAACTGTCGACGCTCAGGCGAACACCATCTAACTAGAGTATGAAAATTCATAAGTTTAATGATTAGAAAATCAGTTACATTTTAAAGGCCGTATCCCTCGGCTCAGTGGATCATCTAGTGCATAGTTTAAAAAAAACTATACTTATATGCAGCGGAAAATACTTTATTTATTTTTTTGACATCCTAAAAGAGTGCATAAGTGACTCCCAAGGTCAACTTATACTATACAAGACTCTAGATTTATTTTATATTATAAGTAAGAAAACAGTCTTTTTACGTTGCTTGGAAAGTAGTGTATGAGTTTCATAAACATGCTGATCATGAGACATACTTATAATAGTGTTTTAAGGTTTAAAAAGTAACTAGCAAGCTAGCATAAATCTTCCCAAGAGCAAGTATACTATCTCCAGAAAGGTAGCAGTAAAAGAAACATATCTAGTATCATAAGGTAAAACTACCAGTGGGCGCCAACAAACTGACACGAACCCACTGGCAAGTATGTATGTCTGTAAGAAAAATAGAAAACTACCTCACCATAACAAGAGAGAGATCCCTACAATTCAAGGGATCACCTGCAATACCACATCAAATCTAGCCGTCTACTCGGCTACTAATCAGTACCTGAGAAATTCAGAGAAGAAGAGAATACCTTAGCAAGTAAAACAAGAGATTCTG
Source organism: Platanthera guangdongensis (assembly GCA_039583875.1). Lineage (NCBI taxonomy): Eukaryota > Viridiplantae > Streptophyta > Magnoliopsida > Asparagales > Orchidaceae > Platanthera > Platanthera guangdongensis. The sequence continues at coordinate 98,097,120 of CM077164.1, read as the reverse complement.
AATTAGAGCATTATATCAAAATGGAACAAAAGAGAGTAAGTAAACATGACAGTAAAAGCAAACACTGTCCAAAGTAAGCGAAAGTACACCAAGTACTAGGTAACAACAACAAGCCCTGCCCATACCATGCAAAGGCTACAAGGCAAAAGACAAGAAAACATGCACAATATGTTGCATTCAACCAGGAAGAAACACCTAACAATCCTAGTTTGTGAGTAATGGCAGTAGTAAAACATCATGAACCTGAGTTGGTGACCAAAAATAGTCCCCCAAACAAAACAGTTCGAACAAAAAAAAAATTCACTGTGTCAGCATAAAACCACCACAAACCCAGCTCGTACCTGGGATTAAAATGTGGCGGCCACAGCAATACCCAACCCGTACCTGGGACTAAAAAGTGGCGGCCACGGCTCGCACACAAAACATCCCGCTCCTTTAGAGCGTCAAAATACCACTACCTGCCATAACCCACGATTCAGCCCTCAAAACAAAGGAAGAACGAAAGGCCGATAAGACATCCCCCCTAGGAGGTAATCACTCGGGAAGAAATGAAACTAAAAAGGAATAAATCCCAGCTTACAGGAATCGTCGACCTCAGGAAAATCGTCGAACTCATATCTCTGGAAATCGTCGAACTCAGCTCTCATGAAACTTCTCGAACGCAGATCACGGGAAATCGTCGAACTCCGTTCGACGATTTTGCATTGAACACCGTACACAGGAAATCGTCGAACTCAGTTCGACGATCCGCGTCGAACTCAGCTGGACGATCCTCGCTAAACTCAGGCAACCGGAGATCGTCGATCTCAGTTTGACGATCTTCGTCGAACTCAGGTCGACGATCTTCGTCGATCTCAAGCAACCAGAGATCGTCGATCTAAGTTTGACGATCTTCATCGAACTTAGGTCGACGATCTTTGCAGAACTGACTGCGTTGAGTACACCACAATCCTGTACAACCACCTTCATTTCCGACCAATCCTCTTAGCCTAATTCGATCCTATTATTCGCAATGTAAGTATGAAAACCCACTGCTACTAGTTCTAGGGCTGATAGGCTAATTGCTACCCAAACCGAGATTAACAGGGAACCATTTAAATAAAAAAACAAGACTACAGCAACCCGGTCGGAAACTTGGAGTTTTAGAACTTGAGAAAATGCAAAAAGAAACATAAAGGAGCATTTATGGTTTAAGATCCACATGATTTTGACGGAAAAACCGAGCAAAATAACAATCTCGGGAAACATGAATGAATACATCAAATATGGCCATGAAAAGGAGAAGAAAAACTTGGCAAGGGTAGGAGCACCACTTGCCTCAAATCCCAGCGAAGCTTGGTTGGCCCCTTCCCTCACACTCGGATCTAGCCGCAAAGCACTATGCCGAGAAATCTGGAGATTTCGGGAGGAAGAAGGGTCAAGCCGATAATTTCAAACCTCTAAAATGATTACGAAAACTTAAAAACTTATAGTAGGAATGTAGATCTAAGCGAGAGCAATCCAGGCCCACTCTCGAAATCGAATTCCGACCGCTAAATCTCCCGGAATTGGCGTCCGAAGGCAAGCCTGTCTGCTGGTTTTCTTCCACTCATGAACAGGACAACGGTTATTCTTTCACGGAAGGAGACGATGAAAAGTCTCGATTTTGTCTTAAGGCTATATATATGCATGGACACGTCTAATCAGCCTTAACTGCCACCTAAAAGCCACTGGATTCCTTACAAGCTTTATTGATTAATTATTTGCATCCATTATTATTAACACATCAAAACGATGCGAAAACCGAACCACCTCGAAATCCGACAAACTTCACACCGTAGTTAATTACCCACGCTACGAACGCAACGGCGAAGTCGAAATCAACTTTCGACGAACAAAACTCGGGTTATCATTACTCGAAGCCAAAACACAAGCATCCCCCGAGAGGATTCACCGGTCACCAAAAGAGACCCGGCTTGCTAGGGGATCTTGCCAAAAAGGTTACCAACAACCACACAAGGAACCCAAAAGAGCTAAGACCACGCTCTAACAAACGACACAAGCCTAAAACGTGTCAACGTAACGCCAAATGAGAATTAAATAATCGCAGAAAAATCGGGGGCGTTACATAAGTTGCCCAACCAACCTTGCCCAGGCCTTCCTAGACCCAAAGTGAGTTCAATGGGTCACTAAGGACACATTGGGGTCAGCCCTAGAGGCCAAGTTGACCCAAGTCAACTCAAGCCCCTAATCTGGTCAAAGTACCCTTATTAAGGGTAGGTGACCTCCAAAGTGCAAGGTAACCCTACATAACCCTACCTAGACCTTAGGGGAAGCCATGGGATCACCAAGGACCCCTTGGGGTCAACCCAAATGGTCATGTTGACCCAAGTCAACTCTAGACCTAAATTGGTTAAAGTGCCCTTACCAAGGGTCAAGTGACCTCCAAGGTGCCAAGTCAACACTACCCAACCATACATAGACCTTAGGGGAGACCAATGAGTCACCAAGGACCCATTGGAGTCAACCTAAATGGAGATGTTGACCAAGGTCAACTCTACCTTAAAGTTAAGTCAAATTAGCCAAATGGGATAACCCAAGCTCAAGCCCATCTCCCCCACTTGGGCTAACTTAATTTTAATTAATAATAATGATTTATGGGCTACAAATAGGCTAGAGTGATGAACAAATTCGGCCATGAGGGGGCAGGAGAGAGAAAACTCCAAATTCCCTTTAACGGAGGAGAGAGAAAATGGAGTAAAGGTCATTCATGCCATGGGGAAGCCAAGGGCCATCCTTCCTTGCTTGATTCATCTCCCCTAACAGCCCTGAGAAGATTAGGAGACTTTCCAGGCTCTTCCACTAGCTGGATGCACTGAACCACCAAGGCCGAGAGGTGGCTTTCAAGGCCATTAATGGCCATTGATGATCCAGCCTCTCCCCTCCCTATTTGAGGCTTTAAACAACTTCAGTGGGCCGAGAGGAGGATTTCCCAGCCCTTACCTGAAGAAACCAAGCTTCCCCACTGTGTTGTTGCAGAAACCGAGCGGCGCCGCCTTCAAAGATGGCTTTCCGACGATCATCTCGACTTCAGGAAGCCGGCAAGGTCCTCCTCGACTCCTTCTTTCATGGGTAGATCTTAGGAATATTTAGGGCCAAGGTTCGGGCTCAATTGAGCACGATCCAAAGAGAAAATTTCATTGCTTTTCCGCAAAACTACAACCCTCGGGATCGCTGGAATAGGGCTCTCCGACGGCTGTGACGCCTCCCGGCGACAGCCACCACCTCAATGGAGGTGATGGTGGCGGTGGCGGTGGCCGGCCGGGGAGGTGGCTGGATGGCTGGCGGCAGCCGTTTGAAACTGGCCCAGGAAGAGTAAATCCTGGCCGTCGGCTTAAGGTAGAAGATGAACGGATTCCGTCCATCTTGCGCCAAGATTCGTGCTATATTTGATTTCAAACTATAGTATAACATTTTATGATTATTTAATTATGTCACAGATTTTACATTTATTGGTTTTAATATTTAAAAATACTTGTAGGCTATAACAGAAAAAGTGGTCAACATATAAAATGAAGCCCTTGATGTCTAGTTTAATTTAAAATTGATTTCACCCAATTTAGAGTCTGGTTAGACCACAGCACCCATTTTGGTGGGCCATATACCTAGGGCTATCTTGAGATTCAAATGGATGCCCACCCTTCATCCCTTGTCCAAATGACCAGAGATTTGGGCAGGGAGTCTACCCTAGCTATACCTAGGGACTGTCCAAAATTCCAAATTTTTGGAGAACATTGTTTTATAGATTTTAGGAAAATTTAATATTCCATGAATAAATTAATTAGGTGTCCCAAACACCTCAAAATCCCTCCAAATTTGGTTGGAAAATCTTAGAGGGCATGTTAGCGCTCTGGTAAAATTTTCACCCCATTTGGAAATGTTTTGCTAGGTATTGATCCAACCCTAGGTTGGCCCCTTTTAGGGTTAAATAGGTCAAGCATCCCCTTTGGGTTTTGAGTGATCAAATCACCTCAACAGAGGTTGATATTTTGTCCACTGACTTTTTATAGCATGACTCACCCTCCAATGGAATTTGGGGTGGTTAAGAGTAGGGTAGCCCTAGAACCCTAGGGTAGGTTCCTTAATGGTGATTTTTAGGGTTTGAAGATCATAGGGTCAGATGACCTTGGATTGACTTGAAACTTTGTGGGAAGGACCATAGGATTTGTATAGTTCTCTGGTTATCATTTAGGGAATTTGGGAGCCTTAAACCCCCTCTGTTGATGCACGAAAACACAAGGGAGGTCGAGCACAACCAGCTAACCGTTCGAACACGGGGGAATAGGGAGACTGCGAGTAGCGATCTACTAAGCGGATGAGAGCTGGAAGAAGAGCAGGGCCGTGAACCACGGCAACAACAGACTTCGCCCGTCGCGGCCTGAATGCCTCTCTTGCGACGGGCTTTCCCTTGATTGAAAAAGGATTGGGTTACAAGTAAAAGGAAAAGCTGAACAAGAGCAAAGCGAGGGGGAGTCCGCAAAGCACAGGATTCGAGTCCGCAGCCTGTAACAAGCAGGCTCCTGGGTCCGAGTCAGCGTGCCTTGGGTGCACCACCTCCCCCCTATTTATAGGATAGGGGGCCTGCCCAAACGGGCAGGGCTAAAATAACCGGCTGCCCGGGGTACAGGAGAACCGGGCAGCGGTGACGGGAAGCAAAAAGAAAGAACACGTCAGTCCGCGCAGAAGGGGCGGACTGGGCTCGCGGACTAGAGCCTCCACTGCTGCTGGGCGCGCCCGCTGGAGGGCGGCGGCCTGGGCGGACGATACATTGCGTCCGCCGCTGTAGAACCTGATACCTCAAACGCTGGCGGACTGAGCGGACAGGCACTTGCGTCCGCTGCTGGGGTACCATAGTCCAATTGGGGACCTTGCCGGACTGGGCGGACTGATAAATCGCGTCCGCGCCTGTTGAAAGGGGGGCTTCAGAGTCTTGTAGTATGCTGCGGACTGAGGGGTTAACATAATCCCCGCACATTTTTAAGTTTCCGGAAAACTTCGAAAATGTTTTCTTAACCGCCGAGTCCGCACGCCTCAAAAATGCCGCCAACGCTATAAATATCGCTGGAGGGCCTGGATCTGTTGAGAATTTCGATCGACACGGGGCGCTACTCACCGCTTGCGTTCTCAACTTTCCAGTCCGGCATGGCTAGGCTTGGAACCTTCTTCTCTAGTCTCACTGCAAAAGGCGACCCAGAACTGTCAACGCCTATGAAGACAAAGAAGATTGTAAAGAGGTCGACAAGAAAAGATCCTGTCCGCTCCACAGGAGAGAGTTCCCAGAGCCAGAAGCCTGCGGAGAAAGCAGTCCGCCATGTCGATGTGTCTGCTCGCGGGGATGCCGTAGTCGACGCCGAACCCTTGAGGAGTGAGAAGATGGCAACCTTGTCGGACTCCGCCCCTTCTCAGAAAACCGCAACCTCGGCGGACACTGCTGGCGAACACATGGAGACTGACATATCTTCCCCCAATGCCTCGGTGCAAATCGTTGACTTGGACGAAGAAGACCGGCGGACTGAGGTAGAGGACGACGCGCCCTCAAAGGCATTGTCTGCTGTGAATCCTGAACCTGTCCGCGCAGACCAGCCCAATTTAGGGGGGTCCGCCGCGGATGCTGCTGAGAAGACCGCCAAGAGGAAGAAGAGGAAGAGAGACGGAGCGACCGTCGCCGAGCGGGTTGAGAAGAAGCTCCGCGCAATGAAGAAGAAGAACATCTCCAAACGGACTGGGGAAGCGGACTTACAACACAGGCCGCGCGACAAAGAAGTTCCAGACGGCGATCTGGTTACTCCGGAGGCCCAAATCCAGGGAGAGAATTCCCTCTCAACGGTCAGTCTATCCACGGATGAGATAATTGATTCCATAGACGTTGGTCGACTTGACTTAATCAATGACTCCTTGCTGGTTGTACTGCAGCAGAATGAGGCGGAGACTACTGGAGATAAGGGTGACGAACTCCCTTCCTTGTCCGCTGCGGAGGAAGAGGAGAGGGAGAGGCTGAAGGAGAAGATAGAGGAGCAAAAGAAACAAATCGTTGCTCATGTTGCTGCGGTCGGGGCAACCTCGCAGCAGGCCGCGGCGGACAAAGCTGCTGAGGATCTGCGGATTGCTGCAGAGCTGATGCGGTCAGGTAAACTTCAGCCGGCGCCCAAATACTTTCAGCGCAAGTGGCTTTACAGGTCGCCGCCGCGGACGTCAAGACCGATCAAAATTATCACCAAGACGGACGATATCGTGGTCTCAACAAGTGCGGCTGTCGAGAGAAGAGCAAGGGTTCACCGCGAATGGAAAAAGCGGTTAAGCGCCTTTGACCCGGAGCGGGCAAGGCGGCCAATCATCTTCGATAGTCGGAAACTCGCTGCCGCTATATCTAAAAGTGATCTTTTATCCTTTCTTTGAGTCCGCCGCGAACTGCCTTTGAATGCGAAGTTGACTTTATTTGTTGCAGGTAGAAAGTCGCTGCCGGGCTCCATCGAGAGTGGCGAGATCGTGGTCACACCCAACACTGGTGCCGACGCGGTCTCACACGTGGAGTTCGCGGAAGATGAGCCGCCTAGCCTGAGTACGATAAAAGAGTTAGAGAAGAAATTTGAAGCTGAAATGCAATGTGTCAAAGCAGAGTTAGAGAAAGCGGCGGAGCGTGAGAGGGCGTCCGCGGCGCGCGAGAAAGCGTCCGCGGAATGCGAGAAGGCCCTCAAAGACCAGGTCGCCGGCATCTCGCGGGCGCTGGAGAGGTCTGAAAGGGAAAAGAAAAGGCTCGCGGATGATGTCCGATACTACAGAGGCAAGCACTTGGCGCCGCCTCGTGAAGGAAAGGAGAAGCGGACTGCTGAGGTCGCTGAGTAGAGGCCGCGGGCGTCAGATCGCGTTCCTCCTGAGATCGCGGCACCGGCAGGGGCCCAGCAGCCCGTGGACGAGGAGCAGAGGCCGGCGGCGGAGCCAATAGTGCCTCTCAGCTGGGTAGACCGGGAGGCTTCTCACATGCACCGGACTATAACCGTCATCCATCATCATCTCTGCCGTGTATACAGTGAAATTCTTCAGATAAGCGATCAGGCGGCTCATCTATGCAGGGACAGGGCAGAAAGGCCGGCGCGGAGCGATAACAGGGACCGCTGAGTCCGCAATGCCTTGAACTTTTATCTGATTAACTGTATATTGTTTGTATGATTGCTCCAAATAATGCTGTGCTGTGAACTGAATTCTATTTGATCTGTGCGGATTCAGATTATATATCCGCTATTCATGTAGCTTAATCCTTGTGACATGGTGATTTGTGCGAATTCATGCTGTGTCTGCTTCTCGTTATTGAACCTGCAGGTTGGAAACACTGCGAACTAAGCGGATTGAAAGTGTATCCGCTTCTTATGACTTGCCGAGAGAAAATGCGCGATCTGCGCGGACCAAGTTGTGCCGGCGACAACTTTTTGCTTTGAATTCTCCTTGGCATGTGAATCTGTATTTTGCATCCGCGTTATTGTTTTGGCTGCTTTTAATTGTCCGTGGACTGCGCGGATTGGATTTGCGAGCTCCGCGCCCTGGACAAAAAGCTGTCAGACTTTTTAGCTATAAATAGGGCCTTCTGCCTTCTCTTGTGCAGGAAATAGCCGAAGGAAAAGGAGCCCTGCGGCCTGCAAAATGGTGTCCGCGCGGACTGACGCTGTTGTTGCCTTCCACTCTGCTGATCAGCGCAAATGCACTTTGACAGAGGCCGACCTGGAGGCCTTTGTTGAAAAGAAAATGGCGGGTTCCAACATTCTTGTCCGCCTTCCCGCCCATCAGGAAAGGTTGAACTTCTCAACTGCCACCCAAATCGCCATTCCAGTTGACCACTTCGACAGCGGATTCAGGTTCCCGCTTCTATGGGAACTCGCCGCGATATTCGAGCACTATGGAATGGTGCCCGGCCAGCTCGCGCCAAATACACTCGCTGCGATCTGCAGCTTTGTTTCTTACTTGCGATCTGAAAAGATTGCTTTCTCAATGAATATCTTCCGTAAGATATTTTCCGTCCGCTCCATCACCGCTTCCGGAGGCCGCCCCTAGAAGGGGGTCATATACTTCTACTGCAGGGGAATGAAGGTTGTGGGCCTCCCCAACAAGATCCACAACTGGACCTCGAGGTTCTTGATTTTTGAGGGCGACCTCGGGTTCGCGCACACCTATCCGCAGGTGAGCGCGGACTCCGCCTTCAAAAGCGTGCAGCTGGATGATCTAGAGTCCACCATTGTCGAGTTCCTGGCCAATGCTAGGCTCGACATCGAGCACTATATTCCGCTGCTGGCGAGCTTAGCGGACGTCATGCCTGAAGAAAGTAAGTAGCTTCCGGACTCTGCTTTTGCATCCGCCGCGACCTTGGTGTTTAACCCATTTGTTTTTGCAGCGACCTTGGCGGTGCCCGCCAACTTGCCGCAGACGCCAAGCGGCTTCGTCCCTACACAAAAAGAAAAGAAAGAAGCCGTTGCAAAAAAGAGGAAAGAGGAAGGAGATCCCGCAGCGGACTACTCTTCCTCCGAAAGCTTCTCCATGAGCGGCTTCGGCATCAGCCAGAAGGACCTTAGGGGGAACCCTATGGTCCACTGGCACAGCAAGAATAAGCACGTCCGCCTGTCCACCGCGCTTCCTTCATGGAAGAGTCCGCGGATATCACGCCACGCCCATATCGCGATCTCCACGCTTTATGGAAAGCGCAATTTGAGTGACCTCAAGAAGGTGTCCGCCGCCGACCTCCCTCTGCTAGCCTCTCAGGCTTCTGCGAACAGCGCGGTGACAAATCATTATGTTGCCACTCTGGCCAGAGACCTGTTGAGGAAAAACGAACAACTTCAAAAGGATAATGAAGCGCTAAAGGAAAGGAACGCGCGGCTGGGAAAAAGGGTTGCTCAGCAAAGAGAGGAGCTGGGGGTGAGTTGAATTTGCAGCGGCCTTGATTTTACATCCGCTGCGATCTGTCTAATTTGCTTTTGTTTGCGCAGGTCGCCTATGACTTGGAGAACAACAACTTCTAGTCCGCCATGCTCCCCTTCGTAAAGGAGACTGTCGAGGTCGCTGTTGAGCGACTTGTCCGCGACGGCCTTATAAAGGAGGGAGTGGACGACGTCCCTTTTCTGGAGATCTTCCCTGAGCTGGCCCCTCAGGTCGCGGCGATGGAGAGGGCCAAGAAAGGAAAGGGCATCGTCGAGGAAGCTGAAGAAGAGGAAGAAGAAGAAGATGAAGAAGAAGAAGAAGAAGAAGAAGAAGACGGAGGCCAAGGCGGAGAGCCAAGCGCCATGGAGACAGCGGACAGCGCTGCCTCATGCCAGCGAGTAGATGAACTGTCCGCCGAGTCCGACAACTCTGCATCCTCTTCTGCAACCGGGAGCTCGCATAGCGGGTCCTCAAGTACAGGATCGGACAGCAGCGGGAGCGGCTCGGGGGGTTATTCTCCAGAGGTTGACATCGTTGGTGACAGCCCTGCGCCTCCAGAGAAGAAACAAAGGACTGATTGATCAATGTTATATATATTTTGTTTTATCTGGTTTTTTGTAAAAGTGGGCGGACGCAAGATTGCAGTCCGCCGAACGTATAGAAATGATGTAAACAATTTTTTGATGAAATAGAAAGGATATTTTTTGGCATGTGTGCTTCCTGCAATGCTCTTTTTTCCCCGCTCACCGCACTGATACTTAGCAGTCCGCATGACGCGTTGATTAATCACAGCATATAGAAGAATTTTGTCAGGCGGACCCTGTTGAGTTTCAGTTACGGTCCGCTCATCACATCATTTAACGAATCTTGCTGATTTAAGAATTAGACATCAACTCATTCAGTATCCGCCTTAGAGAACAGCCAGCTGATAATAATGCCAAGGGAACTTGAGTTATAGTTGTAGTCCGCAAGCCAAACCGCACATAATATAAGAGCATATTGATTACTAAACAAATAATACGAAAACCATTCCGCGGACTGAGCAGATACAGAAAACCAATCCGCTCATAATAGAAATGATCAAACTTATATAACATGAAAATCATTCTGCGGACTGAGCGGATACAGAAAACCAATCCGCTCATAACAGGAATGATCTATAAACTTTAATATGGACTACCCTGCGGACTGAGCGGATACAGAAAATCAATCCGCTCATAACAGGAATGATCTATAAACTTGAATATGGACTACCCTGCGGACTGAGCGGATGCAGAAAATCAATCCGCTCATAACAGGAATGATCTATAAACTTGAATACGGACTACCCTGCGGACTGAGCGGATGCAGAAAATCAATCAGCTCATAATAGAAATGATCTATAGCTTGCGACCAGGTGGGCAGGTGAGCCTGAGCGGCATACTTTCCTCACCAGGCTACAAGCTATAAGATCAACCCAAGCAGGCAGACAGATCGGATAGATAAAACCAGTCTGATAAAGATAACCAGCTTGCAATCCCAGGGAAACTACCAAACTGTGCGGATAACGAATCCAGTCCGCCAAAGATAGAAATGATCTATAGCTTGCGACCAGGTGGGCAGGTGAGCCTGGGCGACATACTTTCCTCACCGGGCTACAAGCTATAAGATCAACCCAAATAGGCGGACTCTGCGGATAGAGAAAACTAGTCCGCTAAAGATAGAAATGACCTATAACTCGCGACCAGGTGGGCAGGTGAGCCTGGGCGGCATACTTTTCTCACCGGGCTACAAGCTATAAGATCAACCCAAATAGGCGGACTGAGCGGACAGTTAAAAGCAGTCCGCACATTATTCCCTGCAAAAAGCAAGATGCTTACTTGGCGAAACGGTTCCCTGTCCTCTTGCCTGGAGTACAGTCTAAGCTGTGGGTCTCCTGCAGGCACTGCTTGAGGGTACCATGGAGTGTTCGAGGGTTACAAGCTAAGATGACCTGCGGGCAGGTGAGCCGGAACGGCATACTTTCCTCATGTGATCATCGAAGTTGTAACAATATCCCTAAAGCGGCATGGTAGAGCTTTACACCCACCTTGCCCTCAATAATGCAAAGGTGGGGTCAGGTACCTGCCGGGATCCGAAGTCCAAAATCCAACCACGCTAGAGCCTGCAAGCTCCCACTACACGGTGCGAAATCTCCTCGCAACACGTGATCTTCGTGGTGTTACGCTAATGACAACGGCTCTAGGGGGGCAGGTGAGCCTGGGCGGCATACTTTCCTCACCGGGCTACAAGCTATAAGATCAACCCAAATAGGCGGACTCTGCGGATAGAGAAAACCAGTCCGCTAAAGATAGAAATGACCTATAACTCGCGACCAGGTGTGCAGGTGAGCCTGGGCGGCATACTTTCCTCACCGGGCTACAAGCTATAAGATCAACCCAAATAGGCGGACTGAGCGGACAGTTAAAAGCAGTCCGCACATTATTCCCTGCAAAAAGCAAGATGCTTACTTGGCGGAACGGTTCCCTGCCCTCTTGCCTGGAGTACAGTCTAAGCTGTGGGTGTCCTGCAGGCACTGCTTGAGGGTACCATGGAGTGTTCGAGGGTTACAAGCTAAGATGACCTGCGGGCAGGTGAGCCGGAACGGCATACTTTCCTCATGTGATCATCGAAGTTGTAACAATATCCCTAAAGCGGCATGGTAGAGCTTTACACCCACCTTGCCCTCCATAATGCAAAGGTGGGGTCAGGTACCTGCCAGGATCCGAAGTCCAGAATCCAACCGCGCTAGAGCCTGCAAGCTCCCAATACACGGTGCGAAATCTCCTCGCAACACATGGTCTTCGTGGTGTTACGCTAATGACAACGACTCTAGGGGAGGTCTAGCTGAACTCGGCGATGTCTCCTGGTATCAGGGAACCGTTATAGGTCTTTGGAAGAGAGAGAAAACACTAGAAAAAATGTCAGTATGGATTCTTTGATTAAGAAAATGCATTTGCAAAGGAAGCATAAGAAAGAAAAAGGGAGTTCGGGTGTAGAACCGTTTTTGAAATCTCTCTTAGCGCCTTATCTGTTATGATTACAACAAAACACTCGAAGAAGTGTTAGCAAGCAGTTTCTATTCATAATAATTCTTGAAGAGGATACACAAAGTAGAAAAAGGAGGTTTAAGAATAGAACCGCTTGAGGTCATCCCCGCTCCACGTGTGTGGTATGTCCTCTCCTTCGTGAGTCTGCAAGCGGTAAGCGCCGCTTTTTAACGCTTCTTTGACGACAAAAGGGCCGGCCCAATTTGGATTAAGCTTTCCAACTGAACCAGCTCTCGCAGCAGCATCAACCTTCTTTAGAACTAGATCTCCCACTTGGAAGTGTTTGATCCTTATATTCTGATCGAAGTAACGGGCCATCCTCCTTTTGACCTCTTCCTGCCTTATGGCTGCTTGATCTCTGACCTCCTCGATGTGCTCCAAGCTGAACCTCATCTCTTCATTATTCAACTCAACCCAATCATCAACACCTTCTCTTGCAAGCAGTACTCTGGGTGACGGGACTTCAAACTCAATCGGGATGAGTGCCTCTGAGCCATGAGAGAGTTTGAATGGAGTATCCCCGGTTGCAGATGATGGCGTTGTCCTAAGGAACCAGAGGACTGATGGAAGCTGATCAGCCCAACTGCCCTTGAGATTCTGCACTTTCTTTTTGAGCAAGTTGAGGATCTGCTTGTTGGCAGCTTCCACCTGGCCATTGCTTCTGGGATGATGAACTGATGCAAAACGCAGCTCTGTTCCGATCTGCCTGCAAAAATCTATCATCTCTGAGTTGTTGAATTGTGGCCCATTGTCAGTGATTATTGCCATTGGTATCCCGTGCCGGCAGACAATTTCTCCCCAAATGAAGTTCTTGACGATCTGAGTAGTTGTCTTAGCCAATGCCTTGGCTTCGATCCACTTGCTGAAGTAGTCGATCATTACGATGATAAAACGCCGTTGCCCGCTTGCCAAGGGAAAAGGACCAATGAGATCCATTCCCCAAACCGCAAAGGGCCAAGGAGTTGCAATCGACCTGAGGGACTGAGCTGCTTGGTGCTGAAGTGGAGCAAACTTCTGGCATTGAACACACCTTCGGGCGTAGATCTCTGAGTCTTTCTTCATTGTGGGCCAGAAATACCCTTGCCGCAGGACTCGTTTTTCAAGAGTTCTTGCTGCAGAGTGGCTTCCACACTCTCCTGAGTGAACTTCTTGCAAAACAGTGTGAGCTTCTTCTGAAACACACCGGGCCATGGTTGAGAGGAAGGTCTTTCTATAAAGGATTCCCGCCACTAGGAAGTATTGAGCTGCTTTTATTCTGAACTTCTTCTTGTCTCTAACTGTATGATGATAATTTCCTGTTGACAGATATAGGATGAATGGGTCCATCCAAGAGGCGCGTTGATCTACTTGCATCAGATCTCCTTCCACCACTGCCGGACGGAAGAGCTCGGAAGTTGTTCCTCCTGAAGGCATCCCATGCTTAGAGAGAAAATCGGCCTCCTCATTCTCTGTTCTGGGGACATGTTCGATAGTGAAGCTTTTAAACCTTCCGACTTCTATTTTCACAAGAGCTAGATATTTTTTCAAGACTGGCTCCCTTGCTTCGAAGTTGCCGAGGACTTGCGACGCCATTACCAGAGAATCGGTTTTGATGTGGACATGATCGATTCCTAATTCCCTTGCGAGTCTCAAGCCTGCTAGCAGAGATTCATATTCGGCCTGGTTATTGGTTACTGGAAAGTAAAATTTGATGGCCTGCTCCAATTTGACCCCGTTGGGATTGATGAGAACCACTCCTGCTCCAGAAGAACTTCTGCCTGAGGCACCATCAACATAGATGGTCCAAGCCAAAGGTGACCTTTCTGCCTGATCAGAACTGGACTCTGGCATGTCGATTAGAAAATCTGCTAGGACCTGAGCTTTAATGGCGGTCTTGGGCACATAAGAAATTTCAAATTCACTTAGCTCTATTGCCCACTTAGCTAGTCTGCCGGAATGCTCTGTCTTTTCCAACACACCCTTCAAAGGTTGATCGGTGATGACTTGAATTGAATGTGCTTGGAAGTATGGGCGAAGCCTGCGAGCTGACATGACCAGCGCCAAGGCTAACTTTTCCAAAATTGGATATCGTGACTCGGCACTCTTCAGGATATGTCTGACATAGTAGATTGGGAACTGCTTTCTGCCTTCTTCCCGAAGAAGAACGGAGCTGACGGCCTCAGGGCCAACTCCTAGGTACAAGAAAAGAACCTCTCCTGGCCGGGGGCTCTGAAGCAGAGGCGATGAGGTCAGTTGCATCTTTAACTGTTCAAAAGCCTGGGAGCACTCTTCTGTCCACTCAAACTTGGATGCACGTCGGAGGGTCTTAAAGAAGGGGGCACTCCTATCTCCAACCCGAGAGAGAAATCTTGCAAGACCTGCTAGCCTTCCCCCTAACTGCTGAACTTCCTTCGGTGAACGAGGGGTAGGCATTTCAAGAATAGCTTTTATCTTGTCAGGATTGGGGGCAAGTCCCTCCGGAGTAAGGAGATGACCGAGGAACTTCCCCTTACTTGCTCCAAAAGTGCACTTCAAAGGATTAAGCTTCATCTTGTATCTACGCAGAGTAGTGAACGTCTCTGCTAGATCTAGCAAGTGCAGCGAAAACGAGCTACTCTTGATCAAGTGATCGTCTACATACACTTCTAGGTTTCTCCCTTTATGATGGTTAAATACACGGTCCATCATCCGTTGGTAGGTTGCGACAGCATTCTTAAGCCCAAAGGGCATCACAAGGTAGCAATAACATCCATCGTTAGTAATGAACGACGTGTGAGGTACGTCAGGCTTATGCATTCTTATTTGGTGATAACCAGAAAACGCATCTAAAAAACTCATGTTTTATTAAGTTTAGTAAAGTCTACACACATTCGCCACTTTCCCCCTGGTTTTTTAACCATTACAACATTTGAAATCCAGGTGGGATATTGCACTTTTTTAATAAAATTTGCCTTGAGGAGCTTCGCAACCTCCTCCCTTATTGGTTCTGCAAGCTTTGTTTCCACGTCCCTCTTCTTTTGCTGGACAGGCTTGCAGCGGGGATCAACATTCAGATGGTGGCAAGCAACATCAGGATCCACCCCCGGCATGTCTTCTGCTGACCAGGCAAAGACATCCAGGTTCTTTAGCAGGCAGGAAATCAACTCAGCCTTTTGATCTTCAGGTAGCTCCGAGTTGATGGAGAGTTTACTCTCCTCCCCTTCAGCAATGGGGACTCCTTGCGTCACCTGGGCAGGTTCCAGGTGAGCACCTTCATCAGCAGCAACTTTCGAACTGGGAGAGGCTTCTGCAGCTTCTGTTGGAGCAAGGGAAGGGCTGGCTTCAACCATGTTGACAGTGCGGACGTAGCACTCCCTTGCTCTTCTTGGGTCACTCCTGGCCCTGCACATCCTGCCATCGGCAAAGAACTTGATGGCGAGGTGGTAAGTGGAAATCACTGCTCGATACTTGTTCAGCAGGGGCCTGCCGAAGATGGCATGGTAGCTGCTGGGGGCGTCGACCACTATGAACTGTATTTGCTTTGTTGCCCCTCCAAGCTTCACTGGCAAGATGACGCTGCCCTCCACTTCTTTCCTCTCTCCTGAGAAACCATAGAGTGGCCCCTCAGTGGAAAGCAGAGGCTTTCCGGTCCTCAGGGCCTCAAAAGTAGACTTAAAGAGGAGGTTAACCGAACTGCCCGTGTCAACCAGAATTCTATCCACTGTGAAGTCTCCAAGCACAGCCTTGATTACAACTGCATCATCAAATGGGTTGGCTGTTTGAGGCAGATCTTCCGGACCAAAGGTGACGACTTCTCTTGGGGGAGCAACGGAAGAAGAGGCCACCTTCGCCTGGGTGACCCTTGAAATTGATGATTTCCGAGTGGATTCGGTTCCTGCTCCCCCATGGATGAAGAAGAGGCGTCCCAGAACTCCTTCATCATCTGCATCGAAGCACTCCACTGGGACGTTGATCGGCCCCAGACGGTCTTCGTCCTCTACATCCACGCATTCTTGGTAAGCCTCAGCTACCTCTTTGCCCTTTGAGGTGGATGGTTTCGAAGAGGAAGGAGAATCCTTCTTGGCCAGGTCAATCTTGCCCTCGGCAAACAACTTATCTATCAGCGTTCGAAGGGCCTTGCATTCCTCAGTCAGATGACCCTTTTCCTTGTGGAACTGGCAATATTGCGCGTTATTCCTCGGCTTCCATAGCTTCTGAGGCTCTTGCCTCTTTTCTTCTGATCTCCTTTGTAGGATCTGGATGACTTCGTCAAGGTCCAGATCTGCAGGGTCCTTCATGTGGCTCTCATCAAATTGGATCGGAGCAGGCAAGGCTGCCTGCTGGAGGATGGGAAGAGCTTGCAATGGAACGGCGGGAGCGGCGGCCAACGGCAGTCTCTGCTCATGAAACTGTTGATGGCCTTGGAAAGGTTTCTTGTTGCGGAAGTTTCTGCCTCTCTGAGACGGAGGCTGGAAGTCTGGGCGAGGGGGCCTGCCACGAGAGGAAGAAGCGGAGGCATCCCTTCCTTCAGCCTTGGCTGTCAGGGATGAAACATAGGTCGGATTGGCATTTTCCCCTTCTATGAAACGGTTGACCATGGCGATCAACTCCTGATAAGTCTCGGGTGCCTTGGTCGTTGCTTTAAACTTCAGAGGGCCTTCCCGGAGGCCATGGATCAAGGCAACTTTGTAAAAGTTGGGGTTCACATTCCTCACCCCCTGAATTTCTCTTTGAAAGCGATCAACGAATCTTGCTACTGATTCATTATCCCTTTGCTTGATCTCGAATAGGGCAGCTGGCCCATTCTTCCTCTTCCTTGAGGTAGCAAACCTCAGCAGTAACTGGCTACGAAGCTCCGCAAAAGAAGAGATAGTGCCCGAAGGCAGTTCGTAGAACCATTCTCTCGCTTGCCCTTCGAGAGTGGTAACCAGCAATTTACACTTAATTGCATCTGAGAGGCATCTCAAAGCAACTGCCCCCTCAAATGCCTGGAGATGAGAAACTGGATCTGTCGCTCCTGAATAGAAGGGGATGCGAGGCTCCCTGAAGTTGCTCGGGGACGATTCCCATCGGATTCGGTCGACAAAGGGAGACGGGGTTTCGAACTCTGCGGGGTAGAATGGGCGGACTGGAGTCGGGGAGTCCGCGGGCTCGGCGGACTGGCGGTCAACAAAATGGAGCTGGCGGGCTGGAGTGCCCCTGACAGCTTCTCTGAAGAATTCTCTGAAAGCAAACTGCTCCTCTTGAGGGCGCAGAGGGGCAGCGGACTGAGCAGGGTTCCGGGGAGTTGCTGACGACTGCCGAAGCGGAGTTCGGCGAGCTGGGGTCTGGCGGACTGGCGAGTCTGCTGGGTCCGCTGCGGCCTGAGGAGCAAGCCGCTGGGCAAGCGCGAGCAAAGCTTGGCTGATTGCGTCGAGACGCTGGTCAGTCTGCTGGCGGGACTGCTCGGCCTCAAGGCGAGCTTGTTCTATTGCGTCCCAAAGGGATTCCTCTGAAGAACTAGAGCGATCTGAAGAGCGGGCTCTGCGGTCTGACATCTTTTGTCCGATGATTTCAATACACTACTCGGATCTGAAGGTCCCGTGTTAACTGTTGATGCACGAAAACACAAGGGAGGTCGAGCACAACCAGCTAACCGTTCGAACACCAGGGAATAGGGAGACTGCGAGTAGCGATCTACTAAGCGGATGAGAGCTGGAAGAAGAGCAGGGACATGAACCACGGCAACAACAGACTTCGCTCGTCGCAGCCTGAATGCCTCTCTTGCAACGGGCTTTCCCTTGATTGAAAAAGGATTGGGTTACAAGTAAAAGGAAAAGCTGAACAAGAGCAAAGCAAGGGGGAGTCCGCAAAGCACAGGATTCGAGTCCGCAGCCTGTAACAAGTAGGCTCCTGGGTCCGAGTCAGCGTGCCTTGGGTGCACCACCTCCACCCTATTTATAGGATAGGGGGCCTGCCCAAACGGGCAGGGCTAAAATAACCGGCTGCCCGGGGTACAGGAGAACCGGGCAGCGGTGACGGGAAGCAAAAAGAAAGAACACGCCAGTCCGCGCAGAAGGGGCGGACTGGGCTCGCGGACTAGAGCCTCCACTGCTGCTGGGCGCGCCCGCTGGAGGGCGGCGTCCTGGGCGGACGAGACATTGCGTCCGCCGCGGACAGGCACTTGCGTCTGCTGTTGGGGTACCATGGTCCAATTGGGGACCTTGCCGGACTGGGCGGACTGATAAATCGCGTCCGCGCCTGTTGAAAGGGGGGCTTCGGAGTCTTGTAGTATGCTCCGGACTGAGGGGTTAACACCCTCAAAACCCTAACCCTAACTTAGGGCACAAATCTTGTAGGGATAGAAAATGTCACAAAAACTCTTTGAAAAGTGATGAGACTTGCGTTGAGTACAAGCTCTGGAGATTTTATTATGAATTTAGGATTATTATTTTGGATACTTTATTAACAAATTGGTAATTTGTATTATTTACCTAGAAATTTATTTGGAAGAAACTACTTGCTGGAAATTGATGAAATTTAGCCAGAGGACTTATTATTATGCTTTAAAGCTTTGTGAATTTTTATAGAATTTTTGAATGATTAGTTTTAAGGATTGCTTCATTAAGTATGGTTTCCAATGAAAACTTAATTTAATTTATTTTGGAGTCTAGCAAGCCTCTAAAATTATGATTCTTGTACCATGATCTTTTCTGAATAATATTAAGATTCTATAATTTTTGTATAATTTTTCGATGAATGATTTTGGTACTTCCTTCTTTATATATGATTAAGGGAAATATTTTGTATAAATTAATTAGAGGTCAAATAGTTTCTGAAGAATTATGGAAATTTGTATCTAGTCATATATCTCTGTTAATTTAGTGATCAAAAGTTTTGGGGGGTCATTACTTGAGTAGATCATATAGTTCATGTTCAAAATTGCCCATGGCCAAGCATTTGGGAAAATTCAATAAATACCAAATTAATTAGACAAATTATGGATCTCTGATTTTAGACAAACTTTGTTATGATAGTGTACAACCCCGTGTCCGGCGAGCGGGTCCTGCCAGGGAAGTCGAGCAGACCTAGCCCCGCGACCCGCACCCAAGCGACAAACAGATATACGGCAGGAAGGCTGGCCCGCTCCCGCCCATTTCAGGCGAGCGAGCCGGGCGAGGCGAGCGAGCGGGTCGCGCAGAGAACCGCTGGCCAAAGCGGATGGGTTTGGCGACCCGCGATTAGCGAGCCGATCGGGGGGTCGCGGTGGCCGCCGGCCAGCCCCTACACGCGACCGGGCCGCCGGTCCGCCCCGGCAGAAGACAGGCAGGTCGCGGCGGTCCGGCTCGCGCTCGCCCAGGAAGAATAGGCGGACCGCTGGAGCCAAGTCGTGCCCGCCTCCCGCGGAGGGGGATTGGAGGCCAGCTGACTCCCCAGGGGTGCGAATAGCCCCTCAGAACGGCGGAGCCACGCTTTTGGCAGACCAGGTTGTACTGCGCATAGCTACTCAGGACAGCGGAGTTTGGCTGTTGGCAGACCCAACCAGAGGCTTTTTGGTATTTTCAGGTTAGTTCTTTTGGTTATTGGCAGTTCAGATTCCAAAAAACTATAAAAAAGACCCAAGGGGTACCTCAGAGGGCACGTTTTCAGTACCTCCTTACTCTCGTTTTCAAGTGCTCTCTGAGGGTACCTTAGCTCGGCTTTTGGCTAAGGAGGGGAAGCGCTCAGAGATCTTCCTGGTTTGTGGTGGGACCTCCCTGCCGAGCCCTTGGGTCTGTTTCTTCTTGTCTTCTTCGTTGTTTTTCTTGCAGAAGCAAAGTAGGCGCGAGACCACCCCTTCCCCAAGGGTCGAACTCCACAAGAGGCCGAATTCCGGTTTCAACATTTTGGTGCGGTGAGAGTGGACAGTGCAGAAAAGCTTCGGCGAGCTCAATGATGGGAGGACAAGGATCTGACAGGCAGGACTCGCCGCCCCCCCCCCCCCCCCCCCCGCCTCTCGCAACGGTGGGGATGTTGGAGGACTTCAGGAACGAGGTGTTGGGCCTCGTCAAGATCGCACTCGACGCACGGGCCGAGTACTCGACTCCGGCAGCCCAGATCGCGGCCGCCCCCTCTTTGGGCGAGGACGCCCCTGGCCGGCGAGATGGAAAGGAAGTGGCCGAGGAAGACCGAGGGTGCGAGCTCTTGGGGCGCGAGCTTTTCCCCGGCTCGGCAAACCGAGGAAGGTTCGGCGAGTTGGGCTCGCGAGACTCGCCGGCTCGCCCAGTGGGGGGGGGGGGGCAGTCCTTTCAGCGAGCTGGTCTCCTCAGCTCCAGTCCCAGATGGGTTCAGGGAACCCGAGATGTCTTACTACACTGGGAAGGGAGACCCGGTCTAGCATGTCCAATGGTTCGAGGATGTCGTCTCCATCTGACAAATGTCGGACGGATTCAAATGCCGACTCTTCGCCATCACTCTCCGGGAGAAGGCGAGGGAGTGGTTCCACCAGCTGCTGGCTAGTTCCATCTACTGCTTTGAGGACTTGCGTCGAGGGTTCATGCTGAGGTTCACTACTTCGAAGAAGAGGAAGAAGGAGTCTGAGTCTTTGTTCCACATTAAACAAGGAGTGAACGAGACGTTGGGGAGCTACGTGGATCGATTTCAGGAGGAAGTTACCCAGGTCCAAGAGATGACGGGCCATAGTCTAATGATGGCCTTTACCCTAGGCTTGCAGCAGGGGTTCTTCCGAATGGAGCTGAAGAGAGTTCCCCCTCTCTCCTACGAGGAGTTGATGGAGAGGGCGGCGAGAGAGGTCGACGGGGAGGCGTCGAATCCGGAGTTCTCAAGAAAGCTAGCCAGGTGGGCCACCGAGGAGGAGAAAGAGTCGAGAGAAGGAAAGGCACAGGAGGAGAGAAGGGGAGAACCTAGGCAGAGGGAGCAAAGGCAGCTCCAGTGGAAACAACAGCCGAGGTGGGGGCACCAGGAGCCCGACCGCCGGCTGGGCTGGAGACCTGAGTGGCAGGGGCAGGGGCCACCGAGAGGATACTACAGAAGGGGCCACCATCCCGGGAGGCAAGAGCAGTTCCATCCTCCGGGCTGGAGGCAGGGCCAGAGGCCCCGGCTCCCCGATCAGGAGGAGGCCATGGCCATAGCTTTGGGAGCAAGGAGAGGGATCATGAGGAGGAGGAGAAGGGAGGTCAGGGTGGAGCTGCCCTATTGCGACTTCCATCAGGAAGAGGGGCACGCAACAGCCACGTGCCCGGAATTCTTGGAGATGAGAGGGAATAGGGAGCGGCAGCAGCAGCAGCAGGAGGCGCGACAAGAAGTGAGGATCGAGGAGGTCCTGCCTCGGGCGGAGGAGGATCGTTGCAAAGACCGGGTGGATATCGGGACCCGAGGAGGGATCAGAGTGATCCACGGGGGAGTGGGGATCGAGGCTTCCCGCAAGGCCAGCCTCCACACCATGTACCGGCGGAGCGTCGCCTCTACATCCCAAACCCCGCCGTCGGAGGAGAGGATCACCTTCTCCAGGAGTGATATGCCAGACCACGAGGATCCATTCTGTGATGTGCTGGTCATCAAGGCCGCCATCGAAAATTTCACCGTCTCTCGGATCCTCGTGGACAATGGGAGCTCCGTCAACGTCGTCTTCAAAAAGGCGTTTGGCGTGATGAAGGTGGAGGCTAAGAGGGTGTTGGCCTCGGACGGGCCCTTGTTCGGGTTCTCGGGAGAAAGGAAGGAAGTAGAGGGAGGAGTTGGCCTCCATGTCACCCAGGGGGGGCAGTCCTGAAACTGCAAGTTCGTCATTGTGGACGCCCCCAGCAGCTACAGCGCCATCTTCAGGAGGCCTCTCATCAGTGCCTTCCGCTGCGTCCCCTCGTCTTTCCATCAGTGTTTGAAGTTCAACACTGAGGGGGTCCAGGTCAGGGTCAGGGGGGACCCAAAGGTGGCGCGGGAGTGTTATGTCACTGCGGTGAACACAATCTCTTGGCAGGAGGGAGCCGAGGAGATGGGATGGAGGATGGAGGAGGTCGAGCAGGAGGAAGGAGGGGAGGAGCCAGAAGTGAAGGACCACGCAGGAGAGGCGGCAGGAGGAGATCTAGAGGAGGTGGCCGAAGTGAGGGGTGCGGGAGAAGAGATGGAGGTAGAGGTCCCCATTCCAGAGGAAGAGGATGCCGAAGGATGGGGGGAGCGGTCCAGGCTGGAGGCGACAGAGGAAGTGGTGGAACTGGAGGTGCTCACCCGGGGAGGTAGGATGGAGAAGGTTCGCGTCAGCGGAGGGCTGACCCCGGAGGACCAAGGCAGGATGCTGGAGTGCATCCAGAAGAACGTGGACATCTTCGACTGGAACGCCGCGGAGATGCCGGGGGTTGACGCGGATGTGGCCTGCCACCGCCTCAACCTGGACCCGGGAACACGCCCCGTTCAGCAGAAAAAAGAGGTCCACGGCGGACAAGCTGGCGGAGCCCATCAGGGAGGAGGTGGCAAAGCTTCTCAAGGCTGGCTTCGTGTCTGAGATTCAGTACCCCGGCTGGGTCTCCAACGTTGTGATGGTTAAAAAAGGAGATGGCCGTTGGCGATTGTGTATCGAATTTTCCTTACTTAATAAAGCTTGTCCTAAGGACTGTTATCCTTTGCCTCGGATCGATGCGCTAGTTGACTCAGCCGTCGGCTTTTCTGTAATGAGTTTTTTAGATGCCTTTTCAGGTTACCATCAGATCAGGATGCACCCCCCAGACATCAAGGATGTCTCGTTCATCACAGGGGACGGCTGCTACTGCTATAAGATGATGCCATTCGGGCTGAAGAACGCTGGGGCCACCTACCAAAAAATGATGGATAGGGTCTTTAAGGGGCAGAGGGGGAGGAATTTGGAGGTATACGTGGACGACCTCATGATCAAAAGCCGGGATGTGGACTCCCACCTCCGGGACCTGGAGGAGACCTTCGCCACCCTGCGCAGATACAAGATGCGGTTGAATCCCCTTAAGTGTGTCTTTGGGGCCAGCCGGGGGAAGTTCTTGGGGCATCTCCTCACCCCCGCAGGGGTCGAGCCGAATCCAGACAAGGTCAAGGCTATCCTGGAGCTGGGGTCCCCGCAGAATGCAAAGGAGGTCCAACGGTTGACAGGGAAGCTAGCAGGGCTGAGTCGCTTCCTTTCTCGGGCAGGGGAGAAGTGCTCCCACTTCTTCAAAACGCTTAGGGGTGCTCAGAGGTTTGAATGGACCAAGGAATGCGAGGAGGCATTCCAGGCCCTCAAGGCACAGTTGACACAGGCTCCGCTGCTCCAAGGGCCGAAGGAGGGTGAGGATTTGTTCTAATATCTCGGGGTCGGGGCAGAGGCTCTGAGCTCCGTCTTGGTTCGAGAAGAGGGAAAGAGACAGCTCCATGTCTATTACGTCAGCCGGGTCCTGAGGAAGGCCGAGCTCCGGTATCCAATATTGGAGCTGAGACCTTACTTCCAGGCACACTCAATCCGAGTGGTGACCGACCATCCCCTCCGCAACATCTTCGAGGGGGTGGAGCATTCAGGCCGGCTGGCTAAATGGTCGGTGGAGCTGAGCGAGTTCGATGTCTCCTTCGTTCCACGGCTCTCGATCAAAGCTCAGGCGATGGCTGACTTCCTGGCCGACTACGTGGTGGAAGTAGCGGAGGAAGAACTCACCCGCCCGACTCCTTGGAAAGTGAGAGTGGATGGAGCCTCAGGGAGGCATTCCCTTGGGGTGGGGGTGGTCCTAGAAAGCCTTCAAGGAACTCGGATTGAGTAGACGGTGGTAGTGCACTTTCCCATTACCAACAACCAGGCCGAGTACGAGGCTGTGATAGCGGGGCTGTGCCTGGCCAGGGAGCTGGGGGTGCTGGATGTGGAGGTCCTCACTGACTCCATGGTGGTGACTTCCCAGATCAACGGGGAGTTCGAAGCAAGGGAACCCACCCTGAAGTCATACTTGGCCAAAGTGAAGGGGGTCATAGGCACCTTCCAGACCTTCTCCATCCGACACGTGCCAAGGAGAGAGAACGAACAAGCCGACCAGTTAGCAAAGCATGGACCCCGGGCAGGGGGCACCATCACCGACCTGTTCTTCCCCTCCATCGAAGAAGGGGAGCTCATGGAGATCGACCAGCAAGCTTCGTGGATGGATCCAGTAGTAGTTTTCCTCTCCACGGGAGAATATCCGGAGGGGGTAGACAGGAAGAAGCTGAGGCACAAGTCAGATTACTACCTCCTTAAGGACGGGCAGCTATACAGGAAGACCCTCTCCGGGATGCTGGCTCGCTGCGTAGCTGAGGGTGAGGCGCAGAGGATCTTGGAGGAAGTCCACTCCGGGGAGTGCGGGAGTCATTCCGGGAGTCGGACCCTGGAGGGAAGGATAGTCAGGCAAGGGTATTTCTGGCCTACCCTGGGCCGAGACGCCGCGGAGTTCGCAAGGAGATGTCATAAGTGCCAGATGTTTGCCCCCCTCCAGCTACAGCAGGCCCAACAACTCAAGAGTATCACGACCCCCTGGCCCTTTGCGATCTGGGGAATGGATTTGGTTGGACCGTTTCCCCAGGCCAGCGGTCAGAGAAGGTTCCTCCTAGTGATGATCGACTACTTCTCGAAGTGGATGGAGGTGAAGGCGTTGGCCAAGGTGACCTCCCAAGTGATCAGGAACTTTGTTTGGGTGGAGATCATCTGTCGCCATGGGCTGCCCCAGGCCATCATCACAGACAACGGACCCCAGTTCGCTAGTGCCGAGTTCACCAGCTTCTGCGAGCAGCTTGGAATCGACCTCAGGTTCGCCTCGGTCCACCACCCCAGGAGTAACGGGCAGGTGGAGGCCGCGAATAAGATCATCGTCAATCTCCTCAAGAAGAAGGTGGAGAATTTGAGGGGGAGCTGGGTAGAGCAGCTCCCCGCAGTTCTTTGGGCCCTAAGAACCACCCCTAACACGGCTACGGGGGAGACCCCCTTCAAGCTCTCCCATGGGTGCGAGGCGGTGCTTCCCGTAGAATTTGAAGTCCAAACGCCGCGAGTCGGGGCGGCCAGAGAGGGCCGAGAGGAATGGCGAGCCGAGAACGACGGGGAGCTGAGACTCTCCCTTGACATGGTGGAAGAATTGAGGGACCTTTCGGCCATCCGACAGGAGGAGGTAAAAAGAAGGATGGCCAAATACTTTGACAAGCATGTCAGGGTCAAGCAGTTCGCGGAAGGAGACCTGGTGCTGAAGAAGGTAGACGCGGCAGGGAGGTCAGCGTCCGTAGGGAAGCTCAACCCCAGCTGGGAGGGGCCGTTCATTGTGAAGGAAGCTTTGAAGTTAGGGGGCTATCGGCTCCAAAATGTAGAGGGCGAGACCCTGAGTCTCACCTGGAGTGGAGATGACCTGAAAAGGTTTTTTCCCTAAGCGCCTGTAAGCAACACGTTGGTTATAATGAATTCCTCCCCCCCCCAGTATTGCCATAGCCAGCTTGCATAGAGAATTGGAATTTGTTTGGACCCCGAGAAGATCCCGCTGCCAGGCTCCCACCTAGCTGGCAGGGCCGGAAGTCACTCGGTGTCATCCCTAGCCTCGAGAAGATCCCGCTGCCAGGCTCTCACCTAGCTGGCAGGGCCGGAAGTCACTCAATGGAATGTGTTTTGACCCCGAGAAGATCCCGCTGCCAGGCTCCCACCTAGCTGGCAGGGCCGGAAGTCACTCGGTGTCATCCCTAGCCTCGAGAAGATCCTGCTGCCAGGCTCTCACCTAGCTGGCAGGGCCGGAAGTCACTCGATGGAATGTGTTTGGACCCCGAGAAGATCCCGCTGCCAGGCTCTCACCTAGCTGGCAGGGCCGAAAGTCACTCGGTGTCATCCCTAGCCTCGAGAAGATCCCGCTGTCAGGCTCTCACCTAGCTGGCAGGGCCGGAAGTCACTCGATGGAATGTGTTTGGACGCCGAGAAGATCCCGCTGCCAGGCTCCCACCTAGCTGGCAGGGCCGGAAGTCACTCGGTGTCATCCCTAGCCTCGAGAAGATCCCGCTGCCAGGCTCTCACCTAGCTGGCAGGGCCGGAAGTCACTCGATGGAATGTGTTTGGACCTCGAGAAGATCCCGCTGCCAGGCTCTCACCTAGCTGGCAGGGCCGGAAGTCACTCGATGGAATGTGTTTAGACCCCGAGAAGATCCCGCTGCCAGGCTCCCACCTAGCTGGCAGGGCCGGAAGTCACTCGGTGTCATCCCTAGCCTCGAGAAGATCCCGCTGTCAGGCTCTCACCTAGCTGGCAGGGCCGGAAGTCACTCGATGGCAATGATTTGCGACCCAGAACGAATCACGCTGCCGGGCTCCCACCTAGCCGGTCAGGCCGGGAACTACTCGAATGGCGTTAATAGCAGATCAGAATCACAAAAGCTAACCAAAAGGGGGGGGGGGTCTAACATAGCCCCCCGGCCCCAGGGAAGGCGGCCGAACGGAGGCGAAAACCTGGGCGAGGGTCCGCAAGAAGTTTGATAACCCAGACAAAGGACGAGCCGGCTCGCCTCGCTTGATGGGCGAAGCAGCCGCATCATCAGGGCTGGGCCGCAGAGGCAGGCCACCCTGCGCGATAATAGCAAATATACAGAGGCAGGCGAGAAAGCATTTATAAAAGCAATAGTAGATAAAAATCACGAAGTCTAGGCACAGCTCGCGCGTACGTCTCAAAACAGCTAAACGTGCATGATATATACATCTAATAAACAAATGTCAAAAGAGCGGGGGTGATGCGAGATTCGGCGCTAAAAGTCCTAAATGCGCTGGAAGGATTGGTCTCCAGGGTCCGGTACGGGGAGGAATAGCGCCGGAACCACGTCGCCTGCCGAGAGCTCCGCCACCTCGCTCTTGAGAATATCCGTGCGTCGCAGCATCTGCATCGTGTACTTCACGGCGCTGGTGGCGTTCTTTTGCATCAGCACCTCCAACTTGTGGTCAGAGTGGTGCGCGAATGGGCAGCCCCTGTTATCAGGCGGAGGGACAGTGGCGGTGGACTCCAGCTCGCGTACTCGTGCCTCCAGCACTGACTTGTCCTGAGCAAGGGTGGCGATCTCAGCACCCATCCGACTGGCCGTCGCGGCATCCTGAAAAGAGGAAAAGAAAGTTATAAGGTGGATTCGCGAGAAAGGGCGGTTGTCGAGGGTGAGCACATACCACCCCGCCAAGGTACTGCGCGAGGGACTCCTCTGCCGCGTCGGCCCGCCTCCTCTGAAGGTTCGCGTCTTCCTGAGCAAGCTTTTGGGCCTCCTCCCTCTCGTCTGCCAGCTTCTTCAGGGAGGTGGCGTTCCGCTCCAACTGGGTGCAGCGCCTCCCTACCATATGAGCTAGCTCCAGGCCACGTAGCTGGGCCCGCGCGCTCTCGTGAACCAATACTCGCGTCGCCTGTTTGTCGTAGATGGCGGCGTCTTCTCGCGAGTACAGGCCGAACGAGAAATTATACGCCTCCCCGCCGATGGTGTCCTGCTCCAGCCAGCTCGGCAGCAGAGTCGAGACCACCGCGCGGTTAGACTCCTTGTCCCATGACAGGAACGGGATGCCGAGCTCGTCCAGGTATTTCTCGCCGTAGCCGAAGTTGCGATGCCCTCTCGGCACCGGCTTCGCGGCGGTTTGCGACCCGTCTGGCGGCCCCGAAGTACCCGCCGCTCCGGCGGGAATGTCGCTGGTCGAAGCGGTCACGGGAGGGGAGCCCTCGGTCGACAGATCTGTCGGGGCCTTGCCTTTCCCTTGGCTCACAGCGGGTTGCCGACCCGAAGTCTTCGCCACTTTCGGCGGGGGAGTGGGCTGTCCGCTGCCCGACCGCTTCTTGGCCGGGACCGACGGGGGGTCGCACTGAGCGGCGTCCGCGGCCTGCGCTCGGGCGAGAACCCCGGGGGCAATCCGAGCGCTCTCGTAGGGGGGATGAAGAGGGATGTCCCTCTCGCCTGCCAAGAAGAGGGGATGAGATAGAGAAGAAAATGGTAAGGCGGAGCAGTGACAAGTGGCAAACCTCCCCCTGGTGGGACGGCGGCAAGGTCATCAAGATGGCGGCGCAGATACGCGACCTCGAAGTTCTTCCCGGCGAAGAACCCGCACAAGTCGGCCTCGTGGCCCCCTAGGCTGGGCAGACGGTAACTCGCCTCGCTGAGCTGCACCGGCGAGAAGGGGACGTTGCCGAAGTCCCCTTTGACGAATAGGAACTTTTTGAGCCAGTTATGACTCTTATTTACTGTCTCCCGCACCTTGAGGTGGGAGCTAGAGAAGTATGCGGTACCATCCCAGTTCGCCAGGAAGGAGAATAGTTTCCGGAAAACAGCAAGACTAAACTCGACTCGCTCCTCTTGCAGAAAGCAGGCGAACCCCACCATAACGGCTATGGAGTTTGGGGTCATCTGACCTAGGACGACCCCGAAGTACTTCAGCACTTGGCGTACCTCGGGCCACAGGGGAAGTCGCAGGGCCACCTCAAAGTGAGCCAGGGGTATGGCGAGCTCGTCCCTGGATAAATCGTTGATCTTCTCTGTTTCCCCGGGCCGTCTCGCCGAAAAACCAGGCGGGACGTGGTCGCCGAGAGCATCCAGGTACTCGCGTTCCAAAATGACGGCTTGAGGGAAATCGTGCTCTGAGAAGGTCCAGGCGCACTTGCTTCGACCGTCCGCATCGCCTCCGCCACCGCCCATTTCCACCGAATCGCCACCAATCGTGCGAGACAGATCCAGAAGGCGAGCACGAGCCGAGCTTCGCGGAGAGTAGGAAGCGGGAGAGTGTTTTGAACCGGTGAAAGAATAAGAACCGGCAAGGCCTATTTATAGGGAGAGAGAAAGGGCGGGAAAGTTCCCGCCGAATGAAGGGGTGCGTGTAACCAAAAATCAGCCCGACGGTTCGATTTCCCAGCGCGCAACCGCACCGCAAAGGCCGATCAGGCGCGGTTCGCGCCCGGCCGCATCCGCGCAAGACTTGAGTGGGCGAGTCTCGGCCCGCACCCGCCCGGGATTCCGCGCGAGTCGGGAAACTCCCGGCTGGCGAGCCCCTCGGCTCGCCCTCGCCCGGATCGGCAGGACGAGTAGAGCGAATCCTTCCCCTGACCCGCCCCACAAAGAACGAAAGCAATAACATGGTAATTTCAATACACATCAGTAGCAAAAATTAGGCCCACACGCGGGCAAAAAGAGTTGCGAATCGCTACAGGTACAGGATAACTTTGAAATAATAGAAACTCCGCAATATCCCGCGAGCGGGGGAAAAATGCTGGATCAGTACTCGATCCACTTCCACCTGCCCCGCCACTTCGTTCTCGATCGCGGCGGCACGCGAGGATAGTGGTAATCGCGAACCGCCACCAGCTCCCGCTCAGCCAGGCCTACTTGCTCTGAGACATTCCTAAGACGCTCCTCGGCTCGCGTAATGTGCACGCCCGGTGAAGTGACATCGTCGTCTTCTGCTGCGCGCGGGGGTCCTTCCAAGGCCGCGAGCCGGGTCGCGGTGTCGGCTTTGTCTTGATTGACCCTCTTCACGATCTCCTGAAGCAGCAGCGTGTGTTTCTGGAACAGCCGCGTCACCTGCCTCTTCATCCCCACCGCATCGGTCGGGTCGCCCAGGTAATCAGAAACACTGTCCACGTCGGGCGGAGGCGAATACCCTTCGCTCATCTCAGTTTCGGAGGAGACCATGTTGTAGCCTACAAAAGGACGATTCAGAAGGAGCGAGCGAGGACAAAGCCAACGGTGAGCACTAGCTTACCAGGGGTTGGCACGTCGTCCGCGTCGATGGATGGGCGAGAGGAGCCCGGCCGACCCTGAAAGGCTATTCCCTCGAGGGCCTCAAGAGATTTTCCCAGTCCGTGGGGAGCCGGCGAGCGAGGGGTTTTCGGAGGTGGGCGGTCCAGACCTGGG
Organism: Platanthera guangdongensis; assembly: GCA_039583875.1. Classification (NCBI taxonomy): domain Eukaryota; kingdom Viridiplantae; phylum Streptophyta; class Magnoliopsida; order Asparagales; family Orchidaceae; genus Platanthera; species Platanthera guangdongensis. The sequence goes on along the minus strand of CM077164.1, from coordinate 98,067,337 downwards.
GAACTAGCGACCCTCTCAGGCGACAAGGGAGGGGGGCGATCCTCTCCCCCGTTCCCCACCTCTTCACAAGGAATTGCCTGCAAGACAAAAGATCAGAGGTGCAGCGATAAACCGAAGAAGGTCACGTACCCCAGGAACGACCTCAACACCCGCCGCCGAGCTGGAGCCCGGACGGTCGCCCGCCGGAGACCGCCTAACAATCTTTCCCTTCGCCGGCCTAAAGAGAGGGCCGGGAGACCCACGTGGTAGCCAAGGGGCGGCCTCAAGGGCCTCCTCCCGAGTCTTCTGGCCCGCTGCCGCCATGCGAGCTCGCACCTCATCGCTGACCGGCATCGAGAAATTGTAGTCTGTTCAAGAAAAAAGAGGGGATCTGGGGAGCCCCCCTGGGCTCAGCGGTATATTTATAGCCGGACAGTTGGGCCCCACCAGAAGATTCCCTGCCAGCTCAGCACAGTACTCGCCGAACACGCGGGTTGGATGATTCTTTCTGAGCTTGCATCAAGCTCAAAAAGAGCGGGGATTGTGTACAACCCCGTGTCCGGCGAGCGGGTCCCGCCAGGGAAGTCGAGCAGACCTAGCCCCGCGACCTGCACCCAAGCGGCAAACAGATATATGGCAGGAAGGCTGGCCCGCTCCCGCCCATTTCAGGCGAGCGAGCCGGGCGAGGCGAGCGAGCGGGTCGCGCAGAGAACCGCTGGCCAAAGCGGATGGGTTTGGCGACCCGCGATTAGCGAGCCGATCGGGGGGTCGCGGTGGCCGCCGGCCAGCCCCTACACGCGATCCGGGCCTCCGGTACGCCCCGGCAGAAGACAGGCAGGTCGCGGCTGTCCGGCTCGCGCTCGCCCAGGAAGAATACGCGGACCGCTGGAGCCAGGTCGTGCCCACCTCCCGCAGAGGGGGATTGGAGGCGAGCTGACTCCCCAGGGGTGCGAATAGCCCATCAGAACGGCGGAGCCACGCTTTTGGCAGACCAGGTTGGACTGCGCATAGCTACTCAGGACAGCGGAGTTTGGCTGTTGGCAGACCCAACCAGGGGCTTTTTGGTATTTTCAGGTCAGTTCTTTTGGTTATTGGCAGTTCAGATTCCAAAAAACTATAAATAAGACCCAAGGGGTACCTCAGAGGGCACGTTTTCAGTACCTCCTTACTCTCGTTTTCAAGTGATCTCTGAGGGTACCTTAGCTCGGCTTCTCGCTAAGGAGGGGAAGCGCTCAGAGATCTTCCGGGTTTTTGGTGGGACCTCCTTGCCGAGCCCTTGGGTTTGTTTCTTCTTGTCTTCTTCGTTGTTTTTCTTGCAGGAGCAAAGTAGGCGCGAGACCACCCCTTCCCCAAGGGTCGAACTCCACAAGAGGCCGGATTCTGGTTTCAACAGATAGACCTCTGGTAAATTTTATAGGAGATTTGGAAGACAATCCGGAGTACCTCCTTTATACACCTCATATAGTATAGGGCGGTCTGCATATAGTAACTACGGAAACTGAACTAAAGTGAGTAGTGAATTTTGGAGCGTTGAATTCTCGGCAGGTTGCTGGTTTGGGTAAATAAAGGAGTTCATCATTGGAAGACAGGATTTGTCGACTGAGAGGATGACTAGTGATAGGTGGTGCTCTGGATCGGCGAAAGATCGTCCTTCCCGTAGGGAGAAAGTATTTAATACACCAGGGCTAGATTCAGTAAAATTAATTAAGGGTTGGGAAGACGGTTAGCAACTAATAATAGTAAGTGCCTTGCGAAAGGGAGCTTTGGGCGTAAACCCATCGTAGTTCCTAGTGCCTTCGAGATCCCTTCACGGGGTATACCTTGGGCAGTCCTGGGCTAGCGTAAACTGTAGGAGTGATAAAATCTTAAAGAGTAACTAGAATAATTAGGGATTCACTTTCACACTCCCCGGTGTCTCGGGAAGTTGGTTTGACTCGGTTGATATTTATGAGGGGCAGGCTGGCCCGGCGAGCTTTGGCTCGGTTGATATTTATGATGGACGGGATGGTACGGGGAGCTTTGGCTCGGTATGGATACATAAGGTTACATGTGCATAAATTTAAAGGTGGTGGGTCTTCGGTATTGGAGTGTCGATGCACCGACGCCAATACGTTGACTCGGCAAGTGTGGCTAGCACTTCGCCAACAGAAGTCCAGTGCGCCAGCAGGCAAGAGTACGCAGGAGTCCGCTTAGTGCACCAGCGTTGAGGCATATGATAGGTTTGACCGGTAGTGCTTTACTGGTTTAGAGGTGGGCGAGGCCCAACCCACTGCTTCCGTCTGCCACTACAGAGGTATCCTGGGAGGTTCGGCTCCAGAAAGGGGGAACTAAAGGTCTGTGTGCACAAAGTCAGGTGGGTGAGTTTCACTTGCATGATAGCATCATAACCCACTTGCATGTCATAATATAATCATAGCATAAAACCCCTGTCACCTATTGTATAAGTGGTATGAGACGCTTATACAATAGGCCCTGTAAAACGACCCTTTGGTCTATAAGCTTGTGTGGGCAAGTTTATAAATTAAGGTTAAATTCTTTATACATATATTACTGATAATAACTGACACCCCAATGTATAAATTGGTATGTGACTCTTTATACGATGGGAGCCCTGTAAAAGATCTTTTGCTTATATGTTTCCGTATAAGTTAAGGTTACTTTTCATACATTACTTTACTACCACTTGTACTATTAATTTGCTAGTATAGGTCCCCTGCCATCTGTTTCTTGAATACTCTCCACCTTCAAATCCTCCCCTTTCTTCCTCTCCGCTCGGTGCCTAGGAGCCATAAGGGAAGGGGTGGGGGATGGTAGGACTTAGTCTTTTAGACTAATGATTTTCGAGCCACATCATTTAGGGGATCGTGGAGCCCAGCATGGAGGAGCAGCCCCGCAGGTCGGCACGCTTGGAGATGGGGCAGTCTAGCACCAGAGTTCAGACGGCGGGGACTGTGAGCCCCTGACCTTAGTAGTGTTTTACTTTGCTTCCGCTTGAGTGATTATGTAGTGAGGATATGATGTAACGGGCTTAAGCCCTTATTTACAGTACATTATATTATGTGGACTTTCCCTTCGTGGAGATATATTTACTCTGATGTGATGGTATTTTGTGGACTGCTGGTTAGAGTTTTACCAGTCTTGTGCTTACTCTACTTTTGTTGCTTTTCTGTGATCGAATCGGCCGGCTGAATCGGTGATTTGCGGTGATGACCCCTTCAGGGCATGAAGGTGTCACCGTAAAGCGGCGGTTCTGGGCATAAGACCCTGGTGTTTGAAAAAGAAAAAAAATGGGGGTCTTACAAGTGGTATCAGAGGAAACCTCGATCGAAAAGTAACCGTCCACAACCCATGTGTCACCCCCGCGAGAGTTTAGTTTGGGGACAAACTAAGCAGCGGAAGCAGTGGTGTGCCCATATGAGGGATCACATGTAAATTGTCCACTTCTTATTAGGTATTGAGTTGATTACCTACTAATGTAGTTTGTTTTGTAGCCCCCAGCTCAGCCCACGCCACAAGACGGAGCTCAGCAGACTCCGGACGTTGTACCACCTCCCCCAGTCCCCACTCCATTCCTACAGTCAGATATGGGACAAACTCTGACAGCCATCTTGGAAGCTTTTAGGGCCCAACAGGTTCCGGCTCCGCAGCCAAACTCGGGGGCCAACTGGCTGAGCATTTTCTAATGACTTGCTCCCCCATCCTACTTGGGGACTGAGTCGGCTGTCTGGATAGAGGAGTGGCTGGATATTAAGTAAGAGATGTTGACCGGGATACGGTGCCCTTGGGAGGAGAGGGTGCTCTTGGTGATCTCCTGCCTGGAGTCGCATGCAAAGAGATGGTGGAAGACCTCGCTATACATGACATTTGTGGACAGGGAAGTAGCAGAGATTTCTTGGGAGGAGTTCATGGGTGAGCTGTTGGAACACTTTGTTCCATAGTCGGCCAAGGACGAGCTGGAGGATATGTTTTTGCAGTTGAGACAGGGGAACAAGACGGTGGTGGAGTACCACCGAGAGTTCAACCATCTGGCCCGATTTGCGGACTCTTATCAGTTAGACGAGGCAGGATATACCAAAAGATTCTACAAGGGTCTGCGAGAGGAGCTGAGGGAGACTCTATTATTTGTATCCGACGGGCCCATCTCCCGGGTACCAGAGATGACAAAAAGGATAGAGGTTGATTGGCAAGCTACTCGGGGCCGGAAATGGCCAACGGAGGATCAGGGTCGAGGAGCAAGGAACAATCAGAGACGAGCCCGTATCACGGACGGGAGGAGGATCGAGGACCAGCCTCGTCAGGAGGCAAGACATGAGGCAAGGGAGCCCGTGGTGGTGGCTCCACCACCTCTTCAGACACGGGAGGGTCAAAGACCCATGGGAATGGCTTATCCCCCGCCAGAATGCTTCAATTGCCATCAAGTGGGGCAATCAGGATGAACTGCCCCATGAGGGGGGCACCCCAACCAGCACCACCGGTTGCCCAGCCAGCGCAATATTTTGGAGGCCGAGGTCGTGGCCGAGGACGTGGATACCAGGGTGGGGATCATAGACAAGAAAGGGAGCAGGTGTATGCTTTGGACCTGGCGCAGCCTCGGAACCAAGAGCAGGTCATAGCAGGTACGCCAAGATGTTTTATTGTTTAAAAACAACTCCCTCTCTCAGTTGTCAAATTTGTAGGACTGCACTAGAAAGAATAAATAGAAAGAAAACTCTTTATAGAATCCTAAGACATTTAATCACCCCAGGTATAGTCTTCATCAGCGACAAGCCTGCCTATAAACTATTCGACACGGGTGCTTCGCACTCGTTTGTGTCGGAAGCCTTCGTGTAAGGGTTAGAAGGAGTGGAGAGGTTCACAGGCCAGATGAGGAGGGTGCGTCTACCTAACGGATCGGAGATACTCACCTCTGCCCACTGCAACATGGAGGCAGAGATTGGAGGAAAGTCATTCGAAGTATCGACAACGATCCTAAGGATGCCAGTCTTCGAGCTGATCCTGGGCATGACATGGTTGCACTGGAAACATGCCCAGATTGATTGCCATGCAAAGAGGATCACCGTGAGGCACAGAGACTCTGTTATTATCATCGAAGGTATAAGACCTACCTCTCGTATACTCTTATCTTCAGTACAGACCGTTAAGGTCCATCTGCAGGGAGAGGAGGTTTATCAGATTCTATGAGAGATGGCGGAGGCCAAAGGGTCTGTGGCAGACATCCCGGTGGTGCGAGATTTTGCTGACATCCTTCTAGAGAAACTGCCAGGACTACCTCCGCACCGAGGGCAAGACTTCCAGATACAGCTTGTGCCGGGGGCCAAGCCGGCATCTAGGGCCCCTTACCGGATGGCCCCGAAAGAGTTGGCAGAGTTTCGAAGTCAGTTGCAGGAACTAGTAGAGGCAGGGTTTGTCCGGCCAAGCTCTTCGCCGTGGGGAGCCCCGGTGCTATTTGTCAAGAAGAAGGACGGAAGTCTTCGCTTGTGTATTGATTATCGAGCGCTGAACAGACTGACGGTCCGGAATACATACCCACTGCCACAGATTGACGAGTTGTTCAATCAACTGGAAGGAGCGCATTTCTTCTCGAAACTTGACTTGAGGTCAGGTTATTATCAGCTATGGATTCGAGAGGAGGACATTCCGAAGACCGCCTTCAATAGTAGGTACGGACTATTCGAGTTTACAGTGATGCCCTCCGTGCTCACTAATGCGCCATCAGCTTTTACAAGCCTCATGAACAGGGTATTCGAGGAGTATTTGGATGTGTTTGTCATCGTATTTATTGATGACATCCTCATCTACTCAAGGACGGAGGAGGAGCATACACGACACCTGACTTTGAATCTATAGAGGCTACGGGAACACCAACTGTATGTGAAGTTCAGCAAATGCCAGTTTTGGCTAAAGGAGGTGGCCTACTTAGGTCATATCATCAGCGGTGCTGGGTTGGCAGTAGACCCGGCCAAGATTCGGGTAGTTCAGGATTGGCCACCATTGAAGACAACCACAGATGTACGGAGCTTCCTGGGACTTGCCAGATATTACCGGAAGTTCGTGGAAGGATTCTCCCGGATTGCACTCCCTCTTACATCCCTGACGAAGAAGGAATTCCCTTTCATTTGGACGCCACAGTGCGAGGCAGCCTTTGTGGAGTTGAAAGGTCGGCTTACCTCGGCTCCCATTCTCGCTCTTCCTTTGGGAATGGAGGGATTCGAGGTGTACACAAACACCTCCTACCAGGGGATGGGTACCGTTCTGATGCAGAACGGGCACGTAATAGCCTACGCCTCCCGACAGCTGAAGATACATGAGAAGAACTATCCGGTGCATGATCTGGAGATGGGTGTAATGATCTTTGCTCTGAAGATTTGGCGACACTACCTCTACGGGGTTCACTGTGACATCTTCTCCGATCACAAGAATTTGAGATATGTGGACACATAGAAGGAACTCAACATCAGACAGAGACGTTGGGTGGAGTTCCTGTCGGATTACCAGTACACCATGCACTACCATCCCGGGAAGACGAACGTGGTGGCAGATGCTCTGAGCCGGAGAGGAGATACCTCAGGGAAGGTACCACAACTGATGTGTCCATGTTACTAGTCTGGTCTTTCAGAGATATGCAGATATCCCTAGTATCCGAGAATGATCCAGAGCTGTACATGGAGTATCTAGCATCTATGGTTGCCATAGATGATATTCGGGACCGCATCTGGGACGAACAGAAGACAGATGCATGGGAAGAGCCGATATTCCAAGACTTGAAGGAGGGTTCGATGGGAGATTATTCACTGAGGGATGGATTGTTACATTTCAGAGGCAGGGTCTACATACCCGCAGGAGGTCAGATTTGGCAGGACATCATGGCGGAAGCACATTGTAGCAGATATTCTATACACCCGGGGATCACCAAGATGACGGCAGACTTGAAGAAGACGATGTTCTGGCCGGGGATGAAGAAGGACACTACATACTTCGTGACTCATTGTGAGGCATGCCAGCTAGTGAAGGCGGAGTACAAAAATCCCGAAGGATTACTACAGCCACTTCCCGTGCCGGAATGTAAATTTGACGACATCGCGATGGATTTCATTCATGGCCTTCCCCGATCACGGACGAGAAATGATTCGATTTGGGTCATCGTCGATCGGCTGACGAAGGTGGGCAGATTCATTCCAATCAGAAAAGATGACTCAGTTGGGCTACTAGTGCGGAGATTCAGAGAGCAGTTCATTCATTACTACGGGGTGCCCAAGACGATCGTGTTAGATCGGGATAGTCGGTTCACATCCAGGGACTGGAGATCCGTGCAGGCTTACTTAGGCACGTGGCTGACCTTCAGCACAACATTTCATCCCCAAACGGATGGGCAGACGAAACGCACTAACCGGACATTGGAGGACCTCCTAAGGCTATGCATTCTGGATCGAAACGAACCTTGGGAGAAGCTTTTACCACTGGTCGAGTTCTCCTATAACAACATCTACCAGTCCAGCATAGGGATGACTCCTCATGAAGCCTTGTACGGAAGGAGATGTAGGACTCCACTTTCATGGATTCAGGATTAGGATCCGAAGGCGTTGGGATCGGATTTTGTCGAAGACACCGAAGCTTAGGTGAGACTGATATGGGATAGAATGCTGGAAGCGCAGAGCCAACAGGATAAGTACTACGATGCCCGACATTGTCAGGTAGAGTTTCAGGTGGGAGACCGAGGTTTCTTGAAAATCCGACCCATGAACGGAGTTTCACGAGTGCGTGGTCAGAATAAGAAGCTCAACCCTAGGTTTACAGGATCCTGGAGTGGATCGGGCCCCTAGCTTACAGGCTGGAGTTGCCACCGGAACTGACGGGTTTACACGACGTGCTCTATATATCTTCACTTAGGAGGGCTCTACTACGCCCGGAGCAGCAGATTTCGACCACAGATGGACCGGTAGCTTCAGACCGGTCAGTTCACTTAGAGCCAGTTCGGATCGATGACAGAAGAGTACGGATCTTGCGTCGCAAGAAGGTTCCGTTAGTCAAAGTTCTGTGGAGAAACCACAGCCAGGAGGAGCATACCTGGGAACCGTAGGACCTGATGCGACAAAAGTATCCAGAGCTGTTCAGTCAGGTATACCTCACAACCTCTCAAGATGTTCAATTTACTTTCATGTTTTAAACTAGTAGGGCTGCTCTAGGAAAAGTAGAGGCTAATCTTTTGTTTATTGGGATCTTGGCTTTGCCAATTGGGCAAATTGGTCATAGATTTAGGTTTCCCTTTAAACCCCACTTAGCAAACATGGCGTCGAGATGTAATCTTTCACTTCTTATGGGATGTTACAAGCTTCCTTTTCTTCGATAGAAATTCCAGTAGGCTTAACCTTGATTTCGGGACGAAATCTTTGTTTTGTTCATTGGGATTTGTAACATCCCATTTCCAACTAGACCCCTAAGAGTGGTTTTGTCCATGACTAGGTCATGACAAAACCCTAGAAAGCTAAATAGGGCCAAGAGATAGAAGGCCAATGTGAGAATCACCTTGGTCTGCCTATGGCACAACCACATCACTAAATCTAGGGTTTGAACTTAGGGCCTCACCATAACTTCATGACCCCACCACAACATCCCTAACCTATCAGAGGGTCCACTAGAGCCTTAAGGGTCCATTGGAGTCAACACAAAGTGGCCAATTTAACCTAGGACCATCATAGGCCTAAATTGGGCAAGGTGCCCTAATAAGGGCAGTTGGCCTCTAAGTTGCCCAACCAACCTTGCCCAGGCCTTCCTAGACCTAAAGTGAGGTCAATGGGTCACTAATGACACATTAGGGTCAGCCCTAGAGGCCAAGTTGACCCAAGTCAACTCAAGCCCCTAATCTGGTCAAAGTACCCTTACTAAGTGTAGGTGACCTCCAAAGTGCAAGGTAACCCTACATAACCCTACCTAAACCTTAGGGGAAGCCTTGGGGTCACCAAGGACCCCTTGGGGTCAACCCAAATGGTCATGTTGACCCAAGTCAACTCTAGCCCTAAAGTGGTCAAAGTGCCCCTACCAAGGGTCAAGTGACCTCCAAGGTGACAAGTCAACCCTACCCAACCCTACATAGACCTTAGGGGAGACCAATGAGTCACCAAGGACCCATTGGAGTAAACCCAAATGGCCATGTTGACGAAGGTCAACTCTACCTTAAAGTTAAGTCAAATTAGCCAAATGGGGTAACCCAAGCTCAAGCCCATCTCCCCCACTTGGGCTAACTTTATTTTAATTAATAATAATGATTTATGGGCTGCAAATAGGCTAGAGTGATGAACAAATTCGGCCATGAGGGGGAAAGAGAGAGAAAACTCCAATTTCCCTTTAATGGAGGAGAGAGAAAATGGAGTAAAGGCAATTCATACCATGGGGAAGCCAAGGGCCATCCTTCCTTGCTTGATTCATCTCCCCTAACAGCCCTGAGAAGATTAGGAGACTTTCCAGCTCTTCCACTGGCTGGATGCACTGAACCAACAAGGCCGAGAGGTGGCTTTCAAGGCCATTAATGGCCATTGATGATCCAGCCTCTCCCCTCCCCATCTAAGGCTTTAAACACCTTCAGTGGGCCGAGAGGAGGATTTCCCAGCCCTTACCTGAAGAAACCAAGCTTCCCCACTGTGTTGTTGCAGAAACCGAGTGGCGTCGCCTTCAAAGATGGCTTTCCGACGATCGTCTCGACTTCAGGCCGCCAGCAAGGTCCTCCTCGACTCCTTCTTTCATGGGTATATCTTAGGAATCTTTGGGGCCAAGGTTCGGGCTCAATTGAGCCCGATCGAAAGAGAAAATTTCCTGGTTTTTCCACTAAAATGCAACCCTCGGGATCGCCGGAATAGGGCTCTTCGGTGGCTGTGACGCCGCCCGGCGACAGCCACCACCTCAACGGAGGTGATGGTGGTGGTGGCCAGCCGGGGAGGCGGCTGGATGGCCGGCAGCAGCCGTTTGAAACTGGCCCAGGAAGAGTAAATCCTGGTCGTCGGCTCAAGGTAGAAGGTGAACGGATTCCGTCCATCTTGTGCCAAGATTCGTGCTATATTTGATTTCAAACTATAGTATAACATTTTATGATTATTTCATTTTGTTACAGATTTTACATTTATTGGTTTTAATCTTTAAAAATACTTAGATGCTATAATAGAAAAAGTGATCAACATAAAAAATGAAGCACTTGATGTATAGTTTAATGTAAAATTGATTTCACCCAATTTAGAGTCCTGGTTAGACCACAGCACCCATTTCGGTGGGCCCTATACCTAGGGCTATCCTGAGATTCAAATGGATGCCCACCCTTCATCCCTTGTGCAAATGACCTGAGATTTGGGCAGGGAGTTTACCCTAGCTATACCTAGGGCTTGTCCAAAATTCAGAATTTTTGGAGAAAATGTTTCTATAGTTTTTAGGAAAATTTAATATTTCATGAATAAATTAATTAGGTGTCCTAAACACCTCAAAATCCCTCCACATTTGGTTGGGAGGTCTTAGAGGGCATGTTAGTGCTCTGGTAAAATTTTCACCCCATTTGGAGATGTTTTGGCTAGGTATTGATCCAACCCTAGGTTGGCTCCTTTTAGGGTTAAATAGGTCAAGCATCACCTTTGGGTTTTGAGTGGTCAAATCACCTCAACAGAGGTTGATATTTTGGCCACTGACTTCTTATAGCATGAATCACCTTCCAATGGGATTTGCGGTGGTTAAGAGTAGGGTAGCCCTAGAACCCAAGGGTAGGTTCCTTAATGGGGATTTTTAGGGTTTGAATATCATAGGGTCAAATGACATTGGATTGACTTGAAACTTTGTGGAAAGGACCATAGGATTTGTATAGTTCTCTGGTTAAAATTTTAGGGAATTTGGGAGCCTTAAAACCCCTCAAAACCCTAACCCTAGCTTAGGGCACAAATATTGTAGGGATAGAAAATGTCACAAAAACTCTTTGAAAAGTGATGCGACTTGGGTTGAGTAGTTTTTGAGGTTAGTACAAGCTCTGGAGATTTTATTATGAATTTAGAATTATTATTTTGGATACTTCATTAACAAATTGGTAATTTGTATTATTTACCTAAAAATTTATTATGAAGAAACTATTTGCTGCAAATTGATGAAATTTAGCCAGATGACTTATTATTATGTTTTAAAGCTATGTGATTTGTTATAGAATTTTTGGATGACTATTTTTAAGGGTTGCTTCATTAAGTATGGTTTCCCATGAAAACTTAATTTAATTTATTTTTGAGTCTAGTAAGCCTCTAAAATTATGATTCTTGTACCATGAACTTTTATGAACCATATTAAGATTATGTATTTTTGTATAATTTTCTGATGAATGATTTTGGTAATTTCTTCTTTACATATGATTAAGGGAAATATTTTGGATAAATTAATTAGAGGTCAAATAGTTTCTGAAGAATTATGGAAATTTGTATCTAGTCATATATCTCTGTTAATTTAGTGATCAAAATTTTTAGGGAGTCATTACTTGAGCAGATCGTATAGTTCATGTTCAAAATTGCCCATGGCCAAGCATTTGGAAAAATTCAATAAATACCAAAATAATTAGAAAAATTATGGATCTCTGATTTTAGACTAACTTTGTTATGATAGACCTTTGGTAAATTTTATAGGAGATTTGAAAGATAATCCGAAGTACCTCCTTTATACACCTCATATAGTATAGGGCAGTCTGCATATAGTAACTGCGGAAACTGAACTAAAGTGGGTAGTGAATTTTGGAGAGTTGAATCCTCGGCAGGTTGTCGGTTTGGGTAAATAAAGGAGTTCATCAATTGAAGATAAGATTTGTAGACTGAGAGGATGACTAGTGATAGGTGGTGCTTGGGATCAGCGAAAGATCGTCCTTCCCGTAGGGAGGAAGTGTTTAATGCACTAGGGCTAGATTCAGTAAAATTAACTAAGGGTTGGGAAGACGGTTAGCAACCAATAATAGTAAGTGGCTTGCGAAAGGGAGCTTTGGGCGTAATCCCATCGTAGTTCCTAATGCCTTCGAGAGCACTTCACGGGGTATACCTTGGCCTGTCCTGGGCTAACGTAAACTGTAGGAGTGATAAAATCTTAAAGAGCAACTAGAATAATTAGGGGTTCACTTTCACACACCCCGGTGTCTCGGGAAGTTGGTTTGACTCGGTTGATATTTGTGAGGGGCAGGATGGCCCGACGAGCTTTGGCTCGGTTGATATTTGTGACGGACGGGATGGTCCGGGGAGCTTTGACTCGGTACTGATACATAAGGTTGCATGTGCATAAAATTAAAGGTGGTGGGTCTTCGGTATTGGAGTGTCGATGCACCGACTCCAATACGTTGACTCGGCAAGTATGACTAGCACTTCGCCAACAGAAGTCCGGTGCGCCAGCCGGCAAGAGTACGCAGGAGTCCGCTTAGTGCACCAACGTTGAGGCGTAGGATAGGTTTGACTGATAGTGCTTTACTGGTTTAGAGGTGGGCGAGGCCCAACCCACCGCTTCCGTCTGCCACTACGGAGGTATCCTGGGAGGTTCGGCTCCAGAAAGGGGTAACTAAAGGTCTGTGTGCACAGAGTCGGGTGGGTGAGTTGCACTTGCATGATAGCATCATAACCGACACCCCAATGTATAAATTGGTATGAGACTCTTTATACGATGGGAGCCCTGTAAAAGATCCCTTGCTTATATATTTCCGTATAAGTTAAGGTTACTTTTCATACTTTACTTTACTACCACTTGTACTATTAATTTTCTAGTATAGGTCCGCTGCCATCTGTTTCTTGATTACTCTCCACCTTCAAGTCCTCCCCTTTCTTCCTCTCCGCTCGGTGCCTAGGAGCCATGGGGAAAGGGGTGGGGGATGATAGGACTTAGTCTTTTAGACAAACGGTTTTCAAACAACATCATTTAGGGGATCGTGGAGCCCAGCATGGAGGAGCAGCCCCGCAGGTCGGCACACTTGGAGATGGGGCAGTCTAGAACCGGAGTTCAGACGGCAGGGACTGTGAGCCCCTGACCTTAGTAGTGTTTTACTTTGCTTCCGCTTGAGTGATTATGTAGTGAGGATATGATGTAACGGGCTTAAGCCCTTATTTACAGTACATTATATTTTGTGGACTCTCCTTTTGTGGAGATATATTTACTCTGATGTGATGTTATTTTGTGGACTTCTGGTTAGAGTTTTACCACTCTTGTGCTTACTCTACTTTTGTTGCTTTTCTGTGATCGAATCGGCTGGTAGAATCAGCGATTTGCGGTGATGACCCCTTCAGGCCGTGAAGGTATCACTGTAAAGCGGTGGTTGTGGTCCTAAGACCCCGGTGTTTGAAAAAGAAAAAAATGGGGGTCTTTCACATGTTGCGGGGCGTGTTCCTCCATCGACACAGAACCAACACCAACCCAAAGAGAACATGGGTACTCGATACGACCATGTCACATTTGACACGCCCGTGTCAACCCGAACATGCCTGGGCTCCAGTCCATGTTCCTCCCCCGACACAGCTTTTCTAACTACCCAAGCAGAACATGGCCTGGAACACGCCCGTGTCTCTGGCCGTGTTCGCTGTCTCAACGATCGTCGACTGCATTTTCGTCGACCACACGGCCAGATCATCGAACCCGAGCACGACATGGCCTTGTGATACGCCCGTGTCCCATACCATGTGACCCCTACCAAGCCCCAAACTAGGATCAAAATGCTACCCACCCCTCTTTTGAGTTTCGGGGCGTTACAACTCTCTTGCTTTTAAAAGAATTTCGTCTCGAAATTATAGAAAGGAAAAGATACACAAACCTCAAACGGTACCTGAGCGGAATAACTCCGGGTACTCCTAAAGCATGGTCTGCTCTCGCTCTCACGAGAGCTCCTCCTGACCATAGTTGTCCAAACGGACCTTTACAATCCTGATGTCCTTGTTACGCAGTCGCTTGACTTCCGAGTCCTCAATGCGAACGGGCTTGAGATTCGTCGTCAACCCATTATCAACCGGTACTTGATCGATCGCGATCACTTGCGAAGGCTCTTGCACCGCCTTCCGCAGCACTGATATGTGTAATACGTCATGTAGACCACTCAGTTCCACTGATAGGTTTAGCCGATAAGCTGCTTCGCCAATCCGCTCCATAAACTCAAACGGTCCAAGATACCTCGGGATTAGCTTCTTCAAGCGCCGTACCCGTGAGACATCATTGAACAGCTTAATCTTCAAGTACACCCAGTCGCCAATAGCGAACTCCACGTTCCTATGCTTGACATGATACTACTTATCTTGCCGGTCCTGAGCGATTAGCATTCTTTCTTGAATGGTTCGTACCAATGAGGTTGCATCTTCCACTTCTTGCCGCTTATACAACTTAAACTCACCAGTTTCCAACCATGACAATGGCGTGCGACATCTCCTACCATAAAGGGCCTCGAAGGGCGCCATTTGGATGCTCTCCTGGTAGCTATTGTTATAAGCGAATTCCACCAAGTAGAGGTGATCTTCCCACTGCTTCCTGAAATGCAAGACACACATGCGAAGCATGTCTTCCATCATCCTGTTGACTCTCTCGGTCTGACCATCCGTCTGAGGATGAAAGGCCGTACTGAAACTCAGCTTTGTTCCCAGCATCTGTTGCACAAACCTCCAGTCATTGGACGTGAACCTCCCATCTCGGTCACTCACGATGCTACGGGGCACACCGTGAAGCCGCACAATGTTATCCACATACAGTTTTGCCAATTTCTCCACAAAATCGTTCTTCTTATGCGTATGAAGTGCGACACTTTCGTTAAGCGTTCTACGATCACCCAGATGTCGTCGTTTCCCTTCTGCGACCATGGCAACCCATGCACAGTCCATTGTAATATCGCCGAACTTCCACTCCGGGATAGGGAAGTACTTCAAGAAACCTCCAGGCTTCTGGCCCTCCGCCTTCACTAAGGAGCATGTTTGACACTTCGCCACGTGTAGTGCCACATCCTTCTCAAGTCCTGGCCACCAGAACAAGTTCTTCATATCACGGTACATCTTCGCGCTACTTGGGTGAATCGAGTACTTGGTATGATGAGCCTCGTACATCAATTCCACCCAGATTTTGCCCACATTTGGGATGCACAGACGACTGTCCTTCCATAACAAACCATCCACAACATTAAATTGGGAATTTGAACAATCCAAAGCCTCAACCATGATTTGCTTCATGTGGCCATCCAAATCCAGAGCCTGCCGAATCCGATCAGGCAGGTAATACTGAACTTCTGTCCAGTTCAAGTGCGCTTTGGCACTAGTCTGCTTATCAATGCAAGAGATATCTAATGCCTCCCACTCCTGAACCAAACGCTCGTCATGAACCGACAACCAGTTGTCTTGTGCTGGGGCCCTGCGACTCAACGCATCCGCAACCGCATTGCCTTTCCCAGGCACAAAATGAATCTTGAATATATAGTCCCCCAGGAACTCCATCCATCTCCGCTGCCACATGTTCAGATCCTTCTGATCCAACAAGTACTTCAGGATCTTTTTGGTCGGTATAGATATCGACATTCACACCGTAAAAGTAATGCCTCCACAGCTTCAGGGCAAATATCACGACTGCTAACTCCAAGTCATGTACCGGATAATTCATCTCATGCACCTTCAGCTGATGCGGGCCATAAGCTATCACACTTCCATGATGCAATAGAACACAACCCAAACCACTGCGTGAAGCATTGCTGTAGATCTCAAAGCCTTCGGTCCCACTCGACGAACTTAGAACAGGCGTCGTGGTCAACCGACTTTTCAACTCTTCGAAAGCTTGTGCGCACTCAGGCGTCCAAACAAACTTCTACTCTTTCCTCGTCAGAGTCGTGAGCGGTAACACTATCCGCGAGAAGTTCTCCACGAAGCGCCTGTAATAGCCGGCAAGCCCCAGAAAACTCCGGACTTCCGCTACTGTAGACAACACAGGCCACTCCCGTATAGCAACTATCTTCGCCGGATCCACCGCAATTCCCTCTCCACTATCTATGTGACCAAAGAACGCTACTGAGGACAACCAAAACTCATATTTGGAGAACTTGGTGTACAATTGATACCTCTTCAGCGTCTCCAACACCAAATGCAGATGCTTAAAGTGATCCTCCTCACTCTACGAGTACATCAATATATCGTCGGTAAAGAAGATCACGAAGTGGTCTAGGTACTCTCTGAAAGTTCTATTCATCAGATCCATGAACACTGACGGCGCATTAGTCAGCCCAAACGGCATGACCGTAAACAGATAATGCCCGTATCTCGTGCTGAATGCTGTCTTGGGGATATCACTTTTCCTTATCCTCAGCTAATAATACCAGGACTTCAGATCCAATTTCGAGTACACTGATGACCAAACTAACTGATCAAACAAATCATCAATTCTTGGGATCGGGTACTTATTCTTATCCGTTAACTTGTTCATCCCTCAATAATCGATACAGAGTAGCAAGCTTCCGTCCTTCTTCTTCCCAAAAAGGATTGGTGCGCTCCAAAGCGATGAACTTGGACGCACATAACCCTGTTCCAACAACTCCTGAAGTTGAACATTCAACTCCGCCATCTCCTTAGGCGCTAACCGATATGGAGAGCGTGACACAGGTTTGGCACCTGACACTAGCTCAATAGTGAAATCTATCTCCCGCTGAGGTGGGGCTCTAGGGAGATCGCTAGGGAACACATTAGGGTATTCGGATACCACTGGGATGTTGTCCAAAGCAGGCTTAGGCTTCGAAGCCTCCACTAGCGTGAAGATCAGCTCTGCACCAGCGCGAACCGCCTTAACCACCTGAAGAGCAGACATCAAAGTCTTTCTCGACCCTTTCAAGCCTGCAAATGTCATCTCACGACTAGTTCCCAACTTGACCTCCTTGCGATTGCAATCAATATATGTCTGCTGCTCCTAGAGCCAGTCCATACCAAATATCACGTCGAACTCCACTAGCGACAGTAACGACGCTTGCAAGTCGAACTCCTGACATCCAATACATATCTTTATGCCACAGACTCTATCCGCGCGCATTGAACTCCCATTTGGAAACAACACATCCAGTTTGGCCTTTGCCATCGAAGAAGGTACTCCGATGCATGATATAAATCATTCGAACAAAAAAGAGTGTGAAGCTCCCGCATTAAGGAGTGCTCTCGCCGGATTAACGCAAATCAAAATAAATCCTGTCACCACATCTGCTTGCTTTATGGCCTCCTGCTGGCCAAGGTTATAGACTCTAGGTTGAGCCGGAGCATAATGTGATGCAGTTGACTCCACCGCCTTGCCCTTCTCCTCATAGGTTGCTCCCGGCTTCCTCTCGGACTTTGGACGTCCGCTCCAGCAGTCTATGGCAAAGTGTCCCGGCTTCCCACATTTATAGCATGCCCCCGAGGTTCGGCTTTTTGTTGCCCCCGAAGCACCGAAAGTAGGGGTTGGACTTGAAGTCCTAGCCTTCTTATGGAACTTATGATACCCAGACTTCGAGTTATTTGGCACCTTGAACTCTGTCTTCTTGGCACCAGAGTCTCTCTTCGCTTGCATATTCCTCAGATCCTTCTCCAACGACCGGGCCGTATTGACCAAGGTGAAGAAGCACTGCGTCATAGGCCCCGAGAGTAGTAGTCTTAGGTCATCCTGATGAGTCCACTTTATATACCTATTTTCGGACTCATCTGGGCTAGTTTTCACACGGTTGCACTTCACTTTTAGTTCATTTTCATATATATTTCATCCTATCTTTATTTCCATAGGAAGTGCACATTTATGCCCGTGGTTGTATTTTGTGTTATTCTTTTAGTCTGTACTCCTTTTTGTTATTGTCTGGAATGTCTGCACAGATTAGTGATTGTTTTTCCTTTCGATATAGGGGTTGTGTGTGTGTTCCGGGATGGTTATGAAACAGGAATACTACGCACGATCATGGGATCTACTGCGCACGATCACTGGTCGTGCGCCCCCGATCGTGCGCACTACTCTTTGTTTTCCCGAATCAGCCTGGGGTAGCGCACGACCACTGGACATATTACGCACGACCACCGGTCGTGCGCCACTGATCGTGTGCATTGATTCCTCTTTTCTGGAGTCCTGTCTGGGTAATCGCACGATCATTGGACTTAGTGCGCACGACCACTGGTCGTGCGCCACTTCTCGTGCGCATTATCCCAGTTCTTCTTCATGATATTCCATGCCAGTGCGCACGAGCACAGGACATAGCGCGCACGACCACTGGTCGTGCGCCTGTGATCGTGTACATTGTTCAATTCTGCTTTTGTATAAATAGTGCAGGTCTCGCCCTAATCCGGAGATCCGCACGAGGATCCGCAGATCGTCCATTTCCTCCGCCGTTTTCCGCCTTCTCCGCCGTTCCCCTTCATCTTCCACCCCAGGGAGGTGGTTCGGGCAAGCTTTCACCGCCAAATCAAAGCCGGAGCTTCCTATCGGCCTCCTCCTTCATCCTTGCGCTTCAAGAAGGGCTTGACCTAGCTTTCTCCATCAAGCTAGGGGAAGTTGTGCCATCCTCCACCAGATTATGACACGAAGAAGATGGGCCATTGGAAGGTGGTGACAGCCCTTCTCTACCCCGGACGCAGTTGCGGACCGAGCTTGGACGCGGATTGACAACCCGACGATTCCAACCGTGAATCCTCAGCAAGGCTTCGGATTCGGTCGATTTCGCACACTTTTCTTCTCTTGTTGTTGATAGTTTAGTTGAACTCTTTGTATTTGATGAAGCTATGCTTAGTGTAATATACGTTTATCTGTAATCATGTCTATGTGATTGTATATTTTCGTTATATTTACTTGAGGTGCGCCTATTTGTCCATCCACCATCCATCCTCCCTTGCCGCACTAGCAATTGCTAGTGGCGTGCGTAGCGAAGAGGTGCTCACGACCCTCATTCTGCTATTCTAACCACCTCATCCGCTAGCCTTCTCGTCCATCCGCCTAGTGATTCAGTGCATAGCGGCCCGACTAGTCTTCCATCCCGCCTGGCGAAGCATCGCATAGCGGCGTTGCATAGGAGTAGTTGTTAGCCTTTTATTTTATGTTTCCGCAAACATCAAAACCCCCCCCTTAGTTATCTCCGACCTAAGGACTTCAATCTCAAGTCCTCCTCGAAATTAACTCCACCTTACTGTGTTCCTTGTGAGATCGATACTTGGAAAAGCCCCCATTTTATATTACTTGTGCGACCGGTTCACTGCCGTGATCTTAAGCATCAAGTTTTTGGCGTCGTTGCCTGGGAACACAGTCGTGTGAGTTTTTGGAGACGGAGATAATAGATTGAAGCCCTTTTCCATTTGTGCATATCATTTTTTTTTTTGCTTTTGTTATTAGAATTTTTATTTTGCTTATTTCTTTGATTTTTGATTTAGATAGCAGATCCGTGCTATTTTCATTTTAGTTGTTTAGCACTTTTTCAGCAATTATTTTTGTTCGTGATAGATTCTGATGCCGAGTGCCGTATCCTTGACACTTTGCGCCGATCCATCGATGTCATTGCTGTTATGAATGCCGAGCATTGCATTCGGTGTTTGTTATGTCAAGGTGAGGGCCACATGTTGAAGGATTGCCCTCGTTTGCGCAAGCCTTCTCCCTCTGAGGGCCCATACACTGACATAACGCACTTTGCTCATTCTTTACTCGTTGAGATTACTGAAGAATCTCTGGCCGCATACGGCTCTTTCATGGGTCCCTCGATCCCTTTTTACGGGCTTTCCTTGAGTGATGATCACTCTGGTGTTAGCCAACAAAAAGAGGAGCAGGAACTCATGGGCGCTCCTGTATGGGACGATGAGATTGTTTCGGTCATCGACGGGGTGGCGTCTGCGAATGATTTTGCGATGGGGCCTGCTCATTCAGTGCTTGATTTTGAGAGCAGCCTTGCCCCTCCGCAATTTTTGTCGGATTGTGCTACTCCATTTTCTTGTGAGTCGGTTGATGATGCCGTACTTGTTGATGATTCGGTGCCTGCGGTTGCGCTGAAGTGGGATGATGATTCCTCTATCTCCGACGGAGAAAGTGGATCTTTGGAACATTTTTACGCACCCCGGTGGGATGAGGAATACCCTATTTCTGATGTGGAGGTTTGCACCTCCTTATTGGATGAGGCCGTTCCACTTACCACCGCGGATCTTGAGTTCTCGGATACCCCTCAATACGACTCATATGACACCGACAGTGATCTATGCTTGGATCCTGCTGAAAGTGAGACCGGGATCACTCTCCCATTTTCTGATTATTTTAGTTCTTCTTGTCTTTTATTACTTGATCCCCCTTCTTTATCTGAGCCTGCGCATGATGAGTCTCCACAGGTACGTTGGGATGATGATGAGCTTTATGCTCATGCCATTGGCATCGCCTCCTGCGGG
Organism: Platanthera guangdongensis; assembly: GCA_039583875.1. Taxonomy (NCBI): domain Eukaryota; kingdom Viridiplantae; phylum Streptophyta; class Magnoliopsida; order Asparagales; family Orchidaceae; genus Platanthera; species Platanthera guangdongensis. The sequence goes on along the minus strand of CM077164.1, from coordinate 98,047,007 downwards.
CCTGTGATAGACGATACCTTGCTAGGCAAGGATGTGTTTTGTGGTGAGAAGAGTGAGGACCAACGCTCCTTCTCTTCTTACTTCCTATTTCCTCTACCTGTGTTGGGCAGGTATTACTATTTAGGTAGAGGGGTAACTGCTCTCTCACCGTATCGGTACCCGTTACCGAAACGGATATTGGAACAGTTACCTGTGCACTTTTTATTTCATAGGCCTATAAGCTAGAACTGTTTAGAATTTAATAAGTCGTGCTGGGATGACAATAACCCCAGTACTTATCTTTCATTTTCTGCATTTTATTTTTCTTGTCTATTTTTAGTTTTAGCATTTCCTTTTTGTATATTTTGTTTTGTTTTTGCGGAGCTCACCCCTGCAGGTATTCTTGGAAAATCGCATTGGCGGGGTTCTGATTCTTCGTTTGGCGGGCCTACTTCAGTTTCCACGCGTCTTCTGGTATGCTCACTAGCTGAGCATTGGGTAAACTCTTCCCTTAGCTCTGTATGATTTTAATTTCTCTATCTTATGATTTGTTGCTTAGTTTAAGTCTGGGGGAGAGATCTGTTATCTTTTGCACGTGCACATCTCATGTGCATACTAGAAGCTTTTATTGTTTTATTTTGCTTAGTACATTGCATCACACACCACTGCACCCACATGAGCGCGTGCTTAGCTATTTGTTTGCCGCGAGTTAAACTCATTTCTTCGTTAGATATGTGAAAATTATGGTGCTGACATAGGATTGTGAGACGGAGTAAAATGTTGGCCTTGTTGTGATCCTAGTCAACTGCTCTCGTCTCGTGTAGAAATTGGAGTAGATTTAATTTTTCTGTATGCTTATAGTTTTATATCTTTCTATTTGCGTAAAGACTTTTTATTCTACTCAAAAGTTGGTGAATCTGGTGTGAATCCGACGGTAGCTTAGGGATGTGTGTAGACGGCCGTTAGTTTTGTATTGCTCGAGTCGGGAGGATGGAGAGTCTTTCTCGTTGTCTAAGAACTTGCCCCAAGCTATTCTTGAAGCATGCTTATAGGTTAGTCATGCATGAGCGTGATGTAGGCCATCCTTTTGGCCCGGTTGAGCTTTGTACCGTTCCTAACGTCTTGTCCTCGCTAGCCCCGTTGTGCCTACCCTCCTTTTGATTCAGCTCCACTATGATTTCACCAAAGCCTCATATCCAATACTAGTCGCACACCCAAGTTGAGCTTTAGAGTTTTACATTTTCATTTTGGGATGTGATGTGGTGATCTTACATGTGATTATGTGGATGTGCTCCAATGTTATATTTGCTGAATTGTGAAAATAAAATGAAGAAAAAGAAAAAGAAAAAAAAATTGTAAAGGAAAAGAAAAAGAAAAAGAAAAGTGAAAAGGAAAAGTAAAATTGAAAATCATATTTGAGATGTGCTTATTTTTGGAGTAGCCGGTGCACACACCCATATGTTAAAAGTTTAGTTTGGGGGTGTGGTGTACCCGTATATATTTTGGTTAGCTGATGGATTCCCTTCATACTATCTCCTTTGGGTTAGGTGCATAGCCTTCTTGTTTATCCTTGTTTACCTCACCGTTACCCAAGTCCCATCTCTTCACCTAAAGTCCTACTGATTCGTGTGTGAACCAAACCAGTGCCGTGGAGAGAATGCGAAAGGGCAAGCATATGGTCACCGACATTGGTGGATTCCTTTGGAGGTTATCCGTAGCCCCGATCTTTGGTAATGCTCGCCTAGCGATTAGTCTACTTTCTCCCTACGCATGACCGGGTGATTCACCGTGATTCCATTTTTGAGTAATAATAAAATTTTGATACGCATTGTGAAAAGTATAAACTATTTTGTATACTTAGAAATTTCTTCTATTATATTTTTACGCACGCGAGCATGCGACTTCGCATGGTACTTCGTATCACAATTTCTTCATTACCTAGTATTTTTCCCTATCTGCTTAGATTTTGTTTGCTCGGGACGCGCAAATAGTTAAGTCTTGGGGTGTGATGAGTCCACTTTATATACCTATTTTCGGACTCATCTGGGCTAGTTTTCACACGGTTGCACTTCACTTTTAGTTCATTTTCATATATATTTCATCATGTCTTTATTTCCATAAGAAGTGCACATTTATGCCCGTGGTTGTGTTTTGTGTTATTCTTTTAGTTTGTACTCCTTTTTGTTATTGTCTGGAATGTCTGTACAGATTAGTGATGGTTTTTTCCTTTCGATACAAGGGTCGTGTGCGTGTTCCGGGATGGTTGTGAAACAGGAATACTGTGCACGATCATGGGATCTACTGCGCACGACCACTGGTCGTGCGCCCCCGATCGTGCGCACTACTCTTTGTTTTCCCGAATCAGCCTGGGGTAAGCGCACGACCACTGGACATATTGCGCACGACCACCGGTAGTGCGCCAATGATCGTGTGCATTGATTCCTCTTTTCTGGAGTCCTGTCTGGGTAATCGCACGATCATTGGACTTTGTGCGCACGACCACTGGTCGTGCGCCACTTCTCGTGCGCATTATCCCAGTTCTTCTTCTTGATATTCCATGCATGTGCGCACGAGCACAGGACATAGCGCGCACGACCACTGGTCGTGCGCCTGTGATCGTGCGCATTGTTCAATTCTGCTTTTGTATAAATAGTGCAGGTCTCGCCCTAATCCGGAGATCCGCACGAGGATCCGCAGATCGCCCATTTCCTCCGCCGTTTTCCGCCTTCTCCGCCGTTCCCCTTCATCTTCCACCCTAGGGAGGTGCTCCGGGCAAGCTTTCACCGCCAAATCAAAGCCGGAGCTTCCTCTCGGCCTCCTCCTTCATCCTTGTGCTTCAAGAAGGGCTTGACCTAGCTTTCTCCATCAAGCTAGGGGAAGTTGTGCCATCCTCCACCGGATTGTGGCACGAAGAAGACGGGCCATTGGAAGGTGGTGACAGCCCTTCTCTACCCCGGACGCAGTTGCGGACCGAGCTTGGACGCAGATTGACAACCCGACGATTCCAACCGTGAATCCTCAGCAAGGCTTCGGATTCGGTCGATTTCGCACACTTTTCTTCTCTTGTTGTTGATAGTTTAGTTGAACACTTTGTATTTGATGAAGCTATGCTTAGTGTAATATACGTTTATCTGTAATCATGTCTATGTGATTGTATATTTTCGTTATATTTACTTGAGGTGCGCCTATTTGTCCATCCACCATCCATCCGCCCTTGCCGCACTAGCAATTGCTAGTGGCGTGCGTAGCGAAGAGGTGCTCACGACCCTCATTCCGCTGTTCTAACCACCTCATCTGGTAGCCTTCTCGTCCATCCGCCTAGTGATTCGGTGCATAGCGGCCCGACTAGTCTTCCATCCCGCCTGGCGAAGCATCGCATAGCGGCGTTGCATAGGAGTAGTTGTTAGCCTTTTATTTTCTATTTCCGCAAACATCAAACCCCCCCCCCCCCCTTAGTTATCTCCGACCTAAGGACTTCAATCTCAAGTCCTCCTTGAAATTAACTCCACCTTACTGTGTTCCATGTGAGATCGATTCTTGGGAAAGCCCCCATTTTATATTACTTGTGCGACCGGTTCACTGCCGCGATCTTAAGCATCACATCCCTCAGACCCTCATAGAATCGGTTTGTCTTACGCTCCACATCAGCAAATGTAGAGCTATCGTACCGACCCAACCGTGTAAATTCATGGAGATACTTGTCCACGCTACTCTCTCCTGGCATCAACTTCTGGAATTCATTTTCCATCGCGATCCTCTGAGCTGAGGGAAGGTACCTTGCCAAAAATAGTCTCGAAACTTCTTCCATCGAGACGTCTGTGAGTTGCCTTCCCCTCAGATGATGTAGCTCTAAACCTTCCCACCACAGCGTTGCATCTCCGTCCAATATGAAAGTAGCTTTGGTGGTCATCTGCCACTCTTCCGTTTCAGTAGCTGTGAATACTCTATTTACTTGGGAGAGCTAATCCTCAGCTTGGGATGGGGTTCCCGTCCCCGAGAACACTGGAGGATTGAAGCCCATAATATGCTAGAGCTGCTTTTTAGTTGCTCTCCTAGGTACCAATGGCTCCATCACCACCTACTCCACCCTTCTTGGTTCAGCCGCTTGAAGCGGTACCTGCTCCACCGCAGGGGCAGGCTGCTGCATTTGCCATGCAGGCTGGGCATTTATCATAGCGAACACCGCTTAGACCATCAATCTTATGGTTTCTGCAGAGGGAGGTGTTCCAGGCACATCATTCGGTGCGCTACTTGCCTTATAAATTGGGCGTTCTGACGATCTTGCACCAGTCCTGGTCACCTATAGTCATACAAAACACTGTTAAACGACCAAACAAAATTGAAAAAGCAATTATAGGAACAAGCAGTTTCCTCAAACATGTGTATTTTCATTCCTAAGTGTACATTCATGGGTTCTTTTTATGTTATAACGATGATGCACACACATGTGCTCACCACCCCTTAAAAGAATTTGTCCACGAATTCATTTAAGTTGATCGAAACCGGTAGTCTGATACCAAATTGTAACACCCCCTATCCGTCACATATCATATAGCAGTAGGTCCGGCCGGGGCCCGACGCCATATACCACGGACAGACCAAAGGGTTATGAAAGTGCAGCTAGATCTGATATACTATAGAGGGGGGTGAATAGAGTATATGGTGCTTGAAAACATTTTACAACAATTGTTGTAATGTGAGTAAGCAGGGAAGCAGTTGATAAATCTAATCACAGAGCTAAACTAATCATAAGCTAATCACAGAACAATCACAGCCAGAAACAAAAATAAAGACAAGCAAAACCAGATGACAGAAGGAAATATAGTGGTTCCCCTAAACTTGGGTGCATCCACTCTTCTACCACCCTAGGTAGGAATCCACTACAGGATGAGTTGATCAGGTGTCCTGGGCACCAATGAGCTTTTGATAAGGTGCTCAAAAACCAAATCAGATTTTTTGATCATGTGTCTTGCCACCAATGAGCTTTTCACAAGGTGCTCAAAAACCAAGCTCAAACTTTTGAAGGGAGTTTAAGAAACCCTTTACAGAGATGGGGGTGAGAGAGTGATGGAAGTCTTCTCTTTCTCAAACAACTGAGAAGACTATGTGGATTTGATGGTGTCAAAGCTCCCCCTGAGTCCTTGAGATATTCAGGAAAATAAGCTTTGCTGTAGGGTGATAGGCCTTCAAAAGTTGATCTCCAGCAATAGATGATTTCAGCAACAACTGAAATGTTGGATGTCTGGAGTTTTGAAAGATGTTTGCCTTAAACACTTGAGACAAGAGAGATCTGAGGATTTAAGAAAATTTGATCTCCTTGGATGTGTGTTCTTGAGAATTCTTTGAGACAGAGAATATTTTGTTCTTGTTCTGAAGATTACTGATGTCTGTCTTTCTGTCTGTCTATATGAGAGATTCAAAAATTCTTGTCTTTTATTCTCTGGTACTGAATAGAAAAACATCCTCTGTCAAGAATAGTCGTTGGCCTGCATTAATTGCATCCTTAATTGCAAAATGTCTTCTGGAGGAAAGTCCATAGAAATATACCTTGAAAATCACTTGAAACATGTTCCAGAAATAAATGAAAATGGCTAGAAAATCTTCTGAATTAATTGCAGAATAACTTCTTAACTGATCTGAATTTGAATCTTAAAAATCCTTGAAGTTATCAGAAAACGTCGAACTGAGCTCTACTAACGTCGAACTGAGCTCAGCGATATGGACTTATACTGCAACAAAATATCGTCGATCTGAGCTCAAAGATCGCCGAACTGAGCTCAGAGATAGAGATCCAATATTGAGTCAACGATCGTCGAACTGAGCTCACCGATCGTCGAATGGAGTTCGACGATTTGTGCAAGTTGAGCTCAGCGATCGTCGAATGGACATCGACGATCTGTCGAAGTTGAGATGGACAATCGTCGATCGGAGTTCGACGAATCGTCGTGCTGAGCTCGAAGATATGACTTAGTCTCAAACTGAAAAAGTCTTGGACTTGAGGGCAGCTTCCAAACTTAGGCTTCTAACCCTTAGACTCAATTCTAATTGACCTTTTGAGCTATACAGGAGGTCAAACGTTGGTTTCCTAGAGAGATAGTGATCCTGACCCAAATTAGTAATAGGGTGTTCCAACAATCTCCCCCTATTTGGGTTAGGATTACTATTTACAGAGTTTGGAAAAATTAAATAACAACATACAAGCATCAATACAGAACAACAAAAAGCTGGACATTGTAGAACCACAGAGATATATACATCATCCCAGATAATAATCAGAAGTTAAGATGATTGTCACCTTACATAATCATTTCTTTTCCTTGCTCTTAATGAGTTTGATTTCTCTGTTGGGATTGAGAGCTTCTTTCTTTGATCTTGTATCATTTGCTGTACCTAAAGTGGTTTGCTGTTTGGGCCTGGGAACTACAGCTTCAGGATGCAGTTCCATGTATCTGTCAGAATCAAAAAATTTGCTTGACCCATATCTTTCCAACTTTTTCTTTCTTTGATCAGACATTGTAGTGATGTTGGATGAGTCTCTTCCTTGCTCTTTAGCTTTCTTGATCTGGTCCAGTGCAGCAAGTTCTTTCATCCTTGCAGTCCAAGCAGCTGGATTGTTCTCAGGGTCTTCAAAAGGTACTGGTGGCTCATATCTATTAGAAGGGTTATCTTGAGGAGGCCTGGATGAAACAGTTTCCCTCAATTTATAGGGAAAAGGATCAGAGGTGGTGTCAAATGAGATTTGTCCTTCCCTGGGGTATGGATGTTGCCTTGAGTATCCTTTGGAGTAAACCTGGACTTCTCTTTGATTGCCTCTATATCCTCCTCTTCTGGAGTGATAACCCCTGGACTGACTTCCCCTTTGATAGGATCTAGCATGTGGCTGATAGGGGGTTTGACTTCTAGCAGGGGTTGAGCAGCTGAACTTCCACCTGCACCTGCATCAGGAGGAGGTGGAGGAGGAGGATGAGAATGTTGGAATTGAGAAGAGCCCTTTTCATATTTCCTTTTCTTCTTCATTGCTTTGAGTTGATTCTTTGAGTACTGCATCCAGTGCTCAGTTATGGGGCAATCATGAAGAATATAGTATGGTATATCATTATTATCCTTGACCTTGGCAGGAGGTACTCTCTTCATGGCTTTGCTCCTTGCCTTTCTCTTCCTGGCAATGGTAGGAGAAGAATCATCAGAATCTGTTCTGAACTCATCACTTTCAGAACTTTGATCATCATAAAGGGCGTCAATCTTCTTCATCAAGTCTTTCTTGAGCTGGATTGAAGCAGATGAGGCAGCAAAGGTTATAGCAGCAGAAGTTGAAGCAATAACAGTAGTGACAACAGCAGATACCGAAGTTGTTGCAGCAGTAGCAGCAACAGATAGTGAAGGTGTGGCAGTTGAAGTTGAAACAGTAACAACAGCAGCAGATACTACAGGTTCTGGAGAAGTAACAACAGCAGCAGCAACAGTTTCACTAACAGCAATATCAGTAGCAGAAATATCATCAGAAAATACAGAAGGCTCAAACTCATGTGCCTATGTCATAAGGATCTCCTTAGAAATTACTCATCAGCAGTAACAGAAGTATCATCAAAACTTTCAGCAGTAGGTGGGGCAGCAACATCAGAAACAACCACATTGCTTTCAGCAGAAGAGCAGCAGCATAAACTGAGTTGACAAATGAAGTGACGATGCTGGGGTCACAGCAAGAGAAAGGCACAAGGGCCTTGGACAGATCCTCTGGGGGCTGGATAGCAACTGTCTCTGGAAGACAAGCTTCCTCTAGCAGACATCTGAAATATATAGAATCAAATGCTGAGAGCAAAGACCTGAGGTCTATTGCAAAGACTGCAGCAGGAGGAACTGGATCTTGAGACACAGCATCAGGAGCAGCAGCAGGCATGCTCACTTCATAGGGCATCTCCCCCTGCCTAGATTCAGACATGGCTGGATCAAGGCACACTGCTGAAGGGGCTGCTTGAGGGAAGAGAGAGGAGAGCCTGGCAGAAAGGGCTGCCACTGACAGGAGTAATGGAGCCAAGGAGGTCTCCAAAAGAAGAGATAGCATGGGGGCTAGCAATTCATAAAGCCTGTCAGCAAGGGCTGGAATGTCTACTTGCTCAGTAGTGACTAGAGCAGAGGTAGAGGATGGAGGTGTAGCTGTTGATGATTTTAGTGGAGAGCTGGTGAATGGGGGAAGAGATGGCTGAAGTGTGGGTAAGGTGGATATGGAGGACAGTGGGATGGAGATAGATGGGGTGAAGGTGGGTTGGTCAATGATTTCTTGCAGAAGATCTTGATAGGATGTTGAGGATGAGGGTAGCTCAGGAGGAGAGGATGGAGAATCATCCATGAAGGAATCATCAATGAGGTTGAAGGAGGGAATGGAGGGTGATGAAGTGGCATCTAGTTGAGGGTAGGAGTATAAAGGATGGAATTGTTCTTCTATGGTTGGAAGAGTAGGGATTGGAGATGGTGTAGATGTTGGAGAGGGGCTGGAGATGATGATGGTGGATGGAGTTTGAATGGAAGATGGAATGAGAAGAGATGGAATTGGAGGAGGAGGAGGAGATGCAGCAGCAGGCAGGTCATCTGCAGGGGCAGAGACCTGAGGGGAAGTGACTTTGATAGTCCTGGTGCCTGAAGGAGTGCTGGAAGAGGGCCTGCTGGGCTTGATGATCTGTCTGTCCCACTTACCAAAAAGGGCACAAGACAGTCTCTTGGATGCATTTATGTGTATCCCAGAGGATACCAGCAAAGCAGGGCACCTATTCTGCAGAAAAATTCCTAAAATCCTTCCAAAGTTTACAAAACTCTTATTGATTTTCTTCTTAATGAGGTCAAAGAAGACCTCTCCCCAATTCAGGTTCTTCCTGTCTACATGAGCAGAGTGCTTAGCCAGTAGGACTTTCCCAACTACATCAGCCAGGAATCTGTATTGCACAGAAAGATTCTTTTTCAATAGCTTGCTAGGGTTAGCCTCAGAGTGACCCATTCTGGCAAGCAAGTCAGCATATTCTTCTCCAGACAAATCAGAAGAATCTCCACCAGTTCTTAAATCAAAAACCTCTGTCAGAATTGCTGGGGTCAAGGGTACCTGTGTGCTAGAAATTGACCCAACAATGGTGTTGTTGTCCTGATTGTGGGCAGTGTAAACTCATTCTTTAATCTCATCAGAAGCAAGCTTAATCCTTGTAGTCATGATTGCAGTAAGGTTCTGCTCTTTGAATAGCTCTAAGATGTCCTGAAAAACCTGGTCTGTTGTACTGAAGGATTCTATATCTATGTCGAAGCCAACATCAAATTTCATAGCGGCGAGAACAGCAACAGAAACAGCCATGGTTACCTGCAAAGATTCAACAAATAAAACCACCAAATGCAGAAGTGTTTGGAGGGAAAGAAAGTTTTTGCAGAGAAATCGAAAGCACAAAGGAGAATGACGGCGAAAAATGAATTTTATATTAGGGTTCGACGCAGAAATGGAAAGATCGTTGAACTCAGTTCGACGATCTAGGCTTCTAAAGGAATCTGAAGAGTCTTCAACATCGTCGATCTCCGTTCGACGATATTGGAGAGCATCGAGCTCTGTTCGACGATCGTTCAGAGAACAAAATCGTCGAGCGTCATTCGACGATCGTTGACCGGAAGAGATAGTTCATACTATCTGAGAAACGCTGAACTCAGGTCGACGATTTCAGAAATCGTCGATCTCCGTTCGACGATCTGGGGGAAAATCATCGAGCGCAGTTCAGAGATCAGAAAAATTCTAGACACTAAGAAAAATCAAGATGTTTGCCTAGTCTTGGTCAAGTTTTAAGCTTTTAAAATCTTGGATGTTATTTAAGACTTCCTCCATCTAACATTCCTAACTGATTTAGGAAGAAGGTGTGTTTCTTTTCATCCAAAGGCTTGGTGAAAATATCTCTCCTTTGTAAATCAGTTGGGATATATTGTAGTTCAATTTTATTCTTTTCAACATTATCCCTTAAAAAGTGATGCCTAATCTCTATATGTTTTGTCCTACTATGGAGGACTGGATTTTGAGCTATAGAAATAGCACTGGTGTTATCACAAAAGATTTTAGACTTCTCTAAGTTGTAGCCATAGTCTAGGAGTTGGTTTTGAATCCACAAGATTTGTGAACAACAACTGTTTGCAGCCATATATTCAGCTTCAGCAATTGAAGTTGACACAGAAGTTTGTTTCTTACAAAACCAGGAGACAAGTCTGTCACCAAGGAACTGACAAGTTCCACTGGTGCTTTTCCTGTCAATTCTGCATCCAGCATAATCAGCATCAGAAAATCCAGTTAAATCAAATGCTGAATCTTTTGGATACCAGAGACCTAGATTTGGACAACTTTTAACATACCTGAGAATCCTCTTTTCTAGTGTTAGGTGTGACTCTCTAGGGCTTACTTGGAACCTAGCACATATACATGTAGCAAACATTATATCTGGTCTACTAGCTGTAAGGTACAGTAAAGAGCCAATCATTGCTCTATATGTTGTCTGATCAACAGATTTCCCATGTTTATCAGCATCCAATACAACATTAGTAGGCATAGGTGTTTTCATACAAGATGCTTCAGACATGCCAAATTTCTTAACCAATTCATTTGCATACTTGGTTTGAGAAATAAAGATGCCTTCAGCATGATGTTTGACTTGCAATCCTAGGAAGAAGGATAGCTCACCCATACTACTCATTTCAAATTTAGAATGCATTAGGTTGGAAAACCTTCTGCACAATTTTGAGTCAGTAGAACCAAAAATAATATCATCTACATAGATATGTACTAGTAGGGTATGGGACTTATGGGTTCTAATGAAAAGAGTTTGGTCTACTCTAACCCTCAAAAATCCATTTTCCAAAAGAAAGCATGCTAGGGTCTCATACCATGCTCTAGGAGCTTGCTTGAGACCATATAATGCTTTGTTCAATCTAAAAACATAATCAGGATAAGTTGAAGAGATAAAACCTGGAGGTTGTCTGACATATACTTCTTCTTTGATGTCTCCATTTAGGAATGCACTTTTGACATCCATCTGATATACCTTGAAGCCTTTATGTGCTGCATAAGCTAAAAAGATTCTGATGGCTTCCAATCTTGCAACTGGTGCAAAAGTCTGGTCGTAGTCTATTCCTTCTTCTTGAGAATATCCCTGAGCAACTAGCCTTGCCTTGTTCCTTACAATTACTCCTTGATCATCCAGTTTGTTTCTGAATACCCACTTTGTTCCAACAATGGAGTGATCCTTAGGCTTTGGCACTAGTTCTCATACTTTGTTCCTTTCAAATTGATGCAACTCTTCTTGCATTGCAATGATCTAGTGTGGATCTTGCTCTGCATCTTGAATGGACTGAGGTTCAATTTGAGATAGGAAGCAGGTGTACAATAGGTTTTGGTTGACCTGCTTTCTGGTTTGCACACCAGCTGAGATGTCTCCAATTATTTGGGAAATTGGATGGTCTCTTGATGTTACTAAATCAACAGGGGGTGTTGATTGTTCACCAACCTGTGTTGTTGTCTCCTCTTGTGGTACAACAACTGGCTCTTCAAGTTGTTCTTCAATATGTTGAACACTTTCTTCATCTTCACTGCTTTCATCCTTTTGAGTAACCTGTAACTTGTTCAAGTCTTCAACTAGAGAATGTTCCTGCAAAGGTTCTATGGTAGAAGGGATCTTCTACTTGAAAGACATGTTAGATTCATCAAAAGATATATGAACAAATTCCTCAATTTTTAGCGATGATTTATTATAAACCCTATAAGCCTTGCTGATCATGGAGTATCTTAAAAACACTCCTTCATCAACTTTAGCTTGAAATTTTGCTAAATATTTCTTGTCATTATTGTGTATGTAGCAAATACAACCAAAAACTCTAAAATAATCAACTTTAGGTTTCTTCCCTTTGAGTAATTCATAGGGAGTCTTTCCCTTTAGTTTATGTATCAAACTTCTATTCAACACATAGTTGGAGGTGTTCAATACCTCTGCCCAAAAGGATAGAGGAAGATGAGCATCTGACAACAATGTAGTGGCAGATTCAATAAGTGTTCTATTTTTCCTTTCAGCTACCCCATTTTGTTGAGGAGTTCTAGGAGCTGAGAAAGTATGCTTGATCCATTCACTCTGACAGAACTCTTGCATAAGAAGAGAATCAAACTCTGTCCCATGATCACTTCTGATCAGGGCAATGTGAGTATTGAACTCAATCTGTATACATTTGAGAAACTCTGTCAGACACTTAAAGTTATCAGACTTCTTCCTTAGAAAGAACACCCAAGTGAATCTAGAGAAGTCATCAACAACTACTAAAGTGTAAGATTTCCCTCCTACGCTTTGTACTGTGATGGGTCCAAAGAGATCCATGTGTAACAGATACAATATCCTAGGTGAATCACTCTTATTAAGTGACTTAAAGCTGTTTTTAGTTTGCTTGCCTAATGGACAAGCCCTGCAGAGTCCTTCCATCTTGTAGGGGCCAGAAGGTAGTCCTCTAACAAGGTTGTCCTTGGGTAGCCTAGCAATAGTTCTAAGGTTTAGGTGTCCTAGTCTCTTATGCCATAAAATATTTGGTCTACAAACAGAATTGAACAGACAAATATCTACATCTGTTGAAATAAAATCTACTAGATAGATGTTACCTTTCCTTTTACCTGTCAACACAGTTGTGTTGTCCTCTGACTTGATTTTGCATAATGCTTTGCTGAAGGTCACCTGGTAGCCTTCATCACACAGCTGACTGATGCTTATTAAGTTGTGCTTCAGTCCTTCCACATAAGCTACCTTCTTGAATGTTACTGATCCAATCTGGACTGCACCATAGCCTTTAGTCTGTCCAAAGTTTGAATCACCAAAGATAACTTTGGGTTCAAGCTTGGCTCTAAAGGATGTGAGGTTGTCCTTGTTCCCTGTCATGTGCTTAGAGCACCCACTATCCAAGTACCATTGCTGGTTAGATGTTGGATAGGTCTTCACCTGCACATAAGATAATTCATTTGTTTTTGACCCAGTTTACCTTGGGCCTAGGTTGATAACCTTTAAATTCAGAAATAAAAGACATCCCAGGTTGACTCTTATATCCTTCAGGATGATATCTCCTTGGAGGTATAATTCATTCAGTATAAGGGTTAAAGATTTGGGATAAAGGACCCTTAGGATTGGATTTTGATTTGCCCTTGAAAAAATTTCCAGAGCTCTGACCTCTGTTCGACGATCTTGGAGCTACGTTCGACGATCTTGGGTCAGATCATCGAGCTCCGTTCGACGGTCGACTATAGCAGAGTTCAGGAACTTGAGATCGTCGACCTGAGTTCGATGATTTTGCCTGAGATCGTCGATCTGCGTTCGGCGATCGTCGATCTGCATTCGGCGATCGTCGATCTCCGTTCGACGATTTCTGCTGGGACTTAGTTTTCTGAGGCAGATCAGAATTTTTCCTAGCTACCTCTACAACTCTCTTTCCTTTATCAGAAATGAATTTGATTGGATTTGTTAGAACTATGGGTTGGTTGGATGAAGCACCCAAGCCCAGTGTACTATTAAATCTGGAGTTCACTGTGCTTGTGATGCCCATCAGCTTGATACTTCTCCCATTAAGGGATTCTTCAAGCTTCTTGGCCTCAGATAGCTCACTTTTCAGTGAAGCTATCTGCTCCCTACAGCACTCCTACTCCTGAGAGAGTTTGAGGTTTTCTGAATTTAAAGTATTATGTTCAGATAAATGATTTCTGAGAGAGATAATTTCTTTCTCAGATTTTAGCAGGTCTAAACATAATGCTTTAAATTCAGATTTAAAGTCCTCTGAATTAAAATCAAATGAACTAATTACCTGATCTTCTTCAAGCTGAGTCTCTGAGTCTGACTCTGACTCCTCTTCATCTGAATTATGTTGTGAGGCATTGATTGCCATCATGCAGAACTCTTTTTCTTCTGCATCATCTTCATCATCACTGGAGCTGGATGAGGCTTCTGACTCCTCTTCAGTCTCACTCCAGGATTCAGCAACAAACCCCTTTCTTGTATGTTTGTTTTTGCTTGATGAGGGTTTTCCATTGCCATTCCTCTTGGAGTCTTTCTCCTTTCTTCTTTCTTTCTTGTCCCTTCTGTCCTTGTTTTTGTTTTCTGGACAGTCAGGAACTATGTGCCCTGGTTTCCTGCAACCAAAGCAAACAATTTCTTTATTATTAATTGACTTGTCATACCTTGGCTTATCATGCTCCTTGTATGATCTCCTTCTGAAGTTCTTTCTGGCCATCTTGTAAAATCTTTTGGCCAACAAACTGAGTATTTCATCATTGCCTGTGACTTTGTCTTCAGGCAGATCTTCAGTTGCCTTGAAAGCTATTGTTTTCTCTTTTCTTGTGGCTGGTGAGGCAGCCTTCTGTTCTTCTTCTCTATTCTTGATGAGTATCTCATAAGATTTGAGCTTACCCAATAGAGCTTCAGTGGTGATCTCATTCAAGCTTCTGGCATCCTTGATTGGCCAGATTCTTGAATCTCAAGTGCTAGGGAAGCACATTAGAATTTTGTCATTGAGTTCAGTTAATGAGATCTCTTTATCCAATGTCCTGAGTTCACTGACTATTAGACTGGGCCTGTTGTACATATCTCCCACTGACTCAGTTTCTCCCTTCTTAAAATTCTCATATTGAGATATGAGGTGGGATCTCCTATCCTTTCTCTCATCAGCTGAGCCTGAGACTATTTCAGAGAGTTTGTCCCAAATTTCCTTTGCTGAATTGCATTCAGCCACCTTTTGAAATATGTCATCAGTCATTGTCTGGGCTAAGATGTTCATAGCCTTGGCATCAGCTACCTTCCATTTCTTGATGTCAGCATCAGTTCCTGATGGGGGTGGAACAACATTTGTACTTGAGTTCTCTGAAGGTCTTGGACAGACTGTCAAAACAGAGTTAAAAATATCCTCGTCAATAGAATTCATGTATAATCTGATCCTTACTTTCCAAAGAGCAAACTTGGATAGATTGCACATTGGAGGTCTGGTGCTAGCATAATCTTTGTTTTGGGCCATGATTTGTGAAAATAAAATCTACTACTAAACTCAAAAGAAAACAGATCTAACTAGGGATCTTTGGGTTCAGGTGTTAGCCTGTGCAACCACCAAAGTGTGGTATGTTTAACCAACCTGGCTCTGATACCAATTGAAAGTGCACCTAGATCTGATATACTCTAGAGGGGGTGAATAGAGTATATGGTTCTTGAAAACTTTTTACAACAATTGTTGTAATGTGAGTAAGCAGGGAAGCAGTTGATAAATCTAATCACAGAGCTAAACTAATCATAAGCTAATCACAGAACAATCACAGCCAGAAACAAAAATAAAGACAAGCAAAACCAGATGACACAAGGAAATATAGTGGTTCCCCTAAACTTGGGTGCATCCACTCTTCTACCACCCTAGGTAGGAATCTACTACAGGATGAGTTGATCAGGTGTCCTGGGCACCAATGAGCTTTTGATAAGGTGCTCAAAAACCAAATCAGATTTTTTGATCAGGTGTCTTGCCACCAATGAGCTTTTGACAAGGTGCTCAAAAATCAAGCTCAAACTTTTGAAGGGAGTTTAAGAAACCCTTTACAGAGATGGGGGTGAGAGAGTGATGGAAGTCTTCTCTTTCTCAAACAACTGAGAAGACTATGTGGATTTGATGGTGTCAAAGCTCCCCCTGAGTCCTTGAGATCTTCAGGAAAAGAAGCTTTGCTGTATGGTGATAGGCCTTCAAAAGTTGATCTCCAGCAATAGATGATTTCAGCAACAACTGAAATGTTGGATGTCTGGAGTCTTGAAAGATGTTGGCCTTGAACACTTGAGACAAGAGAGATCTGAGGATTTCAGAAAATTTGATCTCCTTGGATGCGTGTTCTTGAGAATTATTTGAGACAGAGAATATTTTGTTCTTGTTCTGAAGATTACTGATGTCTGTCTTTCTGTCTGTCTATATGAGAGATTCAAAAAATCTTGTCTTTTATTCTCTGGTACTGAATAGAAAAACATCCTCTGTCAAGAATAGCCGTTGGCCTGCATTAATTGCATCCTTAATTGCAAAATGTCTTCTGCAGGAAAGTCCATAGAAATATTCCTTGAAAATCCCTTGAAACTTGGTCCAGAAATAAATAAAAACGGCTAGAAAATCTTCTGAATTAATTGCAGAATAACTCCTTAATTGATCTGAATTTGAATCTTGAAAATCCTTGAAGTTATAAGAAAACGTCGAACTGAGCTCTACTAACGTCGAACTGAGCTCAACGATATGGACTTATACTGCAATAAAATATCGTCGATCTGAGCTCAAAGATCGTCGAACTGAGCTCGGAGATCGAGATCCAATACTGAGTCAAAGATCGTCGAACTGAGCTCACCGATCGTCGAATGGAGTTCTACGATTTGTGGAAGTTGAGCTCAGCGATCGTCGAATGGAGATCGACGATCTGTCGAAGTTGAGCTGGACGATCGTCGATCGGAGTTCGACGAATCGTCGTGCTGAGCTCGACGAAATGACTTAGTCTCAAACTGAAAAAGTCTTGGCCTTGAGGGCAGCTTCCAAACTTAGGCTTCTAACCCTTACACTCAATTCTAATTGACCTTTTGAGCTATACAGGAGGTCAAACAATGGTTTCCTAGAGACATAGTGATCCTGACCCAAATTAGTAATAGGGTGTTCCAACAGGTTACGCAATGAAACCATCCTTCCAATAACCATCGTCCTACACAGAGTGCATTCTAACGGAAGCAATTTAAATGTTGCAAAATAAGAACCCAGCCAACAGCATGAATGTCCACTAACAAAAACCCAAAGGAATGAACGTACAAAATACACAAAGTATCTTTGCATTATGGCCTTATAAGAGTTTACTCAAATAATTAGTGTCTTCCAAACCTCAGCACGCAGGCTGGTCACACATGAGAATAAACTTAAACATTCATATATAGGCCTTCGAGGGCCGGCTCAGTATCAATGGCTTTCGCCCGCTATTTGCCACTAGGCTCCGCAGCACCTGCAAGAAATAATCCACCGAAGCATTGTCAAACAAAAGAAACAGTCAGCTAAAGCTGACCAAATTATAACGACACCACCACTAAGCTCGGGGCGGCGATGCTCCTTCCCTGCACTTTATTATCATAGCTTAATAGTTGTGAAATTACACATCATCATAGGCATAGGCTCGCAAAGCCACACATCCCGTGCTCTCAGGGCACATTCTCGGTGAACCCGATCAAAATCCGCGGTCTCACAACCGCCCCTTGTACGACAAATATCGTGGGCATTATGGTCTTACCGACCTATGCCTAAGACCCTCCATTTATGCTAACGGCGAGTACCACGTACCTTAGGTCTCTCTAACTGAACGATATATAGCATGTACGGTTCCGCCTGACCAGTTGCTCACACTACAACGTCAATTTAAGCCATATGCGCGGGTCAAGCTTCCCCGAGTCCCAATCCGATCATACACTTTACATAACACAATTATGTGCAAGTTGGCTCCCAGACCACCAAGATGGCAGTATCACACTTCTGCCGAGTTTTCCAGGTGCACCTTGGAGTTAGTCACAAAGGTTCCCAGTTGCAATCTACCACGTAGAAAACACGAAAAACAACCATCGGCACGGAGTCTTCTCCGCCCATTCATGCAATGCAACATCACTGATCTAGACCAACTTGTTAGGGTAGGCTTCACACACCATGCCTATATCTGTTTCTCGATTACGGACTCTACATGCAAAACAGTGGGGACTATTCATGTCTACCCGAAGGAACACCTTACACTCACTGCATACTCGTGAGAGCAGGCTTCCTATGCAAAAGTAAATAGGACTTCACATGTCTAAGATGAGAATCGTTACCCTAGTATTTCTCTTTGGCGCCATGAAGATCTAGACAGATGAAAAGCACCGCAACGGCCTCGCCTCCGTAGATCCGAACTCGGCTTGCGATTTGGGGCTCCGAAGCTCCACCGGCGGCCGGAACTCTACTCCTATTCTTCCTTGCTCTTCCCTCTCTCTAAGGTATTAGAAAGAGAAAGCTCAAAGGTAAATGAGGGTTTCAACCCTATTCCCGGATATAACCCACCAAGAACAGCCCTGGACCATTGGATCCCAAAAGAAGGAAACGGACGGCCACAATTCGCACTTCTAAACAGATTCCTGGGCCGAACATAGCATGTGACACGCCCGTGTCCAAGACTGTGTGCCTAAATCGATGTCGAAACTGTCGCATCCAAACTAGGCCACGGGCTCTCGGCACGCCCGTGTCACACCTAACACGGCCGTGTCAGTCAGTACACACCCGTGTTGCGGGGCATGTTCCTCCATCGACACAGGACCAACACCAACCCGAAGAGAACACGGGTACTCAACATGCCCGTGTAGACCAATCAGTTCCACTGATAGCTTTAGCCGATAAGCTGCTTCGCCAATCTGCTCCAGAACCTCAAACGGTCCAAGGTGCTTCGGACTTAGCTTCTTCAAGCACCGTACCCGTGAGACACCCTTGAACGGCATAATCCTCAAGTACACCCAGTTGCCAACAGTGAACTCCACATTCCTATGCTTGGTGAAAGTTAGAGTTAGATCTGATATACTCTAGACGGGGGGGGGGGGGGGGGGGGGGGGGTGGTGAATAGAGTATCTTGAAACTTTTAAGGGCATTTGCTGTAAATAAAAATCAGTCCTAAGATAAAATAATCTACCACAGACACAACAAATGTGAACTAACTATCACAGACACAGCAACCTAACTATCACAGCCACATCAAGAACAAAAGAAAAAAGGTGGCAACCAGACAACACAAGAATTTTATAGTGGTTCCCCAACCTGGGTGAAAGAATTAGTTCCTAAACACCTATAGGGGGGGATGAATAGGTGTAATTCCTTTTACTTCTAAGGCAGAATATCTATTCAGTTAATTAATCAGAAACAGCTAATTTTACAGCTAACACAGCACAAAATTCACAGAATCACACAATCACAGATTGCACACAGATTTTATAGTGGTTCCCCAAGGTCTAGGTACATCCACTTTCCCCCTTCGCCAATCTAGCAGTGTGCTAGATTCAGCCTAACTTCTTTCCTTTTCCTCAGATCCACAGATCTTACAGTAGCTCAGAACCCAAACAAGGCTCCTACAACTCAGAGTGAGTCCATACTAATACAACTCAGGCAATCTGCCCTACCTCAGCCTTCAACAAGGCCTACAACTAAGAGATAACAATCTCCTACAACTCAGACTCACAGCCCTACCTCAGCCTTCAACAAGGCCTACCACTCAGATATCTAAATCTCCTACAACTCAGCCTTTATAAATCAGGCTTACAACTCAGATCTTAAAAAGATCTTACAGAAAATAGATTTAACAATCTATTTTACCACCACCCTGGTTGAGAGAGAAAGGATGGATGACTTCTTGATCAGTTCTTGGAAGAATCTGATGGCAGAGAACAACCACACTTAGCTTTCTTCAAAGCTTCTTGAATCTGAACTCAGTAGGGTTGAACTCCTTTGAAGTTGATCTTCAATCAGCTTCTTTCTTGAAATTCAGATCTCAATCTGAATCTTTCTTGGCAGACTACCTCAGAATCTGCACTTGAGGGACTTGTTGATATAAGTCCCTTTCTTCACTTCAATAGATGGAGCTCTCTCTCTCCAACTTCTTCTTTTTATTATTTATCTGTATGCATTCATTAGTTCTTATCTGTTGATAGAGTATGCCTTTATATAGACTTTATCCATGGTAACC
Source organism: Platanthera guangdongensis (assembly GCA_039583875.1). NCBI lineage: Eukaryota > Viridiplantae > Streptophyta > Magnoliopsida > Asparagales > Orchidaceae > Platanthera > Platanthera guangdongensis. Next base: position 98,027,266 of record CM077164.1, on the reverse strand, counting down.
GGCTGATCCGGTTTCTAACAAACTTCTGACAGCACTGACAACTTCAGTAGACCGGTTGGTTATGACAGCTGTCAAGTCTTGCAGTCACTTCTTGAAACTCTGTCTTTGTCAGCAAAGTGTCGAGACTGAACTTCATTATGTGTTGACACAAGTAGACAAAGTGTCGACACAAGCCTTGGTGGTGTCGACACAACTTCCTTGGTGTTGACACTGCGTCTTGACACAGCTTCTGTAGAATGTGTCGATACTAATTCTATGTGTCGACACAATCACTTCTTCTCTTTAACTTTGTTGAAACTCTGCCGTGTGTCGACACAAGTCATGTGTGTCGACACAGTTGATGTCGATAAAGTCTTCTGTGTGTCGACACTGCCTCTGTTTGTCGACACAGTTGATATCGACTAAGCTTTTCTGTGTGTCGACACTGCCTCTGTGTATCGACACAGTTGATGTCGACTATGCTTCTCTGTGTGTCGACACTGCCTCTGTGTGTCGACACAGTTGATGTCGACTAAGCATTCTCTGTGAGTCGACACTGCTTCTGTATGTCGACACAGTTTCTTCAGGTGTCGACACAGCCATTCTAAGTGTCGACACAATTAACTCCAAGTGTCGACACAGCTTTTCTCTAGTGTCAACACAAGCCTTCATAAGTGTCGACACAGTTTCTACTGGTGTCGACTCATGGACTTAGAAACTTTTTCCTACATTCTTGCATTTTCTTAACCTGCACATATAAACTCAAAACAACATCAAATACACCTTGATGCATATCATTGAGTAAGGTGAGGCTTCTTCAAATCTGGTACACATTTTCCAATGTACACAACAATCTCCCCCTATTTGGAGAAGTCATAACCCTTAGTTAATGATATACACCATTCATAACAAACACATATTATGATGCATAAAAATATTATATAACAGGGTAACTTATAAACAAAACATGTATAAAAATGACATTACAGAAGAATGATGTAAACATAATGAACATCAATCATTGTTTTGTTTAATCTTACAAAAGTTTCTTATCAATAGTGTACATAGATTTTTAACACTAAAAAAAATACATTGTCGTAAATCTATCCTAAGGCTGCTCAGCCTCTTTGATGACTATTCCTTTGCCTGATTGGATCTTGGCTTGTAGTGGAGTATCAGTATCTTCAGCTGGCTTCTTGCCCTTCAGATCCTTCTTCTTTTGTTCATCAGCTCTTATTGTTTGCCTTTCAAAATAGTGAAAAGGCTTTGGGAAATACTTGCTAGGCTCCTGAGCATTAGAAGGTAGCTTCCCAGTTTTTGCCTTTCTTCTATATTGAACAATGGCTTCCTGTCTGGCTTCATACTTTTGTCATTCTTGTGTAGAGTACCATTTGACCCTATCATGGGTCTTGTCCTTTACAGATTTCCAAGCAGTCAGTATAATATTCCTGGATGTTGGACTCCACTGCTCAAAATTAGGCTTCAACTCTGCCTGTTCTCTGAATCTCTTCTTAAATAATAGAGCTTCTTGCTCTTTATTCAAAACTGCCTCTGGCATTTCTACTTTCTCAAGGATAATATTTTGAGCACCTTCTGGAGGGCTATACATAGACTATACTTCTTGATGAATCATTTCAAAATCTGCTGGAGGGTAAATGACCTAAGCAACTTCAGGTTGGTCACCTCCAAAATAAGCAGGTTGTATACCCGACTCAGCTACATTATCATCATCACAGAGGGGTGGATATCCAAGGGTGGCTCTGATGCTATTAGATATCCATTTAGCATGATCTGAGCCAGCTTTGACTAACACTCTCTCCCCATTTATGACTTCTCTAGCAATATGATCCCTGAGGTCATCTTTCTGAAATCTGATTTGTTCATCAAGATAATTAACACCATCTTTATAGAATGACCTTAACTTCGGTAGCTGTACAGAAATAATCTTTTGAGATTGCCCAATAGCTGTTTGTACAGCAGCCAGGTCTTCTTGTAATTGCTTATCAAAATCTGCCTTGGCTTTAGCCCTTGCTTCAGTCTGGGCAGTAGCAACATTCTTTAACTCTGTAACAATCACATTATGTGATTCTGTCAGATTATCATTCATTCTAAGTTGATTCTCTAGAACATAGCCTTGTTTAACAACCATATCATCAACTTGATTCTTTATTCCTTCTTGTTGTTTTGCAAGAAAGACAACATCATTGCCACCCTTGTGGAAGCAATCTGTCATTTCCTTCTTATTTTGATTTACTTCAAATCTTATTGATTTTATATCTTGTGCTAAGGAGAATTGTAGATCTTTGTGGGTTTCAGCCATATATTTCTCCATGACAATCCTTTGTTCATCTAACTTTACATGCAATGAGATCAACAAGGAACTATAATCAGTACTGGGGCAGGTTGAGGAGCAGTTTGTAAAGCACTTTTATAATTTTGGCTTCTCCTTTTGAAAACCATCAGCTTCCTCTTTTTGGCTTCAATTTCTGCTTCATCTTCAGAAGTTGAGGTACTGGCAATTTCAACTCTTTCCTTAGGACTAGGAGGCAATTCTTGTGTAGTCCTAGGTAGCTCCCCCTGATTCCCTTGCTCCTCCCCCACAGTACTTAATTGTTCCTCCTCAATGTTAACTTGCTCCCCCTCAAAGTCTGCTTTCTCCCCCTCAAATTCGGTTTGCTCCCCCTCAGTTCTTGCTTGTACTATATCTGGAAACAACTCCTCAAGGGTGAACTCTTGTTGAGTAGGGACTTGAGGCACCACCAACTCAGGAGCATTAGTAGCAGCAGATGTATCCTCCATGATAACATCTTGTGCTTGACTGTTTAGTTGAGTTGGCTGGTCAGCATCAATCAAAGACACAATTACTGTTTCATCCTTATTAATGAAAATTGATTGATTAATTTCTTGGATTACGTCAAGTATAATTTGTGCAGCCATTTCACTTTTTAAGTGGGTTGGCTCTTCCTCAAGATGAGGCTCCCCCTGCACTTGAGCACTATCTGCAATATCTTATGCAGGAGATTTTTCAGGAATCTCTTGTCTCTCTTCATCAGGCATATCCTTAGTTAGGACCCTATCCCATCTAGATATAATCCTGATATCCATTCTCCTCATATGGTTGATCTTTGAACCAGCAGTTTGTTCCATGACTTCAGGAATTTTTCTAGCCAAGTACAGACTCATAATTCTTCCCAGATTTGGCTTCTTAATACTTTCCTTAATCTTTTCAAAAATTACTACTGACCAATCTGTGTTTATTCTGTAGATGATCCTGGTCATCAGGCTGAACATATAGGCTGAAATCCTATCATGCCCCATAGCTTGCAGAGAATGACTTTTCCAACCACTTCTGAAAGAAATTTGCCTTGTAGATTCATCCATTTTCTATTCATTGCAGACCCAATCTTCATGGTGGGATCCAATCCACACCACTGAAGTGCATCCCTAGTCTTTGATGAGGGTACTTCTACTTCTTCTTGAGTTCTTGGAAGTTGAAGAGTTTTCCTCAAGCTCTTCAAAGTAAGTTTAACCTTAGTTCCCTGAACTGTAGACTTGATCTTAAGTCCAGTAGAGTCTATAGTAGCTGCGAAATAGAATTCTAGTATTTCTTTCTTCCAAATCTTGGTAGGTTTAGATAGTAGAAATTCTAAACCATTTTCTGCAATTAGGGTTACTACTGCTTTAATTTCAGGTTCCGCATTATCAAAGGCTCATAACCTTCGTTAACACTATCTTCTAGCTTTGACGCCATTAGGGTTGAGTGAAAGCTTGGATTGAGAAGAGAGAAGTTGTCGACACAAGGTTTTGGTCTCGAAAATATGGAGAGTGTGTCAACAGAATATGTTGTTGACCTATTTATACCTTTCTAAATCATGAAGGTCAAAAGTCGCGTCAAAATTCTCTAAATGTGTCGACATAGATGAAATGTGTCGACACAGACTTCTAATGTCTCGATATCAATTCTATTTGTCTTTGTCGAGTTCGATGATCTGAGGTCGACGAATCTGCGCTCGACGATATGTGTCGATTCCGCGCTCGACGAAATCTGCATGTTTACTCTAAGTGTCGACACCACTTCTCTGAAGTGTCGACACCAATTCTCTAGATGTATCGACACCACTTTCCTGGAATGTCGACACCAATTTTCTAGATGTGTCGACACCACTTCTCTGAAGTGTCGACACCAATTCTCTAGATGTATCGACACCACTTTCCTGGAATGTCGACACCAACTATTATGTGTCGACACAGACAACTTCTGATGTCGACACAATTTTACTTAGCCAAATTTGTTAAACTAATTTATGTTCAACATACATATTTCAATTTTGAAATTGTTGAATTTAGTTTCATTTAAAGGCTTAGTAAATATGTCAGCTAGTTGTAAATCAGTACTAACAAATTCTAAAGAGTTATCTTCTTTCTCTACATGATCTCTAAGAAAATGGTATCTTATTTCTATATGCTTTATTCTACTTTGAGAAACAGGATTATGAGCAATAGAAATAGCACTAGTAGAATCACACAATAAGGGAGTTCTACTTATCTGAATACCATAATCTTCTAACTGATGTTGTATCCACAATAGTTGTGCACAGCAACTTCCAGCAGCAACATACTCAGACTCAGCTGTGGAAATTGCCACACTGGTCTGCTTCTTACAGCTCCAAGACACCAGTTTTCCTCCTAGAAATTGACAGGTGCCTGTTATACTTTTCCTATCTACTTTGCAACCTGTAAAGTCTGCATCTGAATAGCCCATTAGTAGAAAATCTCTATTCCTAGGATACCAAAGGCATAGATTGGGTGTGCCCTTAAGATATCTCAAAATCCTTTTGACAGTAGTAAGATGATATTATTTTCGGCAGGATTGGTACCTAGCACAGACACATGTAGCATACATCATATCTGGTCTACTAGCAGTCAGATATAGGAGGGAGCCAACTATTCCTCTATACAAAGTTTCATCTACAGGTTTCCCTGCATCATCTTTGCTAAGAGATGCACTTGTCCCCATTGGAGTTCTCATGGTAGTGGATGACTCCATACCATACTTCTTAATTAACTCCATGGTGAGCTTAGAATGAGATATGGACAGGCCATCATCAGTCTGTCTTACTTGGAGACCCAAGAAGAACTTAAGTTCTCCCATACTACTCATTTCAAATTTTCCTTGCATAAGTTTTGCAAACTTTCTACAAAGCTTATTCTCAGTAGAACCAAATATTATGTCATCAACATATATTTGGACTAGGATAATCTTTCCTTTGGATTCCCTAAGGAATAGAGTCTTGTCTATTTTCCCCCTTGAGAATTTGTTCTCAATGAGGAAAGTAGACAGGGTTTCATACCAAGCCCTTGGAGCTTGTTTTAACCCATACAAAGCTTTGCTAAGTCTATAGACATAAGTAGGATTGAGTGGATCAACAAAACCTGAGGGTTGCTCTACATAGACTTCCTCTTTTAAGTATCCATTTAATAATGCAGACTTAACATCCATCTGGAACACTTTGAAGCCTTGATATGCTACATAGGCTAGAAATAGCCTGATAGCTTCCAGCCTTGCCACTGGGGCAAAAGTTTGATCAAAGTCTATGCCCTCCTCCTGTCTGTATCCTTTGGCAACTAGTCTTGCCTTGTTCTTCACAATGATCCCACTCTCATCAAGCTTGTTTCTATAAATCCACTTTGTCCCTATGACATTGTGGCCCTTTGGTTTTGGAACCAAATCCCAGACCTTGCACCTTTTGAATTGATTTAACTCCTCCTGCATAGCATCAATCCAGTGAGGGTCTTGTATTGCTTCTTCAAATCTCTTGGGTTCCACTTGAGATAAGAAGCTAGAGCAAAGAATTGTGTTTAAGTTCCTGCTCCTTGTTTGTACTCCTTGTCTTGGATCACCAATGATCTGGTGTGCAGGATGATCCTTCAACTGTCTAACTGCTGGAGGTAATCTATCAGCAGTTTGACCTTCTCCAATCTCTTCATTTTGCTGCACCTCATGGTCTTTATCAGTATCTAGAGAGTCTTGTACTCCCCCTAGGCAGCAACTACCATTTTCCACATCCTGCTTTGCTGTTGGATCTTCTCTGATAGTAAGCTGGTCCATCTTCTGCTGTATACCTGGAGAGCTACAAGAACTACTTGGCAACTCACTATTAATAAGTCTAGTTTCATCAAATATGACATGAACTGACTCTTCTACAACTTGAGTAGCCAAATTGTAGACCCTATAAGCCTTACTATTGTTGTTGTACCCAACAAATATCCCATCTTGGGATTTGGAAGCAAACTTAGTTAGGTGAGTTTTGTCATTGTTAAGCACATAGCATTTGCAACCAAAGATCCTAAAATATGATAAGTTTGGTTTTCTGTCCTTCAAGTTAGTCTGAAACTTAACAAATCTGCCTGCATCTCTTCTAACAGGCAGACTGCTATTCTCCTTGACACTGATATTGTGCCAATAGTCTAAGGCATAATGGCCTATCTTGCCACAGCACCAGCACTCAAACTTATTATACCTCTTTTTAGGTATAATCTTAGATGTATTGTTTACAGCATGTCTTTTGTTTTATGCTGGGGCTTTGCCTTTCTTATTGGAATGTGCAGCCCATGCAGTTCTCTTAAAGCCTATTCCTGCCTTACCCTTCTGTGATACAAAGTCATCTATTAAGGGTAGGATAGATTTTGGCTTAGAGAAACTAGCCACAATCTCCTTCTCTTTCTGAAGTCTATTTTCCAGACTTTTAATCTGATCATTTTTGAAAGTGATTGTTCTCATTTGAATAACAGTTATGTTCTTCAATTTTGCAATCTCATTCATCTTTTGATCCAGCAGCTTCTCTGAATCAGATGCAGCAAACTTAAGAGTTGCAATTTCCTTAGCTTCATTTTTGGCCAGGTTTTTTCTTCTCTTAAGTGCCTGCAACAAATCTCCATATTCATCTATCAGCTGATGAATATCTCCTTCAAATTCAGACCCATCTTCATCTCTTGATGGAGATGCATCTGATTCTAACCCAGTGAAGTAATCAGAATCTACAGATACACTTTTTACCTTACTAGGGTCAGGATGATCCTGGAACTGATCTTCTTCAGACACTGCCATCAGTCCTTTGCACTGATGGTCTTCCTGCTCATAGATAGAGTCCAGTAATTGCATGAACTCATCCTCTTCTTCTGCAAACAAACCAATATATGCCTCAGCCTCAGATTCAGACTCTGAAGTTGATTGATCTGTCAAACTTTACTCTTTCTCTACAACCAAGGATCTCTCCTTATTGCTCTTGTGCTGAGACTTCTTCCTATTAGCAGACTCCTTCCTTTTGTTTGGACAGTCAGCCACAACATGTCCAGCTTTGTTGCAGCAATAACATATGATCTTGGATGTATTTGACTTGCTAGGCTTTGTCCCATTCCTGTCCTTCCTTGATGATTTCATCTTCTAATAATAGTCATCCTTGGCCTGAGATGAAGATGGCTTTGACTTCCACTGCTTCTTCTTTAAGAACCTCTAGAACTGCCTTGTGAATGCTCCAAAGTCTTCATCAGAATTACTGCTATCTGTACTGTGATTATCAGAATTTTCTGAAATCACTTCTGCATCTTTCTTAGGAGATGATGGTGACATTCTCCTATTCTTCCTTGTGGCTTCTACCTTGAAGGCCACTGACTTTTCTCTGTAGTCACCCTTTATATTTTTCTCTTCCTCCTTTCTGGCTAACAGCTGCATCTCAGAAGACAGCAATTTGCCAAACAGTGTTGGAGGAGAAATCTCAACAAGTCTGACCACTTCCCTTATGGCACAGATCTTAGTGTCCCAATCCTTAGTCAAAGACATAAGAAATTTGTCATTTAGCTCATAAGTACTGAATATTCTTCCATAAGACATTAGTTCATTAACAATCCTATAGAACTTCTTATAACATTCAGTTATACTTTTAGACTTAGCTTGTCAGAAACTCTCATATTCTTGATTAAGCATAGACTTTCTATCTTGCCTAACCTCTTCAGAACCCTCCATGTAGACAATCAATGTGGCCCACATCTCCTTGGAGGTTTTGCAGTGAATTAGATTCTGGAATGTTGAATCATCAATGTCACTTACTATAATATTCTGGGCTCTTTTATCCATAGTAGCAAAGATGATCTCATCCTTAGTCATCTCTGAAAAATCCTTTGGAATTCTTTGATTGGCATCAAGAATAGAAATCTTCATTGGAACATATGGTCCTTCCTTAACTGTTATGTAAATTCTGGGATCAGATGCCTCCATGAATAATCTGACCCTTTCCTTCCATATTCCAAATATTTCCTTCTTGCAGATAGGTAATTTCATTGCACCAAGTTCTTTTTGGTTTTCTCCTGAACACATTTTCTTGAACTTATTTCTGCCTTACAGATCTCACTCAGACTGTTAAGTCTATCTTTGAGGAACCTCCCTTTGATACTACTTGAAAGAATTAGTTCCTAAACACCTAGAGGGGGGTGAATTTGTGTAATTCCTTTATCTTCTAAGGCAGAATATCTATTCAGTTAATTAATCAGAAACAACTAATTCTACAGCTAACACAACACAAAATTCACAGAATCACACAATCACAGATTGCACAGAGATTTTATAGTGGTTCCCCAAGGTCTGGGTACATCCACTTTCCCCCTTCGCCTGTCTAGCAGTTTTCTAGATTCGGCCTAACTTCTTTCCTTCACCTCAGATTCACAGATCTTACAACAGCTCAGAACCCAAACAAGGCTCCTACAACTCAGAGTGAGTCCACACTCCTACAACTCAGGCAATCTGCCCTACCTCAATGTTCAACAAGGCCTACAACTCAGAGATAACAATCTCCTACAACTCAGGCTCACAGCCCTACCTCAACCTTCAACAAGGCCTACCACTCAGAGATCTAAATCTCCTACAACTCAGCCTTTATAAATCAGGCTTACAGCTCAGATCTTAAAAAGATCTTACAGAAAATAGATTTAACAATGTATTTTACCACCACCCTTGTTGAGAGAGAAAGGATGGATGGCTTCTTGATCAGTTCTTGGAAGAATCTGATGGCAGAGAATAACCACTCTTAGCTTTCTTCAAAGCTTCTTGAATCTGAACTGAGTAGGGTTGAACTCCTTTGAAGTTGATCTTCAATCAGCATCTTTCTTGAAATTTAGATCTCAATCTGAATCCTTCTTGGCAAACTGGTTCAGAATCTGCACTTGAGGGACTTGTTGATATAAGTCCCTTTCTTCACTTCAATAGATGGAGCTCTCTCTCTCCAACTTCTTCTTTTTATTCTTTATTTGTATGCATTCATTAGTTCTTATCTGTTGATAGAGTATGCCTTTATATAGACTTTCTCCATGGTAACCGACTGATCCGGTTTCTAACAAACTTCTGACAGCACTAACAGCTTCAGTAGACCTGTTGGTTATGGCAGCTGTCAAGTCTTCCAGTCACTTCTTGAAACTCTGTCTCTGTCAGCAAAGTGTCGAGACTGAACTTCGTTATGTGTCGACACAAGTAGACAAAGTGTCGACACAAGCCTTGGTGGTGTCGACACAGCTTCCTTGGTATTGACACTGCTTCTCAACACAGCTTCTGTAGAATGTGTCGACACTAATTCTGTGTGTCGACACAATCACTTCTTCTCTTTAATTTTGTTGAAACTCTGCTGTGTGTCGACACAAGTCCTGTATGTCGACACAGTTGATGTCGACAAAGTCTTCTGTGTGTCGACACTGCCTCTGTGTGTCGACACAGTTGATATCGACTAAGCTTTTCTATGTGTCGACACTGCCTCTGTGTGTCGACACAGTTGATGTCGACTATGCTTCTCTGTGTGTCGACACTCCCTCTGTGTATCGACACAGTTGATGTCGACAAAGCCTTCTCTGTGAGTCGACACTGCTTCTGTATGTCGACACAGTTTCTTCAATTGTCGACACAGCCATTCCAAGTGTCGACACAATTAAATCCAAGTGTCGACACAGCTTTTCTCCAGTGTCGACACAAGCCTTCATAAGTGTCGACACAGCTTCTACTGGTGTCGACTCATGGACTTGGAAACATTTTCCTGCATTCTTGCATTTTCTTAACCTGCATATATAAACTCAAAACAACATCAAATACACCTTGATGCATATCATTGAGTAAGGTGAGACTTCTTCAAATCTGGTACACATTTTCCAATGTACCTAACACTGGGTACATCCACTCTTCTACCACCCTAGTAGAAATTCACTGAGGTTTCTGATCAGGTGACTGCCACAAATGAGCTTTTGATCAGGTGCTCAAAAACTAATCACAAGTCTTTTGGTCAGGTGACTTGCAACCAGGAATAACTTTTGAAGGGAGTTAAAGAACCGTTTTTACAGTGGAGGTGAGAGAGTGATGGTGTCTTCTCTTTCTCAAGTACAACTAAGAAGACTTCGTGGATCTTTGATGTTAAGAAAGCTCCCCCTGAGATATTGATTTGTTCAGGAAGGTTGGAGATTTTATGCAGGGTGAGTAGGTCTTCAATCCTTTAGCCATGACAAGAAGATATCTAAGAACTTCTTGACTGATAGAGTTGATGTTGTCCTTGAAGAATCCTGGAATGGACAAGGAAGAAGACTCTTGATTTGAATGGTTCTTCTTCTTCTTCTTCAGCTTGTTGTTCTTTCTCTAGTCTCGGACTTCTAGTTTCTTGACTGTTGTATTGCTTGTTCTCTTTTTTAAAAATCCTTGATCACTGTCTGTGTATGTCTATTTATCTATCTCTTACTTCTATCGAGAGGGAAAAGGAAAAAATCCTTTTATATTTCCATGAAGTCTTCCTTCTGAATTTTGAATTTCTTTCCAGCATTGATTACTGACGGCCTGGAGAATATCTGCATTTATTGGTTTCCCCAACTATCCCATTGAAAATCGGCAAGTAATAATCCTGATGAATGCCATAATCAATGATGTGTCTAATTTTAATATTCAGAGAATGTTAAGCAATGATTACTCAGGAATTATTGCAATAAAATGAGGACAGATGGAGGGAAGATATCCAAGTCTGGATCTGCACAGAAGTCGTCGAGCAGAGAACGAATTCGTCGAACTAGGTACAGAGTTTGTCGAATTGAGAAGTTATGTTCGTCGACCAGGTAACTACTTTTCCATAACCTTGCCAATTCATTGTATCAAGATCGTCGAGCTGAGAATCTAAGTTTGTCGACTAGAGTTCAGTTTCTGGACTTAGAATATTGAGATGTTTCTGGACTAGATTGTTGAAGTAGTGCATCCAGAAATCGTAGACCTGAGAACTAAGTTCGTTGAGCTCAGCTCAGAGAATTGTCTCTGAGTTTGTCGCGCTGAGCACGACTTTCGTCGAGCTGAGTTCGACGAACGTCGAAATCATTTTCTGAGTCTTTGAAATTTCTCTAAATCTTGAGTCTTCTGCAGTCTATTGATGGCTGGTCCATGTAGTGTTGACTCTATGGACATTGCCTAGACTCTAGGACACAAACATGACCCTGGCTATACAAGTTGGGTCAAACATCCTAGTTTAGTTAATCTGGCCCAAATCCAACCAGGGATCCAACACTTGGCATTACAGTACTTAGCTTGCCGGTCCTGAGCAATTAACAATCTTTCTCGAATGGTTCGTACCAACGAGGTTGCATCATCCACTTCTTACATCTTATACAGCTTCGACTCACCCGTTTCCAACCATGACAATGGCGTACGACATCTCCTACCATAAAGGGCCTCGAAGGGTGCCATTTTTAAATGCTTGCATGGTAGCTATTGTTATAAGCGAATTCCACCAAGTACAGGTGATCTTCCCACTGCTTCCCGAAATCCAAGACACACATGCGAAGCATGTATTCCATCATCCTATTGACTCTCTCGGTCTGACCATCCGTGTGCGAATGAAAGGCCGTGCTGATACTCAGCTTTGTTCCCAGCATCTTTTGCACCAACCTCCAGTCATTTGACGTTAACCGCCCATCTCGGTCACTCAAGATGCTGCGGGGCACACCGTGAAACCGCACAATGTTATCTACATACAGTTTTGCCAATTTCTATACAGAATCATCCTTCCTATGCGGAATGAAGTGCGACACTTTCGTCAAACGATCTACGATCACCCAGATGGCGTTGTTTCGCTTCTGCGACCTTGGCAACCCATGCACAAAGTACATTGTAATATCAACGAACTTCCACTCTGGGATAGGCAAGGACTTCAAGAAACCTCCAGGCTTCTAGCACTCTGCCTTCACTAAGGCGCATGTTTGACACTACGCCATGTACAGTGCCACATCCTTCTTAAGTCCCGGCCACCAGAACAATTTCTTCATATCACGGTACATCTTCATGCTCCCTGGGTGAATCGAGTACTTGGTATGATGAGTCTCGTACATCAATTCCATCCATAGTTTGCCCATATTTGGGATGCACGGACGACTGTCCTTCCATAACAATCCATCCACAACATCAAATTGGGAATTTGACCCATCCAAAGCCTCAACCATGATTTGCTTCATGTGGCCATCCAAATCTAGAGCCTGCCGAATCCGATCAGCCAGGTCATACTGAACTTCTGTGCCAGTTCAATAGCACTTCAACACTAGTCTGCTTGTCAATGCAAGAGATCTCTAATGCCTCCAACTCCCGAACCAAACACTCGTCATGAACCAACAACTAGTTGGCTTGCGCTGGGGCCCTGCGACTCAATGCATCTGCAACCGCATTGACTTTTCCAGGCACAAAATGAATCTTGAATGTGTAGTCCCCCAGGAACTCCATCCATCTCCGCTGCCACATGTTCAGATCCTTCTTATCCAATAAGTACTTCAGGCTCTTGTGGTCGGTATAGATATCGACCTTCACACCGTACAAGTAATGCCTCCACAGCTTCAGGGCAAATATCACGGCCGTTAACTCTAAGTCATGGACCGGATAATTCCTCTCATGCACTTTCAGCTGAAGGGAGCCATAAGCTATCACACTTCCATGCTGCAGTAGAACACAACCCAAAACACTGCCCGAAGCATCGCTGTAGATCTCAAAGCCTTCGGTACCACTCGTCGAACTTAGAACAGGCGCCTTGGTCAACCGACTTTTCAACTCTTCGAAAGCTCGTGCGCACTCATGCGTCCAAACAAACTTCTACTCTTTCCTCGTAAGAGTCGTGAGGGGTAACCCTATCCACGAGAAGTTCTCCACGAAGCGTCTGTAATAGCCGGCAAGCCCCAAAAAACTCCGGACTTTCGCTAGCGTAAATAGCACAGGTCACTCCCGTATAACAATTATCTTCCCCGGATCCACCGCAATTCTCTCTCCACTAACTATGTGACCAAGGAACGCTACTAAGGACAACCAAAACTTGCATTTGGAGTGTAACACCCCCTATCAGTCACATAGCATATAACAGTAGGTCCGGCCGGGGCCCGACGCCGTATGCCACAGACAGACCGGGTGGTTACTCATGGAAACCATCCAACCAATCAACGTCCTACACAGAGCATTCTAGCGGAAGCAGTTTATAAAAGTTGCAATAAAGAACCCAGCATTAAAGCATGAATGTCCACTAATCCAAAATAGGAATGTATACAAATACCAACGTAAGCCTTAAGGCCTTACAAAATGTTTCACTTGATATTACATGATTTACAAACCACGGCACGCAGGCCGGTCATACATGAATAAAACAGTAAACACTTCCATTTGGGCCTTCAAGGGCCGGCTTCGCAAAAAGGGTTTTAGCCTGCTATTGACCGCTTGGTCCAGCAGCACCTGCAAGCAACAAACCACCACACGGTGGCAAAACAAGGCAACGGTCAGCAATGCTGACCAAATTATAACGATCCCGCCCCCAGCTCGGGACGGCGATGCTCCTTCACTGCATTTCATTAGCATAAGCGAGCAATATATAAATATAGTCATTTCATCACATACGTTGGCTCTCCCGGCCACACGCCCCGTGCTCGCAGGGCACATTCTCGGTGAACCGGTCGATGTCACGTCAATTAAAGCCATAGACATTCCGGACTCACCACCGCCACTATGACGGCCAAACCTATGAGCAATTTGTCTTCTCGGCCTGGGTCACGACAATTTAAGCCATCGACCGCCGAAGACCCTAGTCTATGCCAACGGCAAGTGCCACGTGCCTTTAGGTCTCTTTAACCGAACGACATAGAACGGGTACGGTTCCATCTAACCCGTGCTCACATCGCAACGACAATTTAAGCCATTTGCGCGGGTCAAACATCCACCGTGTCCCATTTCCATCACAATGCACATAACCCGGTTATGTTCAAGTTGGCTCTCGGGCCACCAAGTTGGCAAGATCTCGCATCCGCCCAGTTTTCCGGGTGCACCTTTGGGTTAATCACCAAGGCTCCCTGCTGCAATCTACCGCGTAGAAAACCCGAAAAATAACCAATAGCACGGAGTCTTCTCCGGCATTATGCAATGCAACATCACTGATCCAGACCAACATGTCCGGGTAGGCTTCACACATCATGCCTATGTCCGTTCTCGCTTACGGACTCTAAACAATGGGGACTTCACATATCTACCCGAAGGAACGCCTCCAACTCTCCGCAAACTCGCGAGAGCGGGCTTCCTATGCAAAGAAGGAGAGCTACTCATGCTCAAGAAGAGAATCGTTACCCTAGCGTTCCTCTTTGGCGCCATTGAAAAGTAAGCGGATGAAAAGCACCGCACTAGCTTTGCCTCCGTGGATCCGGAGTCGGCTCGCGATTCATAGCTTCGAAGCTTTTCCAATGGCCGGATCTATCTCCTTCTTCCTTCCTTGGCTCTCCTCTCTCTCTATGGTTTTAGAAAGATAACAACTTAAGAAAAGTGAGGGTTTCTAAGTCCAATCCCTGGTATATCCCTTCAGGAACAACCCCCAGCCGTTGGATCCCAAAATAAAGAAACGAACGGCTTTGATTTGGGACTGAAATGCCTAATCTGGACCGAACACGGCCTGGCACACGCCCTTGTCCAGGGCCGTGTGCCTCATTTGCCGTCAAAATCGGCTCGCCTGGAACAACACACGGGTATCGAACACACCCGTGTTCGACCTGACACGCCCGTGTTCCATGTGACACGGCCGTGTGGCCGGCCGTGTACCCCTATCATTTTTCCCCGAAAACAACCCGAGCACTGCACGGGTTCTAGGACAGGCCCGTGTCCTTCCCGTGTCACCTCAACATGCCTGGACCCAGGCCGTGTACACGGTCTCGGCACTCGACACTTCGTCGAGCGAAGATCGTCGACCTGATGACACGGCCTTGGACACGCCCGTGTCCTAGGCCGTGTGCCTTGTCTCGACACAATGTCGAGACCAAAGTGTCGACTTCCCGGGACGAGTGTCGACACGGGTTGACACGCCCAGCGACACGCCCGTGTCGCATGCCGTGTGCCATGTCTCGACACTTCGTCGAACGCAGAGTGTCGACTTCGCGGCTAAGTGTCGACACCAGCTTGACACGCCCTGGGACACGCCCATGTCCCAGGCCGTGTGTCTGCAGCCAGAACCCAAAACTGGCCCAAAATGTTCCCCGTCGCTCTTTGGAGTTTCGGGGCGTTACAACTCTCCCCCTCTTAAAAGAATTTCGTCCTCGAAATTACATAAAGGAAAGACATGTACAAAACCAAAATTTGTACCTGAGCGGAACAACTCCGGATACTCGTCAAGCATAGTCTGCTCTCGCTCTCAAGAGAGCTCCTCATGACAGCAATTGTCCCACCGGACCTTGACCATCCTGATCTCTTTATTGCGTAGCCGCTTGACCTCCGAATCCTCAATCCGCACGGGCCTGACCTTTGTCGTCAGCCCACTATCCACCGACACTTGATCAACCACGATCACTTGCGTAGGCTCTTGCACCGCCTTCCGAAGCACCGAAATATGGAATACATCATGTAAACCACTAAGCTCCACTGAGAGCTTCAACCGATAGGCCGCTTCACCAACTCGCTCCAGAACCTCAAACGGTCCAAGGTACCTCGGGCTTAGCTTTTTAAATCGCCGCACCTGCGAGACACCCTTGAACGGCTTGATCCTTAAGTATACATAATCGCCCACAGCGAACTCCACGTTCCTGTGCTTGGCATTATAGTACTTTGCTTGCCGGTCCTGAGCGATTAACAACCTCTCCCGAATGGTTCTCACCAAAGAAGTAGCATCCTCCACTTCCGACCGCTTATACAACTTTGACTCGCCCGTTTCTAACCAAGACAACGGCGTGCGACTTTTTCTACCATATAGGGCCTCGAAAGGCGCCATCTGAATACTCGCTTGGTAGCTATTGTTGTATGCGAACTACACAAAATAAAGGTCGTCCTCCCATTGCTTTCCAAAATCCAAGACACACATGCGGAGCATGTCTTCCATGGTTCTATTGACCCTCTCGGTCTGCCCATCCGTTTGCGGATGAAAGGCTGTGCTGAATTTCAGCTTTGTTCCCAACATTTGCTGCACAAGCCTCCAATCATTGGACGTGAACCGCCCATCTCGATCACTCACGATGCTGCGGGGCACACCATGAAGCCGCACTATGTTATCCACATAAAGCTTTGCCAACTTCTCCACCGGATCATCCTTCCTATGCGGAATAAAATGCGACACCTTCGTTAACCGATCAACAACCACCCAAATGGCGTCGTTCCCCTTTTGCGACCTTGGCAAACCGTGCACAAAGTCCATAGAGATGTCGTCAAATTTCCACTCCGGAATAGGCAAGGACTTAAGAAATCCTCCCGTCTTTTGGCACTCCGCCTTCACCAAGGCGCAAGTTTGGCACTTCACTACGTATAGCGCCACATCTTTCTTCAAACCCGGCCACCAAAACAGTTTCTTCACATCACGGTACATCTTCGTGCTCCACGGGTGAATCGAGTACTTGGTATGGTGTGCCTCGTACAACGACTTCACCCGCAAATTGCCCACACTTGGGACGCACAGACGACCGTCTTTCCAAAGTAATCCGTCCTCCACGACGAATTGGGAATTTGACCCATCCAGAGCCTCTACCATGAACTGATTCATATGAGCATCCATATCCAAAGCATGTCGAATACGATCAGCCAGGTCATATTGGACTTCAGTCTAATTCAGAACTGCTTCAGCACTTGATTGTCTATCCACGCAAACAATCTCCAACGCCTCCAACTCCCGCACCAACCGCTCATCATGCACCGATAGCCAATTGGCTTGAGCTGGGGCTCGGCGACTCAATGCGTCCGCAACCGCATTCCCTTTACCAGGCGCGTAGTGGATCTTGAATGTGTAGTCCCCCAGGAACTCCATCCATCTACGCTGCCGCATATTCAGATCCTTCTGATCAATAAGATACTTCAGGCTCTTGTGATCGGTGTAGATATCAATCTTCACACCGTACAAATAGTGTCTCCACAGCTTCAAGGAAAAAATCACGGCCGCTAACTCCAAGTCATGGACCGGATAATTCCTTTCATGCACTTTTAGCTGTCTGGAGCCATAAGCTATTACACTTCTGTGTTGTAGTAGCACGCAACCCAAACCGCTGCCCGAAGCATCACTATAAATCTCATAGCCTTCGGTCCCACATGGCGAACTCAGCAAAGGCGCCGTGGTCAACCGACACTTCAACTCCTCAAAAGCTCGCGCGCACTCCGGCGTCCAAACAAACTTATGCTCCTTCCTCGTCAAAGTAGTGAGAGGTAACGCTATACATGAGAAGTTCTCTACGAAGCGCCTATAATAGCCGGCAAGCCCCAAAAAGCTCCGGACTTCCACTACCGTAGCAAGCTCAAGCCACTCCCGTATATCAACAATCTTCGCCGGATCCACAGCAATACCCTCTCCACTTACTATATGACCGAGGAACGCCACTGAGGATAGCCAAAACTCGCACTTCGAGAACTTGACATACAACTGATTCCTCCTTAGCGTCTCCAGAACCAAATGAAGATGCTTGAAGTGATCTTCCTCACTTTGCGAGTACACCAAAATATCGTCGATGAAGACGATCACGAAATGGTCTAAGTACTCCCTGAAAGTCATGTTCATCAAATCCATGAACACTGACGGTGCATTAGTCAGCCCAAACGGCATGACCGTAAACTCATAATGCCCGTATCTCGTACTAAACGCTGTCTTCGGGATATCACTCTCCCTTATTCGCAGCTGATAGTACCCAGCCTTGAGATCCAACTTCGAGTACACCGTCGACCAGACTAACTGATCAAAAAGATCATCAATCCGGGGGATCGGGTACTTGTTCTTCTCCGTCAGCTTGTTAAGCTCCCTATAATCAATACATAGTCTCAAGCTTCCGTCCTTCTTCTTAACAAAGAGGACCGGTGCGCTCCAAGGCGAAGAACTCGGGCGCACATACCCTTGCTCCAACAACTCTTGCAGTTGAACTTTCAGCTCTGTCATTTCCTTAGGCGCTAGCCGATAAGGAGATCGTGACACAGGCCTTGCACCTGGCACTTGCTCAATCGTAAAATCTATCTCCCGCTGAGGCGGGGCTCCAGGAAGATCTGCGGGGAACACATCAGGGTATTCCAATACCACTAAAATACTATCCAACGCGGGCTTCGGCTTCGCAACTTCCACTAGTGTAAAGAACAGTTCTGCACCGGCACGAACCGCCTTCACCACCTGAAGAGTAGACATCAACGTCTTGCTCGACCCCTTTAAGCCCGTAAAAGTCTTCTCACGACTTGCTCCCAGCTTGACTTCCTTCCGACCGCAATCGATATAGGCTTGCTGCTCCGAGAGCCAGTCCATGCCAAATATAACGTCGAACTCCACCAACGGGAGTAAAGACGCCTGCAGGTCGAACTCCTAATTCCCAATACGAATCTTAACATCGCAGATCCTATCCGCTCGCATCGAACACCCATTGAGCAACAACACATCCAACTTATCCTTCGCCATCAAAGAAGGGACTCTGATGCGTGATATAAATCCTTCGGAAAAGAAGGAGTGTGAAGCTCCCGTATCGAAGAGTGCACGTGCCGGATTTTCACAAATCAATACAAATCCTAAACAAGCAGTGGTAAGGTAACATGTGCATAACAAGTATTTAAAGAAATTGACTTCCTATAAATTAAACCGTACCTGTCACCACATCAGCTTGTTTGATGGCCTCCTGTTGGCCAAGATTATAGACCCTCGTTTGGGCCGGAGCATAGTGGGATGCGGTCGACTCCACCGCCTTGCCCTTCTCTTCATAAGTAGCTCCCGGCCTTCTCTCGGACTTTGCATGTCCGCTCCAACAGTCACGGGCAAGATGCCCTGTCTTTCCACAAGTACAACACGCACCCGGGGTCCGACCCGTAGTCGCCCCAGAAGCGCCAGAAGGAGCTGGACCCGAAGTCCTATGCTTCTTGAAAGACCTCCGATAGCCGGCCTTTGAAGTAGTCGACACTTTAAATTAAGATTTCCTATCACTCAAGCTTTTCTTTGCTTGCACATTCTTCATGTCCTTCTCCAAGGACCGGGCAGTATTGACCAAGGTTAAGAAACCCTGCGTCATTGGCCCCGAAAGTAGTAATCTCAACTCATCTCTGAAGCCTTCGTAGAAGCGATTAGTCTTGCGCTCCTCATCCACGATGGTGGAGCTAGCATATCGACTCAAACGAGTAAACTCGCGGAGATATTCATCCACGCTCCTCTCACCCTAAACCAGCTTCAGAAACTCATTCTCCAACGCTATCTTCTGCGTCGAAGGGAGGTATTTAGCCAAGAACAATCTCGAGAACTCCTCCATCGAGACATCAACAAGTTGCCTACCTCTCAACAAGTGCAGCTCCAATCCTTCCCACCACATTCTCGCTTCACCGTCCAGAAGGAACGTAGCGATGGTGGTCATTTGCCACTCCTCCGTCTCCGTTGCTGTCATGACTCTCTTCACCCTGGAGAGCCAGTCTTCAGCCTGAGATGGGGTTCCCAACCCCGAGAATAACGGAGGGTTAAAGCTCATTACATGCTTAAGCTGCCTCTCGGTTGCCCTCCTTGGCACCACCGGTTCCATAACCACTTGGTCCACTCTCCTCGGCTCAGCCTCTCGAAGAGGTTCCTGCTCCATCACAGGAGCGGGCCGCTGCGTTTGCCTTGCAGGCTGTGCATTTATCACGGCCAACACCGCTTCAGCCACCAATCGTATGTTCTCAGCCGATAGAGGTGTTGTAGGAGAAACCTCTGGTGCACTGCTAGCCTCAGAAACTCGGCGTTCTGACGGCCCAACACCACTTCTGGTCAACTATAGTGGTACAAAACACCGTTAAGCGACCAAATAAAATTGCAAACATCAATTATAGGAACACGCAGGTTCCTCAAATACGAGTATTTTCATTCCTAAGTGTACATTCATGGGTTCTTTTACTGTTATAACGATGACGCACACAATGTGCTCACCACCCCTTAAAAAGAATTTGCCCACGAATTCATCTTAAGCCCGACCAAAACCAGTAGTCTGATACCAAATTGTAACACCCCCTATCAGTCACATAGCATATAGCAGCAGGTCCGGCCGGGGCCCGACGCCGTATGCCACAGAAAGACCGGGTGGTTACTCATGGAAACCATCCAACCAATCAACGTACTACACAAAGCATTCTAGCGGAAGCAGTTTATAAAAGTTGCAATAAAGAACCCAGCATTAAAGCATGAATGTCCACTAATCCAAAATTGGAATGTATACAAATACCAACGTAAGCCTTAAGGCCTTACAAAATGTTTCACTTGATATTACATGATTTACAAACCACGGCACGCAGGCCGGTCATACATGAATAAAATAGTAAACATTTCCATTTGGGCCTTCGAGGGCCGGCTTCGCAAAAAGGGCTTTAGCCCGCTATTGACCGCTTGGTCCGGCAGCACCTGCAAGCAACAAACCACCGCACGGTGGCAAAACAAGGCAACGGTCAGCAATGCTGACCAAATTATAACGATCCCGCCCCCAGCTCGGGGCGGCGATGCTCCTTCCCTGCATTTCATTAGCATAAGCGAGCAATATATAAATATAGCCATTTCATCACAGACGTTGGCTCGCCCGGCCACACGCCCCGTGCTCTCAGGGCACATCCTCGGTGAACCGGTCGATGTCACGTCAATTAAAGCCATATACATTCCGGACTCACCACCGCCACTATGACGGCCAAACCTATAAGCAATTTGTCTTCTCGGCCTGGGTCACGACAATTTAAGCCATCGACCGCCGAAGACCCTAGTCTATGCCAACGGCAAGTGCCACGTGCCTTTAGGTCTCTTTAACCGAATGACATAGAACGGGTATGGTTCCATCTAACCCGTGCTCTCATCGCAACGACAATTTAAGTCATTTGCGCGGGTCAAACATCCACCGAGTCCCATTTCCATCACAATGCACATAACCCGGTTATGTTCAAGTTGGATCCCAGGCCACCAAGTTGGCAAGATCTCGCATCTGCCCAGTTTTCCGGGTGCACCTTTGGGTTAATCCCCAAGGCTCCCTGCTGCAATCTACCGCGTAGAAACTCGAAAAACAACCAATAGCACGGAGTCTTCTCCGGCATTATGCAATGCAACATCACCGATCCAGACCAACATCTCCGGGTAGGCTTCACACATCATGCCTATGTCCGTTCTCGCTTACGGACTCTAAACAATGGGGACTTCATATATCTACCCGAAGGAACGCCTCCAACTCTCCGCAAACTCGCGAGAGCGGGCTTCCTATACAAAGAAGGAGAGCTACTCATGCTCAAAAAGATAATCGTTACCCTAGCGTTCCTCTTTGGCGCCATTGAAAAGTAAGCGGATGAAAAGCACCGCACTAGCTTTGCCTCCGTGGATCCGGAGTCGGCTCGCGATTCGGAGCTTCGGAGCTGAGGCAATGGCCGGATCTAGCTCCTTCTTCCTTCCTTGGCTCTCCTCTCTCTCTAAGGTTTTAGAAAGATAACAACTTAAGAAAAGTGAGGGTTTCTAAGTCCAATCCCGGGTATATCCCTTCAGGAACAACCCCCAGCCGTTGGATCCCAAAATAAAGAAACGAACGGCTTTGATTTGGGACTGAAATGCCTAATCTGGACCGAACACGGCCTGGCACACGCCCGTGTCCAGGGCCTTGTGCCTCATTCGCCGTCAAAATCGGCTCGCCTGGAACAACACACGGGTATCGAACACGCCCGTGTTCGACCTGACATGCCCGTGTTCCATGTGACGCGGCCGTGTGGCCGGCCGTGTACCCCTATCATTTTTCCCAGAAAATAACCCGAGCACTGCACGGGTTCTAGGACACGCCCGTGTCCTTACCCGTGTCACCTCAACACGCTTGGACCCCAGGCCGTGTACACGGTCTCGACACTCGACACTCCGTCGAGCGAAGATCGTCGACCTGATGACACGGCCTTGGACACGCCCGTGTCCTAGGCCATGTGCCTTGTCTCGACACAATGTCGAGACCAAAGTGTCGACTTCCCGGGACGAGTGTTGACACGGGTTGACACGCCCTGCGACACGCCCGTGTCGCAGGCCGTGTGCCATGTCTCGACACTTCGTCGAACGCAGAGTGTCGACTTCGCGGCTAAGTGTCGACACCAGCTTGACACGCCCTGGGACACGCCTGTGTCCCAGGCCGTGTGCCTGTAGCCAGAACCCAAAACTGGCCCAAAACGTCCCCTGTCGCTCTTTGGAGTTTCGGGGCGTTACATGGAGAACTTGGCGTACAGTTGATTTTTCCTCAGCATCTCCAACACCAAATGCAGATGCTTAAAGTGATGCTCCTCACTCTGCGAGTACACCAATATATCATCGATAAAGACGATTACGAAGTGGTCTAGGTAATCTCTGAAAGTTCTGTTCATCAGATCCATGAACACTGACGGCGCATTAGCCAGCCCAAACGGCATGACCGCAAATGCATAATGCCCGTATCTTGTGCTGAATGTTGTCTTGGGGATATCACTTTCCCTTATCCTCAGCTGATAATACCCGGACTTCAGATCCATTTTCGAGTACACCGATGACCAAACTAACCGATCAAACAGATCATCAATTCTTGGGATCAGGTACTTGGTCTTCTCCGTTAACTTATTCAGTACTCGATAATCGATACAGAGTCGCAAACTTCCGTCCTTATTCTTCATAAAAAGGACCAGTGCGCTCCAAGGCAATGAACTTGGACGCACATAACCCTATTCCAACAACTCCTGAAGTTGAACCTTCAGCTCCGCCATCTCCTTAGGCGCTAATCGATATGGAGAGCGTGACACAGGTTGGCACCTAGCACTAGCTTAATAGTGAAATCTATCTCCCGGTGAGGTTGGGCTCCAGGGAGATTGCTAGGGAACACATCAGGGTATTCAGATACCTTTAGGATGCAGTCCAAAGTAGGCTTAGGGTTCGAAGCCTCCACTAGCGGGAAAAACAACTCTGCACCAGCATAAACTGCCTTAGCCACCTGAAGAGCAGACATCAAAGTCTTACTCGACCCTTTCAAGCCCGTAAATGTCGTCTCACGACCAGTTCCCAACTTGACATCCTTGCAATTGCAATGAATATATGCCTTCTACTCCGAGAGCCAGTCCATACCAAATATCACGTCGAACTCCACCAGCGGCAGTAACGATGCTTGCAAGACGAACTCCTGACTCCTAATACGTATCTTTACGCCACAGACACTGTAACATCCCATTTCCAACTAGACCCCTAAGAGTGGTTTTGGTTATGACTAGGTCATGACAAAACCCTAGGAAGCTACAAATGGGCCAAGAGATAGAAGGCCAAGGTGAGGATCACCATGATCTGCCTATGACACAACCTCATCACCAAACCTAGGGTTTGACCTTAGGGCTTCACCATGACTCCATGACCCCACCACAACATCACGAACCCATTAGAGGATCCACTAGAGCTTTAATGGTCCATTGGAGTCAACCCCAGGTGGCCAATTTGACCTAGGACCACCATAGGCCTAAATAGGGCAAGGTGCCCTAATCAAGGGCAGTTGACCTCTAATGTGCCCAACTAACCCTACCAAGGACTTCCTAGACCTAAAGTGAGGTCAATGGGTCTCTTAGGACCCAAGAAGGGGAGCCCAAAGGGTTAAGTTGACCAAAGTCAACTCTAACCCTAAGTGGGTAAACGTAACCTACATTGGGTCAAACTGACCTACACAAGGGCCAATTGAAGTTACCTTAGCCAAGTGGACCACACCCAAGCCCTCATAACCCTAGTGAGAGGTCAATGGGTCACCAAGGACCCACTGGGACCAATCAAAAAGGCTAAGTTGACCAAAGTCAACTCTAGCCCTAAAGTAATCAAGGTACCCTGCTTAAGGGTCAAGTGACCTCCAAAGGGCCAAGACAACCCAACCTAGACCTTAGTAGAGGCCAATGGGTCACCAAGGACCCATTAGGGCCAACCTCAAAGACCAAATTGACCAAGGTCAACCATGTCAAAGTTTAGGTCAATTTAGCCCAAATGGGCTAACTCAAGCTCAAGCACAATTCACTTGGGCTAACCTTTCTTTGATGGGTGAAATGAGCGTGTGGGCTGCCATTGAGTTAGCTAGGAGCAAATTTTCAGCTTGGTATGAAGGAGAGAGAAAAATCCACCTAAGGGAAGAGAGAGAAAGTGAAAGAGATAATGGAGGAAGACT
The DNA here is from genome assembly GCA_039583875.1 of Platanthera guangdongensis. Classification (NCBI taxonomy): domain Eukaryota; kingdom Viridiplantae; phylum Streptophyta; class Magnoliopsida; order Asparagales; family Orchidaceae; genus Platanthera; species Platanthera guangdongensis. The sequence continues at coordinate 98,002,666 of CM077164.1, read as the reverse complement.
TTGAGTTCTCGTTCCCCTTCCCCAACCTCTCATTCATTGCTTTAAGACCAGGAATGCATCCCCAATCCAACCAGCTACTCCTTGACTGGCTGGAGCCAGCTTTTTCCGCCTACCTACCATGGCCGCCAAGCTTGACCAAGAGCAAATAATGGTAAGCAGCCTACAACTACCTAACTCCCCCAATTCTCCTTCTTAAAACCTTCACTGTACTCCAAGGAGTCATTTCCACCACTAACCCGAAGGAGCCAAGCAATTCCACAGTGCAGTTGCAGAAATCCGACCACCACCACCACCAAAATGGTTTCCCGGCGATCGGCAAGGCTACAGCCGCCCACCAAGGTCCTCCTCCACTCCTTCCATGGTTAGTTCTTAGGGATCATTAGGTCCAAGGTTCGGGCTCAATTGAGCCCGATCCAATTTCATTTTTTTCTGGTTTTTCCATGGAAATCCACATCTCGGGATCGTCGGAAAACGGCTTTCCAGCGGCCAAGCTGCCGCCTGGCGATGGCCACCACCTCAACGGAGGTGGTGGTGGCGGTGCCCGGCCGGGGAGGTGGCCGGATCGCCGGCGGCAGCGCTTGGAAGGAGTTCCAGGCGGGAGAAATCCCGACCGTTGGCTGAACGGGGAAGATGAAGGGATCCCGTCAAATACATGCCAAGATTCGTGCAGGGGATGCATTAAACTATAGGCTTCATATATTTTCATTTGATTTCTGTCACACCTAATATAATTAATGTTTTTAATTTTTAAAAATAGTTAGAAGCTCTGCATGAGAAAATGGTCAACATATGATTTGTAGTGCTTTGGGTCTACTATATTTTAAAATTGGTTTGAACCAATTTGGGTGCCTGTTTTGACCAGGGCACCCATTTTGGTGGACCTACACCTAGGGCTAGGCAGAAATTAAACTGAGTGCCCCCACTTCATATTTGGATCAAATGATTTGAAATTTGGGCAGGGAGTCCCCCTAAAACATATCTAGGGCTGCCCAAAAATGGGAATTTTTGGGGACAATTTTTCTATAGTTTTTGAAATTATTTAATTTCACTAGGATAATTTAATTAGGTGGTCTAATGACCTCTAAACTATCCCTAATTTTGGTGAGTGGTCCCTGGCCTCATGTTATGTATCTGTATAAAGTTTAACCTAATTTGTATGTGTTTTGAATAGTTATTGACCTAACCCTAATTTTACCTTAATGAGGGTATTTTGGTCAGAAAGTGCACTTTTGATTTTGAGTGACCAAATCACCTCCACAGAGGCTGCAATTTGGGCCACTGACTTGGTATGGAATTTAGCACCTCCCCATGGAATGTGGGGTAGATTGGAATTGATTTGCCCTAAGATCCTAGGCCAAACCCTAAGGAAGGACCTTTGTGCTTTGTGAAGGGCATGAGTCCGAAACACCTTGGATGAACTTGAAATTTTGTATGGAGGGTCCTAGGGTAGATAAAACCCTCTGGTAAGAATCTTAAAGGATTTTGAAAAGGGTAGGGCCCACAAAACCCTATTCCTAGCTTAGGTCATAAAACTTGTAGTGCTAAATTAGGTTAGCAAAACTCCATGAAATATAATGAAATTTTGGTAGTGTGGGCATAAGGATATATTGAGCCTCTGGTAATTTTTTTGGGAATTTTGGACCAATATTTTTAGCACTTCAATTGTGTTGGGTATCGTATCCACAACGTACCTGATTTGAAGAAGCCTCTGAACAAGCTAAGGTAAATAAACAATGTATTTGATAAAATATTTTAAGTTGTGCTTGCAGTTATTCCACGCTAAGTGCACTCCAATGTCAGGGTGCAGTAGGTCAATATACACGGGTCTGCACGACGTAATCCCTCGTTGAGCAGATCAGTGTGTTGGCCTACGTGTACTCTCTCTATTGGAGTGTACTTATTTTCAAGTACAGGGCGATGATAATGCAAGAGCAGACAAGGAGCAAGGATGAGTCAAAGAGCAGCTCATAGGCGGAAAGACGAAAAATCATCCAAGTACTATTCGACGAGAATCACCAAGTGATTCTCGCCGATTCGGTGAGAATCACTGGTTGATTCTCGCCGTCTCTATCCGGCTACATTAAAGCGTGCAAATCTGGCGCTAAGTCATAATCGTCGAGAATCATCAAGTGATTCGGCGAGAATCACTAGTGATTCTTGCCGAATCGTCGAGAATCACCGGCTAATTCTCGCCGACCCGTCGAGAATCACCTTCGATTCTCACCGAATTTGACTTGGGCAATTTTCTGGATACCACTGGACCGGATCAAATGTTAAGGCTCTGTTTTGAACCGGAATTAGGGTTTCTTCAGATGGGACCCATAACGGTCATAAAGAAGTATTCTACCGTATAAATACACCCGTATTTTGAACAGCAAAAGAAAAAGAGAAGACACAGAAAAACGAAGCCGAGCCGCCGACCTTGACCTAGATCGCGAAATCCGCTCCGCCACCGTCGCCGCTTGTGCTAGTAGATCGCCGGCTTTGATCGAGGTTGCTTCCAGATCTCCCGGTGACAGAAGCTTAGCCAAGCATAGCGTCTCACGCGTCTAACCAGAGATCCTTTGTCTCTTGATTCGTTGATCGGGAAAACCTTCCCCTTCCGAATCGATTGAGACGATCGATCCTTGTGTGACCATTGGTAGACCTTGCTAGCTTTGCTATGAAGATTGAGTCTCCAAAGTACAGCAGCGACACACCATTGTCGTCGCCGATTCCGAGAACCAAGCTGCCGCCCTTCTTGCCGCCGCCGGTTTCAGGGAGATTCTCTCCAAGAGAGATCTAGGGTTGTGTACTCTTCATTGACTTCAAGAACACGTCATCGAACAAAGAGGGACACCTTAGTCTCCAAAAGTTGTTTGTATTTCTTATACATTCTAGTTTCATTTTTGTTGTAAAGGAACGTTGGTTACTATTTGTAAGGGTTGGGTGCTACCCGTGTTGTGGGAGTGGTGACTCCTACGTCTGGAAGGATTCCTTCTGATAGTGCAAGGATTGGATTTCAATCCTGTTGGTGAAGTGACCGAGTCGTCCCTTGTTGGGAGATAGGTCGAAGGGGGAAAGTGGATGTACCCAAATCGGGGAACCACTATAAATTGCTTGTGTACTTTCTTTGCTGTGCTGTTTTGCTTTCTTGTGCAGGTACAATTTTAAATTCCGCAAAAACACTGCACGTCACCTATTTCCCCCCACCCATAGGTGAAGGTTGTTGACACTAGGTGGACTTTCAAGTGGTATCAAAGCGAGGTTGCTCATCAAAAAGGTTCACACCTTGAGTAGAATCCTGCCGCTAGTGTCAAGAAAAAGGCAAACATCTACTATGGACGGGCTTAAGTACACAGGCAAGATCCCAGTGTGCACCAGGCTCAACTTTCCTATCTGGAAGGAAATGATCAGGTTCTACATGGAAGCAGTTGATCCTCGATTCTTCATGATCGTGGAGGAGGGACCTTATGTCCCCACTAAGGTCTCCACCATAGATCCTACCAAGAAAGTGTCAAAGAAAATCTCTGAAATGGACAAGGACGAGATGGTGCTGGTGGGACTTGACAAAAAGGCGCAGAACATTCTGGTCAGCGCAGTCGATGACTCAATGATGCAGAACTTCTGCAACTGCATGACAACAAAGGAGATCTGGCACTGCCTGATTATCCTAATGGAGGGCACTGATGAAGTGAGGGATGATCGGAGATCCCTTATGAACCAGAAATATGAGGCCTTCAGACAAGGGCCTAAGGAAGATATCGGAGTCACCTTCGAGAACTTCCTCAAGATTGTCAATGCCCTCAAAGGATATGGAAGAGTGTTCACTGATGGTGAACTTAATGATAAATTCCTTAGGTCCCTTACTAAGGAATGGGACACAAAGATCTGCGCCATCTGACAGTTTGGCAGACTAGCTGAAATAGACCCGCAAATTCTGTTTGGGAAGCTGATGTCCTATGAGCTTCAACTGAACACCAGGAAAGCAGAAGAAGAAGCAGAGAAGGCTGCAGCCAAAGAAAAGAATGTGGCTCTAAAAGCCATTCACTCCAGGAAGGGCAAGGGTGCGGTTTCATACCGTGCCTGGAAAAAGGATGAGGAGGAGGACTCCGAGTCTTGCTCCTCCTGCTCAGAGTTGTCTGAGGAAGATTTCTCCCTCATCACCCGAGAATTCAAGAAGTTCCTCAAGATGAGGAATCAAAGAAAGAGAGATGGCTCCTCCTCCAGGCATCAGACGAAAAATTACTCTTCTGACAGGTATGCTTCTAAACCGAACAAACATCGCTCCGCTGACATTATTTGTTTTGGATGCAATAAGCCAGAACACGTCATGGCCGACTGCCACCAAGGCAAGAGAGAAAAGGGGAAGGGAGAGGAGCACAAGTCTTCTAGAGATAAGAAGAAAGAGAGGAGCTAAATCGCCAAAAAGCCAAAGACACTGAGTGAATCTGATTCCTCAGACTCTAGTGATGATGAGGAAGCCTACTTCGGGCTGTTGGGTCGCTCCGACTCAGAAGTAGAATGCCCCCCATTTATTGGGAAGGTAAGAGCTCACACCCCTCTCTCCGACTCTAACTCAGATCCTGAGTCTCAGGATGATGACCCTGAGGATAGCCTTTCGGCCCGTGAAGTGGAGCTCCTCGAGAAGTATGAGCTTCTGCTCAACACTTTCGAGGAGTGCCGTAAGAGATTGAAGGCTGAGAAAAAGGAAGTGAAATTCCTTAAGGGTGAGAGTGTCTCCCTAAGGGAAGAGATCACCAGTTTGATCTCTCTCCGACAGGAGCACCTAAACCTGACTTCAAAGCATTCAGAGTCTCTTAAGCTCCTTGATCTTAAGTAGGAGGAAGTCGACAAGTTGGAAGAACAACTTGCGGCAGAAAGGAAGATCGTCACGAGCTTCTCTATGCCAAAAACAGTTCTTCCAGTGGTTGATACCTTCTCTGCTCAGGCCAAAGGAGCTGGCTTGAGGCATGTAGGGGTATCTGGTTCCTCATCCAGGAGAAACAGGAACCAGAGGAAGAATAAGGCCGCCAAGAAGGCCTCTGCTGCTGAAAAGGGAAAGGCTCCGCTCAGTCCTGTTGCGTTCAGAAAGCCTAGCTTTCCTTGCAACCAACATGACTTTGAATCAACCTTTGGCCATCATTTCCGGCCCTCGGTTGCAAAGCCAAAGAGCCGATATGATGGTTGGACTTTTCCCCGGAACTTTGGTGAGAGTGCCTTCAAGGCACCTTATGAGGAAATCCTCATGGGAAATTATGGTCAATTCTCTAGCGGCCATAATGGAAAGCAGGTACCAAGAGCCAAGCCTGTTATACTAAAGAAACAGAAGGTGAAGAAGTCATATGACTGCAAACACTATGAGGCCTCCACCTCCAGATCCAAGGCCCCGGCTGTACCCACCGTTCCCAGGGTAAAGCAGGAGTCTAGGAAGAGGTACAACAGATTTGACTGTTGGTGTTGTGGCAAAGTCGGTCACTTTGCCGTGGATTGTTGGTTTAATCAGAGGTATAACGAGACTCCCTATGTTAGCAATGCGAGGCCGACCACTCGTAGGGTTAACCACCCGAGGGGGAGTATGCTAACCAAGAATCTAGGACCCAAGTTCGATTGGGTTCTTTAGGGAAATTAATTTTGTTTTGCAGGAATGTCCAAAGGCCACAAAAACGCCAATATGGTACTTGGACAGTGGATGCTCCCGGCATATGACTGGGAAAAGAAGCCTGCTGCGTGATTACACTCCAGTCGCGAGTGGACCCAAAGTCATCTTTGGGGGATCAGATCGAGGAGTCACCAGAGGTTACAGTATGATTTCCAACGGTATAATCTTTATCACCGACGTGGCTTATGTTGAAGGGTTAAACCATAACCTGATCAGTGTAAGTCAGTTATGTGACAAAGGTTATGACGTTAAGTTCTGAAAGGATAAATGTCTGATAATATCATGTGCCTCTTCTGAGACGGTATTAACAGGCATAAGGAGCCGAAATATCTTCTGCTTAAATTTTCTTAGTTTAGATTCATCTACCCCCGTATGCCTAGTGGCAACAGGCAGTGCATCTCTTTGTGAACAATGGCACAAGAGATTGGCACATGTTAATTTCAAAACAATTAGTATGTTGTTTTCTAAAAACTTAGTAAGGGATGCTCCTGTTATCAAGTGCATCAAAGATAGCCCCTGTCCTGCATGCCAGATGGGCAAACAGACTCGGGCTACCTTTAAGAGCATTGCAGACAAAGACTCTTCCCGATATCTTTACCTTCTACATATGGACTTGTTTGGTCTAATGCAAGTTCATAGCTTGGGAGGCAAGTCCTATACGCTAGTGATAGTTGATGATCATTCTCGGTTTACATGGGTGTTCTTCTTAAAACAAAAGTCTGATACATTTGACATCTTCAATAGTTTTGTCAAGCAGGTTCAGAACGAATTTAACTGCTCAGTGGTCAAAATCAGAAGTGACCATGGAACAGAATTCGAATCTGGTGCTATGACAGAGTTTTGTGAAGAACAAGGTATTTTTCATGAGTTTTCCTCCCCGTGCACTCCTCAGCAAAATGGAGTTGCAGAGAGGAGAAATAGAACTCTCATTGAAGCCTGCACGATAATGTTGAAAGACGCTTCTCTCCCAAAATACTTCTGGGCAGAGGCGGTCAATACAGCTTGTCATGTACAAAACCGAGCATTGATCCACAAGTATCATCGTAAGATGCCTTATGAGCTACTGAGAGGCAGGAAACCAACCATGTCCTACTTGAGGATCTTTGGTTGCAGATGCTATATACTGAATAATGGGAAGTACCCGCATACTAAATTTGGTGAAAAATGCTTCGAAGGCATATTCATGGGCTATAGTTCCCACAGTAGGGCATATAGGGTCTTCAATAAGAAAACCCTAGTGGTAGAAGAATCAATTAATGTTGTATTTGATGAAGGAAGTTTGCTTAACAGCAATTCTTCCAGCGGTATTCTTGAAGATGCAGGTGCACGACTTGAACAGCTGAGTCTCGATGAGACCGCTAAAGATGAAAATCCTAAGTACGTCAAAGTTTCCAACTCAACGTCAACTGGGAATGTTTAAGATCAAAATGGAACAAATCTCTTAGAAGAAGGAGAAGCCCAAGAAGTAGTCAAAGCTCCAGACGCCAGACTTTTAGAGCTCCGGCACGTGAGGGATCATCCTAGAGATCAGATCATCGGAGATCCTCGTGACGGTGTCAGAACTCGAAGAGGCACTATTAACGAGATTTTGCATCTTAGCTTCCTGTCACAGGTTGAGCCAAAGAAGTTCGACGAGGCGAACAAAGATGCGGCATGGATTTTGGCCATACAAGATGAACTACATCAATTCGAACGATGCAACGTTTGGACGCTGGTTCCCAGACCACACAAGCAGAATGTGATTGGCACCAAGTGGATCTTCAGAAACAAACTGGATGAACATGGTGTCATCATAAAGAACAAGGCCAGGTTGGTGGCTCAAGGTTACAGACAGGAGGAGGGGATTGACTTCGACCAGACCTTTGCACCAGTGGCAAGGCTCGAGGCAATCAGATTGTTCCTGGCGTATGCTTCGCACAAAGGATTCACAGTCTATCAAATGGATGTGAAATCAGCATTCTTGAACGGAGACCTGAAAGAGGAAGTATACGTCGCTCAACCCCCAGGTTTTGTCAATCCTACTTATCCCAATCATGTTTATTTTCTTAATAAAGCTCTATATGGTTTAAAACAAGCTCCACGAGCTTGGTATGATACTTTATCTAGTTTTCTTCTTGAGAACAAGTTCTCTAGAGGTAAAATAGATAAGGCATTGTTTTTCAGGGAAGTCAAAGGCAAGATTTTGCTGGTGCAAATCTATGTCGATGACATTATATTCGGCTCAACGGACAACAATCTTTGCAAAAAGTTTTCTAAACTTATGCAAGGAAAGTTTGAAATGAGCAGTATGGGAGAGCTAAAGTATTTCTTGGGACTTCAAGTGAAACAGTCTGAGGATGGAATCTTCATCTCTCAGACGAAGTTCACAAATGAACTCCTCAAGAAATTCGGTATGGAGAATGCAACCTCTATGAGGACTCCAATGGGATCCATTATGTCTCTGGATAAGGATGAGAAAGGTAAACCTTTCGATGAAACCAAATACCGAAGCATCATTGGATCCCTACTCTACATTACTGCAAGTAGACCGGATATCATGTTCTCCACATGTGTCTGTGCCAGATATCAGGTGAACACTAAGGAATCTCACTATGTCGCTACAAAGCAATTCTAAGATACCTTAAAGGTACTCCCAATCTTGGCTTGTGGTACCCGAGAAACAATGGCGTAGAGCTAATAGGTATTTCAGATGCTGATTTTGCAGGGAGTAGGGATGACAGGAAAAGCACTTCCGGGACGTGTCAATTCCTCGGAAGAAGGCTTATCTCATGGAACAGTAAGAAGCAGAATTGTGTAACTACCTCCACAGCAGAGTCTGAGTACATCTCGGCAGGCAGCTGTTGCGCACAACTCCTATGGATCAGAAACCAGTTAGCCGACTACGACCTTCAGTTCAAGGAAGTACCAATGTACTGCGACTCCTCCAGTGCAATTGCAATTGCCAACAATCCGGTATCGCACAGCAGAACGAATCATATTGAAGTGCGCTACCACTTCATTCGGGAGCACGTGGAGAACAAGGACATCTCTCTCTGTTATGTCCCCACGGACAAGCAGATTGCAGATATATTCACAAAGCCCTTAGACGAAGCCAAGTTCAGTCTTTTCAAAACTGAATTGGGGATGCTAAACTATGAGGAATGAAGACTACAGAAGCTCCAGGCTCATGCATCTAGGGGGAGCCTCTGCCAGTAACTCAAGTGTGAGCACAGGTGCAAGAACTGAGGGGGAGCAAGGGGTCAAATGCAACAGACCCAGATTTGCAGAAGCCGAAAAGGGGGAGATTACCCTCTCGGCTAAGGCTAAGGTGGCCCCAAGTTTGCTCTCAAGAAATTAGTATTGGTAATGAATATCTCTCTCAACATAATTTCAAGTTTATGATTTTCATTCCCATACGCTCTATTCACCTTAGCTTGTAGGGTTTAGGCTTCTTCAAATAAGGGGAGATTGTTGGGTATCGTATCCACAACGTACCTGATTTGAAGAAGCCCCTGAACAAGCTAAGATAAATAGACAATATATTTGATAAAATATTTTAAGTTGTGCTTGCAGTTATTCCACGCTAAGTGCACTCCAATGTCAGGGTGCAGTAGGTCAATATACACGGGTCTGCACGACGTAATCCCTCGTTGAGCAGATCAGTGTGTTGGCCTACGTGTACTCTCTCTATTGGAGTGTACTTATTTTCAAGTACAGGGCGATGATAATGCAAGAGCAGACAAGGAGTAAGGATGAGTCAAAGAGCAGCTCATAGGCGGAAAGACGAAAAATCATCCAAGTACTATTCGACGAGAATCACCAAGTGATTCTCGCCGATTCGGGGAGAATCACTAGTGATTCTCGCCGAATCGTCGAGAATCACTGGTTGATTCTCGCCGTCTCTATCCGGCTACATTAAAGCGTGCAAATCTGGAGCTAAGTCATAATCGTCGAGAATCATCAAGTGATTCGGCGAGAATCACTAGTGATTCTCGCCGAATCGTCGAGAATCACCGGCTGATTCTCGCCGACCCGTCGAGAATCACCTTCGATTCTCACCGAATTTGACTTGGGCAATTTTCTGGATACCACTGGACCGGATCAAATGTTAAGGCTCTGTTTTGAACCGGAATTAGGGTTTCTTCAGATGGGACCCATAACGGTCATAAAGAAGTATTCTACCGTATAAATACACGCGTATTTTGAACAGCAAAAGAAAAAGAGAAGACACAGAAAAACGAAGCCGAGCCGCCGACCTTGACCTAGATCGCGAAATCCGCTCCGCCACCGTCGCCGCTCGTGCCAGTAGATCGCCGGCTTTGATCGAGGTTGCTTCCAGATCTCCCGGTGACAGAAGCTTAGCCAAGCATAGCGTCTCATGCGTCTAACCAGAGATCCTTTGTCTCTTGATTCATTGATCGGGAAAACCTTCCCCTTCCTAATCGATTGAGACGATCGATCCTTGTGTGACCGTTGGTAGACCTTGCTAGCTTTGCTACGAAGATTGAGTCTCCAAAGTACAACAGCCACACACCGTTGTTGCCGCCGATTCCGAGAACCAAGCTGCCGCCCTTCTTGTCGCCGCCGGTTTCGGGGAGATTCTCTCCAAGAGAGATCTAGGGTTGTGGACTCTTCGTTGACTTCAAGAACACGTCATCGAACGAAGAGGGACACCTTAGTCTCCAAAAGTTGTTTGTATTTCTTATACATTCTAGTTTCATTTTTGTTGTAAAGGAACGTTGGTTCCTAGTTGTAAGGGTTGGGTGCAACCCGTGTTGTGGGAGTGGTGACTCCTACGTGTGGAAGGGTTCCTTCCGATAGTGCAAGGATTGGATTTCAATCCTGTTGGTGAAGTGACCGAGTCGTCCCTTGTTGGGAGATAGGTCGAAGGGGGAAAGTGGATGTACCCAAATCGGGGAACCACTATAAATTGCTTGTGTACTTTCTTTGCTGTGCTGTTTTGCTTTCTTGTGCAGGTACAATTTTAAATTCCGCAAAAACGCTGCACGTCACCTATTCCCCCCCCCCCCCCCCCATAGGTGAAGGTTGTTGACACTAGGTGGACTTTCAATTTGTAACCCTTGGGATAACCCTAATTAATAATTTGACTATTGTGATCCCACTGCCCATTGAAAGGTCATGACAATTTGGCAGATGGTAGTTTTAGACCATATTGATCATCTATGAATTTTAATAGAATTTTTGAATACATATTTAGGGTAACTACTTCACAAGTTCATAACTTTAGTAACATGCTAAATAATTCTTACAGAGCTCAATAATTGATAAAAAATTATGAAACTTGACAGATAGTGTTCCTAGTTCATTATGCGTATGTGGGAATTTATTTTGAATTTTTAGATGGATAATTGGTATACTTTGTTCATTAACCCATTAACTTGGAATTTTATGAGAAAATCAAGTATAGACTTTATTATTCAATGGTAAATTGTGAAACTTGATCTAAAGAATTTATATGTCCTTATAATCATACTTGGATTTTATCTGAATTTTTGGAAGTATTATTGTTGTACATACATCTTAAAATGATTATATTTGAAAATACAATTAAGGGCTAAAACCTTGCTGAAAAATTGGAAGGCTTAGATTTTAGAGTTGATTATTCATTTTGTAATTATCATAAATTTGGTGTAATATTATCTTGTCTGAAATTGGTACTTCATGTTCAAACTTGGGCTTTTTGGCTCCTAGAATAAATAAATAAATTACCAGACAAATTAGGAAAATTATGAATTTCTGGATTTATGCTAAAACTGTTATTATAGCCCTCTAATAATTATCATATGAGTACTGGATGATTATTTGGTGTATCTCCCATTTTACGAGTCATATAGCTTAAGTGGTCTGCATATAGTAAAAACTGCAGAAATTATGTTTGAGTATAATTGATGCATGTCTTGGGATTAGTGGTATGCTGGTTTGGATGGTTGAAAATAAGTTCATTATTGCTAGTAGGATGAGTAGAGGGATGGATTGACTAGAGTTAGGTGGTGCCCAGGATCGACGAAAGATCGTCTTCCCCGTAGGGAGGAAGTGTTTAATGTACTAGGGCTAGGTTCAGTAAAATTAATTAAGTGTCGGGAAATCGGGTAGCAACCAATAATAGTAAGTGCCTTGCGAAAGGGAGCTTTGGGCGTAATCCCATCGTAGTTCCTAGTGCCTTCGAGAACCCTTCACGGGGTATACCTTGGACAGTTCTGGGCTAACGTAAACGGTAGGAGTGATAAATCTTAAAGAGAAACTAGAATAATTAGGGGTTCACTTTCACACACCCCGGTGTCTTGGGGAGTTGGTTTGACTCGGTTGATATTTGTGAGGGGCAGGATGGCCCGGCGAGTTTCGGCTCGATTGTTTGAGACGGACATTATGGTCCGGGGAGCTTCGGCTCGGCTTTGAATACGATAAATTTACATATGCATAAAAGGAAAGAAAATTAAGGTGGTGGTTCTTCGGTATTGGAGGGTCGTGCACCAAGCATTGAGGCGTACGATATGTCTGACCGGTAGTGCTTTACTGGTTTAGAGTTGGGCGAGGCCCAACCCACCGCTTCCGTCTGCCACTACGGAGGTATCCTGGGAGGTTACGGCTCCAGAAAGGGAGAACTAAAGGTCTGTGTGCACAGAGTCCGGTGTGTGTGTTACACTTGCATGTTCCATCATACCAACTTGCATGTCATAGAATAATCGATTTATTTAACCCCTGGCACCTAAGGTATAAGTGGAATGGGACGCTTATACATTAGGACTCGCAAAACGACGCCTTGGTCTATAAGCTTGTGTGGGCAAGTTTATAAATTAAGGTCAATTTTGATATATATTTACTGTTGTTTGATAACCGACACCCCAACGTATAAATTGGTATGAGACTTTTTATACGATTGGAGCCTTGCAGAAGACCCCTTGGCTTATGTGTTCCCACATAAGTGAAGGTTACTTTTCATATTTCATCTTATTGTCAATATCTATTATAGAATTGCTAGTATTGGTCCGCTGCCATCTGTTTTTGTTATTCTCCACCTTCATGTCCTCTCATTTCCTTTTCCCCGCTTGGTGCCTAGGAGCCATGGGGGAAGGGGCGGAGGATGATATTACTTATTCTTTTAGACTAACGGTTTTCGAACCACATCATTTTAGGGGATATGCCCAGCATGGAGGAGCAGCCCCGGAGGTCGGCATGCTTGGAGATCGGGCAGTCTAGTTCCGGAGTTCAGACGACAGGGACTGTGAGTCTTGAACGCTAGTTGTTATATTAGTTTGCTTCCGCGATGAGAGAAATGTAGTGAGGACATGATGTACTGGGCATGAGCCCATGATTTTAGTATTTTGTATATCTGTGGACACTCCCTTCGTGGAGTTTATTTACTATATATGTGATTGCTGTGGACTTGCTTTATTATTTTGCTACAGTCGTGATCGATTTGGCCGACAGAATCGGCGTTATGTAGTGATGACCTTCCCTGGTGCGAAGGTGTCACCGCAAAGTGGCAGTTCTGGGCCTAAGACCCTGGTGTTTTAAAAAGAAAAAAAAGGGGGGGGGGGGTCTTACAAGTGGTATCAAAGCAGACCTCGATCGAAAAGTAGCAGTCCACAACCCTAGGTCACCCCCGCGCGAGTTTAGTTTGGGTACAAACTAAGCAGCAGAAGCAGTGGTGTGCCCATATGATGGATCACATGTAAATTGTCCACTTTAATTTGGTTGAGTCAATTACTTACAATTGAATTTTGTTACGCAGCCCCCAACACAGCCTACACCGCAAGGCGGAGCCCAGCAGACCCCGAACATTGCACCACCTCCCCCGGTCCCCACTCCTTTCCTTCAGTCAGACATGGGGCAAACTCTTACAGCTATCCTTGAGGCCTTCCGGACTCAACAGGCTCCGGCTCCGCAGCCAAACCCGGGGGCCAACTAGTTGAGCACCTTCCAAGGACTTTCTCCCTCGTCCTATTTGGGGACAGAGTCGGCAGTTTGGACAGAAGAGTGGTTGGATATTATGTACGAAATACTGATCGGGATACGATGCCCCTTGGAGGAGAGGGTGGCTTTGGTGGTATCTTGCCTGGAGTCCCATGCCAAGAGGTGGTGGAAGACGCTGCTGGACACAACGTTTGCCGATAGGGAGATTGCGGAAATTACCTGGGAAGAGTTCAGGGCCACACTGCTGGAGCATTTTGCTCCGCAGTCGGCTAGGGATGAGTTGGAGGAGCGGTTCTTACAGCTGAAGCAGGGCACCAGGACGGTGGTGGAGTACCATCGGGAGTTCAACCATTTGGATCGATATGCAGGTTCTTACCAGCTGGACAAAGCAGGATACATCAAGAGGTTCTATAAGGGTTTGAAAGAGGAGTTGAGGGAGGCCTTGTTGTTTTTATCTGACGGGCCTATCTCCCGGATTTGGGAGATGTCAAAGAGGATTGAGGCTGATTGGCACACCACTCGGGGTCGGTAGCGGCAAGCGGAGGATCAGGGCCGGAGAGCCAGAAATGATCAGCGGCGAGGTGCTATACTAGATGGGAGAAGGACAGAGGACCAGCCTCGTCAGGAAGTGAGGCAGGAGCCGAGGGAGCAGGTGATATTGGCCCCTCAACCTCTTCGGATACAGGAGATGCCGAGACCCGGGGGTATGGCGTATCCCCCACCAGAGTGCTTCCATTGTCATCAGGTTGGACACCTCCAGAGAAACTGCCCCATAAGGGGGGAACCACCTCCAGCACCACAGGGTGGCCCACCTGCTCAGCATTTCAGAGGTCGAGGTCGTGGCCGAGGACGTGGATACCATGGAGGAGATTGTAGGCAAGAAAGGGAGCAGGTGTATGCTTTGAACCTGGCGCAGCCTCGGAATCCAGAGCAGGTCATAACAGGTATGCCAAGATGTTTAAATTGATTAAATTGAATTCCCGTTCTCAATTGCCCAATGAGCAGAACTGCACTAGTAGAATGAATAGGAAAGAAAACTCGTTATAAAATACTAAGATATTTAACCGTCCCAGGTATAGTCTTCATCAGCAGCAAGCCCGCCTATACTCTGTTCGACACGGGTGCCTCACACTCATTTGTGTCGGAGGCCTTTCTGGAAGGGCTGGAAGGAGTGGAGCGGTTCATAGGCCTGATGAGGAGGGTGTGTCTACCCAACGGTTCAGAGATACTCACCTATGCCCAATGCAACATGGAAGCGGAGATTGGAGGAAAGTCATTCGAAGTATCGACAACGATCCTAAGGATGCCAGTCTTCGAGCTGATCCTGGGCATGACTTGGTTATACTAGAACCATGCCCAGATTGATTGTCAAGTAAAGAGGATCACCGTGAGGCACGGGGACTCTGTCATTATCATTGAAGGTATAAGACCTGCCTCTTGTATACTCTTATCTTCAGTACAGGCCGTTAAGGCCCACCTATAGGGAGAGGAAGTTTATCAGATTTTATTTAAGTTGGCGGAGGCCAAGGGAACTGTGGAAGACATCCCGGTGGTGCGAGAGTTTGCTGACGTCTTTCCAGAGAAACTGCCAGGGTTACCCCCGCACCGAGAGCAGGACTTCCAGATATAGCTGGTGCAGGGGGCCAAGCCGACATCAAGGGCCCCTTACCGGATGGCCCTGAAGGAGTTGGCAAAGTTCCGAAGTCAGTTGCAGGAACTAATAGAGGCGGGGTTTGTCCGGCCAAGCTCTTCGCCATGGGGAGCCCCGGTGCTATTTGTCAAGAAGAAGGATGGAAGTCTCCGTTTGTATATTGATTACCGAGCACTGAACAGATTGACGGTCCGGAATACATACCCGCTGCCACGGATTGACGAGTTGTTCGACCAACTGGAAGGAGCACATTTCTTCTCAATATTAGATTTAAGGTCGGGCTACTACCAGCTTCGGATTCAAGAGGAGGATATTCAGAAGACTGCTTTTAGTAGCAGATATGGATTGTTTGAGTTTACGGTGATGCCCTTCGGGCTCACGAATGCACAATCGGCGTTCATGACCCTCATGAACAAGGTTTTCAAGGAGTATCTAGATGTGTTTGTCATTGTGTTTATCGATGACATCCTCATCTACTCGAGAACGGAGGAGGAGCACACTCTCCATCTGGCACTGACCCTACAGAGACTGCGGGAGAATCATTTATATGCAAAGTTCAGCAAATGTCAGTTCTGGTTGAAGGAGGTGGGCTTCTTAGGCCATATTATCAGTGGAGCCGGGTTGGCAGTGGATCCGACAAAGATTCAGGCAGTTCGGGATTGGCCGCAGTTGAAGGCAGCCACCGACGTACGAAGTTTCCTAGGACTTGCCGGTTATTACCGGAAGTTCGTGGAGGGATTCTCTCAAATCGCCCTCCCACTCACATCTTTGACGAAGAAGGAGGTACCTTTCGTGTGGACCCCGCAGTGCCAAGCGGCTTTCCAGGAGCTGAAGGATCGACTCACCTCGGCTCCCATACTTACTCTTCCCTCGGGGAGAGAAGGATTTCAGGTCTACACCAACGCTTACTACCAGGGTATGGGAGCTGTACTGATGCAAAAGGGTCATGTGATTGCGTATGTATCTCACTAGTTGAAGAAGCACGAACAGAACTACCCGGTGCACGACCTTGATGGAGTCCACTGCGACATCTACTCCGACCACAAGAACCTGAAATACTTGGACACGCAGAAGGAACTGAACATCAGGCAGAGGCGCTGGGTGGAGTTCTTAGCAGATTACCAGTATGAGATGCACTACCATCCAGGGAAGGCAAATGTGGTGGCCGACGTGTTGAGTCAGAGAGCTGCCACTTCCGAAGCCGGGCCCCAGGTTATGTCTATGGAGCTGGTGAGGAGATTGAAGGATATGCACATCATACTGGTGTCATCCAAGGACCCCGAGCTTTACATGGAGTATTTAGCTGCGATGAGTGCTACAGACGATATCCGGGACCGAGTCAGAGATGGGCAGAGGCGAGATGCCAAATTGGAGTCGATATTCTGGGCCTTGGAGAACGTTGCAGCAGGGGATTACACGATGAGGGATGGCGTGGTATGCTTTAAAGGTCGGATTTATATACCGGAAGGAGGCTAGGTCCGGGAAGATATCAAGGCGGAGGCCCACCACAACAGATACTCGGTGCACCCGGGGATCACGAAGATGACTGTGGATTTGAAGAAGACTATGTATTGGCCAGGCATGAAGAAGGATATCACTCAGTTTGTGACCCACTGCGAAGCGTGCCAGCTAGTGAAGGCGGAGTGCAAAAACCCCGCAGGTTTGTTGCAACCACTCCCGGTACCGGAGTGGAAGTTTGAAGACATCGCGATGGACTTTATTCATGGACTTCCCCGATCACGGACGGGAAATGACTCGATTTGGGTCATCGTCAATCGGTTGACGAAGGTGGACAGATTCATTCCGATCCGGAAGGATGACTCTGTGGGAGTATTAGTGCGGAGATTTGTGGAGCAGTTCGTTCGATATCATGGGGTGCCCAAGACGATCGTGTCAGATCGGGATGGCCGGTTCACTTCCAGGGAATGGAGGTCTGTGCAGGCTTACTTAGGCACGTGATTGACCTTCAGCACCGAATTCCATCCCCAGACGGACGGGCAGATGGAACGCACCAATCGGACGCTGGAAGATCTATTGAGGCTATGCATTTTGGACCGCGGGGAACCGTGGGAGAATCTCTTACCCCTGGTCGAGTTCTCCTATAACAATAGCTACCAGTCCAGCATCAGGATGGCGCCTTACGAAGCCTTATATGGAAGGAAATGCAGGACCCCACTTTCTTGGATTCAGGATGAGGATCCGAAGGTGCTGGGATCGGATTTTATTGAAGACACCGAGGCTCAGGTGAGGCTGATCAGAGACAGGTTGCTAGAGGCGCAGAGCAGACAAGCTAAGTACTATGACGCCCGACATCGTCAGGTGGAGTTTCAGGTGGGGGACTGAGTGTTTCTGAAGATCCGGCCCATGCATGGAGCTTCACGTGTGCGTGGTCGGAAGAAGAGTCTCAGCCCTAGGTATATGGGCCCTTACAGTATCTTGGAGCGCATCGGACCCCTAGCTTACAAGCTGGATTTTCCACCAGAGCTGGCAGCCTTGCATGATGTGTTCCATATTTCCTCGCTCAGGAGTGCTCTACTACGCCCGGAGCAGCAGATTTCGACCACAGATGGACCGGTAGCTTCAGACCGGTCAGTTCGCTTAGAGCCGATTCGGATCGATGACAGAGGAGTACGGATCTTGCGTCCCAACAAGGTTCCGTTAGTCAAAGTTCTGTGGAGGAACCACGGCCAGGAGGAGCATACCTGGGAACCGCAGGACCTGATGAGACAAAAGTACCCAGAGTTGTTCAGTCAGGAATACCTCACAACCCCTCAAGATGTTTAATTTATTTTCCTGCTTTAAACTAGTAAGGCTGCTCCAGGAAGAGTAGAGACTAATCTTTTATTTATTGGGATCTTGTTTGCCAATTGGGCGAATTGGTCATAGATTTAGGTTTCCCTTTAAACCTAATTTAGCAAACATGGCGTCGTGATGGGATGTTACAAGTTTCTTTTCGTCGGCAGAAATTCCCGTAGGCTTAACCTTGATTTCGGTGACGAAATCTTTGTTTTGTTTATTGGGATTTGTAACATCCAATTTCCAACTATACCCCTAAGAGTGGTTTTGGCCTTGACTAGGTCATGACAAACCCTAGGAAGGCAGAAATGGGCCAAGAGATAGAAGGCCAAGGTGAGGATCACCAAGGTCTGCCTATGGCACATCCTCATCACCAAACCTAGGGTTTGACCTTAGGACCTCACCATGACTCCATGACCGCACCACAACATCCCTAACCCATTAGAGGTCCACTAGAGCCTTAACGGTCCAATGGAGTCAACCCCAGGTGGCCAATTTGACCTAGGACCACCATAGGCCTAAATAGGGCAAGGTGCCCTAATCAAGGGCAGTTGACCTCTAATGTGCCCAACTAACCCTACCAAGGACTTCCTAGACCTAAAGTGAGGTCAATGGGTCTCTTAGGACCCAAGGAGGGCAGCCCAAAGGGTTAAGTTGACCAAAGTCAACTCTAACCCTAAATGAGTCAACCTAACCTACATTGGGTCAAACTGACATACACAAGGGCAAATTGAAGTTACCATAGCCAAGTGGACCCCACCCAAGCCATCATAACCCTAGTGAGAGGCCAATGGGTCACCAAGGACCCATTGGGACCAATCAAAAAGGCTAAGTTGACCAAAGTCAACTCTAGCTCTAAAGTAATCAAGGTACCCTGCTTAAGGGTCAAGTGACGTCCAAAGGGCCAAGACAACCCCACCTAGACCTTAGTAGAGGCCAATGGGTCACCAATGACCCATTAGGGCCAACCTCAAAGACCAATTGACCAAGGTCAACCATGGTCAGAGTTTAGGTCAAGTTAGCCCAAATGGGCTAACTCAAGCTCAAGCCCAATTCACTTGGGCTAACCTTTCTTTGATATGTGAAATGAGCATGTGGGCTGCCATTGGGTTAGGTAGGAACCAATTTTCAGCATGGTATGAAGGAGAGAGAAAAATCCACCTAAGGGAAGAGAGAGAAAGTGAAAGAGATAATGGAGGAAGACTTTGAGCTTCTCCTTCCCCTTCCACAACCTCCCATTCATTGCTTTAAGACCAGGAATGCATCCCCAATCCAACCAGCTACTCCTTGACTGGCTGGAGCCAGCTTTTTCCCCCTACCTACCATGGCCGCCAAGCTTGACCAAGAGTAAATAATGGTAAGCAGCCTACAACTACCTAACTCCCCCAATTCTCCTTCTTAAAACCTTCACTGGACACCAAGGAGTCATTTCCACCACTTACCCGAAGGATCCAAGCAATTCCACAGTGCAGTTGCAGAAATTCGACCACCACCACCACCAAAATGGTTTCCCGGCGATCGGCAAGGCTACAGCCGCCCACCAAGGTCCTCCTCCACTCCTTCCATGGGTAGTTCTTAGGGATCATTAGGGCCAAGGTTCGGTCTCAATTGAGCCCGATCCAATTTCATTTTTTCTATTTTTTCCATGGAAATCCACATCTCGGGATCGCCGAAAAATGGGTTTCCGGCGGCCAAGCCGCCGCCTGGCGACAACCACCACCTCAACGAAGGTGGTGGTGTCGCTGGCCGGCCGGGGAGGTGGCCGGATCGCCGGTGGCAGCTCTTGGAAGGAGTTCCAGGCGGGAGAAATCCCGACTGTTGGTTGAATGGGGAAGATGAAGGGATACCGTCAAATACGCTCCAAGATTCGTGCAGGGGATGCATTAAACTATAGGCTTCATAAATTTTCATTTGATTTCTGTCACACCTAATATAATTAATGTTTTTAATTTTTAAAAATAGTTATAGGCTCTGCATGAGAACATGGTCAACACATGATTTGTAGCCCTTTGGGTCTACTTTATTTTAAAATTAGTTTGAACCAATTTGGGTGCATGGTTTGACCAGGGCACCCAATTTGGTGGGACCTACACCTAGGGCTAGGCAGATATTAAACTGAGTGCCCCCCACTTCATCTTTGGCTCAAATGATTTGTAATTTTGGCAGGGAGTCTCCCTTAAACATATCTAGGTGTTGCCAAAAAATGAGAATTTTTGGGGACACGTTTTCTATAGTTTTGGAAATTATTTTATTTCACTGGGATAATTAAATTAGGTGGTCTAATGACCTCCAAACCCTCCCAAATTTTGGTGAGTGGTCCCTGGCCTCATTTATGTATATGTATAAAGTTTCACCTTATTTGGATGTGTTTTGAATAGGTATTGACCCAACCCTAACTTTACCTTAATGAGGGTATTTTGGTCAAAAAGTGCACTTTTGATTTTGAGTGACCAAATCACCTCAACAGAGGCTGAAATTTGGGCCACTGACTTGGTATGGCAATTAGCACCTCCCCATGGAATGTGGGGTAGATTAGAATTGATTTGCCCTAAGATCCTAGGCCAAACCCTAAGGAAGGACCTTTGTGCCTTGTGAAGGGCATGAGTCCTAAACACCTTGGATGAACTTGAAATTTTGTATGGCGGGTCCTAGGGTAGATAAAACCCTCTGGTAAAAATCTTCAAAGATTTTGAAAAGGGTAGGGCCCACAAAACCCTAACCCTAGCTTAGGTCATAAAACTTGTAGTGTTAAATTAGACGAACAAAACTCCTTGAAATATAATGAAATTTTGGTAGTGTGGGCATAAGGATATATTGAAACTCTGGTAAGTTAATTGGGAATTTTGGACCAATATGTTTAGCACTTCATTTGTAACCCTTGGGATAACCCTAATTATTAATTTGAATATTATGATCCCACTGCCCATTTAAAGGTCATGAAAATTTGGCAGAGGTAGTTTTAGACCATATTGATCATCTATGAATTTTAATTGAATTTTTGAATATATATTTAGGGTATCTACTTCACAAGTTCATAACTTTGGGAACATGCTAAATAATTCTTACAGAGCTCAATATTTGATGAAAAATTATGAAACTTGGTAGGTAGTGTTTGTATTTCATTATGCTCATGTGGGAATATATTTGGAATTTTTAGATAGATAATTGGTATACTTTGTTCATTAACCCATTAACTTGGAATTTTATGAGAAAATCAAGTATAGACTTTATTATTCAATGGTAAATTGTGAAACTTGATCTAAAGAATTTATATGTCCTTATAATCATACTTGGATTTTATCTGAATTTTTGGAAGTATTATTGTTGTACATACCTCTTAAAATGATTTACTATAGGATATATTTGAAAATAAAATGAAGGGCTAAAACATTACTGAAAAATTGGAAGGCTTACACTTTAGAGTTGATTATTCATTTTGTAATTATCATAAATTTGGTGGAATGTTATCTTATCTGAAATTGGTACTTCATGTTCAAAGTTGGGCTTTTTGGCTACTAGAATAAATAAATAAATTATCAGACAAATTAGGAAAATTATGAATTTTTGGATTTATGCTAAAAATGTCATTATAGCAATCTAATAATTATCATATGGGTACTGGATGATTATTTGGTGTATCTCCCATTTTACGAGTCATATAGCTTAAGTGGTCTGCATATAGTAAAAACTGCAGAAATTATGTTTGAGTATAATTGATGCATGTCTTGGGATTAGTGGTATGCTGGTATGGATGGTTGAAAATAAGTTCATTATTGGTAGTAGGATGAGTAGAGGGATGGATTGACTAGAGTTAGGCGGTGCCCGGGATCGACGAAATATCGTCTTCCCCGTAGGGAGGAAGTGTTTAATGTACTAGGGCTAGGTTCAGTAAAATTAATTAAGGGTTAGGAAATCGGGTAGCAACCAATAATAGTAAGTGCCTTGCGAAAGGGAGCTTTGGGCGTAATCCCATCGTAGTTCCTAGTGCCTTCGAGAACCCTTCACGGGGTATACCTTGGGTAGTCCTGGGCTAACGTAAACGGTAGAAGTGATAAATCTTAAAGAGCAACTAGAATAATTAGGCATTCACTTTCACACATCCCGGTGTCTCGGGAGTTGGTTTGACTCGGTTGATATTTGTGAGGGGCGGGATGGCCCAACGAGTTTCGGCTCGATTGTTTCAGACGGACATTATGGTCCGCGGAGCTTCGGCTCGGTTTTGAATACGATAAATTTGCATGTGCATAAAAGGAAAGAAAATTAAGGTGGTGGGTCTTCGGTATTGGATGGTCGATGCACCGACACCAATACGCTGACTCGGCAAGTGTGGTTAGTACTTCCCCAACAGAAGTCCGGTGCGCCAGCCGGCAAGGGTACGCAGTAGTCTGCTTCGTGCACCAAGCATTGAGGCGTACGATATGTCTGACCGGTAGTGCTTTACTGGTTTAGAGTTGGGCGAGGCCCAACCCACCGCTTCCGTCTGCCACTACGGAGGTATCCTGGGAGGTTACGGCTCCAGAAAGGGGGAACTAAAGGTCTGTGTGCACAGAGTCGGGTGTGTGTGTGTTGCACTTGCATGTTCTATCATACCCACTTGCATGTCATAGCATAATCGATTTATTTAACCCCTGACACCTAAGGTATAAGTGGAATGAGACGCTTATACATTAGGACTTGCAAAACGACCCCTTGGTCTATAAGCTTGTGTGGGCAAGTTTATAAATTAATGTCAATTTTGATATATATTTACTGCTGTTTGATAACCGACACCCCAACATATAAATTGGTATGAGACTTTTTATACGATGGGAGCCTTGCAGAAGACCCCTTTGCTTATGTGTTCCCACATAAGTGAAGGTTACTTTTCATATTTTATCTTATTGTCAATATCTATTATAGAATTGCTAGTATAGGTCCGCTGCCATCTGTTTTTGTTATTCTCCACCTTCATGTCCTCTCCTTTCCTTTTCCCCGCTCGGTGCCTAGGAGCCATGGGGGAAGGGGCGGAGGATGATAGGACTTAGTATTTTAGACTAACGGTTTTCGAACC
Source organism: Platanthera guangdongensis (assembly GCA_039583875.1). Lineage (NCBI taxonomy): Eukaryota > Viridiplantae > Streptophyta > Magnoliopsida > Asparagales > Orchidaceae > Platanthera > Platanthera guangdongensis. Next base: position 97,979,614 of record CM077164.1, on the reverse strand, counting down.
ACATCATTTTAGGGGATCGTGGAGCCCAGCATGGAGGAGCAGCCCCGGAGGTCGGTACGCTTGGAGATCGGGCAGTCTAGTTCCGGAGTTCAGACGACAGGGACTGTGAGTCCTGAACGCTAGTTGTTATATTAGTTTGCTTCCGCGATGAGAGAAATGTAGTGAGGACATGATGTACTGGGCATTAGCCCATGATTTTAGTATTTTGTATATCTGTGGACACTCCCTTCGTGGAGTTTATTTACTATATATGTGATTGCTGTGGACTTGCTTTATTATTTTGCTACAGTCGTGATCGATTTGGCCGGCAGAATCGGCGTTATATAGTGATGACCTTCCCGGGTGCGAAGGTGTCACCACAAAGCGGCAGTTCTGGGCCTAAGACCCCGGTGTTTTAAAAAGAAAAAAAATGGGGGGTCTTACAGACACTATCCGCACGCATTGAACTTCCATTTGGCAACAACACATCCAGTTTGTCCTTTACCATCGAAGAAGATACTCCGATGAGCGATATAAATCCTTCGGACAAAAAGGAGTGCGAAGCTTCCATATCAAAGAGTTCTCTCGACGGATAATCGCAAATCAAAACAAAGCATGTCACCATATCTGCTTGCTTTATGGCTTCCTGTTGGCCAAGGTTATAGAATCTAGGTTAAGCCGGAGCATAATGAGATGCGGTTGACTCCACCGCCTTGCCCTCTCCTCATAGGTTGCTCCTGGATTCCTCTCGGACTTTGGACGTCCGCTCCAGTAGTCTCTGACAAAGTGTCCTGGCTTCCCACAATTATAGCATGCGCCCGGGGTTCGGCTTGTAGTTTCCCCCGAAGCACCGGAAGAAGGTGTTGCACCTGAAGTCCTGCCTTCTTATGGAACTTATGATACCCAGACTTCGAGTTAGTTAGCACCTTGAACTCTGTCTTCTTGGGACTAGCGTCTCTCTTCGCTTGCACATTACTCAGATCCTTCTCCAACGACCGGGCCGTATTGACCAGGGTCAAGATGCCCCGCAATATAGGTCCCAAGAGCAGTAGCCTTAGGTCATCCCTCAGACCCTCATAGAATCAGTTTGTGTTACGCTCCTCATCAGCAAATTTAGAGCCAGCGTACAGACCCAACCGTCTAAATTCATCGAGATACTCGTCCACGCTACTCTCTCCTTACGTCAACTTCTCGAATTCATTTTCCATCGCAATCCTCTGAACCGAGGGAAGGTACCTTGCCAAGAATAGTCTCGAAAATTCTTCCATCGAGATGTCCCTGAGTTGCCTTCCCCTTAGGTGATGTAACTCTAAACCTTCCCATCACAGCCTTCCAACTCCGTCCAACAGGAAAGTAGTTATGGTGGTCATCTGCCACTCTTCTGTTTCAGTAGCTGTCAATACTCTCTTTACTCAGGAGAGCCAATCCTCAGCTTGGGATGGGGTTCCCGTCCCAGAGAACACAGGAGGATTGAAGCCCATAACATGCTTAAGCTGCTTTTCAGTTACTCTCCTAGGTACCAATGGCTCCATCACTACCTGCTCCACCCTTCTTGGTTCAGCCGCTTGAAGCGGTACCTGCTCCACCACAGGGGTAGGCTGCTGTATTTGCCTTGCAGGCTGGGCATTTATCATAGAAAACACCGCTTCGGCCACCAATCTTATGGTTTCTGCCGAGGGAGGTGTTGTAGGCAGATCATTCGATGTGCTACCTGCCTTAGAAACCAGCCGTTCTGACTGCCCTGCACCACCCCTGGTCACCTATAGTCGTACAAAACACTGTTAAGAGACCAAACAAAATTGAAAAAGTAATTATAGGAACACGGAGGTTCCTCAAACATGTGTATTTTCGTTCCTAAGTGGACATTCATGGGTTCTTTTTTATGATATAACGATGACGCACACACATGTGCTCACCACCCCTTAAAGGAATTCGTCCACAAATTTATTGAAGTTGATCGAAACCGATAGTCTGATAACAAATTGTAACACCCCCTATCTGTCACATAGCATATAGCAGTAGGTCCGGCCGGGGCCCGACGCCATATACCACGGACAGACCGAAGGGTTACGCAATGAAACTATCCTTCCAATAACCAACGTCCTACACAGAGTGCATTCTAGTGGAAGCAATTTAAATGTTGCAAAATAAGAACCCAGCCAACAACATGAATGTCCACTAATAAAAACCCAAAGGAATGAACGTACAAAATACACAAAGTATCTTGGCCTTATGGCCTTACAAGAGTTTACTCAAATAATTTGTGTCTTCAAAACCTCGGCACGCGGGCCGGTCACACATGAGAATAAAAGTAAACATTCATATATAGGCCTTCGAGGGCCGGCTCAGCAATAAGGGCTTTTGCCCGCTATTTGCCACTAGGCTCCGTAGCACCTGCAAGCAACAATCCACCGATGCTGTGGCAAACAAAAGCAACGGTCAGCTAAAGCTGACCAAATTATAATGACCACGCACCTAAACTCAGGGCGGCGATGCTCCTTCCCTGCACTTTATTAGCATAGCTTAACAGTTGTGAAATTACACATCATCACAGGCGTAGGCTTGCACGACCACATACACCGTGCTCTCAGGGCACATTCTCTGTGAACCCGGTCAAAATCCGCGGTCTCACCACCTCCCCTTGGATGGCAAATCTCGTGAGCATTATGGACTTACCGGCCTATTCTTAAGACCCTCCATCTATGCCAACGCCGAGTACCACGTACCTTAGGTCTCTCTAACCGAACGACATAGAGCGGGTATGGTTCCGCCAGACCCGTTGCTCACACCGCAATGTCAATTTAAGCCATATGTGCGGCTCAAGCTTCCCCGAGTCCCAATCCGATCACACACTTTTCATAACCAGGTTATGTGCAAGTTGGCTCCCAAGACACCAAGATGGCAGTATCACGCTTCTGCCCATTTTTTTGGTTGAACCTTGGAGTTAGTCCCCAAGGTTCCCTGTTGCAATCTACCGCGTAGAAAACCCGAAAACCAACCATCGGCGCGGATTCTTCTCCGGCCATTCATGCAATGGAACATCACCGATCCAGACCAACTTGTCCGGGTAGGCTTCACACACCATGCCTATGTTCGTTTCTCGATTGCGGACTCTACATGCAAAACAACGGGGACTATTCATGTCGACCCGAAGGAACACCTCATACTCACCGCATACTCGCGAGAGCGGGCTTCCTATGAAAAAGGAAAGAGGACTTCACATGTCCAAGATGAGAATCATTACCCTAGCATTTCTCTTTGGCGACATGAAGATCTAGACGGATGAAAAGCATCGCAACGGCCTCGCCTCCGTAGATTCGAACTTGGCTTGCGATTTGGTGCTCCGAAGCTCCACCGGCGGCTGGAACTCTCCTCCTCCTTCTTCCTTGATCTCCCCTCTCTCTAAAGTTTTAGAAAGAGAAAATTCAATGTTAAATGAGGGTTTCAACCCTATTCCCAGATATAACCCAGTAAGAACATCCCTAGGCCATTGGATCCAAAAGAAGGAAATGGACGACCACAATTCATACTTAAAATCAGATTCCTGGGCCGAACATGGCTTGTGATATGCCCGTGTCCAAGGTCGGGTGCCTCTATTGATGTCGAAACAATCGCATCCAGACGAGGACACGGGCTCTCGACACGCCCGTGCCACACCTCACACGCCCGTGTGAGTCAGTACACGCCCGTGTTACGGGGCGTGTTCCTCCATCGACACAGGACCAACACCAACCCGAAGAGAACATGGGTACTCGACACGCCCATGTCACATTTGACACGCCCGTGTCAACACGAACACGCCTGGGCTCCAGGCCGTCTTACTCCCCCGACACAGCTGGCTAACTAACCGAGCAGGACACGGCCTATGATATGCCCGTGTCTCAGGCCGTGTTCGCTGTCTCGACGATCGTCGACTGCATTTTCGTCGACCACAAACCAAATCGTCGAACCCGAGCACGACACGGCCCTGGGACACGCCCGTGTCCCAGGCCGTGTGACCCCTACCAAGTCCTAAACTTGGCACAAAATGCTACACGTCCATCTTTTGAGTTTCGGGGCATTATAAAGAACATATCAAGAGTTGATTGCCTTATCCAACTCATACATTCAAGGTGAGAAGAGCAACCACAGCTTCATCTATAGTCTTATAGCAGAGAAGGATTCTACTTCTTACAAGCAACCTCCGGGATCTCCTCGGAAAGACTTTCCATCCCACTCAAGAAAGGGAAGAAAATTTCAACGTCAATGACCCCCCTTCTCGAGTCATGATTGTGCCCAAGATTAATTGTTACTACTACCAGCCCCAGCTACACAAACAGCTTTGATTCATCAGCAGCAAGATGATGACTTGCTAGAATCTGAACTAGATGAGGGAGGCCATGTAAGAGGTAAGCCAAGTCATGAAGGGTATGGCTAGTTTCAAAAGTCCTTACCAGTCGGCTGATCAAAGATCTAAAGACTCGGATCCGTATTGAGAATTCCATAAAGAGCAAGGGCACTCAAATGAGAACTGTCGAGCACTATGTCAACTAGTACAAAGGACACTATGGCAGGGAAAGATGCTTGACTTGTTCCCGAAAGATGACCACTCTGATCCATCATCTTCAAAAGGCAAAGAAGCATCAGACGTTCTTTGCTGCTCAAAGGGGGTGAGCCAAATCAACTACCCTGACCACATTATTAACAACACCATTGATGTCGAAGACGAGGGCAAGATCGGAAGACTATTTTGAGCTGAAGAAGAACAACATAAAGTCTCCAAAGCTCCTCACAATCAAGGCCGGTTGTTTTCTACTTTTAAATATTTTTCTCTCTAAAGCACTTCTAGGTGTTGTTTCCTTCATTTCAATAAAGTTTACGTCAGAGAACCCGTACTGACACATTTCCCTTTTTGGAGTGCTTACTCCTCTATTATCTCTTTGTCAAAGAGATCACTGAACCACTGAGATATCACAGAGTCTTGTTGTTTCCTTCCATCGATTGTTCTCAGGATTTAGGCCACGATGACCACATATAGTGGGGAGTGTTCGCCTATGTGCAGTGGGTGATGCTCAATCTATTAGTTGAACTTTAGGTCTCTGGATCCTGGCCGGTATCTAACACAATGCGGTTATCAAGGGAGGTCGCATGTGTTAGCTCTACTGTGCTTCGCAAATGATACATTACTGTTATGATGATCTTTGCTTGACAAGCAATGGCGATCAAGCGTAGCCTTGTCTCTTCGATCATCTCACGACTGTAATGGTCGATACTATATGGTACTCTCAATCCGTGCTTTCGCGGGGCCCACAACTCCGCTGATTTTTTCCACGGGCGAGTAATGCTATAGACCACTTGGCGCACCTGGCTTGATTGATCAGCGATGTTGTAACCTGAGTCATGATAGCAGTGTGTCTAATGATCCTTCTTTGGATTTCCAAAGTTTTTCTCTTTTATGCCCTTTTAAAGGATGCGCGGCCAGCCCGCTTTGTGTAGGACTATACTCATAATAACTTTTCTCGGGCAAGCGATGCATAAGGCCCACGGGTGATCTCCTGTAGCATCATCCAGTCTTTCTTGGTCATCTCCGAGTATAGACCTCTTTTTATCAATTGCATCTTTCACAGGTTAACATGTTTAAACCGACCTATCAAAAGGATTTGCAACATTCATTTTTGCTTATGCTCATCTTATATGCACTGGTTGCATGAAGTTCTATCAGATGATGATTTACAAGCTCACTATTACTCTTATCGGATATTAACGACACCAATCATTGATCAAAGTATCTGGTTCTCTTTAATTAACAAGCCTTGCTATTGGAGTTAAATTAAGATAGTGTCTTCTTAATGATCTGACTTCATATTCAATATAAGATCACTATCGCATCTTGGTCTTTATTCGGTTATCAGCAGAATCCGTCAGCCATTTCTTCTGTTATCCGATCATATGTATCTTATCATGTTAGCAAATAACATTTGCAAGTTCCCTCCAGGTACTTGCAGCTTAGCTTTTCTTTCATATCTGCTTCTAACTCTTTTCTTGCAGAGTTCAACAGATACTTGCAATTTCCATACAGGTACTTCTAGCTTAGCTTTTCATTCAAATCTGCTTCTAACTCTTTTCTTGCAGAGTTCAGCAGATATTGGCAAGTTCCTTTCAGGTACTTGTAGCTTAGCTTTTCTTTCATATCTGCTTCTAACTCTTTTCTTGCAGAGTTCAGCAAATACTTGCAAGTCCCTTTCAGGTACTTGCAGCTTAACTTTTCTTTCATATCTGCTTCTAACTGTTTTCTTGTAGAGTTCAGCAGATACTTGCAAGTCCCTTTTATTTACTTGCAGCTTAATTTCATATATCATATCCGCTTCTAACTGTTTTCTTACAGAGCTCAGCAGATACTTGCAAGTCACTTTCAGGTACTTGCAGCTTACTTTCATGTATCATATCTGCTTCTAACTCTTTTCTTGTAGAGTTCAGCAGATACTTGCAAGTTCCTTTCAGGTACGTACAGTTTACTTTCATATATCATATCTGCTTCTAACTCTTTTCTTGCCGAGTTCAGCAGATACTTGCAAGTCCCCATCAGGTACTTGCAACTTATTTTTCTTTCACGGCTACCACTTATCTTCCTTTTGCAGAGGGTAGCAGGTGCTTGCAACCCTCCATTAGGCAATTCAGGTACACACGAGATGTACCCACTTTATTTTCTTGCATTAACTTTGCCTTTGTAGGAGAAAGATAGGCATTGTCAAACTCCTTCTAAGGAGAGACATCAGGTTCTATCTCTCCTTTTCTCTTACTTTTATAAGGGGTGGATCGCAATTTTTGTGGGTCTCCTACTTTTTTGAAGTTCCCTTCGGGACTTAAAAAAGTGCGGGGATTATGTTAACCCAGAAATAGGTGATCCCTCCCAAGGTAGCCAGCTTGCTAGTCATGGCATGCTCCAGGTTTCCCTGGAGTTCGCGACCAGTCTGTGTGGGCGGATAAACAACTCTATCCACTCAGGCCGCACGTCTAGGGTGGTCTCGCCAGTCTGACTGCCCAGGTCGCGCAGCTACCGCTTATTCTGCAGGGACTGCGAACTACTTCCTCAGTCCTCCCCTGCAGGTCATGCGGTTGGATCAGCTTACCTCATCATGGTTTTCCCCATTCTGATAGGTGGACTACCCAGCTGTGGCAGACCCGGATGCCTATCCGCCGAGACCGCCATGTAGCAGCATGCTCGGCAGGAGTCACAGTCTTCACCAGCCCACTGATGCAAGTTGAACAACAGGCAAATCAAACCGCCACTCCACTAGGCGACCTGCCTCCAGGTCGCTCAACGCTAGGCGACCTGCCTCTAGGTCGCCCAACAATGAGATAACTCTCAAGGTTGCAAACCAGATGGCGGCAACCTCCAGGACACGTAGTAGGGGCGGCAAGCATCCATTCAGACAGAGAGGCAGACTTCAACAAATGGGGCGACCTGCTTCTTCTGTCCTCCAGGTCACCCAGTCGACCAGCTCACCCGCCTACAGTTCGCGGACTCCAGCTCAGTCCGCCAAAGGACCGTGGACGTGCTACAACTCTCCGCCAAACCGCACAATGTTCAGCGAAACCATCCAGACTGCCGCAGGATAGGTGGACTCGTTATGCCACTCAACCCTCCAGTCCGCTTGTAGTAGACAGACTAATTCTATAGGAAGGCGACTTGCTCTATTCAGATTGCCAACCTCTGCCCCAATGACAAGCCTCCAGCAGAGGTGGACTCGTCTCATCCGCCGCAGGCTCAGCGGACTCTTCCAGACCGCCATTGAGCCCTCCAGGTTTCCACTAGCTCGCATCCCTGCAATAGAGGCAGACTCACTACGCAGCCCGCCAACCAGCTTTCCAACCACTTCTTCACAGCAGTGGGCAGATAACTACTCAGCCCACATACATTCGCTCAGTACAGAAGAGGAGGTCTCATCCCATTTCGCCAACATCAGAATCAACTCCAGAAGACGTCCCTAACCGTATAGCATGGTGCAGACTCAGCGGACTCCAAGTTCTACTCGCACAAATCACTGACTTACCGGGGGTGATGTTACCAAAAGTCGTTACCTCCTTGGGCCTATAAATTGCCCCCCATACATCTCATTTGGGGGGACACAGACATGAGGGCAGCCTCCGGAAAGGTCAAGGCATCAGATCTTGCAGACTCCACTTTCTAATCGGTCCGACCTCACATGTCATCTCTGCCGACCTCACTTCTCAGTTTGTGTGGCCTCCTGTGGTAACTTCTTTCCTTAGCCGCCAGTTTACCACTATATACCCTTTATTTGCTTGCCATGTAAAGGTGAAAATCATGTTGTAATAACTGATATTAATCAAAGGAAAGCCTGTCACAAGAGTGACATTTAAGCTGTAGTGTTGATGCTTGAGGAAAGAGAGACGGGCACCACCAGCTAATGGTTCGAACACAGGGGAAAGGAAGAGAAAAGAGGCAACTACAAGCAGCTATCTACTAAGCGGATGAGAAAGAAAGCAGCGACGTGACCACGACAACAACAGACTTTGCCTGTCTCGGCCTAAATGCCTCTCTTTCGATGGGCTTTCCTTTGATTGCAAAGGAGTTGATTATAAGTAGAGGAAAGGAAAAGTGCTGGAGCAGAGCAAGCTGGTGACCGCAATGTCTGAGATTCAAGTCCGCAGCCTTTACAGGTAAGCTCCAAGGATTGAGCCAGCGTGCTTTGGGTGTACCACTCCCCCTATTTATAGGTTCGAGGGCCTGCCCAAACGGGTAGGGCTAAAATAACCGGTTGCCCGGGGTACATGAGAACCGGGCAGCGGTGACGGGAAGCAAAAAATAAAAGACACGCCAATCTTCACAAGAGGGGCGAACTTTGCTCGCGGGCTGGAGCATCCGTCTTTCTGCAAGGCGTGATCCTGGCTGGAGGGCCGCGACCTGTGCGGACTGAGGATTTAGTACACCTGAAGAGGTAGCAGAACGATCCTGGGGGCTGATCCTCTGAGGCAGAACAACCTGGGCAGATTGAGAGCTGAGTCCGCCGCCGGAGTCTGGATCTGGCTGAACATGCCAAGGGTTGACGATCTGAGCATACTGGAGAATCATGTTCGCCGCTTAGGCAGCATGTGACCATGGAACCTTGCCATACATATTGCGGACTTTGGGGTTAACACAAACCCTGTATATTTTTAAATTTCTAGAAACTTCAAAAATGTTAACATAACCGCCGAGTCCGCAATCCTCAATAATGTTGTCAGCGCTATAAATATTGCTGGAAGATCTGTATTTGTCAAAAGCTATCATCGCTACGGGGCGCTTCTCACCACTTGCGGTCTATGCTTTGCAGTCTGCAATGACTGCACTGGGGGCATTCTTCAGCAGCCTTACTTCAAAGGATGAGAAGCCCAGGCCGGCAATGAAAACCAAGAAGGTAGTGAAAAGACTTGGGGTTGTGATCAATTCTGCAGGAGAAACCTCCCATAGTGAATAGTAATCAATGGAAGCAGTCTGCCTTGTTGATGAACCTGTTCGTGAGAAGTCTGCGAATGCCACCACATCTCATTCTGAAAATCCACCAAAAAGCGCGGACAAGGTACTGAATCTGCTAGAGATTACTGACCAGAACCCCGCGAACTCTGCGGATATGGATGTGTACCCATCAGCTTCGGGAATACTAATGTTTCGCATAGACACGAAAAATGAGGTTTCTTCATTGAATGCCATGCAACCCATTGTCGACCTGGATCAAGATACACGACCTATTGGAGAAAATGCTGTGGAAGAGGTTCCATCATATGCACTCGTTGTTGCTAATCCAGAGGAAGTCCGCAAGAATCTGCCGGACTTAGAGCAAGTCACTAAGGACCCAACTGAGAAAGAAGGCCCCTCTGAGAAGAAGAAGAGGAAGAGGGACAAGTCCACTATGGCCGAGGGAGTTAAGAAGAAGCTGCGGGCTAGGAAGGAGAAAATATCTACGTGTAGACTGGGGCTGCAAGCTTGCTGCACAGGACATGAGAAAAGGAGGTTACGAAGGCCGGCTTCATTATGCCAGAGGGCCCAATCCCGGAAGAGATTCCCTCTCTACGGTCAGTTTGTCAACTGATGAAATGCTCAACTCAGTTGATACCGACCAACTTGACCTCATTAATCAATCCTTGCTGGAGGTATTGCAGCATGAAGTTAAGATTTTGGGGGTTAAGATTGGCGACCACCCCCCCTCATATGCAGCCGAAGGAGATGAGAAGGAGAAGCTGAGGAAGCAGATCACCGAGCATAAGGAAAAGTTCGCTACTCAAAAAGCGATGGTGGGGGCGGCCTCGAAGAAAATCACCGCAGACAGGAAAGCCGAGGATTTGCGGGCTACTGCTGAATTGCTACGGTCAGGTAAATTCCAACCGGTGCCTAAGCACTTTAAGAATCAATGGCTTGACAGTTCGCCATAGTGGAAGTCGAGGCCAATAAAGATAATCACCAAAACAGATGACATAATCGTTTCAAGAAGCTCGACGGCTAAGAAAAGAGCCAAAGTCCATCGTGAATGGAGGAGGCGACTAAGCGTCTTTGACCCGGAGCCGATAAGGCTGCCTGTATTTGATAGTCGCCAACTCGTCGTGGCATTTGCCCAATGTCTGATTTTATATTTGCTCTTTTAGTCCGTTGCGGGCTATATTTGAGTATGAACTTTGCTCCCTTATTTCAAGACGGAAGTTGCCGCTAGGCTCTACTGCTACTGGAGAGATCGTTCCTACTCCGGATGCAGTTGCTTTAGAGCGACCTGACATGATCTCCATGTGTGAGTCCGCGCATGGCAAGCAGTGCGGCCTTGACAACACAACAATGTTAAAGAAGAAAAAGCTCGAAGATGAAATTAAAGAAATTCGAGCTGAGTTAAAGAAGAGGGTAGAGCGTGAGAAGGCCCTGGAGGACTAGGTCGCCAGCATATCCATGGCGCAGGAGAGGAGTGACAAAGAGATGAGGTTCCTTGGTGACGATGCCCGCTTCTACATGGGGAAATAATTGTCGTTGGTGCGGGTAGGAAAGAACAAACAGGCTGCTGAAGTTGAGGAGGAGAGGCCGTGATTGCCAGATCACGCCACTCCATTAGATGCTCTGGCTCCTGCAGAAGGCAGCCAGCCTACCGCGGATGAGGTAACAAGGTCGGCAACCGAGCCCATAGTTCCTCTGAGCCGGGTAGACTGGGAGGCCGCACACATGCATAGTACTATCAACTCCATGCACCGCCACATCTACCAGTTGTATGGCGAAGTACTTCAAATGAGTGATCAGGTGGCGCATCTGTGCAGGGACAGAATGGAGCGGCCTATGTGATCTGACAATAGAGACCGCTAAGTCCGCTTGGTCGCGAACTATTTGTGCTTTGATGTATAATTTGAGCTCGAACAATGTTTTGTTTTAACTGTCATGTGATTTATATGAACTGTGATATTGCATTGTTGTTTGAATAATGTTGTGGCCTGCAGGACTTGAAATCTTTTGTGCAGGATTATGTCTTGAATGCGAACTGTACGGACTGATGTTGTGTCCGGTTAATTTGATTTGAAATGCTGCTTGAAAATTGCACAGGTTAAAAATAATGCGAGTTGAGGGGACTTCGTTCTGTGTCCGCGACATTTTATTTAAACTTGGATAATTGCTGGATTTATTATGAGATGGGCGGACTGACTGATCAAACTGTGTGGTGTGACTGAAAAAGCTGTCAGACGCCAACTGTTATAAATGCAGCTTCATTGTTTCTTCAATGCAGGAATGCGATCGAAATAGAAGTCACTACGGTCTCAGACAATGGTGTCCGCCCAAACTGAAGCTGCAGTTGCTTTCCATGCTGCCGACCACAAATATGCATGTTAACAGAGACCAATCTCGAGGCCTTCATTGAAAAACACATGGCGGACTCGCCTGTGCTCGCTAGGCTTCTAGCTGATGAAGAGATGATCAACTTCTCCAATAGGACCCATATCGAAGTGCCTGTAGATCACTTAGATTGTGGATTCAAATTTCCATTGCTGTGGGAGATCGTTGAGATCTTGGAACATTACGACATGGTGCCTGGCCAACTCACGCCGAACAACCTTGCCGCCATCTACAGCTTTATCTCATACTTGCAGTCTTAGAAGATCACATTTTCCATGAACATCTTCAGAAAGATCTTCTCAGTCCTCTCCATTACACCAACTGGAGGCCGCCGTTATAAGGGCGTGATATATTTCTACTGCCGAGGAATGATGGTGATGGGTCTGACGAACAAGATCCAAAACTGGACCTCAAGGTACTTGATCTTCGAGGTCGACCTGGGGTTCGTGCACACCCACTCGCAGGAGCGCGCAGACTCATCTTTCAAGAGCATCAAGCTTGAAGAAGTGGAGGCCGCCATCGTTGACTTCTTGGGTGAAGCAAGGCTTGACATCGAGCACTATATCCCGATACTCGCGAGCCTGGACAACATAGATCGCCAAGATAGTAAGCTTTGCGACATGTATTTGTAATCGCCGCGACCTGCAGTAAAACTAATTAGAATTTCTTCCTCTTTGCAGCGGTCTTGGCAGTACCATCGAATCCGCCGCAAACACCCAGCGGCCTGACTGCAACACAAAGGGAAAGGAAGCAAGAGCTTGCAAGGAAGAGAAAGAAGAGGGGGATCATGCCGCAGGCTACTCCTCTTCTGAAAGCTTTGACATGCAGGGCTTCGGAAAACGCCAGAAGGATCTGCGGGGAAACCCAATGATCCACTGGCACAGTAACAATAAGCATGTCCGCCTATCCACTGCGCTTCCATCTTGGAGAAGTCCAAGAATATCCCACCCCGCACATGTGGCGATCTCTGCGCTTTATGGGAAGCGCAATCTGCTCGACCTAAAGAATATCCCTCTTGCCGAGCTCACTCTTCTGGCCGCCCAAGCAAATGCGAACAGTATGGTGACGAGCCACTTCTTGGCCTGTCTGACCAGGGTCCTGCTCAGAGAGAATGAGCGGCTTCAGCAGGAAATGAAATCGCTTAAAGAAAGGAACAAGCAGTTAGGAAGGAGAGTCGCTCTTCAGAGGAATGAGACAGCGGTAAGCTTTGCATTCGCAGCGGTCTCAATCTTTAGACTGCGGCAAGCTGACTTGATTCTATTTTCTGCAGACCGCTTACGACCTTGGGAACCACAGCTTCAGTGGCGCCATGTTTCCTTTTGTGAAGGAAAGCGTCGAGATCGCTATAAAGCGGTTCATGGAAGGCAGCTTCGCGAAGGATGGCGTGGATGGTGTGCCCTTTCTCCAGCTTCTTCCCGAGCTGGAAAACCAGGTTGCAGCCTTGGAGAGGGCTGCCAAAAGAAAAAGAGAAATTGATGAGGTTGAAGAGCAAGAGGAAGAAGAAGAAGAAGGTGTGGTTGAAGATGAAGCTTCTAAAGAGGCTGGTTCAAGCCAGCGGGGTGGAGACCAGTCCGCCGAGTCTGACACTACTCTTTCCTTGTGCTTATTTTATTTTAGGGAGTTAGTTCACAGGTACAACTTTTGTAACTTCATGGTAAAGCTCTAATGACGATTACTCGCCCAACAACATCGCAGGCAGTGGGATGGTAGAGCTTAACTCCCACCCTGTCACTCCTTAATATAGAGGCGGGGTCAGGTACGAGCCGGGATCCGAAGTTCAGTATCCTACCGCACTAGAACATGCAAGCTCCCACTACACGGTGCGAAATCTCCTCGCAACACGTGGTCTTTGTGGTGTTACGCTAATGACAATGGCTCTAGGGGAGGTTTGCTGAACTCGGCGATGTCTCCTGGTATCAGGCAACCGTTATTGATGTTCGGGAGAGAAGGAGAAAACACTAGAAAAAGTGTTAGTACGAATTCTTTGATCAATAAGAAGCTTTTTGCAAGGTTAGCTTAAGAGAGAAAAGAGAGTTCAAAGATATAACCGTTTTGGAATCTTCCTTGCTCAATGTGCTAACTATTACTATTCAAGAGATGTAAACACTTGAAGAAATGTCAGCAAGCAGCTTTTGCTCATAATGATTCTTGGAGAGATTACATAGAAAGAAAATAAAAAGAGGAGGTTCAGGAATAGAACTGTTTGAGATCATCTACTCTCCATGTATGTGGCATATCCTCTCCGTTGTATGTTTGCAAGTGGTAAGCGCCGCTCTTTAACACTTCTTTGACAATGAAGGGGCCGGCCCAATTCGGATTAAGTTTTCCTACTGAGCTGGCTCTTGCAGCAGCGTCAACTTTTTTAAGAACCAGATCTCCCACTTGAAAGTGTTTGATCCTCACATTCTAATCAAAGTATCGGGCCATCCTTCTCTTGACCTCTTCCTGTCTTATTGCTGCTTTGTCTCTGATTTCCTCAATGTACTCCAGGCTGAACTTCATCTCTTCATTGTTCAGCTCAAGCCAGTCATCAGAACCTTGCCTAGCAAGCAGAACTCTAGGTGATGGAACTTCAAACTCATCTGGAATGAGGGACTCTGAGCCATGAGAAAGTTTGAACGGAGTTTCACCAGTTGTTGATGAAGGTGTTGTTCTTAAGGAATAGAGGACCGATGGAAGTTGATCAGCCCAACTGCCTTTGAGATTCTGCACTTTCTTCTTGAGTAAATTGAGGACCTGCTTGTTGGCTGCTTCAACTTGGTCGTTGCTTCTGGGATGATGGACTGATACAAACCGCAGTTCTGTTCCGATCTACTTGCAAAAATCAATCATATCTGCATTGTTGAACTGTGGCCCGTTGTCGGTGATTATTGCCATTGGTATTCCATGCCGGCAGACAATCTCTCCCCAAATGAAATTCTTGACAACCTGAGTCGTTGTCTTTGCCAATGCCTTTGCTTCAATCCACTTGCTGAAGTAGTCAATCACCACTATTATAAAATGTCGTTGTCCTCTTGCCATGGGAAAGGGACCAATGAGATCCATCCCCCAAACTGCAAAGGGCCAAGGAATTACAATTGATCTGAGTGACTGAGCGGCTTGATGTTGAAGTGGAGCAAACTTCTGGCACTGAACACATTTTCTGGCATAAGCCTCAGAATCTCTCTTCATGGTAGGCCAGGAATATCCCTGCCACAGGATCCATCTTTCTAGCATTCTTGCTCCTGAGTGACTTCCACACTCACCAGAATGAATTTCTTACAAAACAGTCGGAGCTTCTTCTTTTGAAACACACCTTGCCATAGCAGACAGGAAGGTTTTTTTGTAGAGGACTCCTGCCACCAAGTAATAGTGAGCTGCTTTTATTCTGAACTTTTTTTGATCCTTAATTGAATGATAAAAGTTCCATGTTGACAGATAAATAATGAATGGATCCATCCAGGAGGGACTTCGATCAACCTGCATCAACTCTTCTTCATCCACTGCCGGGAAGAAGAGTACGGAAGTAGTTCTACCTAATGGCAGTCCATTCTTGGCAAGAACATCTACCTCCTCATTTTCCGTTCTAGGGATGTTCTCAATGGTAAAACTTTGGAATTTGCCGACTTCTATTTTCACAAGAGCAAGATATCTCTTCAAGATTGGCTCTCTGGTCTCAAAGTTACCAAGGACTTGTGACGCCATCACGAGAGAATTAGTCTTGATGTGAACATGATCAATTCCAAGTTCTCTTGCAAGTCTCAAGCTTGATAACAAAGCTTCATACTCGGCCTGGTTATTGGTCACTGGAAAGTAGAACCATATTGCCTGCTCAAGTTTGATGTTGTTTGGGTTGATCAGAACCACTCCTACTCCAGAAGAATTTCTGCCTAAGGCACCATCAACATAGATGGTCCAAGCCAAAGGAGATCTTTCTGCCTGATCAGAACTGGACTATGCTGTGTCAATCAAGAAGTCTGCTAGAACTTGAGCTTTGATAGTTGTCCGGGGCACATAAGAAATTTCAAATTCACTCAATTCTATTGCCCATTTGGCTAATCTGCCAGAATGCTCCGGTTTCTCGAACACACTTTTCAAAGGTTGATCTGTAACAACTTGAATTGAGTGTGCCTAAAAATAAGGACGGAGTCTGCGAGCAGACATAACCAGTGTTGAGGTCAACTTCTCTAGAATCGGATATCGTGTCTCTACACTTTTCAGAATATGGATAACATAATAATCTGGGACCTGTTTCCTGCTCTCTTCTCGAAGAAGAACAGAGCTGACCGCCTCAGGGCCAACTCCTAAGTACAAGAAAAGCATCTCCCCTGATCGGGGACTCTGGAGCAAAGGTGTTGAAGTCAGCTGCTTCTTTAGCTGTTCAAAAGCCTGAGAAAACTCTTTTGTCCACTCAAATTTGGATGCTCCTCAAAGAGTTTTAAAGAAAGAAGCACTATTGTCTCCAACCTGAGAGAGGAACCTCCCGAGACCTGCTAACCTTCCCCCTAACTATTGAACTTCCTTAGGCAATCTGGGGGGAGCCATATCAAAAATAGCTTTTACTTTGTCTGGATTGGGGGCAAGTCCCTCTGGAGTAAGGAGGTGGCCCAAAAACTTCCCCTTTCTCGCCCCAAAAGTGTACTTTGACGGGTTGAGCTTCATCTTAATCTACGCAGAGTAGCGAATGTCTCTGATAGATCTTGTAAGTGCAGCGAGAAAGACTTGATTTTGATCAAGAGATCGTCTACGTACACTTCTAGGTTTCTTTCTTTCTGTTGCTTAAATACATGGTCCATCATGCGTTGGTAGGTTGCACCAGCATTTTTAAGCACAAAGGGCATCACAAGGTAACATTAGCAACCATCATTGGTAAAGAATGACGTATGAGGGACGTCAGGTTTATGCATTCTTATTTAGTGGTAACCAGAAAATGCATCTAAAAAACTCATAAAGGAGTACCCTACCGCAGAATCAACTAAAGAATCTATCCGAGCCAAGGTGTAACAATCTTTGGGGCACGCTTTATTAAGTTTTGTGAAATCTACACAAATGCGCCACTTCCCTCCTGGTTTTTTAACCATTACAACATTGGATATCCAGGTAGGGTATTGAATTTACAAATAAAATTTGCCTTGAGCAGCTTTGCGACCTCCTCTCTTATTGGTTCATCAAGCTTCGTTGCCACATCTCTTTTCTTTTGCTGTACATGCTTGAAGTTGGGATCAACATTAAGGTGGTGGCAGGCAACATTCGGATCCACGCCCAGCATGTCCTCTGCTAACCAGGCGAAGACATCCAGGTTCTTCAGTAAGCAAGAGATCAACTCGGCCTTCTGGTCTTAGGGCAACTCTGAGTTGATGGAGAGCTTCCTCTCCTCCCCCTCAGCAATGGGGACTGCTTGTGTCACCTGGGTAGGTTCCAGGTGATCTCCTACATCTGCAATAGTTTTTGAACTTGGAGAGGCTTCTGTAGCTACTGCTGGAGCAATGGGAGGACTGACTTCAGCCATGTTGACAGTGTGAACATAACATTCCCTTGCTCTCCTTGGGTCACTCCTGACCCTGCACATCCGTCCATCGGCAAAAAATTTGATCGCGAGGTGGTAAGTTGAGACCACCGCTTGATACTTGTTCAACAAGGGTCTGCGGAAGATGGTGTGATAACTGCTGGGAGGGTCAACCACTATGAATTGAACCTACTTGGTTGCTCCTCCAAGCTTTACTGGTAGGGTGACGCTTCCTTTGACTTATTTTCTCTCGCCAGAGAAGCCGTAGAGTGGCCCTTCGGTGGATAGCAGAGGCTTTCCAGTCTTCAGGGACTCAAAGGTTGATTTGAACATCAAGTTGACTGAGCTACCAATATTAATGAGAATCCTGTCAACCATAAAATCTCCAATAACAGCATTAATCACGACTACATCATCAAATGGATTTGCTGTTTGAGGCAGATCAGCTTGGACAAAAGTGATGTCCTCCCCTGATGGAGCAGAGGAAGAGAAAGAGGCAACCTTTGCTCGAGTGACCCTGGAATTTGAGGACTTCCGAGTAGACTCAGTTCCTGTCCCACCATGAATAAAGAAGAGTCGCCCCATGACTCCTTCATCATCCGCATCAAAGCATTCAACCGGAACTTTGATTGGCCCCAGACGGCCTTCATCTTCTACCTCCACACACTCATGATAGGCTTCAGCTACCTCCTTTCCCTTGGATGTAGATGGCTTCGAAGAAGAGTCTTTCTTACTCAAATCAATCTTGCCCTCAGCAAGCAGTTTTTCTATCAACAGACGAAGGGCTTTGCAATCTTCAGTCAATTGACCCTTCTCTTTGTGAAACTGGCAGAAATGCGCATTGTTCCTTGGCCTCCACTCTCTTTGAGGCCCTTGTTTCTTCTCTTCTGATTTCTTTTGCAAGATCTGGATGACTTCGTCAATATCCAGACCTGTAATCTCCTCTACGGAGTTGGTATCACACTGGCTTGGAGCAGGCAGGACTGCTTGCTGAAGGATGGGAAGCGCTTGCAGTGGTACGGCGGGAGTGGTGGCCAACGACAGTCTCTGATCTTGAAACTGTTGATGGCCGAGGAAGGGTTTCTTGTGGCGGAAATTCCGACCCCTTTGAGAAGGAGGCTGGAAATCAGGGTGAGGAGGTTTGCTGTGATGGTGCTTGTTATGAGAAGAAGAGCCGGAAGCATCCCTTCCTTCAGCATTAGCTGTCAAGGATGAGACATAGGTGGGGTTGGCGTTCTCGCCTTCAATGAAGCGATTAACCATGGCTATCAACTCCTGGTATGTTGCTGGTGCCTTCGTTGTTGCTTTAAACTTTAGGGGCTTGAATCAAGGCAACCTTGTAGTAATCGGGGTTCACGTTCCTCACCCCCTGAATCTCTTTCTGGAAGCGATCAACGAACCGTGCAACCGATTCGTTGTCCCTTTGCTTGATCTCGAAGAGAGCAGCCGTTCCATCTTTTCTCTTTCTTGAGGTAGCAAACCTCAACAACAGTTCGCTGTGAAGCTCAGCGAAGGTAGAAATCGTGCCCGAAGGTAGCTCATAAAACCACTGTCTCGCCTGTCCTTTGAGAGTGGTAACCCAAAGCTTGCACTTGATGGCGTCGGAGAGGCATCTCAGTGCAACTGCCCCTTTGAATGCTTGGAGATGTGCGACTGGATCAGTCTCCCCTGAGTAGAATGGAAGACAGGGTTCCCTGAAGTTACTTAGAGCCGACTTCCATCGGATTCGATCGACGAAGGGAGTTGGAGTCTCAAACTCAGCAGGGTAAAAAGGGTGGACTAAAGCTGGGGCGTCCACGGGCTCGGCGGACTAGCGATCAGTGAAATGGAGATAATGGGCGGAGTGTCCCTGGCTGCCTCCCTGAAAAAATTCATGAAGGAGGCGAACTGCTCCTCCTGAGGCCGCAGAGGAGCGGCGGACTGAGCAGGATGGTGAGGAGTGACTGGAGATTGCCGAAGCGGAGTTCGGCGTGCTGGGGTATGGCGGACTGGCAAGTCCGCAGGCTCTGCTGCGGCCTGGGGAGCAAGCCGCTGGGTCAACACAAGCAAGGCCTGGCTGATTGCATCAAGACGCTGATTGGTCTGTCTGCGGGATTGCTCAGCCACAAAACTAGCCTGCTCAATGGCATCTTAAAGAGAATCTTTTGAAGAGCTGGAGCGGTCTGAGTAGCGAGCTCGGCGATCTGACATGTATGTCCGCTGTATTCGAAATACTACTCGAATCTGAAGGTCGTGTGTTAACTATTGATGCACGAAAATTGAAAGAGAGTCAAGCACCACCAGCTAGCGGTTCGAGCACGGGGGAATATAAAGGGAAAGGGAAACTGCGAGTAGCAATCTACTAAGCAGACGAGAGCAAAAAGAACAGCAGGGCCATGAGCTACGACAACAATAGACTTCGCCCGTCGCGGCCTGAATGCCTCTCTAGCGACGGGCTTCCCTTTGATTGAAGAAGGGTTTGATTACAAGTGGAGTAAAGGAAAAAGGCAAGAGCTGAGCAAACTGTAGTCCGCAAAGCCTGAGATTCGAGTCCGCATCATGTAGGCTACGGGGCACGAGTCAGCGTGCTTTGGGTGCACCACGTCCCCCCTACATATAGGATGGGGGCCTACCTAAATGGGCAGAGCTAAATCAACTGGCTGCTAGGGGTACAGGAGAATCGGGCAATGGTGACGGGAAGCAAAAAGAAAGAACATGCCAGTCCACGCAAAAGCGGCGGACTGGGCATGCGGACTGGAGCTTCCATCTACTGCTGTAAGGCGTGATCCTGCTGGAGGATGGTGGCCTAGGCAGACTGGACAGTGAGTCCGCCGAAGTGGAAACAATCCAGGAGATCCAAAGGCATGGCGAACTGGGCGGATGGAGCATTGAATCCGTCACTGGGGGATCAGCATTGGGACGGCTGAATGCTGTTGCTCTGCCGAGCTTGGCGGACTGTCAAACTGAGACTGCCTATAACAAGCCAGGGACCTTAGAACTATGTAGAGGCATCGCCGGGCCAGGCGAACTGCCAAATTGAGTCCACGGATAATGAAAAAGGTGACCTTGGAATCTTGTAGGTGTTGCGGACTGAGGGGTTAACACAGATCATAGAACCAATCCCTCACTTTTCCATCAAAGGTTGTCACAAGGAGATTGCACTTAGTAGCATCTGAGAGAGTCTTGAGAGCTACGGCTGATTCAAAAGCTTGAAGATGCTTCATTGGATCAATCTCTCCAATGTATGTTGATAACCGCAATTCTCTGAAATTGGCTGGTGTTGCTTTATTATGAACATTCTCTGAAAATGGTGATGCCTCTTCCTGCTCTCCTACAGCATAAGAATAGAAGGGAGCATAAGTTATAACTGCAAAAGGAGCTGGAGGATAGAAGGGAAACGCTGCTGCGGGAGGAGCAAAGGCAGGAGTTGATTGGTAAGGATGACTTCCCTGAATGTTCAGAAATCTTGCTAGCTTCCCCGAGCAGCTTCCCGAAAGAAGCTTTGACGAGATGCAAACTCATCATTTTTATGCCATAAAGGGGCTGCCGGCTCTTGCGGTAAGGTTCGTGTGTAAGGAGGATAGACCGACGGATAAGCCGGAGGATAAGCTTGCTAATTCTCCAATATTGGTGTTGAATTGACTGGAGGAACTGGTGTTGTTGTAGGTTGCATTTCTAATCATTGCGCGATTACAGCTGGAGTACGATTGATTGCCTGAAATTTTGGGCAGTTTCACAGCGTGATTGCTCCAAGGCTTCCCAAAGTGAGTCCTCGCCAGGACTTAGAGCAAAGTTCTCAGTTGATTGATGATCTGACATGGCTAACTATTGGTTTCACCATCTGTTCGAGATCTGAAGGTCTTGTGTTAACTATTGATGCAAAGAAATATAGAGGGGGGAAGTTGTCGCCAACACTAGCAGCTAATGGGTGCGTTCCGTATCATAAGCAAGGATGATTGAAGAAGAAGGTTGCGGGGTAACGAAGAGGTTTTTGTGGATGTTGAGGAAAAGCTTCTAAGTGCTCAAGCATGGAGCAAGCGCTTGATCAAGGGTTGCAGGGATAGCGGAGTGGAAGTGGTTATTGCTCCAAGTGTGGAGATGGACGGGAAGGTTGATTAGGAACTATCAATCAGATGGTTACTTTGACGGTTGTGTTTGCAGGTTGATGCCGAGAGAAGTGAGTTGAGAATAACAGGGGCTGCTAGCAGCGACAACAGCATACTTCGCCCGCCGCGACTTAAATGCCACTCTTCTGACATGCTTTCCTTTGATTTATATTCAATTATTACAGCTTGAGTTACACCTTTACATGGAAAGCAAATAAAGGGTACATAGGGGGAAGCTGGTGGCTAAGGAAAGAAGTTATCAGAGGAGGACGCGCAGACTGAGAAGAGAGGTCAGCAGAGAGGACAGGAGAGGTCGCGCGGACTGGAAGGTGGAGTCTGCAAGGTATGATGCCTTGACCTTGCTAGAGGTTGACCTCGTGTTTGTGTCCCACCAGAATGCGAGGTATGGGGGTCCATTTATAGGCCCGAGGAGGTAACAGCTTTTGGTAATGTCACCACCGGTGAGTCGGTGATTTGTGCGAGTAGAACATATAGTACACCGAGTCCGCACCAGGTCTTGCGGTTAGGGAACTTATCTTCTGGAGTTGATACTGATGTTGTCAGACTAGGACGACTCCACCTCTTCTGTGCTGAGTGAGCCACATCAAGGTATGCGGGCTGAGGAGTTATATGCCAGCTGCTGGGAAGAAGCGGTTGGAAAGCTGAAGGGCTCCATGGCAGACTGGTAGAGCCCGCCCAGCTCGTGGTGGATGAGATGAGTCCGCCTCTGCTGGAGGCTTGCCGCTGTGTCGAAGGTTGGTGACCTGGCGTGCTGAGCACAACAGATCACCTTCCTACTAAAGAATTCTGTCTACTGCAGGCGGACAGGAGGGTTGAGTGGCATAATGAGTCCTTCTAGCCTAGGACATATGGGATGGATCCGCTGCATGTTGTGCAGCTTGGCGGGGAGCTGGAGCAAGTCCACGCTTCTTTGGCTGACTGAAGAAGCAGGCCGCGACCTTTGCTGAAGTCCGTCTCTATGTTGGATGGACGGGCTTGCTGCCCTTGCTGGGCGGCCTGAACATTGTCAGCCTCTGGTGGATGACCTAGAGCGTTGTCGCATTGTTGGGCGACCAGGAGGCAGGTCGCCTGGCGTTGAGCGACCTGGAGGCAGGTCGCCTAGTGAAGGGGCGGTTTGCTCTGCTTGTTATGCAACTTGCATGAGTGAGCTGGTGTAGACCGCGACTCCTGCCAAGCATGCGGCTACATGGCGGTATGGGCGGATAGGAATCCGAGTCCGCCACAGTTGGGTAGTCCACCTATCGGAATGGAGAATCATGGTGTCATTAGCTGATCCAAACGAGCGGTCTACAGGGGCGGACTGAGGAAGCAGTCCGCAGCCCCTGCAGAACAAGTGGCTGCTACGCAACTTGGGTGGTTAGACTAGGGAGACCACCCTAGCCGTGTGGCCTTGGCAGACAGAGAAGTTTGTCCGCCCACAGAGGCTGGTCGCGACCTCCAGGGAGAACCTGGAGCAGGTCATGACTAGCAGGCAGGCTACCTTGGGATGGATCACCCATTTCTTGGTTTACAGCTGGTTGGAGGTTACCTAACCGCAATAGTTCAGCAGTAGCACATAGATCATCAGCTTGCTTGTCCGCGACGATCTGCTTCGAGGATGCCTCCACCATCGCTTTCTGAGCAGCAATCGTTTCCTTCTGCTCGGCGATCTGCTTCCTCTGCTTCTCCTCATCTCCTTCGGCTGTAGATGTGGAGGGGTGGTTGCCAACCTTAACCCCCAAAATCTCGACTTTAGGCTGCAATACCTCCATCATGGATTTATTAATGATATCAAGTTGGACAGTATCAACAGAGTTGATTATTTTATCAGTTGAGAAACTAACCGTTGAGAGGGAATCACTTCCCTGGATATGGGCCTCTAATGTAACGAAGTCGGCCTCTGAAACTTCTTTTTCTTGCTGCCTGTGTTGCAAGATGATATATCATTATTTATAGTTATTTATATATAGTTTTTTTAATAAATAATAATATTTTATTTAGTTTATTTTAATATTGTTATTAAAATCCTTTGTTTTCTTATTTCAGGTCAATATGAGCTGCTAATAGCAAATTGGAGCTTACAGTACTGATCAGGAGATGAAACTGAAATTGGTGGAAAAATCAACTTTACATGGAACGGACACGGGCGTGACCCCCAGGTCACGGGTGTGACAGGTGGTCGTGACCAATAAAGGAGCTCTAGTGCAAATGCCACATCGGATTAAAGTTACATGCCCGGGTCACGGGCGTGACCGTTGGGTCACGGGCGTTATCGTTGTGTCACGGGTGTGACTAGCAGGCGTGATATCTAGGCGTGCCGTGTGTTATGAAGATAGTTTCGGATCCAGCTGTTTTCAGCTTACACTCCCTAGGTCATGGGCGTGACCTAGGGCGTGACTTCCTGCAACAGCCAGATTTATTTCCCGCCATTTCTCCTTCCCGCCGTTTCTAGTAACAGTCTTGACACGCCCTAGGTCACGGGCATGACCTAGTGGCGTGAACTGAAGAACAGCGATATTTGACAGTTTTTCTCCAATGTTCCCGGGCTTTCAAGACAGCAATTTCCGAGCCTTACATGCCCTAGGTCACGAGCGTAACATTGGGCGTGACCTTCCAGATATTTTACTATAAATTCCAGAGAAATCTAGGAGCTGGGGAAGCTAAGGAGGCATCTAGGAGTAGTTTTAGTCGTTTATTTCCCTATTTTGCTGTATTTTATTTATGTAATTTTCAACTTCATAGTTTTGTTTAACTTTCATTGTGTTTAATTCAATTACTCTCTTTTTATTAAACATGTTCTCGCCCTTCTTTTGATGTAGTTTTTTCATCATGCTTAGTAGGTAAAATTCTTTTAGCGCTTGATTATGATGAACCTTGGAATAAAATAAGTTTTTCAACTTTATTATAAATGTCATGTTCTTTAATATACTGACTAAAGATTTATCTTTGATTTTTATTGTATCGAATTCATATTTCGCGAATATGTTCTTCGATCCTAGATACGTATCTTAAATGACCGAGAGGTTACGGATACGAGTAGATCGCTCAAAGATAAAAGGAGTTTATTGCACTCCTCGAGAGAGGATGACATAAATCTTCCGGATTGGAGTCAAATCCAATAGTGGGGTTCACCGCCTAAATCAAGCTTAGGGGTTTCGACTGCCCGAGAGATCTTAATCGATCAACTTAAGGTTAGTTAAAAGCATGAGCTCGAGAGAGACGCTTTTGTACTTTAGGAATCTCCACGGTCGAGTGAGCAATTTAAGAGTTTTGGTACTTTATGTTCATAAAGGTCTATTTTAATCCGAGGGGATTTTAGATCAAGTGTTGTCTTTTATTTTGTTTTCTAGCAATAGTTTAA
Source organism: Platanthera guangdongensis (assembly GCA_039583875.1). Taxonomy (NCBI): domain Eukaryota; kingdom Viridiplantae; phylum Streptophyta; class Magnoliopsida; order Asparagales; family Orchidaceae; genus Platanthera; species Platanthera guangdongensis. Next base: position 97,954,865 of record CM077164.1, on the reverse strand, counting down.
ATTCACTCATTTCATTATTAGATAAAATAATATTAATTTGCGTTAGTAGAAGTACTGAACAGGCCCTAAGTCTAATACGACATTTCCTATACTATATTTCGATAGGTACGCTTGCCTATTTCGAGATTATAGTTTGGATATATTTTTAAAACTATAAAACTTCTCCATCAAGTTTTTTGGCGCCGTTGTCGGGGATTTATTTTTGTCGATATTTTGAAAGCGCAATTTTTATTACTTTTATCATTCTTCTTCTCTACCTTAATTCTCTTTTCTTTTTCTTTTTAAATTCATTTCTATTAGGTAACAGTTGTTTTTATTTTTTGTCTTAAAAGATGCTATCTTCTTTGGCCGCTAAGGTTGCCGAGCTAACACATAAAATTAAGCTTTTGCAAGCTGCAAGACATCGCCAAATTTCTTGTTCTTATTGTGGTGTTTCTCATCAAAGTGATAATTGTTATTATTATTATTATCAAAAATATATTTATGAAAATAATTTTGTAATTAAAAATTAATCTCACTTTGATGCTAATTCTTCTACATATTTTCATGAAAATAATTTTTCCGATTTAACTAATATTCATGAAAATACTTTTTCAAGATATACAAGAATACTTTTTCAAATTTAAATAATCTTTCTTCCACCTCAGATATTAATTTTCCTTGTTCACAAGGTCAACCAAAAATTTCCCCAAGGTATGAGAATAATTATTTAGATCCGAATATTTATTCTTCTTTTATCACAGCGCACACTTCTTCCTCTAATTTTGCAGACTTTACATAATTTCTAGTGGAACCACCTTCCCAAAATTTAGAAGTAATTATTACTTTTCTTAATAATACTTCTCCAACTTAGAATATTTCACCTAGGGAGGAGCATGAATCTTCATGTGTCCCCATAGTATCTTATTTGGAAGAGGAAGAAGAATTATTATATCAAGAATATTTTAAAATTATGGTCACGCTGGGTGAATTAGAAGAAGAACAAGTTTTTTCTCCTACTACACTCGATTCTTATTTTCATGAATTTTCAAGCACCACTTCTAATTAATTAGAATTTCAAATTCATAAAAATGAGGTGTCTGATAATATTTATTCAAATGAATTTTTAGATAACAATTTCATTTTAGAAGATAAGCAACTGTAGACAAATCTTAAACTTCACAAGAGCCTCCACCTTATGAAGATTTTTCTGACGCGCTTATTCTTGATTTTTCTTACACTAACGAGTTTCAGGAAGAAGATGAGTTGTTGCAATACAATGTTGTCCCCAATCCATTTGCCGCTTATCTACAAAAATTCAAATCACCTCAGGTATGGAGAGGTGATTTGAATCTATATTTTCAAGTCGCATGTTCAAAGAAGAAAAATCAAGAACAAAGCGGAGGAGTAGCCCGGTGAGCGACTTTGGCATCTTCGCCAAAGCGCAAATTAAGGGACTTGCCCGTTCACCTCAATTTTTATTTTTCTTTCTCCTAACCCGAACAGTCTTGCTTAAAGACGGGAAAAATAAAAGTGCTTTTGGGAGACACCTCTTGATTATCCTTGCATTTTAATTTATTTTTTAAAATATATAAAAATTATTACTTTTTCCCACTTACTTGGCATATAAACATTGGAGACAATGTTTATTTTTAAGTATGGGGGTGGAGACTTCTTTATTATTATTATTTTCAAATTTTAAAAAAATATATTAAAAAATCTTTAAAAAAAGTTTTAATTTTATTTTAACAAAAAAAATACAAAAAATAGAAAAAATAGAAAATACAAAAAATATAATAAACACCTTCTTAAATTGTTGTGATTTTTAGAAATTTATTTTGAGATTATTTATAATAATTTATATAATTTTTGATTTTCTAATCTTTTATTTCATCATAGTTAGTTCGATTTAATTTTTAGGTTATTTGATTTTAAGAAATAAATTTATGAAGTAAATTTATTTAGAGAAATTTATTTAGTCTTTTTCTCTCAAATTCTAATTAGCTTCAATTTCATAGTGCTTAGTTTAACAATCTTTAGATTTCAACTATATTCACTTAAGTTTTAAGATTTTTTGGATATTTTAATTTACTATAGGTTATCTCTAATTATTTTAATTTAATCCAAATTTTATTAAGCCTTTCACTTGTTTTTAACTTTCTTGTTAAATCATAAGTCATGAAGATAAGAGGATAAAATCCTTTATCTCTTGGTACACATATGCAATTTTTACTTTTATTTTGTTAGATCATACGACATGGGAATTAAGTATTCCGTGATACACATATACAACCCAAAAAATAGAAGGAGTAAGAGGATAAAATTCATTACTCCTAATCTATTTTGTTTTTGTTTGAAGAGAAAAAATTTATTTGTTCATATGTCATGGAAAATGAGAGAATAAAATTCATCATTTTCATGGTAAACATATGCAAATATCAAAAAGAAAAAAAATTGTGTGGGGGTGAGAGGATAAAATTCATCACTCTCAATCTAAGATCTCTAAAATTTTCTTGTTCCCAAAGCATAAAGTCCAATATAATTGCTTTAGATTTAAATTAAAATTATAAGAGAGCATAGTAGTAGTTTGAATTTTCCTTGAAGTTTCTTTTTAGTGAAAAAAGAGTTTATAATTTTTAATCTAACTTTGTTTGCAAAATACTTAATTTTGAGTTATAATTATTTTATTAGAGAAAACTTTGCTAAATATTTAGATCTTCACATTTTACTTTCATATTTTAGGACTTAAAAATTTGAATCCCTAAAGTTAATTTTTAACTTTTGTTTTGATTTGATAAATTTTTAGTTTGATTAAAAAATTATATTAATTTCTTATAAGTAATTCTTATAGTTTTGCTCTTGAATAGTAAAAGCTTAAGTATGTGGGTATTTGATAAGTCATTATTTATAGTTATTTATATATAAATTTTATTTAATAAAAAATAATATTTTATTTAGTTTATTTTAATATTGTTATTAAAATCCTTTGTTTTCTTATTTCAGGTCAATCTGGGCTGCTAATAGCAAATTTGAGCTTACAGGACTGATCAGGAGATGAAACTGAAGATTGATGGAAAAATCCACTTTACATGGCCCAGACATAGGGCGTGACCCTCAGGTCACGGGCATGACTGGTGGTCGTGACACATAAAGGAGCTCTAGTGCAAATGCCACGTCGGATTAAAGTTACACGCCCGGGTAATGGGCATGACCGTTGGGACACGGGTGCAACTAGCAGGCATGACATCCAGGCATGTCGTGTGTTATGAAGATAGTTTCGGATCCAGTAGTTTTCAGCTTACACGCACTAGGTCACGGACGTGACCTATGGGCGTGACTTCCCGCAACAAACAGAATTTATTTTCCATAGTTTCTCCTTCCTGCCGTGAAAGATAATAGTTATCAACCTAAATCACCTAGAGGGGGGTGAATAGGTGAGTTGTGCGTCTTTTGCGGAATAAAAAATTTCAGAACAAAGCACAGATCTATCTACCAAAATATCACATACAAGACAAGAATTATAGTGGTTCCCCGATCTTGGGTACATCCACTTTCCCTCACCGATCTAGCAATATAGTAGGCTCGGTTACTCCACTATCTCGGATTGAAAATCAATTCTACCCTCGGAACAAAGTTCCTACAATCTCAATCCAACCAACTGGATCTACAACTCGGAAGGCAAAACTTTCTACAAACTCGGAGTTGAAACTCCTACACTCGGAGAAAACTTCTCCTACAAGAATGAAAATTGTTTTAGAAAATACAAACAATGATTTCTCTGTCAGATCTGCAAGCAAGCAGCCAGGATCTTCTTCTTGTAAGTTTTGCGGCACTTTTAGAAAGAAGTAGAAAATCTCGGCAACAGATCTGGATTCTTCTTTGTCTTACACGATCGGGAAGAGGATGAGCAGTTGAGAAACGATCTCGATCTGTAAAACTTCTTCAGTCTGATTCCTCTGAAAATCGAAACCCTTGCCGGAGAAAAACAGCGGCGGCGACGGCTTTCTTTCCGTGAAGAGAGAGAGAGAGGAAACAGCGACTTGGAGAGAGAAACGGCTGCAGAAATTTCTCAATAATTTTATCTTGAAAGCTTGTTGTTTTATTAGGGTTTATCGATTAGACAGGACCTTATATAAGATTTTGAATAACAGTCATAATCAGTCTTAATGATATACACGTGGACCAATCATGTCACGGGATTTGAAAATTTGTCAATTATGGACTTAGAAGAATTTCGGAGAAAAAGAGGTGATATACACGAGTAGGTATATAACTACTCGAGTAGGTAAAGGACTACTCGAGTAAGTAAAGGAATATTACTCGGATATATAATTCATGACTACTCGAGTAGGTTGAAGACAACTACTCGAGTAAATATAATCAACTACTCGAGTATGCAGAAAAGTTTCATGGGAAGCAGAAAACTACTCGAGTGGTTTGATGAACTACTCGAGTGAAAGGAGTTAGAATAATTTATGAACACTGGAAAATGAGCTACTCGCGTAGTCAGATTGGACTACTCGAGAGGATAAAATCTACTCGAGTATATGGAAAAGACTTACTCGAGTAAATGACAGAATATTTTTAGGGGAAGAGAAATTTAGTTTACTTGAGTATGAAGCTTGAGCTACTCGAGTAGTAAGTGAACTACTCGAGTATATAACTTATACTACCAGAGTATATAGAAAATTTACTCTTGTGAAGAAAACAGTTACACGAGTCAGAATCTATAACCACTCGAGTATATATATACTCACTTGAGTATTTTACTTAGAAAAACTTGGAGAGTGAAATCTGTACTACTTGAGTAAGAAGAAAGATCTACTCGAGTATAGGAATTCTGACTCGAGTAAAAAGCAAGTAATCTACCCGAGTAGTTAATGACCTATACGAGTAGAATACTTAGAAAAATTTTCAAGGTGGAAATTCTTTCTTTTTTGGTGAAATCAGCATCCAACTCTGTTCTCATAGTCCAAGTGCTTGAATATGAAGTGTATCCCAATAGAGAGGCTACACATGGGTCAACACTTTGGGTCATATAATGAGAGATTACATTGTATGGTCCTGTATTTGGTGACCCATTGTAGACTGACATTAGTCTACACTTCCCATTGGAATCCTGAAACCACATAACTCAAACAAAGCATCAAATACAACCTAATTAATCTTAGTTCCAGGGTGACTTAATCAAATCTGGGTTAATGTGGATATAGTACCCAACAATCTCCCCATATTTGTTGAAGTCAGAACCCTTTACACTAAGCTGAATTATAGACATAAAAAGTGCTAAGTAGAAAAATGTGTAAGTAAGCAAGAAACTATGAAAAAGATAATGAGAGCAAAAACTTAGAATTATATAAATAAGAATATCCAAAATTATTAATTCTACAGTCATTCATTTCACACTTTCAAAAGTCCTAGAAATTCAGCCTTGATGCTGTTGTCGTCCAAGTTCTCTTGTTGTCTCCTTTGGTAGCTGAATGGCTTAGGATAATATCTGGGAGGCCTAGGAGGAGCAGCGGGATTATTCCTTCCATACTCTCTGTCATAAATTCTTCTCTTGGTCAATGATTTCTCATATAATTCCCATTCCTGGGAGCTATAGTGCAGGTTCCAGTTATCATCATAATCCATTACCAGTTTTAGAGTATCCAGAATCAAGGATTTGGAAGTGGGAGACCAGACTTCAGTATAAACAACAGCAGATCGTTTTTCAGCAGCAAGAACAGGAATTGATCTACTAGCAGAAGGACCTTCACCATATTTTCTCTTCTTTTTGGAGGCTTGGATCTCTGGAGGAGCACGAAGGAAAATATCAGCAGGATCTTCTTCCCAGCCTTGAGCATATGACTTTGGAGGAGCAACTGAGTCTCCAGGCCGTGGAGAGAAAGTAGTTTGCAGAGGAGCAGCTGGGGCAGAGGCATCTGTAGCTAGAGGATTCAAATGATGAGAATGATATTTGGGTCTGCAACAAATTCAGGTAGGATTTGATTATGCATCCAGACAGCAGTGTCATAAGTATGGAACTTGACACTCTGGATCTGAGCTAGCACATCAGCATGAATCTTTTGTACATGAGCTTCCCATAGTTCCTGTTGGAGAGCAGCATATTTTTCTAGATATTCTTTTACTAATCCGTCCCCCTTTCTGACTTCAACAGATAGTTTCCCAATAGCAGCTTCTTTAAAGAGACAAACTTCTTCACATATCTTCATCTTAGTTGCCTCAGCCCTTTTGTCCAGTTCAATCTGATTGTTGGCAAAGGTGACACCCTGTTCCATAACTTCTCCAATACTAGTTATTGTGTGGTCTATGGCTTTTCCACCAAGTTGAAACAAGTATTTGAGCTTGTCAGTATTATGCTGGATTTCAGCAAAGCCCCTGCTCATTTCACCTTCCAGAGCAGTGATTTTGGCAGTGACAGCAGCTAGAGAAGTGTTAAAGAAATTCTTTTGGTCTTGCAGCAGGATGGATATCTGAGACAGAAAATTTGGTGAGGCAGTAGCAGCAGCAGTAGTTGAAGGAGCAGCAGATTGGGTTGGAAGAGGAGGAGCAATCCAGAGGGGTATCTCTGTAATGAGGACTGAGCTTTGGTCTCTTGAGGTAGGAATCAGACCAGCCCCTTCATCAAGTAAAGTGGGGATGGAGAAATTCAGATTCCTGAGAGGAGCCTCAGCAGGTTCTGGAGAGTTTTCAGTAGAGAGGAGAATTATTTCTACCTATTCTTGAGGAGTAACAAGAGATTGTAGAGGAGATGGTACTGGAGATTGTGCTGATTGTTGAAAGGGAAGAGCTTCTGAGGTCAGCTCAGCTATCATGGCATTAATTTCAGCTTCAGAGGAGAGCAGATCTTCTTGAGGTTGCTGATCTGATGGTGGTGTAGGTGGAGTTTTAGGTAGGGAAGAGGTAGATGGAGCAGGAGAAGAGGGGAATTCTTGTTGAGATGAAGGTAATCTGAGAGAAAGAGATGGAGCAGGCTCCCCCTCACTTGGTGCACCAGAGGAGCGGGCCACATGATGAGGAGAGGGAGATGGAGTCTTGTCCTCTAATGCTGGATCTTCTGGAACCTTGGCGGCTTGGGCAACATTCTTCAGTTTTAATTCCCATCTCTGAATGGACTGAATTGAGACCTTCTTCATGTGCTAGCTCAGATGGAGTAGGCTCCCCTTTGGAGAAGTTGAACTACTGGGGATTTAACTCATGGAGGAGGAGAGAGATGATCCTGACAAAATTGGGGCTTTAACACTGTCCTTGATTTTGTCAAGAATCATCAACCCAAATTGGAACTGTTTGCGGCAGATTATAGCTTGCATAATATCAAAGAAGTATAGAGGAATATCTCTTATAGGATTAGTCTTGCAGAGCAAGATTTTCCCGATGACATCAACAAGAAATTTTCCCTCTACATTCATATCTGAGTGTTTGATGTACTGAGAGTCAGACGGAATACCACAGAATAGGCATGTTCTGTCAGAATCTTCGTCATCTAGGTCGTCTTCTTCGTCCACTATCGGTAATCGGAGAAGTTGAGAGACGGTAGTCTTGGTGAGTTTGATTTTCATACCTTTCACTTTGGATTTCAGAAGTTGTCCATTCCGTTTGACCTTGAAGTTCTTGAAGAATTCTGCTACTTCAGGGAAAAGGATTCGACACGGTTCTTGCAGGATGAAGGATTATGGAAATCATCCAAAAGTTCTGTAATCCCTACGGCAACTAGTTCCGATCCCGCGCCGATCTTGGAGGAGGCGGCCATCATTCTTCCTTGACGGGAAGAGAGGAAGATGATGCGACTCTGCAACTTCTAGAAGGAAGACGAAACGGCAGCCGGGTACACGAGAGAGTGAAATGATTTCGTGTAGAGAGATTATCGGAAATTCGTACTTATAAACCCTAGGTTTAAGTCTAATTAATCGAGAAAGAAATAACTTAAACCAAAGAAGAGGCGGCACAGGAAAATTCGAAAGCCAAAGAGGCACATACACGAGAGATAGAAGATGTACTCGAGTATATAGGGAGTTACTCGAGTAGGTCTATAGAAGTTACTCGAGTAGGTCCTTTGATTACTCGAGTAGGTCAAGTCTATCTCGAGTCAGAAAGATCAAAAATTTTTGAAATGCCAAATTTTGACTAACCCTTTAATTTTCTTTGCTTTCTTAAAATCCAAATTTCTCTAATCTTCTTTGTTGAGCATCCCAAGTTCTGTTTTGAAGAATGAGAACTTGGTCTCATCCAGCAGCTTCGTGAAAATATCTGCAACTTGCCTGTCTGTGGAGACATATTGAAGATCTATGTCCCCGTGCTCTACATGCTCCCGGATGAAATGATACCTTAGCTCGATATGCTTTGTCCGGCTATGCAAGACTGGATTGTTGGCTATTGCAATTGCGCTGGAAGAGTCGCAAAATAATGGGACATTCTTGAACATCATGTTGTAATCCTCAAATTGATTCTTTATCCATAGTAACTGTGCACAACAACTGCCTGCAGAGATGTACTCTGACTCGGCCGTTGAGATTGCGACACAGTTCTGCTTCTTACTACTCCAGGAGATTAGCCTTCTTCCAATGAATTGGCAAGTCCCGGAGGTGCTTTTCCTGTCATCTTTGCTTCCTGCAAAATCTGCATCTGAAAAACCAATTAGTTCGCTGTCATTACTTCTTGGGTACCATAAGCCAAGATTTGGTGTACCTTTAAGGTATCTCAAAATCCGTTTTGCAACAGCGTAGTGAGATTCCTTAGATTTCACCTGAAATCTAGCACAGACACATGTTGAAAACATTATGTCGGGTCTACTGGCAGTAAGGTAGAGCAAGGATCCAATTATGCTTCTGTACTTGGTTTCAACAAAAGGTTTCCCCTTTTCATCCTTGTCCAGAGACATATTTGAGCCCATTGGAGTACTCATAGAGGTTGCGTTCTCCATTCCGAATTTCTTAGTCAGCTCTTTAGTGAACTTGGTCTGCGAGATGAAAATTCCATCTTCAGATTGTTTCACCTGAAGTCCTAAGAAATACTTCAGCTCGCCCATACTGCTCATTTCAAACTTCCCTTGCATAAGTTTTGAGAACTTTTTGCAGAGGTTGTCGTCTGTAGAGCCAAAAATAATGTCGTCTACATAGATTTGCACTAGTAAAATCTTGCCTTTTATTTCCCTAAGAAATAATGTCTTGTCTATCTTTCCCCTTGTGAACTTATTCTAAAGTAGAAAGCTAGACAGTGTCTCATACCAAACTCTAGGATCTTGTTTCAGACCATATAGGGCCTTGTGCAGGAGATAGACATAATCAGAAAAGTTAGGATCAACGAAACCTGGAGCTTGTTCCACATACACTTCCTCTTTTATGTTACCATTTAGGAATGCAGACTTCACGTCCATCTGATAGACAGTGAAGCCTTTGAATGCATCATATGCTAGGAATGGCCTTATGGCCTCCAGCCTTGCCACTGGAGCATATGTCTGGTCGAAGTTGATTCCTTCTTCTTGACGATAGCCTTTAGCAACAAGTCTGGCCTTGTTCTTTATGATCGTCCCGTCCTCGTCCATCTTGTTCCTGTACACACATTTTGTTCCAATGACGTTCTTTCCTTTGGGTCTTGGAACAAGTTTCCATACATTGCAGTGCTTGAACTGATTTAGTTCTTCTTCCATAGCCAGTATCCACGATGCGTCCGAGTTTGCTTCCTCAAACTTCTTTGGTTCAACCTATGAGAGAAAGCTCAGATATAAATTCTCATTAGTTCTACCTCTTCGAGTTCTGACACCGTCCCGGTGATCTCCTATGATCTGGTCCATGGGGTGATCCTTCAGATGTCTGAGCTCTAAAGTTCTTGCATCTGGATTATCTTCAATCACTGGAGTGACTTCTTCAACTTGGACGATCTCTTCTTTTTGATCATCTACCTCCCCAATAGGGGTTGGAGTGGTGATCTTGAAGAATTTTTCGTCTTTTTCCTCATTGGGCTCTTTCAGGTTGATTTCATCTAGCTTTGTGCCTGCATCGTCAATGAGCATACTAGATGGATTACTTTGCAGCAGGCTCGTCTCATAAAATAAAACATGTATCGATTCTTATACCAGCATGGTTTTTCTATTAAATATCCTATATGCCTTACTATGACCACTATAACCTACAAAAATACCTTCAAAACTCTTTTCGCTGAACTTGGTGGTATGATACTTACCATTGTTAAGTACGAAGCATTTACAACCAAAGATTCTAAAGTATGAGATGGTTAGCTTCCAGCCCTTTAGAAGTTCGTAAGGTGTCTTATTGTGGTTTTTGTTTATGAGTGCTCGATTTTGCACGTGGCATGCAGTGTTGACGGCTTCAGCCCAGAAGTACTCCGGAAGTGAAGCATCACACAACATTGTACTGCAGGCCTCTATGAGTGTTCTGTTCCTTCTCTCAGCCACTCTGTTCTGTTGTGGAGTACGAGGAGAGGAAAACTCATGAAATATACCTAAGCTTTCACAAAATTCTGTCATTACCACAGATTTGAACTCTGTTCCATTGTCACTTCTGATTTTGACTATGGAGCAGTTGTACTCATTATGTACTTGCATGACAAAATTAGTAAAGATGTCGAAGGTATCTGACTTGTGTTTCAAAAAGAACACCCATGCAAAGCGCGAGTAATCATCAACAATTAACAGCGTATAATCCTTACCTTCCAAAATTCTAATTTGTAGTGGACCAAACAAGTCCATATGCAATAGATGGAGACATCTATTAGAGTCTTTGCCAATAACGCTTTTGAAGGTAGCCCTTGTTTGCTTGCCTTTTACGCACATATGACAAGGTCTATCTTTGACGCACTTGACATTTGGGGCATCACGTACTAAGTTCATTGAAAATAATTTATTAATAGTTTTGAAATTAATATGTGCTAGTCTCTTGTGCCATTGGTCACCAAGAGACGCACTATCTTTTGCTAAAAAACACACTTGTGTAGAGGAATCTATACAAATGAAATTTAAACAGAAAATATTCCTGATTCGAGTGCCGGATAGAATCGTTTCCATATTTTCAACGGATTTTATCAAGCACTTCTCAGCATGGAATTCAACTATGTATCCTTTATCGCAGAGTTGGCTTATGCTTACAAGATTGTGTTCCAATCCTTCGACATAAGCCACATCCGAGAAGGATACATTGCCGTTAGTAATCATACCATAGCCTCTTGTAATTCCATGGTCTGAACCTCCAAAGATGACCTTTGGTCCGTTCACAACTGGAGTAAAGATCTGAATAAGGCTTCTAGTCCCGTTCATATGCCGAGAGCATCCGCTGTCCAAATACCAGATTGGCGTTTTGTTGGCCTTTGCACATACCTGCAATCATAATCAATTTGCCGTAGGAACCCAAACACGTTTGGGTCCTTGGTCTCGTGTTAGAGTACTCCCCCTACGAGTGCTAGCATTATGAGCGGTCTTTCTCATATTGCTGACATGAGGAGTTGCAACGTTTCTGGGATTGAACCAGCAATCAGTGGAGAAGTGAGCAACCTTGCCACAACACCAACAGTCAAATCTGTTGTACCTTTGCCTCATGATCTCCTGCTTGACCTTTTGGAGTTTTGGTCTAGCAGGGTCGGCATTCTTGGAGGAAGAAGCTTCGTGATAATGACAATCACATGTCTTCTTCTCCTTAGGAGGCCTTTCCACAACGTGCTTTGGCTTTGGTGCCTTCTTGAAGTTATGTCCATGATTGAAAGGGCCATAGCTCAGAAGAATAACTTCTTCATAAGGTGCCTTAAAGACACTTTCACCAAAGTTTCTGGGTCGGGTCCATCCTTGATAACGGGACTTTGGCTCTACATAGGTAGGCCTAGCAAAGTACCCGTAGGATGAGTCAAAATCAAACTCATTTGAAGGAAATATAACCTTCTTGAACGTGGTCTGATCTTGAGGGGATTTCCCCTTCTCTTTGGCTAAGGCCTTTTTGGCGGCCTTATTCTTCCGTTGAGACTTATTTCTCCTAGAGGATTTACTAGGAGCTTCTTCATGGACTAATCCGGCACCCTTGGCCTTGGCTGAGAATTCAGCAACGAATGGAAGAACTGTCTTGGGCTTCGAGAAACTTTCAAACAGTTTCTTTTCAGCTGCAAGTTGGGCTTCCAATTCCTTGATGATTTTCTCTTTGAGGTAAAGGTGCTCAAGAGCCTTGTTATATTCTTCAATAGCATTATTGAATTTTTTTTCGAGCGATTCAGTCTTTGCGAATTTCTCTCTCAAGATGCTCTCTTCGGCTTTTAGAGATTTGATCTCTTTAGCCTGAGTCTTCACAACTCGACGACATTTGTCGTAAGCCCTGATTAACTCCTTGTACTGGGCCATTAGTTCCGACTCATCGTCAAAGGAGCTATCCTCATAATCATGTTCAAAGACTTCAGAATCTGAAAGAGGGGTATGAGAGTTTACCTTCCCATTGAACTGGGGCTCTTGATCACCATCTGTTTGAGCCATAAGCCCAAAATAAGCTTCTTCTTCTTCTCTCGACTCATATGAGTCGGAGTCACTAAGAGTCTTGCTCTTTTTGGCTATCAGGCTCTTCTCTTTCCTCTTTTTTCTGTACGAGGATTTATTTTCTTCTCTTCTACCACCCTCCTTCTTCTTATGAGGGCAGTTGGCGATGACGTGTACTAGCTTATTACAACAATAGCAAATAATATCAGTCGAAACATATTTGTTCTGTTTAGAGGAATACCTGTCATGGCTACTTGATCCTTTTCTTTGCCGATCACCATCATGTCGTGATATTTTATAGGAGGCATCCTTGTCTTTCCATTGCTTCTTCTTGTTCAAGAATTTTTTGAACTGACGTGAGAGCAGTGAGAACTCTCCTTCTGATAGCTCAGAGCCTGAGGTACTTGGCTCTGAGGTTTCTTCTTCTTCACCAATTTCTGGAGCTGGAGCAGGGGAGGCAGCCTTTGTCTTTCTAGAGGTGTCTGTCTTTAGAGCAACAAACTTTTCTTTGAGAGCAGACCTACTCTTCTCTTCTTCAGCTTTCCTGGTGTTGAGTTGAAGCTCATATGACATAAGCTTCCCGAAGAGATTTTGTGGGTCTGTCTCAGCTAGCTTCCCAAACTCCCTGATAACACAGACCTTGTTGTCCCATTCCTTGGTTAGGGATCTCAGGAACTTGTCATTCAGTTATCCGTTAGTGAATACTCTGCCATAGACTCTTAGGCCATTCACTATCTTGAAAAAGTTCTCAAAGGTATCAGCAATGGTCTCTTTGCTTCCCTGTCGAAAGGCTTCATACTTCTGATTGAGGAGGGATCTCCAATCATCCCTCACTTCTTCTGTACCTTCCATCAAGGTACCCAAGGACTGCCACATCTCCTTTGTAGATTGACAGTGGATTAAGTTCTGCAGCATTGAGTCATCAACTACACTTGCTATAATGTTTTTAGCTTTCTTGTCTACTGAGACAAGTGCAATCTCGTCCTTATCTAAATCCAAAAGTTTCTTCGGGACTTTCTTGGTAGGATCTATAGTGGAGACGGTCATGAGAATATAAGGACCTTCTTCAACTATCATGAAGATCCTCGGATCCACAGCTTCCATAAAGAATTTGATCCTTTCTTTCCACATGGGAAAGTTGTTCTGGTTGCATAGGGGAAGCTTGGCAAAATCCTTTGCCTTGTCCATGGTAGATAGATCTCAAATGACAACTATTGAAGGATCTGATCAAGGTGTTAACCTTTTAACGATCAACTTGCCTATGATACCAATTGAAAGATAATAGTTATCAACCTAAATCACCTAGAGGGTGGTGAATAGGTGAGTTCTGCGTCTTTTGCGGAATAAAAAATTTCAGAACAAAGCACAGATCTATCTACCAAAATATCACAGACGAGACAGGATTTATAGTGGTTCCTCGATCTTGGGTACATCCACTTTCCCTCACTGATCTAGCAATATACTAGGCTAGGCTACTCCACCATCTCGGATTGAAAATCAATCCTACCCTCGGAACAAAGTTCCTACAATCTCAATCCAACCAACTGGATATACAACTTGGAAGGCAAAACTTCCTACAAACTCGGAGTTGAAAACTCCTAAACTCGGAGAAAACTTCTCCTACAAGAATGAAAATTGTTTTAAAAAATACAAACAATGATTTCTCTGTCAGATCTGCATGCAAGCAGCCAGGATCTTCTTCTTGTAAGCTTTGCGGCACTTTCAAAAAGATGAAGAAAATCTCGACAACAGATATGGATACTTCTTTGTCTTACACGATCGGGAAGAAGATGAGCAGTTGAGAAACGATCTCGATCTGTAAAACTTCTTCAGTCTGATTCCACTGAAAATCAAAACCCTTGCCGGAGAAAAACAACGGCGGCAGCGGCTTTCTTTCCGTGAAGAGAGAGAGAGAGAGGAAACAGCGACTTGGAGAGAGAAATGACTGCAGAAATTTCTCAATAATTTTATCTTGAAAGCTTGTTGTTATATTAGGATTTGTCGATTAGACAGGACCTTATATAAGATTTTGAATAACGGTCATAATCAATCTTAATGATATACACGTGGACCAATCATGTCACGGGATTTGAAAATCTGTTAATTATGGACTTACAAGAATTTCGGAGAAAAAGAGGTGATATACACGAGTAGGTATATAACTACTCGAGTAGGTAAAGGACTACTCGAGTAAGTAAAGGAATATTACTCGGGTATATAATTCATGACTACTCGAGTAGGTTGAAGACAACTACTCGAGTACATATAATCAACTACTCGAGTACTTAGAAGATCTACTCGAGTATGCAGAAAAGTTTCACGGGAAGCAGAAAACTACTCGAGTGGTTTGACGAACTACTCGAGTGAAAGGTCTTAGAAAAATTTCTGAACACTGAAAAATGAGCTACTCGAGTAGTCAGACTGGACTACTCGAGAGGATAAAATCTACTCGAGTATATGGAAAAGACTTACTTGAGTAAATGACAGAATATTTTTAGGGGAAGAGAAATTTAGTGTACTCGAGTATGAAGCTTGAGCTACTCGAGTAGTAAGTGAACTACTCGAGTATATAACTTATACTACCCGAGTACATAGAAAGTTTACTCTTGTGAAGAAAACAGTTACACGAGTCAGAATCTATAACCACTCGAGTATATATATACTCACTCGTGTGTTTTACTTAGAAAAACTTGGAGAGTGAAATCTGTACTGCTCGAGTAAGAAGAAAGATCTACTCGAGTATAGGAATTCTGACTCGAGTAAAAAGCAAGTAATCTACACGAGTAGTTAATGACCTACACGAGTAGAATACTTAGAAAAATTTTCAAGGTGGAAATTCTTTCTTCTTTGGTGAAATCAGCATCCAACTCTATTCTCATCGTCCAAGTGCTTGAATATGAAGTGTATCCCAATAGAGAGGCTACATATGGGTCAACACTTTGGGTCATACAATGAGGGATTATATTGTATGTCCTGTGTTTGGTGACCCATTGTAGACTGACATTGGTCTACACTTCCCATTGGAATCCTGCAACCACATAACTCAAACAAAGCATCAAATACAACCTAATTCATCTTAATTCCAGTGTGACTTCATCAAATCTGGGTTAATGTGGATATAGTACCCAACACGCCATTTCTAGTAAAACACTTGACACGCCCTAGGTCATGGGCGTGACCTAGGGGCGTAACCTGAAGAACGACGACTTTTGGAGGTTTTTCTCCAACGTTCCCGAGCTTTCAAGACAGCAGTTTCCGAGCCTTACACGCCCTAGGACACGGGCGTGACCATCCAGAAATTTTACTATAAATTCCAGAGAAAGGCAGGAGCTGGGGAAGCTAAGGAGGCATCTAAGAGTAGTTTTAGTGGTTTATTTCCCTGTTTTGCTGCATTTTCTTTATGTAATTTTTAGCTTCATAGTTTTGTTTAACTTTCATTTTGTTTAATTCAATTACTCTCTTTTTAGTAAACATGTTCTCGCCATTCTTTTTATGTAGTTTCTTCATCATGATTAGTAGGTAAACATCTTTTAGCGCTTGATCATGATGAACCGTGGAATAAAATAACTTTTTCAACTTTATTAAATATGTCAAGTTCTTTACTTTACTCACTAAAGATTTATCTTTGATTTTTATCGTATCAAATTCATATTTCATGGATATGTTCTTCTGTCCTAGATCTATATCTTAAATGACCGAGAGGTTGTGGATACGAGTAGATCGCTCAAAGATAAAAGGAGTTGATTGCACTCATCTAAAGAGGACGACATAAATCTTCCGGATTGGAGTCAAATCCAATTGTGGGGTTCACCGCCTAAAGCAAGCTTAGGGTTTTAGACTGGCCGAGAGGTCTTAATCGATCAACGTAAGGTTAGTCAAAAGCATGAGCTCGAGAGAGACACTTTTGTACTTTAGAAACCTCTACGGTCGAGTGAGCAATTTAAGAGTCTTGCGTACTTTATGTTCATAAAGATCTATTTTAATCCAAGGGGATTTTAGATCAAATGCTATCTTTTATTTTGTTTTCTAACTATAGTTTAAATTCACTCATTTCATTATTAGAAAAAATAATATTAATTTGCGTGAGTAAAAGTACTCAACAGGCCTCGAGTCTTATACGACATTTCCTATACTATATTTCGATTGGTACGCTTGCCTATTTCGAGATTATAGTTGGGATATATTTTTAAAATTATAAATTTCTCCATCACAAGCTCGTAGCCCCAGTCCGCATAGAGATATTTTTCTCCTTCGTAGCCCGCATATTCTTCTCTACCCGCTCAACAATGGTGGACTTGTCCTGCTTCCTCCTCTTCTTTTCAAAGGGGACTTCTTTTTAGGTTATACAGTAGCGATCTGCTCTAGGTCCGACAGATTCTCGCAGACGGCCTCCGGATTGACAACAACTAAGGCCTGTGAAGGCACCTCTTCCACAGCTCCTTCTCCAGCAGATTGCCTATCTTTACCCAGATCGATGACGAGCTGTTCGGCATGAAATGAGGACACCTAATTTTTCGAATCTATGTGAAACATTAGTGTACCCGAAGCTGATGGGTACATATCCATGTCCGCTGCGTCCGCAGGAATATGTTCAGTAATCTACGGCGGATTCAGTGTCTTGTCTGCGCTTTTTGATGGACTTCCAGAATGAGATGCGGTGGCGTCCGCAGGCTTCTCGCGAGCAGGTTCATCGACAAGGCGTACTACTTCAACTGGTGGCTTTTTACTTCAGGAAGTTTCTCCTACAGAGCGGACAGGCGCTCTAGTTCTCTTCACCACCTTCTCGGTTTTCATTTGCGGCCTGGGCTTCTCTACCTTGGAAGTAAGGCTGCTGAAGAATGCTCCGAGTCCAATCATGGCTGACTACAAAGTGTAGACCAAAAGGGTTGAGAAGCGACACGTGGCGATGATTTATTTTGACAAATACAGAGCTTCCAACGATATTTATAGAGCAGATAACATTAATGAGGATTGCGGACTCGGCAGTTAAGCTAACATTTTCGAAGTTTCTAGAAACTTAAAAATGTGTGGGGATTATGTTAACCCCAAAGTACGCAACTTGTACAGCAAGGTTCCAAGGACACATGCTGCTTAAGCGGCGGACTCGATTCTCCACTCCGCCGATATCATTAGGCCTCGGCATGTTGGCAAGATCAAGCTCCGGCAGCGGACTCAGCTCTCAGTCCACCCAGGTTGTTCTGCCCAGGGAATCAGCCCCCAGGATCGCTCTGCTAGCTTTTCAGGCGGTCTCATTCCTCAGTCTGCACAAGTCGCTGCCCTCCAGCGAGGATCATGCCTTGTAGCAAGATGGAAGCTCTAGCCCGCGAGCCCAGTCTGCCCCTATTGCGTGGACTGGTGTGTCTTTTCCTTTTTGCTTCCCGTCAACGATTCCTGGTTCTCTTATACCCCAGGCAGCCGGTTATTTTATCCTTGTCCATTTGAGCAGGCCCCCGAACCTATAAATAGGGGGAATGGTTCACCCAAAGCACACTAACTCAAGCCCTAGAGCCTACTTGTTAAAGGTTGCTGACTCGAATCTCAGGCTTTGCGGTCTCCTGCTTGCTCTGCTCCTGCACTTTTCCTTTCCTCTACTTGTAATCAACTCATTTGAAATCAAAGGAAAGTCTGTCATAAGAGAGGCATTTAGGCCGTGACGGGCGAAGTCTGGTGTTATCGTGGTTCACGACTCTGATTTCTTTCTCATCTGATTAGTAGATAACTACTTGTAGTCACCTCTTTTCCCTTCCATTCCACCGCGCTCGAACCGTTAGCTGGTGGTACTTATCTCTCTCCCCTCGCGCATCAACGTGTGGCTAATAGAGTTATGCAATTATTCCTTATGATTTAATCATTCTTTTCCCTCCTTATAGTCTTGTGTATCTGTGGTATTTTGTTGTACGTGATGATTCACGTAACTGTTCCTCTCCGATTTTTGTACCTTACTTCTGTACTTACTTTAGTACTTTTGGTCTTGGGTTGGTACCACTTATGACCAGTACTTGCTTTTATTTAGATTTTTGATATCACTTGTACCTTCTTGCTGAGCTGTTCTGTCTTTGGAATGCCTCAGGTTCAGAGTAGTACTGGTAGTGGTGCTGGTTTTGGTGTCCCCGGGCAGCAGTGTTGGTTGTGGCTTTTACCTCGCCGTTGTGAGGTAGTTTGTTATTTTAGTTTACTTTGCTTCGTTCAGACATACTTTTGAATTATGTGGGTTCGTGTCAGGTTGTTGACGCCCACAGGGTTGTTGATTCTTTTTGGACACTTTGCTAGCTGTAATTTGTTTCATTCTGATTGTTTGGATTACTTGCTCTCTTTGATGTTTTATGCTAGGACTGCATGTAGATATGTTTATCTTATAAAACCTTATTATTAGTATATCATACATGTCATCTCTTTCAAAACTAATTCACTACTTTCTAGATAACATAAAGAGCTTTTCCTATACTTATTATAAATCTAGACTCTTGCATAGCATGAGTTGTCCTTCAGGGACATTTATACTCATGTAGGATCTTAAAATCAACCTAATCAAAGTATTTTTCTGTAGCTTATAACTATATTTTTATTTATGGACTAGTTGATCCACTAAGTCGAGAGATACGACTATCTACTTAACTTAAAACTGAATTTCCCTTAATTAAAATATAAATTTTCAAAAGAAGTGTTTAGTTGAGGTCTCGCCTAAGTGTGGAGTTATCCCCTACTAACGTGGCATCATGACTCCTGTTATCTCCTTACTCTGATATACCCTTTAATGCGGAGAAAATGCAGGTTGTGACAATTGTTATCAGAGGGAGGTTAGTTTGACAAGTTGGTCGAACCAGCCAATCTCATATAGTTTTGATTTCCTCCATTCATTTGCATACACACATTGATATGTCATCAGTATGTCTTAACCGAAGCATAGTCACTACACTCATAACATGATAAGAAGTATATGTGGCATATTATGTAGTATGGGATGCATAATATGTGTGTGTATGGATCCCCCATAGGTGATAACATGTGACAGTTCTGTAGTATGACATGCATAACCACCATCACATGGGTGCCCATTAGCATGTTTTCTTTTCTCATTGCATGCAACATTATGTAGTATAGGATGCATAACATTTCATTTGTACGCCGCTCATACATGCATTAAGGCCTTTTTAGAATCCATACCACTGCATACATAACATTTCATCGCATAATCATGTGTGCTAAGTTAAGGTTTACACGATAACACATGCATACACATGATTTTTTTAAAAAAATAGAATAAAGAATTCATGCATTCATATCATAGGCACATGAGTTAATAGGATGAGAGGATATCATCCTAAGTAGGACATAGCATCATTATAAAATCACAGAGCAAGTTGCAACATAAGCAAGTGTCTTTTAAGTATGGTCTGAACAAGTTATGTGGCCTAGTTGTAATCTAGGATTTTTTTGATGGAGTCATCCTTCGCTTTTCTAGAAATGCCGACTAGACGTACTGCGACTCGGTCGACTCCCCAGTTGGAGGGTGAGTCGTCAGGTGCGCAAAGCGATGCGGTGATTGATAATCTGCGTCAGAGTAACGAGGCTCTGTCGAGACAGTTGGTGGCGATGCAATCGCATATTGTGTCCCAGTTGTCTGCTTCTCCCGCACAGCAACCCTTAGTGCAAGACTCTGCCGTGGGTCAAGCCATACCCATTATTCCTGCTCCTCTGGTGCCCCCTGTGATGCTACCACCAAAGATGAATTTTATTTCTCATTTCCAGCGATTGGGACCCCCTACATACGACGGGAGTGCCGACTTTATGATTTTGGATGATTGGATCATCTCTATTGAGGTGATGTTCTCGTATTCAGGGATTGTAAAAGCCCAAAAGGTGATGATCGAGGCCTACTAGCTAAAAGGACAGGTGAAGAGATGGTGGATTTGGGAAAAGGAGAGACCGAAGGAAGGTTGCTCTTGGGAGTCCTTCAAGAAGATGATGCTTAAGAATTTTCTACCCTGGTTCGAGCAGGTCCGCTTGATGAATAATTTATTGTATCTGAAGCAGAGACAGCTCACAGTGAGCGAATATGAGATCCAGTTCTGTATGTTGAGTAGATTTGCTCTGGATATGTTAGCTTCGGAGGCGGGAAGAGTGTAGCGCTTTCTCGGAGGACTACGAAGCAATGTCCAACTGTTGGCATGTGCTTATAGAGTGCAAAGTTATGCTGAGGTAGTGGAAGCCGCTCTGAAAGTTGAGGCGATTGAAAACTCCAAGAATCGAGGTGCTACAACGAGAAAAGAGAAGAGGAAAAGGGATGAGGATGGAAGATATAGGGCATCTAGCCCTTCTTTTAAGAAGAAAAGTGGAGAAATATGTACCTTCTGTGGTCGATCTGGCCACCCTTATGAAAGGTGTTACAAGAGGACTGAAGCTCTGAAGCAGCAACAGGTGCTTACCATCCAAGGCGCACCCAAAGGAGATATGGTGTGCACGTTCTATGCAAAGAAAGGACACGACGTGTGTCGTTGCTAGTAAAAGGGAAAGATGCTTTCAGTGTAGGCAGAAGGGGCATCTGAAGTCTGCATTCCCCCAGCCCCAGTCTCCACTGTAACCTACCCCGCTTCGGGCTCTGCCACCGCCATAAAACTAGGACAAAGGGAAAGGAAAGCAGAATGTGTTTACTAGGGAGGAAGCTCAGACCTCTACTTAAGTGATAACGGGTTAGATTCTAGTCAAACTTTTAATCTGCATTGTTGCTCTAGTTCCTCGTTCGCTTTAGTTACGTATTGTACGATTATAGGGGAGTTTAAGGTACATAATAGGTTGGTGCGCGTTCTCTTTGATTCGAGTGCCACCCATTCCTCTGTCTCTCAGAGTTTTGCAGATAGACATCATTTGGACGTGGATCGGTTTGAAGATTCCTTCAACGTCAAGCTTCCCTTCAGAAATCAGCTGATATCAAATGAAGGAATTTAGGGGTGCCCCATTTGTCTAGGTGAATATCTAGCCTTTGCGGATCTGAAGGTGTTGGATCTGGCGGACTTTGACGTGATTTTGGGCATGGACTGGATGTCCAAGTATGTTGCGATCATCCAGTGCAAAGCGAAGCGACTGGACTTCAAGATGGACAACGAACAACCTATGTGTGTCTATGGCTTTCAAGACAAGGTTTCCCCTATTATTTCTGCGGTATGTGCTTGTTGAGCTATAGAGTCTGGTTGTGAGGTGTATCTTGTTTCTATTTCTACTTTGGAAACAGCTTTTGTTACACCACGTCTTGAGGATGTCTCAGTCGTGTGAGAGTTTCCATATGTTTTTTCTGATAGTCTTCCAAGACTTCCTCCTGAGAGACAGGTAGAGTTTTAGATAGACCTCGAGCCAGGTACCCACCCTATTCCCAAGGCACCATACCGTATGGCTCTGCGTGAGTTGGATGAGTTACGTACTCAGTTCGATGAGATGCTGCAGTGTGGTTTTATTATGTCGAGTTCTTCCTCATGGTTGTGCTCATGTATTGTTTGTAAAGAAAAAGGATGAATCGATGAGGCTTTAGATCAATTATAGAGAACTGAAAATGGTGACCATTAAGAATAGATATCCTCTATCAAGGATTGATGATTTGTTTGATCAGTTGCATGGTAGCACAGTGTTTTTTAAGATTGACCTTCGCTCATGCTACCACCAGTTAAGAATCCGTGAGTATGATGTCCCACTGATATCTTTTCGATCTTAGCACGAACATTTTGAGTTCTTGGTAATGTTCTTTGGTTTGACAAATGCACCATTTGCTTTCATTGATTTAATGAATAACTTGTTCAAAGATTTCTTGGACCGTTTTATGATTGTGTTCATAGATGACGTCCTAGTGTATTCTCGCACTATTGAGGAGCATACTCAATACTTGCGATTAGTTTTGTCGACCCTGAGAGAGCATATGTTATATGCGAAGCTAAGTAAGTGCGAGTTCTAGTTACCCCAAGTGTCCTTTCTGGGTCATGTTGTGATCAAGGGTGTTATCTCTATAGACCCGACCAAGATTTCTACTGTGATGAAATGGAAGAGGCCTTCTACACCTGAAGAGATTATGAGTTTCTTAGGCCTGGCTGACTATTATGGAAGTTTCGTGGAAGGGTTTTCTGTGTTGTCTTCTTCTCTAACTAGAATTACCCAGAAGAACACCACGTTTATTTGGAGTGATAAGTATGAAGAAGTTTTCCAAGAGTTGAAGAGTAGATTGTGTACTGCTCAGTTTTAACTTTACCTACTGAAGGAGTTGAGTACGCTGTGTATGTGAATGCATCACACATTGGACTGGTTGTGTTTTGATGTAAGAAGGAAAGGTGATCACGTACAGATCAAGGCAATTAAAGATCCATGGAAGAAACTATCATTCGCATGATTTATAGTTTGCTGCTATAATATATGCGTTGAAAGTTTGGAGACATTTAATATATGGCGCGTTGTGCAAGATCTACACAGACCCTAAAAGTTTGAAGTATGTTTTCACACATAAGGAGTTGAATCTGCTCCAGCGTAGGTGGTTAGAATATATCACTGATTATGACGTGGAGATTCTTTATCATTCGAGGAAGGCTAAGGTAGTAGTCGATGCTTTGATTAAGAAGACTGCCAAAATCTTCAATCTACCTGTGTACTCCCTGGTGGAAGAATTCTTGTTAATGGATATTGAAGTTGGGAGTAGTACTGTGCCTGCTAGCTTGAAAGCATAATAGCCCTCTTGGATTTCCCTTACCAGAGTACACCAGAAGGATCTGTGATTTGTTGCATCTCTAGAATAGAATTGAGAAGTGACAGCTACCTAATTTCTCTTTGGACGAGTTTGATACTCTGAAATATCGGGATAGATTTTGTATCCCGGTCATTGGTGATATTGGGGCAAAGATTTGTAATGAAGCTCATGGTTCCAGTGTTGCCTACCATCTTGGTTCCACCAAAATGTATAAAGATCTGAAGAAAATTGTTTGGTGGTCGGGAATGAAGAATGATATATCAAAGTTTGTGTCAGAATGTCATACGTGTCAGGGAGTTAACGCTAACCATGGAAGGCCTAGTGGTAAATTAACACCACTTGATATTCCAAGCTGGAAGTGGGAGAGCATTTCGATGGTCTTCATCACCGGTTTACCAAGATCTTCCCGTGGGCACGAATCTGTTTGGGTGATAGTTAATTGATTGACAAAGTGTGCTGAATTTGTGCCCTTTAAGATTGGGTATTCTATGAAAAAGATAGTTGAGCTATATCTTGATGAGGTCATCAGATTACATGGAGTACCTATTAGCATTGTATCAGATCAAGACTCCAGGTTTACGTCTCACTTTTGGAAGACTTTACAGGAGGGGTTGGGTACCAATTTAAGGTATTCCACCGCCTATAATCCGCAGACAAATGGTCAGACGGAAAGAGTAAATCAGATCGTGGAAGATATGACCAGGTGTTATATATTGGATCACGGTGGTGCTTGGGATGAGCGTCTCAAACTGATGGAATTCGCATACAATAATAGTTATCAAGAGAGTCTATAGATGGCCCCGTTTGAGGTCTTGTATGGGAGGCATTGCAGGATACCTTTGTTTTTGGGCTGAGGACAGTGAGAGACCGTTGCTACGTCCGGAAGCCCTTGAAGATATGAATTGTGCTATAACTCATATTCGGTAGAGGCTCCGTATAGCACAAGTGCGTTATGAGAAGTATGCTAATCGACGAAGGGTCGATCTGACATTCACTGTTGGGGACATGGTTTTTTTGAATGTCTCTCCGAAGTCTGGTATTAAAAGATTTGGAAGGAACAACAAGTTAGACACCTTGTATGTGGGACCTTTTCAGATTATTGAGCGCATCAGAGTGTCAGATTATAGGCTGGATTTTCCTGTTACCTTCCCTGGTGTCCATGAGGTGTTTCATGTGAGCCAGTTGCGAAAGTGCGTTCGTAATGATCGTCAAGTCCTTGAATTGGTACCCCAGATTTAGCCCAACCTTTCGTATGTGATGAGCCTGTCCGTGTTTTGGAATTTCGAGATCGAGTATTGCGGAGAAAGACCATTCCCATGGTTAAGGTTCTCTGGCGAAATCATGACGCCGAGAGCGCAACGTGGGAATTGGAGTCAGCAATGAGGGAATCTCATCTGCATCTCTTCCCTTAGTTTCGGGTATGTCTCCATGTATATGGATGTTTTTGATTTTCTCATTTTGGTTTAGTTTTGGAGTTGTGTTAAGTTTCAGGATGAAACTACTTTTTATGGGCAGTGACTGTAACGCCCCCGATTTTCCGATGATATTATTTGATTTGGTATCGTCATTTTTATGACGTCATGGGGTTACCTTTTCACGTCATGTTGACGGTGCTGCACCGTTATTGCGTTTCTGCGTCCGTTGGGTCTGTTTGACAAGATTTTGGGGTTTTTGATGTGATTGATGGTTTTCATGATTAAAGAATTACGTTTGTGTTTTTTTGGATTTGCTTGTCCAGTTTTGTTGCGGTCCAGGCGTTTTTGGATTCTCGGCATATATTTGAGGTTTTGTGATATTTATGTTTGTTGTGAGCATGTGGTGATTGTGTCTCGAGAATGGTGCTTCGGATTCTAGTGTTTTTGTCTCCACCGTTAGATTTGTAGCGCTGGCATTCATCTACGATGCATTTTTTTCACCCAATTTAGAGGGTGTTTAGTTCATATTGCTGACTGATTGTTGTATAAGTATACAAAGCCGAAACTCTGCTAATGACCTGCTTATTCTCGAGGTGGCCCTTCCTTGTTCTCGAGAAACCTTGACCAGATATCGAGAAGCCTCTCCTTGTTCTCGAGAAGTCCTTATCTTTACTCGCGAAATCTTCATATATAGTACTCAAGATCTGTCCTTCATTCTCGAGAAGTCCTGTCTTGTTGTTCCTGAGAAATCTTACATTCTTTCTATAGAGGTGTGTATTTAATCATGGGAAGCCTTTCTTCTTTCTTGGGAAATCTTGCCTAGTTCTTGAGAAATCCACGTTGTTCTCGAGAAACCCGTCCTGAAGTTCTCGAGAAATCAATTCACAGTTCTCGAGATGTCCTTGCTTGTTCTCGAGAAGTCCACGTTGCTCTCGAGAAACTCGCCCTCAACCGTTCTCAAGAAATCCTTACCCTTTCTCGAGATGTCCTTATCCTTTAACTCGAGAAGTTTTCCTCTTTTCCCGAGAAGCCCTCTTCAGTACTCGAGAAATCCATACTTCATCTTGAGAAAACTGGTTCAGCCGACCACTGTTCATTTTATTAAGTGTAATGATTTTTATATTATATATATTATATATATAAATATATGTATATAAATACACTTCTTCCTCTTTAAGCCGACTAAACTTTTGTTCATTTCCCGAAACAGAGCGACGTGAGGGAGAGAGAGAAAGTTCTTTCGTGAATTTTCTGGTGGCCGTTGACGGTGCTCCGGTGTTCGAAATCTTGAACCGAACGTAGATCCGAAAAGCTCTCAATGAGGGTTACGTCATCGTAGTAAAGTTTTTCCCATTTCGTGAGTTTTTCTCGTTAGGGTTTTTGGTCCTAACTCCTTTTTTGGCCATTTCTTTCAGATTTCAAATTCCCCCATCTTCCCTTGTCCCGATCTACGCCGAGGTGCGATTTGGAGGTCTCCTTCCGCAAAACCAAGACAAGTGATGGTTTCTCCACTCTTCTCTCCTCTTCCAATCTTGATACAGATGCTCATCTTCCTTATTTAGTAATGTTATCATGATTGAATTACTGATCAATGGTACTGTTTTGATCTTTTACTTAAAGATCCACTTATATCTTTATGTTCATGATTGTGCTAATCCTACCTTGTAGAGTTGTTAGTGATTGACTGATGCGGTTGAATCTCTATCTTTTAATCGTCTTTTAACAACCGTGTAGGATGACATAGAATTTATTTAAGGTATCGAATCTTTCCTAAAGGTTGATCAACCGTTTACAATCAAGTGATATTTAGTAGAATCCGATGTGCCAAGTCTTGAGATTTATATCATGTTTTCATTGTTGCGGGTGTTAGTCGGCGAAACCACTACCGCAATGTTTGATCCCTTTATTAGTACCTTGTGGAACTCTACCGGTTGTTTGGGCGTCTGCGGTAAATCGTGGAGTGTTTCAGTCTCCCCCGCAGTCAGACGGATATTATATCTGTGAGGGTTTGTCCGGAGGAGTGACCACCTTGACCGTGTTTTGTTTTGGTGGAGTTGACCACATATGGCTAATTGAGTTACACAATTCTTCCTGATGATTTAATCGTGCTTTTTCCCACTTATAGTCTTGTGCATCTGGGGTATTTTGTCGTACGTGACAATTCACGTAAGTGTTCCTCTCTGATTTTTGTACATTACTTCTATACTTTACTTCTGTACTTTTGGTATTGGGTTGGTACCTTTTATGACCCGTGCTTTCTTTTATTTATATTTCTGCCATCACTTGTACCTTCTTGCTGAGGTATTCTGTGTTTGGAATGACTCGGGTTCAGAGCAGTAGCTGGTAGTGTTGCTGGTTTTAGAGTCCTGGGCAGCAGTGTTAGCTGTGGCTTTTACCTTGCCGTTGCGAGGTAGTTTGTTGTTTTAATTTATTTTGCCTACTTGACTTCTGTGGGTTCGTGTCAGGTTGTTGACGCCCACAGGGTTGTTGATTCTTTTGGACACTTTGCTAGCTGCTATTTATTTCTTTCTGATTGTTTGGAATACTTGCTCTCTGGGATGTTTAATGCTAGGAATGCATGTAGATATTTTTAACTTTTAAAACTTTATTATTAGTATATCATACATGCCATCTCTTTGAAAACTAATTCACTACTTTCTGGATAGCGTAAATACCTTTTCTTATAGTTATTATAAATCTAGAGTCTTGAATAGCATGAGTTGTCCTTCGGGGATGTTTATACTCATGTAGGATGTTAAAATCAACCTAATCAAAGTATTTTTCCACAGCGTATAACTATATTTTTATTTGTGGACTAGTTGATCCACTAAGCCGAGGGATACCACTATCTAGTTAACTTAAAACTGGATTTCCCTTAATTAACATATAAATTTTGAAAAGAAGTGTTTAGTTGAAGTCTCGCCTAAGCGTCTGCAGTTATCCCTGACTGATGTGGCATCATGACTCGTGTTATCTCCTTATTGTTGGGAATTGTGCACTACAATGGTCCTCAGGATGTGAAGGGGCATCACCAATCATGCTAAGGAGCATAATGTATTTGATGTGTTCTTTAGTTCATGCATGCAGGTAGTCCATGATTGGACAAGTGAAGAAAAATGAGTTGGGCAGTAAACTCAAATTTTGTCAAACTCGGCATAGAGTTCGTCGAACTCAGCTCGCTGGTCGTCGAGCGCAACTCAACATTTAATGGGATAAGCACAAGAGTTCAGGTTTCATCTTTTGTCGAGCTTTCCATGAAGTTCGTCGAACTCAGCTTGGAAATTATCAAACTCAGCTCAACACTTGTTAAGCTAAAGCCAGAAAAATCAACTAAGGCAAAAAGTACTGAAACCGCTGAGAAGATTAAAGTTTTTCGAGCTCGGATTACAAATCGTCGAACTCAGCTCAACAATAATTAAGCTAAAGGCAGAACAATCAACTAAGGGAAAAATCACCGAGTCCGCTGAGAAAAGGCATTGAGACCGCTGAGAAGATTAAAGTGGTCAAGCTCAGCACATAGATCGTCGAACGCAGCTAAATGCCAGAAAATCTGTCTAAGGCAAAAGCGTTGAGACTGCTGAAACAGCTGAGTCAGCTGAGAAGAGAGCATTGAGACCACTGGGATAGTTGAGATAGCTGGGAATATAGCATTGAGACAGTTGAAGACAGCTGAGAAGATAGCGTTGAGACCGCTGAGATAACTGAGACAACTGAGAAGATAGCGTTGAGACGGCTGAGATAAAGAGACAAAATTGGCTGGAAATTTCTAAGTCTAGAAGCGTTGAGTGAAGCAGATTCACTCAACGCTTCTAATAAATCAGGAAGTGCTGAGATAGTTAAGAGGTAAACAACTGAGACAAAACTAGTTGGATTTTTTCTAAGTCCAGAGGAGTTGAGTGAAGTTAGTTCACTGAACGCTTCTAAAGAAGAAGGAAGCGCTGAGACAGTTAAAACCAAAAACCGCTGAGACCGCTAAAACAAAGGCATGTCTCAGCTAATAATGAAAAATCGCTGAGACCACTGAGACAAAACCACTAAGACAAAGCCAGGGAAATTTCTAAGTCTGGAAGCACTGAGAGACAAGGCTAATGGCATTGAACATCTTAACATCACTCAACGCTTGATGGGATTCTGGAAAATTTTCTATTTCCAGATGTTGATGACCACTACTGACGTCATCAAAGTCAAAATTGCAGGAAGCCATTGCGGGAAAGCTGTTGCAGTGCCGAAAGATGTTTTGTCCCTTTTTGATGGAGTTGGCGCTCACCAGCCCTTGGTGGGCCCACAATATATTGTGTCGTTGATTCAAATCAACACATATAAAAATTAAACAATAAAGGTATTAGGGTTAACGAATACTCTGGGATCAAATGCAGTAAATATAGAAAGAGAAAAAGAAAGAGGCGGCTGGACGTCTTCTTCCCCATCAAGCTTGAAAGCTAAAGTCCAGCTAAGATAGCCTGAGGGCAAATAAAGATAGCTGAAGCACTTCAAAGTTCAACAAGTTTGTTCTCATAAGAATAGTGTAGCTGATACATCTCTTCAGCAAGCCGATAGCTGCTTACCTGTGCAGCAGTAAAGTGTTAGTTATAGAAGAAGGCTAATCTCTTCTACAACAAGTTGACTGGACTGATATCTTCTCAGTCCAGCAAGGTTGACTCAGAGATACTTCTCTGAGTCAGTTGTTCTATTTTCTTCAACATCCTGTTTTAATTCATGTAGGATTCAAGTTTCTAGAATCTGAGTGTAAGGCACTTTGTGCCTAAGGTAGGTGACAAACTTGTCACTAAGGTAGGTGCCCTGTGGGGGTACTGAGGTAGGATTCAAGTGGTATTATAGGGAGGTTTCTCAAAAAGGATTTAACAATCTGAGTATACCTCCAAGGATAGCTAAAAGGGTTAGACTTGTGGGTTCAAAAGAGAACCACAAGGAATGGAGCTTCAAGTCTGCAACAAGGAGAACTTTAAGACTTAGAAAGAAAGGGTAAAGCAAATCATGGAATCCTCTGATCCTAGGGTCCTTGCAACAGTTTAAGAAGGACCTTTCATCCCCATGAAGGTCTCAATATCAGATGCAAACATCCAGACTCGAAAGAGTTATGCAGGGATGTTTGAAGAAGAAATCAACTTTGTATCTATGGACAAGAGGGCACAACATATCATGGTGAGTGCCATGGATGACTCAACCCTCATGAGAGTGGTCCACTACAAGTTAGCCAAAGAAATATGGGTTTCTCTCACTGGCTATATGGAAGGGACAGAGAAAGTTAGTCTTTCTGACAGTGTTTCAGAGTCTGAAGATGAGAAGAAGAAAAAAAGCATTACCACCACCACAAGGGCAAGAAGGAAGAAAAGTCCTTTGTGACTAATAAGGAGAGAAGCTGGACAGATTCTTCATCCTCAGATTCTAAAGATAAAGTGGAAGAAGCCTATATAGGGCTGATATCTATTGCTGCAGATCCAGGAGAAGAGCAGAAATATCCTGCTGCCACGATAGGAATCAGGGCCCCTCTGTCACACTGAGATAGTGACAATAAGGAGGAAGAAGAAAACTATGGATGCCACGGGATGATGGCAATGTCTGTAGAAGAAAGAAGTTAGGAAGAATCAGTAACAATCAAGGTACAATCTCTCTCAAATTCTGCATTTCTCTGACTTTAAATCCAGTCCAGATACTGGTACATCTTCATCCTGTGATGAAGATTGCGATGAATCTATGACTGATGTCAATTAATTGATTGAAAAATTTGGACTACTCCTAATTGCTCTAAAGGAGAGTAGAATACATGCCAAAAGGCAAGCCAAGGAAATAGAGGTCCTCTATAACAATTAATCTATTGAGTTTTATAAGAAAAGTCATGAGGTGTCTGAGCTCAAAAAAAATCTTGAGTGTCAGACCATGCTTATAGAAAAAAAGAAGAAGCACATTAGATATCTAGAACAAAAGTTCACAGAGAAATTGAGGATTTTTATAAACCCTTCTCAGTCATAGGGTCAGTTGCCAAAAGCTGCAACTTGCCAAGTCCCTGAGAAGCTGGGTATTAACCACATTAATCATCATTTCAAATCTGATTTCCCTAATAAGAGGACAGTGTTTCAGAAGGCAAATACACCTTCTACAATTGTCAAGTCTGCACCACTCCAGAAGGATCAATCAAATGTGTGCTCCACTAGTGGGGTGATGGCACATGATCTAAGAAAGAGTGAAACTGTCCACTCTAGTCACAATGTTTAGAAGAAGATCTTTAGATTTGGATCCAAGAATCCTCTATCTAAGGAAATGAGAATGTCTACTAGATGGCAAGCTCCAAAAATACATCAGGCCTATTTTGGACCAGCTGTATTTAGTTCCTCAACACCTTCACTCAGGAAAAAGGGGGGAGTATCATGCAATGCTCATCCATCAAAGTCTGGTGTTGCTCACATCTCTCATGGACAGCAATTTTGTGTTGTCCTAACGAGAAGTACAACATTCATAAATGTTGGTGCTGTGGAAAAGTGGGTCACTTTGCCATTGATTGTTCTCATAACCTGAATGTGACTAGTGGACAGAAAGGTGCTCAGCCCAGGCAGAGAGTTGGGCAGATGTTTTATGATGCTAACAAGAACCTAGGACCCAATTATCATTAGGTGCCTAAGGGAAAATGAATTTTGTTTAGCAGAATAGTCCAAGTACCTTTCCACTTAAGACTTGGTATTTGTACAGTGTGTGTTCCGGGCAAATGTCTGGGACAGGATAGTTGCACTAGGAATATGCTCCAAAAAAGTAACAAATTAAGGTTGAGGCTGTCAAGTAAGTAATCCTCAAAAGCTAGAGCAGCAAGCCTCAAGGTATGTCTCTCTCTCTCTCTCTTATATAGAGATTTAGTTTGTTATTTGTTTAGTTATGTTAGTTGTGCTCAAGATGAATCTAATTAACTTATTAGCACGCTTTAGGGCAAAATAATACATAAATTGGGTGCCAATAGAACTGGCCCAATATCATGTTAGGTCCTCTTCTATTCTACTTGAAAATTTACTAAGTCAAGTAAATTGTTCAACCAATCAGTAAGGGAAACCACAAATTAAAAATGTATGGAACTAATAAAAGAAAAGCTGAGAGATATAGTAATAGCACTAAGTGTCGTGTATCATAACTGTTAACCCCTCAGTCCGTAACACGTATAAGATTCCAAGGTCACCTTCATTAGCCACGGACTCAATTTGGCAGTCCTCCTGGCTCGGCGAAGCCCCGACATTGTTCCAAGGTCCCTGGATTGTTAGAGGAGGACTCAATTTGGCAGTCCGCCGAGCTCGGCAGAGCAGCAGCATTCAGCCGTCCCAAGGCTAATCCCCCTGCGGCAGACTCAATGCTCCGTCCGCCCAGTTCGCCGTGCATTTGGTTCTCTGGATTGATTCCACTTCAGCGGACTCAGTGTCAAGTCCGCCTAGGCCGCCGTCCTCCAGCAGGATCGCACCTTGCAGCAGCAGATGGAAGCTTTAGCCCGCGACACCAGTCCGCCCCTTTTGTGCGGACTGGCATGTTCTTTCTTTTTTCTTACTGTCACCGCTGCCCGGTTCTCCTGTACCCCGAGCAGCTGGTTATTTTAGCCCTGCCCGTTTGGGCAGGCCCCCATCCTATAAATAGGGGGGAAGTGGTGCACCCAAAGCATGCCGACTCATGCCCAGGAGCTTACTTGTTAAAGGTTGCGGACTCGAATCTCAGGTTTTGCGGACTCCAGCTTGTCAGCTCTTCCTCTTTTCCTTCACTTGTAATCAACCTTGTAACAACCCTTCTTCAATCAAAGGAAAGCCCGTCGCAAGAGAGGCATTCAGGCCGCGACGGGCGAAGTCTGTTGTTGCCGTGGCTTACGTCCCTGATGTTCTTTATGCTCTCATATGCTTAGTAGATTGCTACTCGCAGTTTCTCTTTCCCTTTCTATTCCCCCATGCTCGAAACATTAGCTGGTGGTGCTCGACTCCCTTCTTGTTTTCTTGCATCAACAGTTAACATGCGACCTTCAGATTCGAGTAGTATTTCGAATACAACAGACAGACATGTCAGACCACCGAGCTCTCTACTCAGACCGCTCCAGCTCTTCAGAAGATTCTCTTTGGGATGCCATCGAGCAGGCTCGTTTTGAGGCCGAGCAATCCCGCAGACAGACCGATCAGCGTCTTGATACAATCAGTCAGGCCTTGCTTGTGTTGACCCAGCGGCTTGCTCCTCAGGCCGCAGTAGAGCCTGTGGACTCGCCAGTCCGCCAGACCCCAGCTTGCCGAACTCCGCTTCGGCAATCTCCAGTCACTCCTTACAATCCCGCTCAGTCTGACGCTCCTCTGCGGCCTTAGGAGGAGCAGTTCGCCTCCTTCATGAATTTGTTCAGGGAGGCAGCCAGGGGCACTCCTGCCCGCCAACTCCATTTCACTAATCGCCAGTCCGCCGAGCCCGCAGGCTCCCCAGCTTCAGTCTACCCTTTTTACCCTACTGAGTTTGAGACTCCGTCTCCCTTCGTCAATCGAATTCGGTGGGAGTCAGCTCCAAGTAACTTCAGGGAACCCCGTCTTCCATTCTAATCAGGGGAGACTCATCCAGTCACCCATGTCCAAGCATTCGAATGGGCAGTTGCACTGAGATGCCTCTCTGACGCCATCAAGTGCAAACTTTTGGTTACCAAACTCGAGGGACACGCGAGAGAGTGGTTTAATTATGAGCTGCCTTTGGGCATGATTTCTTCCTTCGCTGAGCTTCGCAGCGAACTGTTGCTGAGGTTAACTACCTCAAGAAAGAGAAAAGATGGACCGGCTGCTCTCTTCGAGATCAAGCAAAGTGACAATGAATTTGTTGCACGGTTCATTGATCTCTTCCAGAAAGAGATTCAGGGGGTGAGGAATGTGAACCCCAATTACTATAAGGTTGCCTTGATTCATGGCCTCCGAGAAGGCCCCTTAAAGTTTAAAGCAACAACGAAGGCACCAGCAACATACCAGGAGTTGATAGCCATGGTTAATCGCTTCATTGAAGGCGAGAACACCAACCCCACCTATATCTCATCCCTGACAGCTAAGGCTGAAGTAAGGGATGCTTCCGGCTCTTCTTCTCATAGCAAACACCATCACAACAAACCTCCTCGCCCTGATTTCCAGCCTCCTTATCAAAGGGGCCGGAATTTCCGCCACAAGAAACCCTTCCTCGGCCATCAACAGTTTCAAGATCAGAGACTGTCGTTGGCCGCCACTCCCGCCATACCGCTGCAAGCGCTTCCCATTCTTCAGCAAGCAGCCCTGCCAGCTCCAAGCCAGTGTGATACCAACTCCGTGGAGGAGATTACAGGTTTTGCTCTTGATGAAGTCATACAGATCTTGCAGAAGAAATCAAATGAGAAGAAACAAGGGCCTCAGAGAGAGTGGAGGCCAAGGAACAATGCACATTTTTGCCAGTTTCACAAAGATAAGGGTCACTTAACAGAAGACTGCAAAGCCCTTCGTCTGCTGATAAAAAAACTGCTTGTTGAGGGCAAGATTGATTTGAGTAAGAAAGACTCTTCTTCAAGCCATCTACTTCCAAGGGCAAGGAGGTAGCTGAAGCCTATCAAGAGTGTGTGGAGGTAGAGGATGAAGGTCGTCTGGGGCCTATCAAAGTTCCAGTTGAATGTTTTGATGCGGATGATGAAGGAGTCCTGGGTAGACTCTTCTTCATTCATGGTGGGGCAGGACCGAGTCTACTCGGAAGTCCTCAATTTCCAGGGTCATTCGAGCAGAGGTTGTCTCTTCCTCTTCCTCTGATCCACCAAGCAAAGACATCACTTTTGGCCAAGCTGATCTGCCTCAAACAACAAATCCGTTTGATGATGCAATCGTGATTAAGGCGGTTGTTGGGGATTTTACGGTTAACAGGATTCTCAATGATACTGGCAGCTCGGTCAACCTATTGTTCAAATCAACCTTTGAGGCCCTGAAGACTCGAAAGCCTCTCTACTTTCCACCGAAGGGCCACTCTACGTTTTATTCGGTGAGAAAAAAGAAGTCGAAGGAAGCGTCACCCTACCAGTGAAGCCTGGAGGAGCAACCAAGCAGTTTCAATTCATAGTGGTTGACGCTCCCAGTAGTTATCACACCATCTTCACAAGTCCCTTGCTGAATAAGTATTAAGTGGTGGTCTCAACTTACCACCTCGCGATCAAGTTTTTTGCTGATGGACGGATATGCAGGGTCAGGAGTGATCCAAGGAGAGCAAGTGAATGTTATGTTTGCACTGTCAACATTGTTGAAGCCAGTCCTCCCATTGCTCTAGCAGCAGCAGCAGAAGCCTCTTCAAGTTCATAAAATGCTGCAGATGGAGGAGCTCACCTGGAACCTGCCCAGGTGACACAAGTAGTCCCCATTGCTGAGGGGGAGGAGAGGAAGCTCTCCATCAACTCGGAGTTGCCTGAAGATCAGAAGGCCGAGTTGATCTCTTGTTTGCTGAAGAAACTGGATGTCTTCGCTTGGTCAGCAGAGGACATGCCAGGCATAGATCCGGATGTTGCTTGCCACCACCTTAATGTTGATCCCAACTTCAAGCCTATGAGCAGATGAAAAGAGATGTGGCAACAAAGCTTGCTGAACCAATAAGAGAGGAGGTCGCGAAGCTCCTCTAGGCAAATTTTATTTGTGAAATTCAATACCCTACCTGGATATTCAATGTTGTATTGGTTAAAAAACCGGGAGGGAAGTGGCGCATGTATGTAGATTTCACAAACTTAATAAGCATGACGCAAAGATTGTTATCCCTTGCCTCAGATAGACTCTTTAGTTGATTTTGCGGTAGGGTACTCCTTTATGAGTTTTTTAGATGCATTTTCTGGTTACCACCAAATAAGAATGCATTTTCTGGTTCCTCATACGTCATTCATTACCAATGATGGTTCCTACTGTTACCTTGTGATGCCCTTTCGGCTTAAAAATGCTGGTGCGACCTACCAACGCATGATGGACCATGTATTCAAGCAACAAAAAGGAAGAAACCTAGAAGTGTACGTAGACGATCTCTTGATCAAAAGCAAGTCTTTTTCACTGCACCTGCAAGATCTAACAGAGACGTTCGCTACTCTGCGTAGAGATAAGATGAAGCACAAACCATCGAAGTGTACTTTTGGGGCGAGTAAGGGGAAGTTCCTTGGTCACCTCCTTACTCTAGAAGGTCTTGCCCCCAATCCAGACAAAGTAAAAGCTATTCTTGATATGGCTCCCCCCATTCACATAAGGAAGTTCAACAGTTAGGGGGGAGGTTAGCAGGTCTCGGGAGGTTCCTCTCTCGGGTTGGAGACAAGAGTGCTTCTTTGTTTAAAACTCTTCGAGGAGCGTCCAAATTTGAGTGGACAGAAGAGTGTTCTCACGCTTTTGAACAGTTAAAGAAGCAACTGACTTCAACACATTTGCTCCAGAGTCCCCGATCAGGGGAGATGCTTTTCTTATACTTAGGAGTTGGCCCTGAGGCGGTCAGCTCTGTTCTTCTTCGAGAAGAGAGCAGGAAGCAGTTCCCAGTTTATTATGTCAGCCATATTCTGAAAAATGCAGAGACGCAATATCCAATTCTGGAAAAAATAGCCTTAGCACTGGTTATGTCTGCTCGCAGACTCCGTCCTTATTTCCAGGCGCACTCAATTCAAGTTGTTACTGATCAACCTTTGAAAAGTGTGTTGGAGAAACCGGAGCATTCTGGCAGATTAGTCAAATGGGCAATAGAATTGAGTGAATTTAAAATTTCTTATGTGCCCAGGACAGCTATCAAAGCTCAAGTTCTAGCAGACTTCTTGATTGACATAGCAAAGTCCAGTTCTGATCAAGCAAAAAGGTCTCCTTTGGCTTGGACCATCTATGTTGATGGTGCCTTAGGTAGAAATTCTTCTAGAGCAGGAGTGGTTCTGATCAATCCAAATGGCATAAAACTGGAGCAGGCCATCAAGTTCTACTTTGTAGTAACCAATAACCAGACCGAGTATGAAGCCTTATTAGCAAGTTTGAGGCTTGCAAGAGAGCTTGGAATTGATCATGTTCATATCAAGACAGATTATCTGGTGATGGCGTCACAAGTCTTTGGTAACTTTGAGACCGGAGAGCCAATCTTGAAGAAATATTTTGCTCTTGTGAAAATAGAAGTCGGTAAATTCAAAAGCTTTACCATTGAGCACATCTCTAGAGCAGAAAATGAGGAGGCAAATGTTCTTGCCAAGTATGGACTGCCATCAGGAGGAACAACTTTCGAACTCTTCCGCTCGGTAGTGGATGAAGAAGAGTTGATGCAGGTTGATCAGCGTCCCTCCTGGATGGATCCATTCAATCTTTATATGTCAACAGGGAACTTTCATCATTTAATCAAATATCAGAAAAAGTTCAGAATAAAAGCAGCTCACTATTACTTGGTGGCAGGATTCCTCTACAGAAAAACCTTTCTGTCTGCTATGACAAGGTGTGTTTCAGAAGAAGAAGCTCCAGCTGTTTTGCAAGAAGTTCATTCTGGTGAGTGTGGAAGTCACTCAGGAGCAAGAACACTAGAAAGACGGATCCTATGGCAGGGATATTTCTAGCCTACCATGAAGAGAGACTCTGAGGCTTACGCCAGAAAATATGTTCAGTGCCAGAAGTTTGCTCCAATTCAACATCAAGCTGCTCAGTCACTCAGATCAATTGCAACTCGTTGGCCCTTTGCAGTTTGGGGGATGGATATCATTGGTCCTTTTCCCATGGCAAGCGGACAACGACGCTCTATCATAGTGATGATTGATTAATTCAGCAAGTGGATTGAAGGAAAGGCATTGGCAAAGACAACAATTCAGGCCGTCAAGAATTTCAATTGGGGAGAGATTGTCTGCCGGTATGGAATACCAATGGCAATAATCATCGACAACGGGCCACAGTTCAACAATTCAGAGATGATTGATTTTTGCAAGCAGATCGGAATAGAACTGCGGTTTGCATCAGCCCATCATCCTAGAAGCAACGACCAAGTTGAAGCAGCCAACAAGAAGGTCCTCAATTTACTTAATAAGAAAGTGCAGAATCTCAAAGGCAGTTGGGTTGATCAACTTCCATTGGTCCTCTGGTCCTTAAGAACAACACCTTCATCCACAACTGGCGAACCTCCTTTCAAACTTTCTCATGGCTCAGAAGCCCTCATTCCAGTTGAGTTTGAAGTTCCATCACCTTGAGTTCTACTTGCAAGACAAGGTTTTGAGGACTGGCTTGTGCTGAACAACGAAGAGATGAAGTTCAGTTGGGAGCAAATTGAGGAAATCTGAGACAAAGTAGAAATAAGGCAGGAAGAGGTCAAGAGAAGGATGGCCCGATACTTGGATAAGAAAGTAAGGATCAAACACTTTCAAGTGGGAGATCTAGTCCTTAAAAAAGTTGACGCTGCTGCAAGAGCCAGCTCAGTAGGAAAGCTTAATCCGAATTGGGCCGACCCCTCCATTGTCAAAGAAGTGTTAAAGAGCGGCGCTTACTGCTTGCAAACATATGAGGGAGAGGATATACCACATACGTGGATCGGAGATGATCTCAAGTGGTTCTATTCCAGAACCTCCTCCTTTAAATTCCTTTCTATGTAATCTTTTCAAGAATCATTACGAGTAAAAGTTGCTTGCTAACATTTCTTCAAGTGTTTGTATCTCTTGAATAGTAACAGTTAGCACATTGAGCGAGGAAGATTCCAAAATGGTTCTATCTTTGAACTCTCTTTTTTCTCTTAAGCTAACCTTGCAAAAAGCTTCTTATTGATCAAAAAAATTCATACTAACACTTTTTCTAGTGTTTTCTACTTTGTCTCCCGAACAACAATAACGGTTGCCTGATACCAGGAACAATAACCGAGTTCAGCAAACCTCCCCTAGGGCCATTGTCATTAGCATAACACCACAAAGACAACGTGTTACGAGGAGATTTCGCACCGTGTAGTGGGAGATTGCAGGTTCTAGTACGGTAGGATGCTGAACTTCGGATCCCGGCTAGTACGTGACCCCACCTCTGCATTATGGAGGGACAGGGTGGGTGTTAAGCTCTACCATGCCACTTTAGGGATATCGTTATAACTTTGATGATTGCATGTGAAAAGCAATGCTATACGCACCTGCCCACTGGTCATCTTAGTTTGTGACCCTCGAACACTCTGTGGTACCCTCAAGTAGTGCATGCAGGAGACCCACAACCTTGTTGCTCTTGGAGAAAAGTAATGTCGCTCCGGTCACACCTGCCAAAAAGATCAACTCTGACTGTACTCCAAGCAAGAGGGCAGTGGACTGTTCCGTTGAGTGTGCAAATCTTGAGGCCCGTTGTGAAAAGCAATGCTGCTCCGGTCGCACCTGCCCACTTGGTCACAAATCTGCAGCTCATTCTTCACAGGGAATTAATTTATTGCGGACTGTCTTCTGGTTTTCAATATCCGCTCAGTTCGCAAGTTTTCTTGGGTTGATCTTATAGCTTCTGGCCCGGTGTGAAAATCTATGCCGCTCCGGCCGCACCTGCCCACTTGGTTTCAAGCTATGGATCATCTCTATTTAGTGCGGACTGGTTTACGATATCCGCTCAGTCCGCAGTTTTCTTGGGTTTATCTTATAGCTTGTGGCCCGGTGTGAAAAGCTATGCCGCTCCGGCCGCACCTGCCCACTTGGTCTCAAGCTATGGATCATCTCTATTTAGTGCGGATTGGTTTTCGATATCAGCTCAGTCCGCAAGTTTTCTTGGGTTGATCTTATAGCTTGTGACCCGGTGTGAAAAGCTATGCCGCTCCGGCCACACATGCCCACTTGGTCTCAAGTTATGGATCATTTCTCTATTTATTGCGGACTGGTTTTCGATATCCGCTCAGTCCGCAAGTTTTCTTGGGTTGATCTTATATCTTGTGGCCCGGTGTGAAAAGCTATGCCGCTCCGGCCGTATCTGCCCACTTGGTCTCAAGGTATGGATCATTTCTCTATTTATTGCGGACTGGTTTTCGATATCCGCTCAGTCCGCAAGTTTTCTTGGGTTGATCTTATAGCTTGTGGCCCGGTGTGAAAAACTATTCTGCTCCGGCCGCACCTGCCCACTTGGTCTCAAGCTATGGATCATCTTTATTTAGTGCGGACTGGTTTTCAATATCCGCTCAGTCTGCAAGTTTTCTTGGGTTGATATTATAGCTTGTGTCCCGGTGTGAAAAGCTATGCCGCTTCGGCCGCACCTGCCCACTTGGTCTCAAGCTATGGATCATTTCTTTATTTAGTGCGGACTGGTTTTCGATATCTGCTCAGTCCGCATGTTTTCTTGGGTTGATCTTATAGCTTGTGGCCCGGTGTGAAAAGCTATGCCGCTCCGGCCGCACCTGCCCACTTGGCCTCAAGCTATGGATCATTTCAATTCAAATGGGTGCGAACTGTAAAATTGTTGCCGTCAAGTCCGTAGGATTGGTCCCCGGTTTGTCTTTTCAGCTCGCTGTAAAATTGTAGCCGCCCAGGCCGCAATGCTTATTATCATTAAGCTTAAAAGGTTTGTTGGCAAAGAGAATCGCGGACTATTATTGGAACTCGTCAGAGTCCGCTTGATGTTCTTTTACTTCGGCAACTAACTAAGCTTTAGTCTCATTCTTTTTGCGGCGAACAGTGGTCGAATTATTTAATAAAATTTCCTAATTAGCAAGTCAGAAACTTATACAATGCGGATGATATTTGTATTGCGCGGACTGCTACATGGAGATCGCACTTAACTACGTCAGTGCATTTAAATAGCAGAAAATAGAGAACATTGTAGAAGACACAAACTGATAACAGAATATCCTTTTTTATTTAATCAAAAATCAAGTTACATCTTTCGTGTATTCGGCGGACTCCAAACTTAAGTCCGCTCTCTTTACAAAAATATTAAAAACAAAAAACACATTATTCTGCTTCAACAATCTTCTGTTTCTTCTCTGCAGGGAGTTCAGGGCTTAGGCTTTCGACATCAATCTCCGGAGAGTAGCCCTCCGAGCCACTTCCATTACTGCCATCTGAACCGGTGCTGGTCGCGGACGCGCTATGTGAGCTCTTGCCATCAGAGGTAGATGCAGAGGCGTTGGACTCGGCGGACTGTTCTCTGCCTTGTTGGCTCGAACCAGTGTAGTCAGCAATTGTCTTGGCTTCCCCGCCTTCTCCATATTCTTCTTATTCTTCTCCTTCTCCTTCTTCTTCTCCTTCTCCTTCCTCAACAATGACTTCTTTTCCTTGGGCAGTCCGCTCCATCGCCGCTACCTGCTCCTTCAACTCAGGGAAGAGCTGTAGAAAAGGGACACCGTCCACCCCTTCCTTTGCGAAGCCGCCGCGGACAAATTGCTCAATAGCGAACTCAATGGTTTCCTTCACAAAGGGGAGCATAGCGGCCTGGAAGTTATCATTTTCCAAGTCATATGCGACCTGCAAAAGGCAAAGGCACAAATGTCAGCTCGCCGCGGACTTCAAACAGAGCGCCGCAAAATAGCCAAATTTACCTCCAGCTCTTCTTTCTGCTCGACAACTCTTTTCCCTAGCCGCCTGTATCTTTCTTTTACAACTTCACATCTTCTTGAAGTTGGTCATTTTTCCTGAAAAGATCCCTTGTCAGTGAACAGACGAAGTGGTTGGTAACGGTGCTGTTCGCGCTTGTATGGGCTGCCAGCAGAGGGAGGTCGGCAGGGGCAACCCTCTTCAGGTTGCTTAGGTTGCGCTTCCCATAGAGTGCGGAGATCGCAACATTTGCATGTGGGGTAATTTTTGGAATTCTCCATGAAGGTAGCTCAGTTGATAGGCGGACATGCTTATTCTTGGCGTGCCAGTGGATCATCGGGTTACCCCTTAGATCCTTCTTATGGTTACCAAAGCCCTGCATCACGAAGCTTTCTGAAGAGGAGTAGTTCGCCGCGGGATCCCCCTCTTCTTTACTTTTTCTTGTGACTTCTTGTTTTCTTTCCCTCTGTAGTGGGGTAAGTCCGCTTAGCGTTTGTGGCAGGTTTGCGGGCACAACCAAGGTCGCTAGAAGAAAAAGAACATGTTAGCGTATAGGTCGCGGCGGATACAAGAGTGAGTCCGCAGAAGCTTACATTCTTCACGATTTACATCACCCAAGCTCGCCAGTAGCAGGATGTAGTGCTCTATGTCCAGCCTGGCTCCAGTAAGGAACACGACAATGGCGAGCTCCACCGCATCGAGCCGGACACTCTTGAAGGCGGAGTCCGCGCGCTCCTGCGGATAGGTTTGAACAAACCCGATGTCGCCCTCGAAGATCAGAAACCTCGAGGTCCAGTTATGGATATTATTGGGCAGACCCATGACCTTCATTCCTCTGTAGTAGAAATAGATCCCTCCTTTATAATGGCGGCGTCCAGATGGAGTTATTGAGCGAGCTGAGAATATCTTGCGGAAGATGTTAAGGGAGAAAGTGATCTTCTCAGACCGCAGGTAAGAAAGAAAGCTATAAATGGCAGCGAGGGTGTTGGGTGCGAGCTGGCCTGGCACCATCCCTTAGTGTTCTAATATCTCTACCATCTCAAATAACAATGGGAATCTGAACACGCTATCGAAGTGGTCGACAGGTATAGCGATATGAGTCGCGGTTGAGAAGTTCAATCTTTCTTCATGCACAGGAAGGCGGACAAGCAGAGTCGAGTCCGCCATATGTCTCTCAACGAAGGCCTCATGGTCGTCCTCCGTCAAAGGGCATTTCCTGTGATCAGCAGCGTGGAAAGCAACCGCGCCATCAGTTCTGGCGGACACCAAGTCTACAGGCCGCAGGATCCTTTGTTACAGCTGCTTTCCTGCATAGAAGAAACAACGGGGCAATATTTATAGTAGCGGAGGCCTGACAGCTTTTTGGCCAGGCCGCGCAGCTCGATTATCGAGTCCGCAAAGCTCGCACCACGTACAACTTTTCATGCAGTAAAAATAAAGACGACGCGGACACAAACTCGAGTCCGCTCTCTTTGCTATTTCCAGTCTCCAGAATACCTGCCAAGCAAAGTTCAAAGCACAAAATGAACGGACACAATTTCAATCCGCCCAGCACGTGATACTTCCCACCTGCAGACTAATTGATAGGGGGGAAGTGTGCACCCAAAGCACGCTGACTCGTGCCCAGGATCCTACTTGTTAAAGGTCGCGGACTCGAATCTCAGGTTTTGCGGACTCCAGCTTGCTCAGCTCTTCCTCTTTTCCTTCACTTGTAATCAACCCTGTAACCACCCTTCTTCAATCAAAGGAAATCCCGTCACAAGAGAGGCATTCAGGATGCGAAGGGCGAAGTCTGTTGTTGTCGTGGCTCACGGCCTGCTGTTCTTTCTGCTCTCGTCTGCTTAGTAGATTGCAACTCGCAGTTTCCCTTTCCCTTTCTATTCCCCCGTGCTAGAACCGTTAGCTGGTGGTGCTCGAATCCCTTCTCGTTTTCGTGCATCTACAATTACAGGAATCGTTGAGTATGCCGCAAAGTCTAAAATACTTAATTTAATAGTCAAATGAAAAATTTAATTAAATTAATTGAATCTTTTCGCTACATATAGAAAGGCGACCAGAAATGAAAAGCCACATCACTCTCTAAAGCCTTAACCCTAGCCGTCGAGACCGCAACTGTCTCAGCCTCTTGTCGCTCTATTACAATGGCACCAAATGTCATCAAGGAGCCTCAGGATGGATACAAAATAGTGAGGGATGGATTCAACCATACCTCTCTTGAGATTAAAACCGTGTTAAGGATGATTGAGGTCGCAGGCTTGGTATCCGCCCTTTCCGAACCCTCCACCATTCTTAGAAATGAGGTTGTGGAATTCTTCTCAAACATTAAGATGTACCTATCTCAAAAGTCTCTTAGGTCTAAGATTGAAGGTATCAAAATAAAGGTAAACCCTAAGAGGTTAGGAAAGGCACTTCATATCCCCTCCGTTAACCATAACGAGGAAGAAGAACTCGCCGTCACGGACAGAGACATTGCTCTCACATGGTGTGGATACAATGAGGCCAAATCTGGGCCTCTTAAAAGGAAATTCTTCAATCATAGAAGAAAACTTCTAGCAGATATTATAGGGAAATCCCTCATCTGCAAACCTGGATCACATGACACCATCTCCAGGTTCATGTTTGAAGTCATGACCAGAATTATACTAAATAGAAAGACCTCATGGACTTCTCTCATCTATCAGAGATTAGTAGAATTTATATCCTCTCCAAATATTGGAAGAATTATATTCTAATACCTAGTGAACACCTATCCTGACACTTTCAAACAGGAGCATGGGGTGAAGATTCAATACCTAAAATGAATTGACATAAAAACTTTGGATAGATTCACTAGTGTCCTACCAATGAGCCAACCTTTAGGAATAAAGGACTCCTCCAAGGGTACAAGGAAGAAACCTACTGCGGAAGAAAGATCTTCTAGCTCTTAACCATATCATGGATCATCCTGTCCAGCTGAGGTTGGTTTGTAGGTTGATTTATCACTCAGTCAATCCTCTGTAAACATTCGACTCCAGGATGTTGCTGTGCACGTTGATAAAATTCATGCTAGCCCAAAGTCGGGACAAGTGTCAAAGAATGCTGCTGAAGAAGAGGTTGCTGCAGAAGATGAGGCAGACATGGGTGATACTGATGGTATTGCAGCAAGTAAAGATATCCCTACTGCATAAGATAACAGGGAGCCTCCTGAGACTTTAGATACTTATCTTAATAAGTCAAGCCCAGAGAATGATGCTCAGTCTGAGGGGGATCATGATCAAATGGAGTTTGCAGACTTGGATTAAGTTGTTAATAGAATAGTTGAGTCTACACCCACGATAGGTAAAACTCGTGATGTAGGCTAAGCCTTAGGGATCCTACACGGAGGGCGTGAACTACGACCTTTACAACGTTAACGCTCCCTAACCCGCACCCAAACGAAACACAGCGA
This sequence comes from Platanthera guangdongensis, assembly GCA_039583875.1. Classification (NCBI taxonomy): domain Eukaryota; kingdom Viridiplantae; phylum Streptophyta; class Magnoliopsida; order Asparagales; family Orchidaceae; genus Platanthera; species Platanthera guangdongensis. The sequence continues at coordinate 97,910,408 of CM077164.1, read as the reverse complement.
CCATAAGTAATTTTATTTATCGTTCGCGCTAACATACGGGTAGCCGATCCGCAAGTGGAACGGAGAATGGATATAGGCCAAAATCCTTTCCGGCTAAATGGAATAATATTGATTCCGGTCGAGCTTGGAGTTGTATCAAAATAGATCCTCCCAAAATAAAACACGATTCAAAAGTGGTAGGATCTATCCCAACAAAACAAAAGCGAGGAGCGACAATCCTCTCGTTAGATCTTTCGAAAAAAAACCAAATGAAAATCCAGATCTACTATTAGAAACACCGCGAAAATTAACGATTCGAGAAGATCACGCAAAAGTCATCCACCAAAAGAACTAATCAAGAGGGAAATTCTATTGTGTAGGAATTTTCGTTACCCCGCTCGGAAGTGTAGATCCGAGATGTTTGGATCCACCAAGATGACCGCTCTTCCTTTGGACCCACGGGAAACGCACCACGGATGAAGATCTTGCTCGTCTCCTTCGCTTTCACGTCGTGGATGATTACTCCAAAGGCCTTGTTTCTTCCTTGCACTTGATCCTTTTTCCTCCAAGGTGGCCGAAAATGACAAAGGGGGACTATGAGTTCGGTGGAGAAAGGTAGAGAGGTGGAAGAACGAGGGGTTGCTAGTGGGAGCGAGGAGTAGAAGGGGCGGCCAAGCAAAGAGGGAGAGGGGGCGGCCGAACTCCTTGATGGAGCCTTGAGGGGGGCGGTGGCCAAGAGGAGGAGGGAAAGAGGTTTAGGGTTAGGCAAGCAATTGTTTTTTCTTTGATTTCAATAATAATCCCAAAACAAATGAAACCTTGGCCTTATATAAGGCTTACAATCATGTGGCTATTAGCAGCCCAAAATAAAATATTGTTCCTAAATGAAATGATAGAAAACAACATAGTTCAAATACCACATATAAAAGATAAATGCAGACCACTAGTAAAATAAATTTAACTCTTAATTTTTTTTGCGTGGGCGAAGATTGTAGCCGTGCCCTCTACGACGCCGTAAGTCTTTTGTTGGAGGAGCATCGTCGTCATCTTCTGCCACGGCAACACCGCCATGGACGTCGTCATCTTCTGCCACGGCAACACCGCCATGGACGTCGTCTTCATCACCCAAATGGCCGTCGTGGTGGCCATCGCCATCAATCCTCTCGCTCTAAAAAGGACTCATCGCCGATGAGTGGGCTGGGCGGTAACGGTGGAGGAGATCTGCATCAAGAAGAGCCAGCTCTGCCGAAGAAACCCAAGAGTCGTCCGAAGTTGGACGACCTCGCCATCTGACCCAAAACCTATGAACGTTGCCGTCGGGTGTAGAAAACACCGCATCCTGCAAAATCTTGTCAGGCAAGAAATTAGTCCTGGGGAACCTTGGAAAAGCGTTAGGCGCCGAAGAAAAACAAGTTGCATCATCTATAGGCAACGTACCTCCCGAAGGATCCGAAATGGAGAGCGGTCCAGAAATATTTTCACCCTCACCCCTTTAGACGGTATAGTGGAAATATGAAACGGAGAGACTGACAGTTCAGGTGGTGGAGCGACATAGAGCGTTAAATCCGAAATGTTAAAAACAAGGGAGATTCCCGAATCAGCGGCTAACTGTAATAAATATGCATTTTCACCTAGCTTCTTCAAGACCCGAAAAGGACCGGCTCTCCTATTCGCTAATTTTTTTATGGTGCCCGAAGGCATCCGTTCAGGGATAAGACGTACCATTACCAAATCGCCAATATTGAAGGGGACTGCTCACTTATGTATGTTAGCATTCGATTGATAAATAGCATATTGTTTAGCTAACGTCTTGCCTATGTGCTCGTGGAGAGTGTGAACGTGCGAGGCGAAGTCCTGTGCAAGTTGACTTGATTTAAATGATGGTGGTAACGGAATCAAGTCAAGAGGCACGGGCGCCTTATATCCATGTACTATCTCATTTGGCGATGACCCGGTGGACCTATTCTTAGAATTATTGTAGGCTAGTTGAGCGTGAGGAAGAATAAGGTCCCATGTACCCTTATGATCACCTACTAAGCAACGAAGTAAACCACCCAAACTCCGGTTAACAACTTCCATTTGCCCATCTGTTTGTGGATGATAGGCCGACGAAAACATAAGTTGAGTTCCCAACATCTTCCAAAGTGTTTTCCAAAAGTAGCTAGTAAACTTAACATCTCTATCGGTCACGATGGTTTTGGGGACACCCGATGTGCCACGGCCTCCTTAAAATACAACTTAGCGACGTGTGAAGCATCGTTGGTGCTATGATAAGCGATAAAATAAGCCATTTTTGAGAATTGGTCCACTACGACCAAGATGGAATCGTGACGCCTAAATGTCGGTGGAAGGCCCAAAATAAAGTCCATGCTAACATCCACCCATGGGGCAGACAGGATCAGAAGGGGTGTGTAAAGACCGGCATTGGTCTTGTTACCCTTGGCTAATTGACAAACGCGGCAGCTACCGACGATTTTATTGACCATTGGCTTGAGACCCGACCAAAAGAATTTATCCTCTACAAGTGTGATCGTTTTATCGCGACCGTAATATCGTCCTAGTCCTCCACTATGTAATTCCCATACAATAAAATGGCGTAGCGAAGAGCGGGGAATGCATAGTTGTGTATGCTTAAATAGGTACCCATCACAGATGTAGTACGCAGAAATAGTGGAAGGGGAATTGTCCTGAGCGGTGAAATATATCTCCTTAAAATCCGGACACTGCATATACTCATCTTTGATTCTTTCAAATCCTATGACTGATACCTCCATGGTAGATAGTAATAGAGTGACGTGACTAAGGGCGTCCGCCACATGATTTAACGTACCCTTGAGGTGCTTGATAATGAAGGTATACTCTTGAAGGTACGAGACCCATTTTGCGTGCCGAGGGCTGATCTTACTTTGAGAGTTTACAAATCTTAATGCCTCATGATCGGACAAGATTACAAATTCCTTTGAGATAAGATAGTGTCGCCAATGTTGGAGACAACGGATCATGGCATAGAACTCACGATCATAATTGGAATTATTTAACTTTGGACCAGCAAGTTTTTCGCTAAAATATCCTATCGGAAGTCCATCTTGACTTAAGACTCCTCCGATCCCTATTCCCGATGCGTCGCATGATAATTCAAACACTTTACTAAAATCCTGAAAGCGTAATAATGGGGCTTTAGACATCCGGTCCTTAATCATTTGAAACGCGCGAGTGGCCGCTTTAGTCCAATGAAATTCTCCTTTCTTCATGCATTCGGTGATCGGTGCCATGATACTACTAAAGTTTTGGATGAACCTTCGATAAAATGGGGCCAAGCCGTGAAAACTTCTAACTTCCCGAATATTTGTTGGTTCAGGCCATTCTTTAATCACTTGGACCTTCTTTGGGTCAACATGAATGCCTTCGGAACTCACTATGTAGCCGAGAAACTCTACGGATGTCACACCAAAAGAGCATTTTTTTAGATTGATATAGAGCTTTTCTTGGTGCAAGGTTGATAGGATTGTCCTTAGATGTGTGTCATGATCCTTTTGTGAATGGCTGAATACTAAGATATCATCAAAGTATACGACTACCAATTTACACATGTATGGCTTAAAAACTCGGGTCATCAATCGAGAGAAAGTACTTGGTCCGTTAGTGAGCCCTTCCCCAAGCACCAACCACTCGTAGAGCCCATCCTTAGATTTAAAAGCCGTCTTCCATTCATCTCCTTCTCGTATCCGTATTTGATGATAACCACTTTTGAGATACAATTTTGAAAACATGGCGGCACCCGATAACATATCTAACAAATCGTCCAAACGGGGAATGGGGAACCTATATTTGACCGTAATTTTATTTATGGCCCGGTAGTCTACACACAATCGCCAAGATTTATCTTTCTTTGGAACCAAGAGGGCCGGTACGGCGCATGGGCTCTTACTATGGCGGATAAAACCCTTTGCTAGCAAATCCAAAATTAAAGCTTGTAGCTCCTCATGTGCAGATGGGTTGAGCCGATAATGTGGATGGTTAGGCAATGAAGAGCCCGGGACGAAATCTATCTCATGCTGAATATCTCTCATGGGTGGCAACTTAGATGGCAAGTCCTCCGGATAGACGTCTCTATACTCTTCCAATATAGTGCGCAGAGATAGCGGTATATTCTCTAAAATGGGTGAGTCTTCCTTAGCTTGTAGGCATACTAACGCATACAGAACGCCGTCCAAGAAGGTCTCGCGTTCCAACTCCTTCTTACTTATCAAACTTATAATTTTTCTTTCCGCAGGCACAATGGTGTCCTTGGGGGCAACCGAAGGATCCTTGGGTGGTGTGGGTTTCAGTACAATGGTCTTACCATTATACTTGAACTCGTAACTGTTGGCACGCCCGAAATGGATCACGTCATAATCATAGAGCCACGGGCGCCCTAGAAGTACATGACATACATCCATGGGGATGACGTCGCACCACACTTTATCGACATAGCTCCTCAACGTAACTGACACTAAACAACGCTTAGAAACCGCGATAGACGTTTTGTTCACCCACGCTATTTTATATGGCTGGGGGTGTGGTTCGGGGACTAGGTGCGTACGAGTGATGGCTGTTGATGCACGAAAACGGACAGGGAGTCGGGCACCACCAGCTAACGGTTCGAACATCGGGGAATAGGGAAGGAAAGGAGAAGACTGTCGACCAATCGGTTACTAGCGGTCGCGGCTAAAGGACCAAAAAAGGGGGCCGCTGGCAGCGGCAACAGCAGAGTTCGCCCGCCGCGGCTTAATGCTACTCTTGCGGCGGACTTTCCTTTACTTAAAAATGAGAAACAGTTACAACGAGTAAAAGAGGAAGCCGGCCGGACTACTAGCCGCAATACACTAGACTTGAGACCGCAGCTCTTAACAGGCGAGCTCCTAGATCCCAGTCAGTGTGTCTTGGGGAGTGCACCCACCCCCTATTTATAGGCTCGGGGGCCTGCCCAAACGGGCAGGGCTAAAGTTACCGGCTGCCCGGGGTACAGGAGAACCGGACAGAGGTGAGGGGAAGCAAAAGAGAAAGAAACAAAAAAGGAGGGAAGCCGCGCGGCCTGGCGGATTCCTCCTGGCGAGCTGACGGCTGGGTCCTTGGGCCTTGTCGCTGAGCAGGGTCGGCGTTGGCAGCGGCCTGACATGGAGACCGCCCGGCTTGGGAGGCTTTGCGGCTTGAGGAGGCAGGCCGCCCGGTCTGGAAAGCTGCGCGGGCAGGTCGCGGATTCCGGGCTTATCATAATCCCCGCACATTTTTAAGTTTCCAAAAAACTTCGAAAATGTAGAACTAAGCCGGAGACCGCGACTGCCTCATCGTCGTCTATAAAATCCCCTGACCCTTGACATTCTTCAGGATTCCTGCCAAGCCACGGGTCGCGACTCTCCACTTGGTGTCAGAATTTTGCAAGCCGACGCGATTTCTCTAGTGATGGATGTGATGTCATCAATGTTAGCCCGCAACAAGAAACCGCCAGAAACGAAGCAGAGCCGGAGCCAGAACTCGGATGATTCTGCCCGTCAGACTGCCAAGAAGACTGGGAAGCCGGAGACATCAGCGGCTTCTGGAGCTGAAAAGAGGCCGACAGAGATCGTCGGCGGACCATCGCAGGCCGCAGTAGATCCCAAAGCGGTTTCGAAGGCTGCTCCACTGCAAACCGGAATTGCCAAATCCTTCGACCTGACTTTCTCTCCATCAGGAGAACCACTCCTAAAAATCGGTGGGACGGAGGAGAAGAGTGTTGAATCTGGGAAACCGTCCGAATTGCCGGGCAAGGTCGACTTAATCGTTGTGGATGACAACGAGCCGAAGAAGGCGCAGGAACCCGAGCGGACTTTGGTTGAACAGCACAAGCGGACTGAAAAGGTGTTCGGCTCCCTGAAACGGCGGAAAGAAAGGAGAAAAACCCTTGAAGAAAGGATGAAGAGAAAGATGTGGAAGTTGCACGCCAGAAACCGGAACATTTCCGAAAAGACCGGCGCGGACAGTCTGCAACACAGGCCGCACGAGAAGGAGGTACCCGAGAACCCGCCCACACCGGAATACAAACCGAGCGAACTGGAGGGTACACCTGCGGTTAGCGATTCGCTGAGCGAGCTCCTGAAGGGCATGGAGACTCTCCAGCAGCAAGACGCGCTATTGTCGACACCAGCGACCTCTGAGGAGGTTGACCGCCCGGATATCCAGGTTATTGGGGAGAAGCCTGGCGAACCGGCTTCCGCGGCTTCTGAAGGAGCCGAGAAACTGAAGCTTCGCGAGAAGATGGAGGAGATGAAGAAGCTAATCGCCGATAAGCCGGTGGTGACCGCACTTCCATTGCTGCAAGGTAAACACCGGGACGTTAGGCGAATTATTAAATTCTACAAGTCGCGGTCAAGGAAGAAGGGGGCGAATATTATATTAAATCCGCCGGCCAGCTTTTTCCTGACCACGGCTCAACTGAAAAGCCGAGCTAAGGAAACCGAGCGGCTATGGAAAGAAAAGCGGAAGAGGATAGATCCTGAGCGGCTCAGGCGGCCAGTGATTAAAATCCATACCGCGGCCTCTGGAGGAGATAAACATCAAACCGGCGGTCTTATCCTACCGATTTTCTTACTAGAAGGTCGCAACAATCTGGCTGAACCTGACTGCGGTTTCTCTTCTGCAGGTGTACCAGAGACCGCGATGAAACCGGGCGACTTGACGTCGTTTTTGTCTATTCTGCCACCGCCTCCGCCTCCATGTGTTCGCGAGAAGGAGATGGCCGACTTCCAGAAGGACATCGGCACGCTGCAGGCGGCTTTGGACGCGGCCACCGAAACCCTGCGGATTAGAGACGAACAGCAGCGGGTTGCCCAGGAGGCCGTGGAAAAAAGGATCCAAGAGTTGCAAACCACCCTGGAGCAAGAGACCACAAGGTTGCAAACTGCGCTTGAGCAGGAGACCGCGAGGCTGAAGACTGCGATGGAACAAGAGACTGCCAGGCTCCATACCGCGAGGAAGAAAGAGACCGCCAGGCTCCATACCGCGAGGAAGAAAGAGACCGCCAGGCTCCAGACCGCGATGGAAACCGCTGAGGCGAAGATTGCAGAGATGCAGGTCGCCCTGGAGCAGGAAAGGACGGAGAAGTACTTGCTGATGGCCGCGCGGCTGGAAGGAGACAGAGAGGAGATCCCACATGCTGAAGGCGGCGAGAACCAAGACCTGCCGGCGGAGACCGGCGGAGAACAGCGGCCTGCACTACCAACTCCTGCAGAGTTGCCGGGTACTAGTCGCCCGGCCTCTGGCGAGACTTCGCATCCGCCGGTGGCCGCGGCGCCTAACCAGGTCGCAGTTCCAAGCGGTCTGGGGGCCCAGGCGATCCCCATGATACCGTTTGCGAGAGTAGAGCGCGACGCTGCGCGAGTTCATCGGTCACTGCATGCGCTTCATAATCTGGTTAGCCAGGTGTACGTTGCGATTGTGCAGACCGGTGAACAGGTCGCGCACATAGGAAGAGACAGACCGGAAGACGACAAACGATCCTGAGCGACTTGAGAGAACTAAGCCGCGCGGACATTTGAATATTATGTTGTAATATATATTTTTTCTCTGGATGTTGAACAATTTGATTGCTGTAAACTGTTGTATTCTATTATGATGCGAACTGAATGCGGCTTATGCGGCTTGAATTTATAATCCACATGTCTGCTGCTTTGTTCTGAGAAATCTAAAGTTTAGGAAAGTAGCCGCGCGATCTGGCGAACAGAACGCCGGCTTGAATACTTGATATCCACATGATTCGCCATAGAATTTTTCTAAGTGCAGGGAAATAGCCGTGCGGACTGATGGGCTAAACGGCGGCTTGGTCACTAAGCTGAACTGCACTTCCAGCGGACTTAGGCCGCGCGGCGTGACGACTAGCCGCGATTTGACGTTGGGCACTGTAGCTTCACGGATTTTCTATAAATAGAGCAGATCCCGTAGATTTCATCACAAATCAAGAAGGATGCGGGCTAAGTCCAAGTCGTTGCGGTTTGACAAGGCCACTGCGGTTAGGACAGACGCGTTCTCCGCTTTCCACTCAGCTGACCATAAAGAATGCCGGCTTACAAAAGCCGAGCTGGATGACTTTGTCGAGAAACACATGCAAGGAAGTCCGCTGATCGCGCGGCTTCCCCGACAGGATGAGCGGATCAACTCCTCCAATGCAAATCAGATCGCGGTCCCCGCCAACCACTTCGACTGCGGCTTCAGCTTCCCGGTCTTGCTAGAGGCCGTAGCGGTCTTCGACCACTACGGGGTTGTGCCCGGACAACTTCCCCCAAACTCGATAGCCGCCATCTACAGCTTCATCTCCTACCTCAGGTCGGAAAGAGTCCGCTTCTCTATGAGGCTCTTCCGAGAGTGCTTTTCGGTGCGGTCTATCCCGGACTCCGGGACGAAGATCTTCCGGGGGCACCTCTACTTTGGCTGCAGAGGGCTGAAGATAGTCAACTTGGCCAACAAGATCGCGAACTGGACGGAGCGGTTTCTCATCTTCGAGGGAAACCTGGGGTTGCTGCCAGTCGACCCCCAGATCCGCGAAGAGGCCGCCTTTGGCAGCAGCGGCTTGGACGGCGTCGAGAAGGAGATCTACGACTTCTTCAAAGGCGAGCGGCTTGATGTAAACCACTACATCCCGTTGTTGCCGTCTCTAGTTGGAATAGAGGCGGAAGACCGTAAGCTCCAAGCCGGCCGACCTGATATCTTAGCCGCACGGACTGCAAACTAACTTTGCCTTTATCTTTGCAGCTGCTGTGGCGGTCCCGCTGAACAAGCCGCAGACTCCTGGCGGCTTGACCCTCACTCAAAGAGAAAAGAGAGCGAAGCAGGCCCTAGCCGGCGCGAGCTGCGGAGGAGGAGGAGTCGGACTCCTCTGGAGAGTTCATTCTTCAACGAACCGGCAGCAGCTTGAAGGATGTCCACGGCGATCCGGCCTTGCGGTGGAGTCCGGACGGCAAGTCGGTGACGATCTCCACCGCCCTCCCCTACTGGGGGCAAGAATAAGTAAGCCGCCACGCGAGCGCGGTTGGCGGCGCGCTGTACGGCTAGCGCAACTTGAAGGCGATGCGGCGAGTTCCTCCAGACGACCTGCCGCGGCTAGCCGCGCAAGTCGGCGCGAGGAGCTTCGTGGCAAGTCACTTCATGGGCCTTGCCTACAAGCAGCTGATGAAGGAGAACAGCGGCCTGAAGACACAGTTAGGCGAACAACAAGAAGAGAACAAGCGGCGTAAGGAAAAGGAGGCGGTAAGTCATTACCAATACTCGTGCGGTTAGCATTATGTAACCGCGCGACCTTACCTCTACTTTTGCTTTGCAGGAAATGTATAACCCGGCCAATCCCATCTTCCAAGACCAAGTCTTCCCCCAACTCGTCCAAGGGATTGATGGAGCGCTTAACCGCCTCCGGGACCTTGGCGGCTTGGCCACCGGCTTCACCGACTTTACATGTGCCGACATCTACCCCTCCCTGAAAGAGCAGGTGGCCGACGTCTATAGGTCGATCAAGGGCAAGGCCAAGGTCGGGGAAGAAGTCGGCGAGGTGGTCGGAGATGCCGTGGAAGAGGTCGGCCAGGGAAGCCGGAGTCCACGCACATCGCCTGAGTCCGGCGGCCAAGAATCGGAGACCGCGCGGCCAGACTCGACAACTTCTGGCGGTTCAGCGAGCTCCGCAACTAGCAGCGGATACTCTCTATCATCCGTCGACATTGGCGATGGCAGTGATTTGGATTCTCCTGCGACTAAGAAGCTCAAACCGGGCGATTAGAAAATCTATAACTTGTTTTTGTATTTTGAACTTTTTTGAAATCGGCGGTATTGTTTTTGTAACCGCGCGATTAAGACTTTGTAATACTTAATGAAATGGAAATGAAGGCATTTTACCTTTCTCTTTGTTATATTTCACTTTTCTTTCTTGACTAAGTCCGCGCGGTCTCAATTTAGCTTCCGATTTAAAAAATTAAGTATGTAAACCGGCTGAGTTTGCGCTGCGACTTCAACAAAGCTACCCGCAAGAGAGAGATATTTTCCTGTGGTTTATAATGGAGGGCACGTCGACGATAAGCCGAGCGGCTAATAACTTAAACCGCAATTTTCCTTGATGAATTATTCAACGTTATCTGCTGGAAGAGCTGAATTGCCGCGGCTTGCTCATACATAAACCGTGACCGCTAAGCCGCGCGGCCACCTGTCGCAGTCGGCAGACATCCATAACATTGAAATATTTGATTGCGGCTAGGGCGAACTCTGAAACGAATTGCCCATTTGATTAAAGGAACAAGAATAGAGAAACAAGCTTCGGCTTCCGATAATACAGGCCAATATAGGCATATGGAAGCCGGGAATTTTTGTGACGACAGTTCGCTGATTAGCTAATATACCATAAGTCGGCAGATCAAAGCCAGGAATTAAGTGCCAGACGCAGGTCGGGCGACTTCCTTTCCATATGAATAACAAACTGGCAATTGATATATTTGAGCCAAATAAGATACTGAATAGCGGATAGGCGGACGTAAGTCGGCCGAGTTCCCAAATATATTAATGATAATTCGGCAGGTAGGAACAGGAAAGTTAAAAAACTTAAGCCGGAATATGAAACCGGGCGGCTTGTGTAATTAATTATACAACTTGCACAGGCCGCTTAATAAAGCCGCGAGATAGCGGATAGGCGCATGTTGTCCTGCAAAAATAGGTGAAGACATGCACTTATGTGTCAATGTGGGCAGGTGCGTGTGGCATTGCTTTCCACACAAAGAACACATAAGCGGGATCGAAATTCTTAAAATCCATGACTGATGTCAAGCGGGACAAGTACGCAACGTCTGCGACTGAAGTCAAGCAGGACAAGTACGCAATGTCTGCGACGAAGGTCAAGCGGGACAAGTACGTAATGCCTGTCTGTGACTGAAGTCATGCGTGACAGGTACGCAATGTCTGCGACTGAAGGCCAAGCGGAAAACCCACTACACATCTGCGACTGAAGTCAAGCGGGATGTGGAGGGCTTGAGAATTTGAAAGGGGCTCTTGCCCCTACATGCATGCATATTGGCATAAAGAGTAAAGCTAAAAATAAGCTTCAAATGAAAAAGTAACATTTGCATGATGTTAAGGAAGTGACAAAGGATATATATCTGTAGTTTTATCATGCCTCATTAATACCGATTGTGGAGGAGATGCTACGTACTATTCTGAACATAAGCACTTTTCTTTATAGAAAGAAAGAGGAATCATTGCTTGAATTATTGAGCAAGAAATGGAAGATTGCCTTAGAGAATTACTAAATAACATATCCTTGCAGCTTTCCAGCTCTTACAAGTTGATTAGCCAATTCCCTAAGAGCTATGCAATTTTCTGCTAGATGACCAATATCTTTATGATACTTGCAAAAAAGTTGCTCGTGCCGATACTTGATTTTGGATTTCATACGCCGAGGCTTCTTGAACTCAGGCATTCCCTGAATGATTATCAAAAGATCTTCCATAGGAATTTTGAACTTAACATACTTACCTGAACCTTTTCCATATTTGGGAATTTTATCCTGGAGAATATAAGGAGACTTGCAATATTCAACTTGCAAAACATCTTGTGAGGAAATAGATTGCTGTTGACCAGAAGTCCCTTGAGATTGTTTAGCCATTTGATTCAGAAATGAAACATAACCTTTATTTGCCTCTTCGCCCATTATGAATGTATTAACTATATCAATAAGATCTCCGTAGCTTTTGGGATATTTTGTGGTGAGCTTGAATTTCAATGGGCCTTCTTGAAGTGCATTTATGAAAGCATACAAGTAATAGTCTTGATGGACGCTACAAATATCTAAAACCTCCTTTTGAAACCGATCAACAAAATCTGGATTAGACTCGTCAATTCCTTGCTTGATTCGGAAGAGAGCTCCAACGTCTCTTTTCCGCTTCCTGTAAATAGCGAATCTAGAAATAAATTGACTTCGAAGATCCTTAAAGCTGGTTACTGATCGAGGTGGGAGGCTATAAAACCATTCTCTTGCAACATTGCCAAAAGATATAACGAAGAGTTTGCATTTTACTCCATTTGACACTCTTCTCAGTGAAATAGCTGATTCAAAAGCTTGCAAGTGAGAAAACGGATCATCACACCCAGAATACTCCGGGAGACGTGGTACGCTGAAGTCATCGGAGACAGTATCCCACTGAATTCGATTAATGAATGGAGAAGGGGTCTCTTCTTCGTCCTCACAAAGAAGTTCATTTGCAACAGATTCTAGTCCACGCTCAACACTGTTTGCAAAAATTTCTCTATGAGGGTCAACAACATCACTATTAACATACGAGCAATCCTGCATTTCTGAGAGATCTGTAGTCACTGAGATGCGGCTTGATTTATCGTGACCCTTTGAAGGATTCATCCTGAAAAGAAAGAATAGCCGAACTTTTTCAAGAGACCGCAGATCAGCGGCGGCATAACGCGGCGGCTAGACGATACTGCAAACCGATAAGAAGACCGGCTGAAAAGAGAGCGGATAGAATGCCAGGTTCCACAGCACTGGAGGCGGGCTGAAAACCTTAGCTGGCGAAGTTGCGGCTTGCTCGACAGGCCGCCGAACTCTAGAGGATAGAGCGGTCTAATTAGCTAGACCGCTGATTTCATCGATTAGTCGAGATCTGAAGGTCGCGTGTTAACTGTTGATGCACGAAAACGGACAGGGAGTCGGGCACCACCAGCTAACGGTTCGAACACCGGGGAATAGGGGAGGAAAGGAGAAGACTGTCGACCAATCGGTTACTAGCGGCCGCGGCTAAAGGACCGAAAAAGGGGGCCGCTGGCAGCGGCAACAGCAGAGTTCGCCCGCCGCGGCTTAAATGCCACTCTTGCGGTGGGCTTTCCTTTACTTAAAAATGAGAAACAGTTACAACGAGTAAAAGAGGAAGCCGGCCGGACTACAAGCCGCAATACACTAGACTTGAGACCGCAGCTCTTAACAGGCGAGCTCCTGGATCCCAGTCAGCGTGTCTTGGGGAGTGCACCCACCCCCTATTTATAGGCTCGGGGGCCTGCCCAAACGGGCAGGGCTAAAGTTACCGGCTGCCCGGGGTACAGGAGAACCGGGCAGAGGTGAGGGGAAGCAAAAGAGAAAGAAACAAAAAAGGAGGGAAGCCGCGCGGCCTGGCGGATTCCTCCTGGCGAGCTGACGGCTGGGTCCTTGGGCCTTGTCGCTGAGCAGGGTCGGCGTTGGCAGCGGCCTGACATGGAGACCGCCCGGCTTGGGAGGCTTGGCGGCTTGAGTAGGCAGGCCGCCCGGTCTGGAAAGCTGCGCGGGCAGGTCGCGGATTCCGGGCTTATCAATGGCGTTTTCCGAAATTACATTCATGCAACTTCCGTTGTCTATTATTAACTTGCACCACTTTTCACCACATTTAAAATTCAAAGAAAATATGTTCGTCCGATTGTGCTCATCCGGTGCACGTGGTGTGGCCAGGATACACCTCATAACCATCATATAAGACTCATCTTTGATATCACTCGGCTCGGCATCTGATTCACCGCCAGCTTCATAGACGAGCTCGGCAGGCTCAGACGTGGACTCTAATAGTTCCAGTGGCTTACTCTTGGTAGGACACTCACTAGAGTAGTGTCCTTGAATTCCGCACGAATAACAGGTAGCATTAGTCTTATTAACTCGTCCTATTGGAACTCTCTCACCATTGGAATTTTATTGTTCCTAGCGGTAATTACTATGGAACTTGAATCAGTCGATCGGAACTTTCCTTTGTCTCGCATGGATGACGAAGGTGGGGGTCCTAAGATGGATTTTCCTTTCTGGAATGCTCGACCCTTGGACTTGTAGGCATAGTGCTTTTCTATATCCAATGCCACATTGAATGTTGTGTTAAGGTCCGTGTGACCATAACACAAAAGCTTGCCTTGGATGTCCGCATTAAGTCCCTTACGGAAACGAGATAGTGTGACCTCGGGCATTTCTCGAATATCACAACGCACCATCATATCCTTAAGTTGTCCCATGTACTCCGCTACCGATTGGCCCCCTTGACGAGGAGTGGCTAGCTCGTCGAACATTTGGGTTCGGTGATATGCCGGGACATATTGGTCATGCAGGAGTGCCTTCATGGAAGCCCACCCAATTGGGGGTGCTCCATTCACGGTACCTAAATGCCTCTCTTCGTTCAACCAGAACGTTTTGGCTCTACCAGAAGTTTCATTCGTGCTACTCGTACCTTCTCAACGTCCGTCAGGTTGTGCCACTCAAAATAGCACTCAATATCCATGATCCAGTTTAGAAAAAGTTGGGGTTCACCCATGCCATCGTAGGAGGGTGATTCCATTTTAACGGCCCTAGTTAAGTCGAACTCATATGGGGCTCGGGGTGCGTACTCATAATCCGGATCACGAGGGAGATTTTGTCGCTCTTCTCGTTGGTTGGCGGGATGGGGTGGCTGCCCTGGTCGATTTATCCCAAAGCCGGGATTTCGAGGCGCCGCCTGATTTACAGCCAGCCCTTGTATTAACTGAGTGAGTGCATCGAACCTGGTGTTAAACTCTTCCCTAAGCGCCGCAATTGTTGCAGGAGTGGGCTCACCATCATCATGATGGTCGGACATGTGTGATGTGGATGGAGGATACTCCGTGCCAAGTCTCGTGCGCATGAACAACACAGATACATGGTGCCTCACCTAGATAAGAGACTTTTTGGACAAGAATTTTATAAATCAGGATTTTTATACGCTTAATGACTTGGAGAATAAAAATATTTTTTTTTACTTTTATGCTTAGAAAAATAAGTAGAAAATTCAGAATTTTTTTGGCAATTTTTTTTTGCAGAATTTTTTTTTTGACTTTTGTTATTTGCAGACCAGATGGTGAAAAAAAAAATTTCAGATTTTGTGTCTACGAAACGTGCATGACCAAGTGTGGGTCGACGTCCTAAGACCGGAAGCGTAAGGACGGTGTCGATTGAGAAATCAACACGAACCTCGCTTTGATACCAAATTTGATGTAGGCTAAGCCTTAGGGATCCTACACGGAGGGCGTGAACTACGACTTTTACAACGTTAACGCTCCCTAACCCGCACACAAACGAAACGCAGCGACCACAAGTAATTTTATTTATCGTTCGCGCTAACATACGGGTAGACGATCCGCAAGTGGAACGGAGAATGGCTAAAGGCCAAAATCCTTTCCGGCTAAATGGAATAATATTGATTCCGGTCGAGCTTGGAGTTGTACCAAAATAGATCCTCCCAAAATAAAACACGATTCAAAAGTGCTAGGATCTATCCCAACAAAACAAAAGCGAGGAGAGCCAATCCACTTGTTAGATCTTTCGAAAAAAAAACCAAATGAAAATCCAGATCTACTATTAGAAACACCGCGAAAATTAACGATTCGAGAAGATCACGCAAAAGTCGTCCACCAAAAGAACTAATCAAGAGGGAAATTCTCTTGTGTAGGAATTTTCGTTACCCCGCTCGGAAGTGTAAATCCGAGATGTTTGGATCCACCAAGATGACCGCTCTTCCTTTGGACCCACGGGAAACGCACCACGGATGAAGATCTTGCTCGTCTCCTTCGCTTTCACGCCGTGGATGATTACTCCAAAGGCCTTGGTTCTTCCTTGCACTTGATCCTTTTTCCTCCAAGGTGGCCGAAAATGACAAAGGGGGACTATGAGTTTGGTGGAGAAAGGTAGAGAGGTGGAAGAACGAGGGGTTGCTAGTGGGAGCGAGGAGTAGAAGGGGCGGCCAAGCAAAGAGGGAGAGGGTGCGGCCGAACTCCTTGAGGGAGCCTTGAGGGGGGCGGCGGCCAAGAGGAGGAGGGAAAGAGGATTAGGGTTAGGCAAGCAATTTTTTTTTCTTTCATTTCAATAATAATCTCAAAACAAATGAAACCTTGGCCTTATGTAAGGCTTACAATCATGTGGCTATTAGCAGCCCAAAATAAAATATTGTTCCTAAATGAAATGATAGGAAACAACATAGTTCAAATACCACATATAAAAGATAAATGCAGACCACTAGTAAAATAAATTTAACTCTTAATTTTTGTTGCGTGGGCGAAGATTGTAGCCGTGCCCGCTACGGCGCCGCAAGTCTTTTGTTGGAGGAGCATCGTCGTCATCTTCTGCCACGGCAACACCGCCATGGACGTCATCATCTTCTGCCACGGCAACACCGCCATGGACGTCGTCTTCATCACCCAGTTGGCCGTCGTGGTGGCCGTCGCCATCAACTCGTTCCCTCTTAATTAATAATGTTAAAACAACTTTAGCTAAGGAAATGTTTCCTTCTATAAGTGCTGTAGTTTAGGGGGAGCATTCTCAGATCCCAGCCCAGAATGCTGAACCTCCTCCTATGAGCTATACTTCATCTACCCCCATCTCAAATGAGGAATTTCTAAATCAAATTAAAGCACTCATGGATGCTCAGACCACACCCCTCAAGGAGTATGTTGATCAATCAGTTGCCAAACTGAGGGATGAATTGTCAGCTAAAGTAAATGAAACTAAAGAAGAAATATCACACTTAAACAAACAGGTCACCACCTGGTTTGACAAGGCTGGAACTGTTGGACTCAAGCTGACCACCCTCATGGAATCTTTGGACACAAGCCAAAAACTCACTACAGCTGACATAGATATGTCAAGAATTATGTTAGTGCAACTGATGAGGAGATCAAGGGTGCAGTAGACAATGTCAATCAGCATGTCACCAACGTTGCTCTCCACTTCATGGAAAAGGCAATTCTCTTGAGGAATGAGCTGCTTACTAATAA
Organism: Platanthera guangdongensis; assembly: GCA_039583875.1. NCBI lineage: Eukaryota > Viridiplantae > Streptophyta > Magnoliopsida > Asparagales > Orchidaceae > Platanthera > Platanthera guangdongensis. The sequence goes on along the minus strand of CM077164.1, from coordinate 97,893,650 downwards.
TGAGAGAATACCCCAATCTTTATCAAACAAAACTGAAGCCAACACCTCATTACTGCAAAAGACAATATCTGAAGAAGGCAGAAAGGTGGAGAGCAGCCATGGTAAGACATCAGCACTCATTGAAGATCAAGCCTTCAATGTTATTTAAGGAACCAGGGTGGCACTACACCTGCCCCTCCTGGATAGAAAAAGGCCAGAGGACCTAAACTTCTCTACACAAGCCAGAATTGCACAGGATGCACGGCTTGCTTCCAGAAGAACGAGGGAAGGAACTCAAATGGCTAAAGGGTTCATGGCAAAGAGGAGAGCTGAGAACAGAGATGACCCAGACTATAAACAGCTAAGTGAGGCCTCTGAATACATCATTATAAATGCCTGGGTAAGCGATAGACAAATCTTGAAGAACATTGATAGTGTATAACCTTCTGATGAATGGATAAAACATTTGGAAAGAAATTCCGTAAGGGAAAGAGTGTTCAAGGAGAATCTGGTAAGGAAGAGCAACCCCAAGAAAATACCTTCCAGATATATTTCAAAGTCATTCCTTTACTTCAAGAGGCTGAAAAACAAAACTGATAACTTGAAGAAGACTGCTGCAACCAAGGATGCTGGTGAAAGTTCTTCAAAGACTAAATGATAAAAGACTGTAAGTCTTAAGTTTCTTTTATTTTGTCTGATTTATGTCTTGTAATGATCATCAACATTGTAAAAATTTCAAATCTTTATTAATGAAATTAATATGTTTTGGCCCTGTCCATATTGAGGTGATAAATCTGTAATGCAACTCTCTGTGTATATCAGTGATTGATAAATATGATATTCGTTCATAAAAATCCTGTAATCACATGTATGCTGCTATTGTTTGGCTAAGTTAATGATTAGGTTCATCTTGATCATAATGTTTACCTTGTTAATGATTAATAAAGCTTGTGTTGTTAATCATACCATCACATTGTAAATAATTGTTAATTAACTTGTACCAATGATCTGTTAATCATAGTGTTAAGACATCTCATCTAGAGGGAGTTTTCCTATTCTGGGATGACTAGTTGTCATGATAATGTTTCATTAGACCTATCATGATACTTTTTCTGTGTTGATGAACCTTAGCATGGATGTGTGTTCTACCTTCTTCAAATATGGGGAGATTGTTGCGAATTGTGCCCTACAATGGTCCTCGGGATTTTAAGGGGCATCACCAATCATGCTAAGGAGCATAATGTATTTGATGTGTGCTATATTTCATGTATGCAGGTATTTCATGATTGGACAAGTGAAGAAAAATGAGTTGGGCAGTAAACTCAAATTTCATTGAACTCAACTCAGAGTTCGTCGAACTCAGCTCGCTGGTCGTCGAGCGAAACTCAACATTCAATGGCATAAGCACAAGAGTTCAGGTTTCAACTTTCGTCGAGCTCAGCTTGAAGTTCGTCGAGCTCAGCTTGCAAATCGTCGAACTCAGCTCAACACTTGTTAAGCTAAAGACAAAAAAATCAACTAAGGAAAAAAGCATTGAAATCGATGAGAAGATTAAAGTTCGTCGAGCTCAGTTTACAAATCGTCAAACTCAGCTCAATAATTATTAAGCTAAAGGCAGAAAAATCTACTAAGACAAAAAGCGATGAGTCCGCTAAGAAGAAGGCGTTGAGACCGCAGAGAAAATTAAAGTTGGTCAAGCTCAGCACATAGATCGTCGAATGCATCTAAAAGCTAGAAAATCTGTCTAAGGTTGAAGCGCTGAGACCGCTGAGAAGAAGGCGTTGACACAGCTGAGATAGCTGAGTCAGTTGAGAAGATAGCGTTGAGACCACTAAGACAGCTGAGATAGCTAGGAAGATAGCTTTGAGACAGTTGAGAAGATAGCGTTGAGACCACTGAGACAGCTGAGACAACTGAGAAGATTGCGTTGAGACTACTGAGACAACAGAGACAAAATTTGTTGGAAATTTCTTAGTCCAGAAGCATTGAGTGAAGCAGATTCACTCAATGCTTCTAATAAAGCAGGAAGCACTGAGACAGTTAAGAGGTAAACAGCTGCGACAAACCTAGCTATATTTTTTCTAATTCCAGAAGCGTTGAGTGAAGCAGGTTCACTCAACGCTTCTAATGAAGAAGGAAGAGCTGAGAGAGTTAAAAGCAAAAATCACTGAGACCGCTGAGACAAAGGCATGTCTCAGCTAATAATGAAAAACCGCTGAGACCGCTAAGACAAAACCGATAGCACAAAGCCAGGGAAATTTCTAAGTCCAGAAGAGCTGCGAGCGAAGGATAATGACATTGAGTGTCTTAACATCAATCAATGCTTGATGGGATTCTTGAAAATTTTCGAAGTCTAGATGTTGATGACCACTACTGACATCATCAATGTCAAAATTGCAGGAAGCCATTACGGGAAAGTTGCTGCAGCGCCGAAAGATGTTTTGTCCCTTTCTGATGGAGATGGCGCTCACCAATTCTTAGTGGGCCCACATTCTATTGTGTCGTTGATTCAAATCAACGCATATAAAAAGGAAACTGTAAAGGGATTAGGGTTAACAAATACTCGGGTATCAAACGCAAAAAATATAGAAAGAGAAAAAGAAAGAGGCGGCTGGGAATCTTCTTCCCCATCAAGCTTGAAAGGTAAAGTCCAGCCAAGATAGCCTGAGGGCAGATAAAGATAGCTGAGGCACTTCAAAGTTTAGCAAGTTAGTTCTCATCAGAACATTGTAGCAGATACATCTCTTCAGCAAGTCGATAGCTGTTTACCTGTGCAACAGTAAAGTGTTAGCTGTAAAAGAAGGTTAATTCCTTCTACAGTAAGTTGACTGGACTTATATCTACTTAGTCCAACAAGGTTGATGTTAACCCCTCAGTCCGCAACATACTCCAAGTTCCCAAAGCCCCCATTCAGCAGGCGCGGACAGGATTTGTCCGTCTGCCCAGTCCGGCACTGTCACCAGTCGGGCGACAAGGATGGTACCCCAGCAGCGGACGCAAAGAGCTGTCCGCTCAGTCCGCCGGCGCTTTGGGATCAGATTCTCTAAAGTGGCGGACTCAGTGTCTCGTCCGCCCAGGCCGCCGGCCTCCAGTGGCCGCGCCCAGCAGCAGTGGAAGCTCCAGTTCGCGAGCCCAGTCCGCCCCTTCTGTGCGGACTGGCGTGTTCTTTCTTTTTGCTTCCCGTCACCGCTGCCCGGTTCTCCTGTACCCCGGGCAGCAGGTTATTTTAGCCCTGCCCGTTTGGGCAGGCCCCCTACCCTATAAATAGGGGGGAGGTGGTGTACTCAGGGCACGCTGACTCGGACCCAGGAGCCTACTTGTTACAGGCTGCGGACTCGAATCCTGTGCTTTGCGGACTCCCCCTTGCTCTACTTCCCTCAGTCTTTTCCTTTCACTTGTAACCCAATTCTTCTTCAATCAAGGGAAAGCCCGTCGCAAGAGAGGCATTCAGGCCGCGACGGGCGAAGTCTGTTGTTGCCGTGGTTCACGACCCTGCTCCTCTTTCAGCTCTCATCCGCTTAGTAGATCGCTGCTCGCAGTCTCCCATTTTTCCCGTGTTCGAACAGTTAGTTGGTTGTGCTCGACCCCCTTGTGTTTTCGTGCATCAACAGTTAACACGCGACCTTCAGATCCGAGTAGTGTTTTGAAATCAGCGGACGAAAGATGTCAGACCGCAGAGCCCGCTCTTCAGACCGCTCCAGTTCTTTAGAAGACTCCCTCTGGGACGCAATAGAACAAGCTCGCCTTGAGGCCGAGCAGTCTCGCCGGCAGACCGACCAGCGTCTTGACACAATCAGCCAAGCTTTGCTCACGCTTGCCCAGCGGCTTGCTCCCCAGGCCGCAGCGGACCCATCGGACTCGCCAGTCCGCCAGACCCCAGCTCGCCGAACTCCGCTTCGGCAGTCGTCAGCAACTCCCCGGAACGCTGCTCAGTCCGCTGCTCCTCTGCGCCCTCAAGAGGAAGAGTTTGCTTTCAGAGAGTTCTTTAGAGAAGCTGCTAGGGGCACTCCTGCCCGCCAACTTCACTTTGCTGATCGCCAGTCCGCCGAGCCCGCGGACTCCTCGGCTCCAGTCCGCCCTTTCTACCCTGCAGAATTTGACACCCCGTCTCCCTTTGTTGACCGAATTTGATGGGAATCAGCTCCGAGCAACTTCAGGGAGCCTCGCATCCCTTCCTATTCGGGAACGACAGATCCAGTTTCTCATCTTCAGGCATTTGAGGGGGCAGTAGCTTTGAGATGCCTCACAGATGCCATCAAGTGTAAATTGCTGGTTACCACTCTCGAAGGGCAAGCGAGAGAATGGTTCTATGAGCTGCCTTCGGGCACTATTTCTTCTTTTGCAGAGCTCCGTAGCCAGTTACTGCTGAGGTTTGCTACCTCAAGGAAGAGGAAGAATGGGCCAGCCGCCCTATTCGAGATCAAGCAGAGGGATAACGAATCGGTGGCACGATTCGTTGATCGCTTTCAAAGAGAAATTCAGGGGGTGAGGAATGTGAACCCCGACTATTACAAAGTTGCCTTGATCCACGGCCTCCGGGAGGGCCCTCTGAAGTTTAAGGCGACGACAAAGGCACCTGAGACCTATCAGGAGTTGATCGCCATGGTCAACCGCTTCATAGAAGGGGAAAATGCCAATCCGACCTACGTCTCATCCCTGACAGCCAAGGCTGAAGGAAGGGATGCCTCCGCTTCTTCTTCTCGTGGCAGGCCCCCTCGTCCAGACTTCCAGCCTCCGTCCCAAAGAGGCAGAAACTTCCGCAACAAAAAACCTTTCCAAGGCCATCAACAGTTTCACGAGCAGAGACTGCCGTTGGCCGCCGCTCCCGCCGTTCCTTTGCAGGCTCTTCCCATCCTCCAGCAGGCAGCCTTGCCTGCCCCGTGCCAATATGATGAAAGCCCCATGGAGGACCCTGCAGATCTGGACCTTGACGAAGTCATCCATATCCTGCAAAGATCAGGAGAGAGGAGGCAATGGCCTCAGAAAATGTGGAAGCCGAGGGATAATTCACAATTCTGCCAATTCCACAAGGAAAAGAGCCATCTGACTGAGGACTGCAAGGTCCTTCGTGCGCTGATAGAGAAGTTGCTTGCCGAGGGCAAGATTGACCTGACCAAGAAGGATTCTCCTTCCTCGTCGAAGCCATCCATCTCGAAGGGCAAAGAGGTAGCTGAGGCTTACCAGGAGTGTGTAGATGTGGAGGACGAAGGCCGTCTGGGGCCGATCAACGTCCCAGTGGAATGCTTTGATGCAGATGATGAGGGAGTTCTGGGACGGCTCTTCTTCATCCATGGTGGAGCTGGGACCGAGTCCACCCGGAAGTCATCAATTTCAAGGGTCACCCAGGCGGAGGTGGCCTCTTCTTCCGTTGCTCCCCCAAGAGAAGTCATCACTTTTGGTCCGGAAGATCTGCCTCAAACAGCCAATCCATTTGACGATGCTGTTGTGATCAAGGCTGTGCTTGGGGACTTCACAGTGGACAGAATTCTTGTTGATACGGGCAGTTCAGTCAACCTCCTCTTCAAGTCTACCTTCGAGGCCCTGAGGACCGGAAAGCCTCTGCTTTCCACTGAGGGGCCACTCTATGGATTCTCAGGAGAGAGGAAAGAGGTGGAGGGCAGCGTCACCTTGCCAGTAAAGCTTGGAGGGGAAACAAAGCAGATACAGTTCATAGTGGTCGACGCCCCCAGCAGCTACCATGCCATCTTCGGCAGGCCCCTGCTGAACAAGTACCAAGCAGTGATTTCCACTTATCACCTCGCCATCAAGTTCTTTGCCGATGGGAGGATGTGCCGGGTCAGGAGCGACCCAAGGAGAGCAAGGGAGTGCTACGTTCGCACTGTCAACATGGTTGAAGCTTCCCTTGCTCCAGCAGAGGCTGCAGAAGCCCCTTCCAGTTCGAAAGTTGCTGTTGATGAAGGTGCTCACCTGGAACCTGCCCAGGTGACGCAAGGAGTCCCCATTGCTGAAGGGGAGGAGAGGAAACTCTCCATCAACTCGGAGCTTCCTGAAGATCAAAAGGCTGAGTTGATTTCCTGCCTGCTAAAGAACCTGGATGTCTTTGCCTGGTCAGCAGAAGACATGCCGGGGGTGGATCCTGATGTAGCTTGCCACCACCTGAATGTTGATCCCAGCTGCAAGCCCATCCAAAAGAAGAAGAGGGACGTGGCGACAAAGCTTGCAGAACCAATAAGGGAGGAGGTTGCAAAACTCCTCAAGGCGAATTTTATTAAAGAAGTGCAATATCCCACCTGGATTTCAAATGTTGTAATGGTTAAAAAACCAGGGGGAAAGTGGCGAATGTGTGTAGACTTTACAAAACTTAATAAAGCATGTCCTAAAGATTGCTACCCCCTGCCTCGGATAGATTCTTTAGTTGATTCCGCGGTAGGATACTCTTACATGAGTTTTTTAGATGCGTTTTCTGGTTATCACCAGATAAGAATGCATAAGCCAGACGTTCCTCACACGTCGTTCATAACTAACGATGGATGTTATTGCTATCTTGTCATGCCCTTTGGGCTTAAGAATGCTGGCGCGACCTATCAACGGATGATGGACCGTGTGTTTAACCATCAAAAAGGAAGAAACCTAGAAGTGTATGTAGACGATCTCTTAATTAAGAGTAAATCGTTTTCGCTGCACTTGCTAGATCTAGCAGAGACGTTCGCTACTCTGCGTAGATACGAGATGAAACTCAATCCTTTGAAGTGTACTTTTGGAGCGAGTAAGGGGAAGTTTCTTGGTCATCTCCTTACTCCGGAGGGACTTGCCCCCAATCCCGACAAGGTAAAAGCTATTATTGAAATGCCTACCCCTCGTTCACCGAAGGAAGTTCAGCAGTTAGGGGGAAGGCTGGCAGGTCTTGCAAGATTCCTCTCTCGGGTTGGAGATAGGAGTGCCCCCTTTTTCAAAACTCTCCGCGGTGCATCCAAGTTTGAGTGGACAGAAGAGTGCTCCCATGCTTTTGAACAGTTAAAGATACAGCTTACCTCGTCGCCTCTGCTTCAGAGCCCCAGGCCAGGAGAGGTTCTTTTCTTGTATCTAGGGGTTGGCCCTGAGGCTGTCAGCTCCGTTCTCCTTCGGGAAGAAGGCAGAAAGCAGTTTCCAATCTACTATGTCAGCCATATCTTGAAGAGTGCTGAAACGCGGTATCCGATCTTGGAAAAGTTAGCCTTGGCACTGGTCATGTCAGCTCGCAGGCTCCGTCCATACTTCCAAGCACATTCAGTCCAAGTCATCACCGATCAACCTTTGAAGGGTGTGTTAGAAAAGCCCGAGCATTCCGGCAGGCTAGCTAAGTGGGCAATAGAGCTAAGTGAATTTGAAATCTCTTATGTGCCCAAGACAGCCATCAAAGCTCAAGTCCTAGCAGATTTTCTGATTGACATGCCAGAGTCCAGTTCTGATCAGGCAGAAAGGTCACCTTTGGCTTGGACCATCTATGTTGATGGTGCCTCAGGCAGAAGTTCTTCTGGAGCAGGAGTGGTCCTCATCAATCCGAATGGAATCAAGCTGGAGCAGGCCATCAAGTTTTACTTTCCAGTAACCAACAACCAGGCCGAATATGAATCTCTGCTAGCAGGCTTGAGGCTCGCGAGGGAATTAGGGGTCGATCATGTCCACATCAAAACTGATTCTCTTGTAATGGCGTCGCAAGTCCTTGGTAACTTTGAAGCAAGGGAGCCAGTCTTGAAAAAGTATCTAGCTCTTGTGAAAATAGAAATCGGCAGGTTTAAAAGCTTCACCATCGAACATATTCCTAGAACAGAGAATGAGGAGGCCGATTTTCTCTCTAAGCATGGGATACCTTCAGGAGGCACAACTTCCGAGCTCTTCCGCCCGGCAGTGGTGGAAGGAGATCTGATGCAAGTCGACCAGCGTGCCTCTTGGATGGACCCGTTCATCCTATATCTATCAACAGGAAATTATCATCATACAGTTAGAGACAAGAAGATGTTCAGAATAAAAGCAGCTCACTACTTTCTAGTGGCGGGAATCCTTTATAGAAAGACCTTCCTCTCAACCATTTCCCGATGTGTTTCAGAAGAAGAAGCTCACACCATTTTGCAAGAAGTTCATTCAGGAGAGTGTGGAAGTCACTCTGGAGCAAGAACTCTTGAAAGACGAGTCCTGCGGCAAGGGTATTTCTGGCCCACAATGAAGAAAGACTCAGAGATCTGTGCCAGAAGGTGTGTTCAATGCCAGAAGTTTGCTCCGCTTCAGCACCAAGCAGCTCAGTCCCTCAGGTCGATTGCAACTCCTTGGCCCTTTGCGGTTTGGGGAATGGATCTCATTGGTCCTTTTCCCTTGGCAAGCGGGCAACGGCGTTTTATCATCGTAATGATCGACTATTTCAGCAAGTGGATCGAAGCCAAGGCATTGGCCAAGACAACGACTCAGATCGTCAAGAACTTCATTTGGGGAGAAATTGTATGCCGGCACGGGATACCAATGGCAATAATCACTGACAATGGGCCACAGTTCAACAATTCAGAGATGATAGATTTTTGCAGGCAGATCGGAACAGAGCTGCGTTTTGCATCAGTTCATCATCCCCGAAGCAATGGCCAGGTGGAAGCTGCCAACAAGCAGATCCTCAACTTGCTCAAGAAGAAAGTGCAGAATCTCAAGGGCAGTTGGGCCGATCAGCTTCCATCAGTCCTCTGGTCCCTTAGAACAACGCCATCATCCGCAACCGGGGAGACTCCTTTCAAACTCTCTCATGGGTCAGAGGCACTCATCCCGATTGAATTTGAAGTCCCATCACCCAGAGTGCTGCTTGCAAGAGAAGGTGTTGATGATTGGGCTGAGTTGAATAATGAGGAGATGAGGTTCAGCTTGGAACACATCGAGGAGGTCAGAGATCAAGCGGCTGTAAGGCAGGAAGAGGTCAAAAGGAGGATGGCCCGTTATTTCGATCAGAATATAAGGATCAAACACTTCCAAGTGGGAGATCTAGTTCTAAAGAAGGTCGATGCTGCTGCAAGAGCTGGTTCAGTTGGAAAGCTTAATCCAAATTGGGCCGGCCCTTTTGTCGTCAAAGAAGCATTAAAGAGCGGCGCTTATCGCTTGCAGACATACGAAGGAGTGGATATACCACACACGTGGAGTGGGGATGACCTCAAGCGGTTCTATTCTTAAAACCTCCTACTTTCTGTATTCTCTTCAAAAATTGTTATGAATAGAAACTGCTTGCTAACACTTCTTCGAGTGTTTTGTTGTAATCATAACAGATAAGGCGCTAAGAGAGATTTCAAAAACGGTTCTACACCCGAACCCCCTCCTTCTTTCTTATGCTTTCTTTGCAAATGCATTTTCTTAATCAAAGAATCCATACTAACACCTTTTTCTAGTGTTTTCTCTCACTCCCAAAGACCTATAACTGTTCCCTGATACCAGGAGACATCGCCGAGTTCGGCTAGACCTCCCCTAGAGCCGTTGTCATTAGCGTAACACCACGAAGACCACGTGTTGCGGGGAGATTTCGCACCGTGTAGTGGGAGCTTGCAGGCTCTAGCACGGTTGGATTCTGGACTTCGGATCCCGGCAGGTACCTGACCCCACCCTTGCATTATGGAGGGCAAGGTGGGTGTAAAGCTCTACCACGCCGCTTTAGGGATATTGTTACAACTTCGATGATCGCGTAAGGAAAGTATGCCGTTCCGGCTCACCTGCCCGCGGGTCATCTTAGCTTGTAACTCTCGAACACTCCATGGTACCCTCAAGCAGTGCCTGCAGGAGACCCACAGCTTAGACTGTACTCGAGGCAAGAGGGCAGGGAACCGTTCCGCCAAGTGAGCATCTTGCTCTTCGCAGGGAATTATTTGGGTTGATTCTATAGCTTGTAGCCCGGTGAGGAAAGTATGCCGCTCAGGCTCACCTGCCCACCTGGTCGCGAGTTATAGGTCATTTCTGTTTTTAGCGGACTGCTGTTCTCTGTCCGCAGAGTCCGCTTATTTGGGTTGATTCTATAGCTTGTAGCCCGGTGAGGAAAGTATGCCGCTCAGGCTCACCTGCCCACCTGGTCGCAAGCTATAGATCATTTCTATCTTTGGCGGACTGGATTCGTTATCCGCACAGTTTGGAACTTTGGGTTACAAGCTGGTTATCTTTAGCGGACTGATTTTCTCTATCCGGTCAGTCCGCCGACTCGGGTTGATCTTATAGCTTGTAGCCCGGTGAGGAAAGTATGCCGCTCAGGCTCACCTGCCCACCTGGTCGCAAGCTATAGATCATTTCTATTATGAGCGGATTGGTTTTCTGTATCCGCTCAGTCCGCAGGGTACATATTCAAGTTTATATTCCTGTTATAAGCGGATTGGTCTCCTATATCCGCTCAGTTCGCAGAATGATTTTCATGTTAAGTTTTGATCACTTCTATTGTGAGCGGATTGGTTTTCTGTATCCGCTCAGTCCGTAGAATGATTCTCGCATTATTTGATTAGTTCATCAATGTGCTTTTATATTATGTGCGGTCTGGCTTGCGGACTACAGCTATAACTCAAGTACCCCAGGCATTATTATCAGCTGGCTGTTCTCTGAGGCGGATGATGAATGAGTTGATGTCTAAATACTTTAATCAACAAGGTTCACTGTAAATAATATATCATGTGGACTGCAAGAGAAACTCGACAGAGTCCGCCTGAGTTTCTTGGTCCAAAGTGGAACAATATTCTCTAATCAGCAAGATTCATTATAAATGACATATATCGTGCGGACTTCAATTGGAGCTAAACAGCGTCCGCCTGCTATTGTTTTTCTTCTAAAGGCAAACAGCAATTATTTCTAATCAGCAAGTTAAAAAGCCCAAGTTTATTAGCGTGTCGTGCGGACTGCTAAGTATCGGTGCGGTGAGCGTGGAAAAAAGAGCATTGCAGAAAGCACACATGACAAAAAATATCCTTTCTATTTCTTCAAAAAATTTTACATCATTCAAAATGTTCGGCGGACTGCAATCTTGCGTCCGCCACTTTTTACAAAAATTACAAAATGTATACATATGCATTGCTCAACAGCAACCTCAACTGTCTCCATCACAAAAGGGAGCGTGGCGGCCTGGAATTTAGTGTTCCCCAAATCATAGGCGACCTGCAAAAGCAAGATTGCAAACTATCAGACAGATCGCGGCGAATAGCAAATCCAGATCGCGGCGAATTCAACTCACCGCCAGCTCCTCTCTTTGCCGGGCATTCCTTTCTCCCAGCCGCGTGTTCCTTTCCCTCAGCGCTTTATTATCTTTCTGAAGCTGTTCATTTTGCCTCAACATGTCTCTGGCCAGAGTGGCAACATAATGATTTGTCACCGCGCTGTTCGCAGAGGCCTGAGAGGCCAGCAGAGGGAGGTCGGCGGCGGGCACCTTCTTCAGTTCGCTCAAGTTGCGCTTTCCGTAGAGAGTGGAGAGCGCAACATGGGCGTGGCGCGTTATCCGCGGACTCCTCCACGAGGGAAGTGCGGTGGATAAGCGGACATGCTTCTCCTTGCTGTGCCAATGGACCATAGGTTTCCCCCTAAGGTCCCTCTGGCTGATGCCAAAGCCGGTCATGGAGAAGCTTTCGGAGGAGGAGTAGTCCGCTGCGGCATCCCCTTCCTCCTTCCTCTTCTTTGCAACCGCTTCTTTCTTCTCCTTTTGTGTAGGAACAAAGCCGCTTGGCGTCTGCGGCAGGTTGGAGGGCACCGCCAAGGTCGCTGCAAAAAGAGAACCGGTTAAAAAAGCATGGTCGCGACGGATACAAAAGCTGAGTCCGCTAAGCTACTTACTGTCCTCAGGCGTGACGTCCGCTAAGCTCGCTAACAGCGGAAGGTAGTGCTCAATATCAAGCCTGGCGTTGGCCAGGAACTCGACAATTGCGGACTCCAGGTCGTCCAGCTGCACGTTTTTGAAAGCGGAGTCCGCGCGCACCTGCGGATAAGTGTGCGCGAACCCGAGGTCGCCCTCAAAGATTAAGAACCTTGAAGTCCAGTTGTGGATCTTGTTTGGAAGACCCACTACTTTCATCCCCCTGCAATAGAAGTAAATTACACCCTTGTAGGGGCGGCCTCCGGAGGCAGTTATGGAGCGGACAGAAAATATTTTGCGGAAGATGTTCATTGAGAAGGCAATCCTTTCAGATCGCAGGTAAGAGAGGAAGCTGCAGATCGCAGTGACGGTATTCGGCGCGAGCTGGCCGGGCGCCATCCCGTAGTGCTCGAAAATTGCGGCAAGCTCCCATAAGAGCGGGAACTTGAATCCGCTGTCGAAGTGGTCAACTGGAATGGCGATCTGGGTCGCCGTCGAGAAGTTCAATCTTTCCTGGTGTGCGGGTAGGCGGACAAGAATGTTGGAGTCCGCCATCTTCCTTTCAACAAAAGCCACCAGATCAGCCTCTTTCAAAGTGCATTTTCTGTGGTCGGCAGAGTGAAAGGCGACTGCAGCATCAGTACGCGCGGACACCATGTTGCAGGCCGCAGGGTTTCGTTTACTTCAGGAATTTCCTACATAGAGAAAGCAGAAGGCAGTATTTATAGATAAAATTTCTGACAGCTTTTTGGCCAGTCCGCGCAGGTCGCGTATTCAATCCGCACAGTCCGCAAAATGTTTAAAAAGCAGCCAAACAAATAGCGCGGATATAAAAGACAAATTAACTTTCCAAAAGAGATTCAAGGCCAAGTCGTGGCTGTCGCAGTTCCCTATCCGCTCAGATCGCGAATCTTCCCGCCTGCAGGTTAACAAGAAGTGGACACAGCGCTAGTCCGCACAGTCCGCCACAGATCAAGCCAAGGTTTATTATAAATTAAGCGGATTTATAATCTGCGTCCGCATAGATCGCGATAAAGGTTTAACCAATCACATCACAGCAATGTTTAAAAAACAATTATACAGAAGTATACATTCAACATAAAAAATGAGCACCGCGGACTCAGCGGTCTCTATTTTCAGTTCGCTTCTCTGCCCTATCCCGGCATAGATGAGCCGCCTGATCGCTTATCTGAAGGATTTCACTATATACGCGGCAAAGATGATGATGAATGACGTTTATAGTCCGGTGCATATGGGCAGCTTCCCGGTCTACTCGACTAAGGGGCACCATTGGCTCCGCTGCCGGTCTCAGCTCCTCGTCCGCAGCGCGTGGGACACCACCTGTCGGTGCGGCGATCTCGGAAGCCGCGCGGTCTGGTACTCGCGGCCTCCGGTCAGCGATCTCTGCAGCCTGCTTCCCTTTCTCCTCACGCACAGACGCGAAGTGTTTGCCCTTGTAGTAGCGGACATCATCCGCGAGCCTTTTCTTCTCCTTATCAGATCTCTCCAGCGCCCTGGAAATGCTGGCGACCTGATCCTTCAGAGCCATCTCGCGCTCAGCAAATTGTTTTTCGCGCGCGGCGAACGCTTCCTCACGCTCCTTGGCTTTCTCCAACTCTTTTTTCAAGCATTCCATTTCGAATTGAAATTTCTTCTCTAACTCTTGAACCATATTCAGGCTGGGTGGCTCGTCTTCCGCGGGTTCCATATTTGAGACCGCGTCAGCACCGGGGTTCGGCGTGACTGTGATCTCTCCACTCTCGGTAGAGTCCGGCGGCGACTTCCCACCTGCAACAAACAAAGTCAACTCCACATTCAAAGGCAGCTCGCGGCGGACACGAAGAAAGGGTGAAAAATCACTTTGAGACATACCAGCAGCGAGTCGCCGACTATCGAAGAAGATTGGACGCCTTGCCCGCTCCGGGTCAAAGACGCTTAATCGCTTCCTCCATTCGCGGTGGACCTTAGTTCTTTCCTCAACAGCAGAGCTTGTCGACACTACAATATCGTCCGTCTCCGTGATGATCTTTATGGGCTTCGATTTCCGCGGCGGCGACCTGTAAAGCCACTTGCGCTGAAAATATTTAGGCGCAGGTTGAAGTTTACCTGACCGCAGCAGCTCCGCGGCAATCCGCAGATCCTCAGCAGCTTTGTCCGCGGCGATCTGCTTCGAGGCCGCCCCGACTGCAGCAACATGAGCAACGATCTGCTTCTTTTGCTCCGCTATCTTCTCCCTCAGCCTCTCCCTCTCCTCTTCCTCCGCAGCGGACAGAGATGGGAGTTCGTCGCCCCTGTCTCCAGCGGTCTCCGCCTCATTCTGCTGCAGGACAACCAGCAAGGAGTCGTGGATTAAGTCAAGTTGGCCGACGTCTATGGAGTCAATAATCTCATCCGTGGAAAGACTGACCGTGGAAAGAGAATTGTCCCCCCGGACTTGGGCCTCCGGTGTTATCAGGTCGCTGTCGGGGACTTCTTTGTCGCGCGGCCTGTGTTGCAAGTCCGCCTCACCGGTCCGCTTGGAGATATTCTTCTCCTTCATAGCGCGCAGCTTCTTCTCCACCCGCTCAGCGACGGTCGCTCCGCTCCTCTTCCTCTTTTTCCTCTTGGCTGTCTTCTCAGCAGAATCCGCGGCGGACCCCAAAGACTGGTCTTCGCGGACAGACACCGGGTTCGCAGCTGTCGTTGCTTTTGGAAGCACACCGTCCTCTTCCTCAGTCCGCCTATCTTCGTCATCCAGGTCGACAATAGGCACCTGGGCATTAGGAGAAGATATGTCAGCCTCAGTGCGTTCGCCAGCGGTATCCGCCGATGTCGCGGTTTTCTGGGAATGGACGGAGTCCGTCAAGGTCGTCATCCTCTCTCTCAGTGGTTCAGCATCAACTGCGGCTTCTCCGCGAGCAAATATATCAGTAGGGCGGGCTGACTTCTCCGCGGGCTTCTCGTTCTGGGAGTTTTCTCCTGCGAGGCGGACAGGATCTTGTCTTGCCGGCCTCTTTGCAATTTTCTTGTTCTTCATTGGCGTTGACGGCTCCGAGTCGCCTTTGGCAGTGAAGCTAGAGAGGAATGCACCAAGTCTTGCCATGCCGGACTGGAAAGTGGAGACCGCAAGTGGTGAGTATCGCCCCGTGTCGATCGAGATTCTCGGCAGATCCAGACCCTCCAGCAGTATTTATAGCTTTGGCGGCATTTTCGAGGTTTGCGGACTCGGCGGTTAAAGAAACATTTTCGAAGTTTTTCTGGAAACTTAAAAATGTGCGGGGATTATGTTAACCCCTCAGTCCGCAACATACTCCAAGTTCCCAAAGCCCCCATTCAGCAGGCGCGGACAGGATTTGTCCGTCCGCCCAGTCCGGCATTGTCACCAGTCGGGCGCCAAGGATGGTACCCCAGCAGCGGACGCAAAGAGCTGTCCGCTCAGTCCGCCGGCGCTTTGGGATCAGATTCTCTAAAGTGGCGGACTCAGTGTCTCGTCCGCCCAGGCCGCCGGCCTCCAGTGGCCGCGCCCAGCAGCAGTGGAAGCTCCAGTTCGCGAGCCCAGTCCGCCCCTTCTGTGCGGACTGGCGTGTTCTTTCTTTTTGCTTCCCGTCACCGCTGCCCGGTTCTCCTGTACCCCGGGCAGCAGGTTATTTTAGCCCTGCCCGTTTGGGCAGGCCCCCTACCCTATAAATAGGGGGGAGGTGGTGCACTCAGGGCACGCTGACTCGGACCCAGGAGCCTACTTGTTACAGGCTGCGGACTCGAATCCTGTGCTTTGCGGACTCCCCCTTGCTCTACTTCCCTCAGTCTTTTCCTTTCACTTGTAATCCAATTCTTCTTCAATCAAGGGAAAGCCCGTCGCAAGAGAGGCATTCAGGCCGCGACGGGCGAAGTCTGTTGTTGCCGTGGTTCACGGCCCTGCTCCTCTTTCAGCTCTCATCCGCTTAGTAGATCGCTGCTCGCAGTCTCCCCTTTTTCCCGTGTTCGAACAGTTAGCTGGTTGTGCTCGACCCCCTTGTGTTTTCGTGCATCAACAGTTGACTTAGTGATACTTATCTGAGTCAGTTGTTTTATTTTCTTCAACATCCTGTTTTATTTCCTGTAGGATTCAGGTTTCCTGAATCTGAGTGTAAAACACTTTGTGACTGAGGTAGGTGACAAACTTATCACTGAGGCAGGTGCCCTGTTGGGGCACTGGGTAGGATCAAAGTGAGGATCTGAGTTGTAGGGCCTAAATGCCTGGGGTAGGAGAGTGCTTCTCTCTAAGGTAGGATCCAAGTGTGGATCTGAGGTAGGGCTGTCCTCCCAGCCTGAGTGTAGGGCCTTGTGCCTAAGGTAGGTGACTGAAGAGTCACTGAGTTGTAGGTGACAAGATTGTCACTGAGATTGTAGGCCTTGGAGGAGGCCGACTTGTAGTTACGTGAAAGGGCACTGAGTTGTAGGAGTGCTGCAGTACTCTGAGAGTAGGGCTATGTGCCTGAAGCTGTAGGGCTGAAGAGTCATAGTGTGGGCCTTAGAATAAGGCTGAGGTAGGTGATCAGTGGATCACTGAGCTGTAAGAGTTCTGCAAAGCTCTGAGGTAGGAACCCTTGTGGTTCTGAGTTGGATTCTGTGAAGAATCTGTGTAAGGCTGTACGTCTGAGGTGTACGCTCTGAGGAGTATAGTGGAAAATTTATGGCTAGTCCAATAAGTAAGTTGGATAGGTGGGATGGAAAGTGGATGTACCCAATTGGGGAACCACTATAAATGCTTGTGTTTGCTGTGTGCCTGTTTTTCTTTGTTATTGCATGATTTAAGGACAAGCTCTAGTTAGTATAATTAAAAATTAGCAAAAGATTTTACTGAAGCTCAAAGAACTATTCATCCCCCCTCTCGGTGATTAGCTAACCTTAAATTAAATAACTCTCACTTACTCTGATATTCCCTTTAATGCGGAGAAAATACGGGTTTTAACATAGAACACCGAATGAGAGACTAAATTTGCTGGTATGCGAGGATCGAGAAAGACATTGTTGTCTACTGTCCAAGTAGTCAAGGCAGATCGGAAAGGCGCAGAGTTGTTCTTCACGCTGTTGGAGGTTGTTGAGCTGAAGCCCAGTGTGAGTGATGTTCCTATTGTATCGGAGAATGCTGATGTGTTTCCTAAGGGTCTTCCGGGGTTACCGCCCCAGCGGGAGATGAACTTCGCTAATGAGTTGGTGCCAGGTGCAAAAACTGTGTCCCGCTCGCCATATCATGTTGCGCCAAAGGAGTTGGCAGAACTAAATGTTCAATTGCAAGAGTTGCTAGAGCAAGACTTTATACGCCCAAGTATGTCACCTTGGAGCGCTCCGGTCCTATTTGTGAAAAAGAAGGACAAAAGCTTGCGACTATGCATTAACTATCGAGAGTTGAATAAACTGATGGAAAAGAACAAGTATCTGAGTCCACAGATTGATGACTTGTTCGATCAGCTAGTGGGATCAACTGTTTACTCAAAGCTAGACTTGAAGTCTGGCTATTATCAGTTGAAGATTCGAGAATGTGATATTCCTAAGACAGCGTTTGGGACACGCTATGGTCACTATGAGTTCACTATAATAACATTTGGCTAACAAATGCTCCATCGGTGTTCATGTACCTACTGCATAGAACGTTTCGAGAGTACTTGGATTTATTTGTAATCGTCTTTATTTACGACATATTAGTGTACTCTCAGTCTGAAGAAGACCATGCAAACCATTTATGGCAGGTGTTGCACACCCTGAGAAGAAATAAGCTCTATGCCAAGTTCTCAAAGTGTGAGTTCTGGCTATTGTCGGTGGCCTTTCTTGCCATGTGGTTAGTGGAGATGGCATTGCGGTGGATCCTGCAAAGATAGTTGCGATACGAGAGTGGCCGGTTTTGTCTTCTGTAGCGGAAGTCAGGAGATTCCTTGGACTAGTGGGCTACTACAGGCGCTTCGTAGAGAACTTTTCGCTGATATACTTGCCTCTTACCACATTAATGAGGAAGGATCAGAACTTCATTTGGACGCCATAGTGTGCACGAGCTTTTGAAGAGCTGAAGAGTCTCTTGACCACGGCGCCAATTTTGACATTGCCATGTGGTTCAGACGGCTTTGAAATTTATAGTGATGCATTAGGGAGCGACTTTGGCTGCGTTCTTTTACAGTATGGAAAGGTGATTGATTATGGCTCATGCCAGTTGAAAGTGCATGAACAGAACTATCCCGTCCAAGACTTGGGGTTGGCGGAGGTGATATTTGCACTAAGCTGTGCCATCATTATTTATATGGCGTGAAAGTTGATATCTTCACGGACCATAAGAGCCTGAAATATCTGCTAGACCAGAAAGACCTAAATATGCGACAACGAAGGTGGATGGAGTTCCTCGGAGACTACATCTTCTAGATTCATTATGCTCCCGGGATGGGAAATGTGGTCGCAGATAGCCTGAGTCGCAGGACTACGACTAGAGCAAGTTGGTTGCAGATGCATGATGAGCATTAAATCCATAAGTTGGAGGCCTTAAACATCTCTTGTGTTGACAAGAATGCTACTGTAAGTGCATGCTTGAACTGGACGGTGGTACAGTATGATTTGCTGACAGGGTTTGGCGAGCAACAGAATTTTATGAGGGTCTACAACGCTATACAGTAGATGGGTCAAATGCCCAATTCTCCTGGGATGATGGCCTTTTGTGGAAAAGTGATCGTTTTTGTGTCCCGAATGTGGGTATGTTATGTGAAGAATTATTGTATGAGGAACAATTTACGAAATATTTAATCCACCCAGGGAGCATAAAGATGTATAAGGACATAAAGAACTTGTTCTGGTGGCCAGGTCGGAAGAAAGATATAGCCCATTACATGTCAAAGTGTCAGACTTGCGCATTGGTAAAAGCTGAATGCCAGAATCCTGGAGATTTCCTGAAGTTGCTACCTATTCCGAAATGGAAGTTTGACGATATTTCAATGGATTTTGTGAACGATTTGCCAAGATCACAACGCGGGAAAGATTATGTTTGTGTGATCTTTGACCGGTTGACTAAAGTGACTCACTTTATTCCGAACAAGACAGACGATTCAGTGGATGTTTTGTATAAGCTTTACGTCAAACAAATAGTAGGACTGCACCATGTGCCCCGTAGCATCGTAAGTTGTCACAACCCGCATTTTCACCGCCAAATAAGTATATCAGAGTAAGGAAAAAATGCGCGTCATGATGCCACGTCAGTAGGGGAAAACTGCGGACGCTCAGACAGAACTTCTACCTAGCCATGAAGAAAGGTTCTTTAAGTTATTTAGAGTAAAAATCAATTTGAGTATAGTAGTTAGTTGTATCTCTCGGCTTAGTGGCTCATCTAGTACACGAAGAAAGTACTTATACATAGCGGAAAAATACTTCTTTTATGAAATTAAACTTCCTATATGAGCTTAGAGGTTTCTATAGGACACCTCAAGGTATGCAAATTTTATATTTATAATAGCAATAAAAGTAGATTTTTACAGTCACTAAATATAGTGATTTAACATTTTAAAAACGTGCAATGCATGAGGTAATAGTAATAATTGTTATTCTTGAAAATAACTACCATGCAATCCTAATATAAAACATCCCAAAGAGCAAGTAATCCACATCCACAAAAAGAAAACTAAGAATCTAGCAAGTATCCAAAAAGAACAACTGTCCTGTGGACGTCAACAAACTGACATGAACACACATAATTCCAAGTGTGTTTAAACTAGTAAAGCAAAATAATCAACAATCTACCTCGCTATGGCGACAACAACCACGGCCAACACTGCCGCTCAAGCACTCCAAAACCAGCACTAAACTCAGCTACAGCTCTAAACTTGAGGCATTCCAAAGACAGAACACCTCAGCAAGAAGGTACAAGTGATGGCAGAAAGTAAGCCAAAAAAATAAACAAAGTCAAGGGGTACCAACCCAAGTCCAAAGGAAAAATACTTAATTAAGGCACAATAGTGAGGTACAAAAGTAAAAAAAGGAAAACACTTATGTGAAGTGTCACGAAAAACAACAGCACCCCATATGCACAAGACCATAAGGGGAAAAAGGTCAAGATTAAGTCATCAGGAAGAGGAACAAACCCCTACTAGCCACGTGTGGTCAATTCCACTAAAAACCAAAACGGGTGGGGTGGCCAACCCCAAAGACAATTAATACGTCTAAAAGTGGGGGAGACTGGATACTCCACCATACACCGCAAATGCCCAAAAATCTGGTAGAGACCCACAAAGTGCTAATAGGTAGATCAAACGTTGTGGCGGTGGATTCACCAACTAAAAACACCCACAAAAATGAAACAAACCTTGAAGGAAAACCCCGTAACGATTCGGGTTTAGAGCTCAGAGGCACAACACAACCCAATCATTGTCTGGCGGCTTGTCTCGCCCCACGACATCTCCACGCTGAAGAAAGTCATGATAGAAATCTCAAGTCAACAATGGCACATCGGATTCTATTACATAATTGTAGAATGAAACGGTTGATCTACCTTTAGTAAAAATTTACAATCCTAAATAACTCTAACGCGTTCTACATGAAAGTTATGGAACAGTAAGAAGAGTGATATTTAATCTCATCATCAAAACATATAGCACTTTCAAGGTTAGGTAACCAAAATCAAGAACATGGAAATTAAAATGGAAATTGAAAAAGATGTTATCAACACTTCTACCAACAAGTTATTTATTAATTGTGATAGAAAGAAGTTAGAAACTTTTACAAATTTAGATAAAGAAGGGAAGGGAAGTTCGAAACCATCACTTGCCTTGATTTCATCGGAGAAATTCTCTGAATCACTCCTTGACGTAGATCGGGGCGAAAAAAGATGAGGGAAGTCGAAATCTAACAAGAATGGCCAAAAATAAGAGTCATGGCCGAAAACTCTAGCAAGAAAATCCGAAGGAAAGGGGGAGATATTACCACGATGGCATAGCTCTCGTTGAGGGCTTTCCGGATCTATAATCGGTTGAATATTTCGAGCACCGGTGCACCGTCGACGACCAACGGAAGAATTACGGGAGGGTTTTCCCTCTCTTGCTCACACCGCTCTGGTTCGGGAAGAAGAACAGTAGGTCGGTCTAAAAGGAGGATGGAGAAGTAGAGTATTTATATTTATATATATAATAAATACAATGTAAGAATCTTTACACTTAGAAGGATGAACCGGGGTCGGCTGAACCGATTTTCCGAGATGATGACATGGATTACTCGAGTACTGTAAAGAGCTTCTCGAGTAAAGAAGAATATTTCCAGAGACAGAAGGCAAGCATTACTCGAGTGCTGAAGAAGGCCTACTCGAGTACATAAGAAGGATTTCTTGAGTACTAGAAGGCTTCTCGAGAACAGCAAGACAGGACTTCTCGAGTACTAGGGAAGGATTACTTGAGTACTGAAATGGACTTCATGAGTACTATAAAGCTTCTCGAGAACTGAAGGCATTGGTATCTCGAGATCCAAGGAAGATTTCCGAAGAGCTTCTCGAGGAATAAGAGAACTTCTCGAGAAGGAAGGTAAGCACTACTCGAGAACAACTCCGGACATCTCAAGTACCAGACCGCATCTCCCGAGAACAAGAAGATGTTTCTCGAGAACACCAAGGGATTTCTCGAGAACTCCAGGTCTTCTCGAGAACTGAACAAGGTAAATTAGATAAATTTCAGATTTCCTTTTATTCTGGGAGAACATGTCGACCCTACGAATTAGCAAGCGAAGACGACCCTAGAATCAGACGTACCTTTCTTGAGACACTATCATCAATAGCTTACCCAAGCAAAGAAAATCCTCATAAGGATCCAAAACACGTGTCGAGACTCCAAAATGCTCAGAATGCAACAAAATCGGAGAAGTCCAAGTCCTCAAAACCTTAACCATTACAACCAAAAAGACATTCCAACAAACAAAATCCCAATATCTGGATAAATAGGCCCGACGGGCGTGAAAACGCACAAACAGTGCAGCGTCGTCAACAAAATGAAAAAAGGGTAACCCACTGACGTTGAAATTATAACGCCGACAAACCAAATAATGACATCAGAAAATCGGGGGCGTTATAGTCACACCCCTTAAAAAGAAGTTTTGTCCCGAAACAAAACACAACCTCAACACCAAACCCAAACCAAAACCCAATTATTATCAAAATCCCTGAGACATACCTAAACTAAGGGAAAACATGATGATGCGATTCTCTCATCGCCGACTCCAATTCCCATGTCTCACTCTCGACGTCCTGATTTTGCCAGAGAACCTTAACCATGGGGATGGTCTTCCTCTGTAACACTCGATCTTGAGAATCCAGAATACGAACAGGTTATTCCACGTATGAAAGGTTGGGCTGAATCTGGGGCACCGAGTCAAGGACTTGACGATCATTACGAATACACTTCCGCAACTGGATCACATGGAATACATCATGGACACCAGGGAAGGTAGCAGGCAACTCCAGCCTAT
Organism: Platanthera guangdongensis; assembly: GCA_039583875.1. Taxonomy (NCBI): domain Eukaryota; kingdom Viridiplantae; phylum Streptophyta; class Magnoliopsida; order Asparagales; family Orchidaceae; genus Platanthera; species Platanthera guangdongensis. The sequence goes on along the minus strand of CM077164.1, from coordinate 97,871,455 downwards.
AAGATGATACACCAATGCGTTCAAGAATCTAAAAAGGTCCCACGTACTGGGGGTATAACTTGTGGTATCTTCCAAACCTTTTAACAGCAGACATCAGATAAATTTTCAAAAAAAAACCATGTCCCCAATAGCGAACTCCAGATCAACTCATCGTTGATTAGCATATTTCTCATAGCATTCTTGTGCCACACGGAGCTTTTATCGAGTATGAGTCACGACACAATTCATCTTTCCAGGGCTTCCGGACATAGCAACTGTTAACCTCTCAGTCCGCAACACCTAAAAGATGCCAAGGTCCTGTTTCATTTTCCGCGGACTCAATTTGGCAATTCACGTAGCCCGGCGACTCGGCATAGTTCTAAGGTCCCTAGCCTATCACAGGCGGATACGGTTCGGCAGTCCGCCCAGCTCGGCAGAGTAGCAGCAATCAGCCAATCCAAGGCTGATCCCCCAATGACGGACTCAATGCTCCATTCGCCCAGTTCGTCATGCCTTTGGATCTCTGGATTGATTCCACTTCAGCGGACTCAGTGTCCAGTTCGCCTAGGCCGTCGTCCTCTAGCAGGATCGCGCCTTGTAGCAGCAGATGGAAGCTCTAGCCCGCGAGCCCAGTCCGCCCATTTTGCGCGGACTGGCGTGTTCTTTCTTTTTTACTTCCCGTCACCGCTGCTCGGTTCTCCTGTACCCCGGGCAGTTGGTTATTTTAGCCCTGCCCGTTTGGACAGGCCCCCATCCTATAAATAGGGGGGAGGTGGTGCACCCAAGGCACGCTGACTCGTGCCTAGGAGCCTACTTGTTAAAGGCTGCGGACTCGAATTTTGTGCTTTGCAAACTCCAGCTTGCTCAGCTCTTACCTCTTCCTCTTTTCCTTCACGTGTAATCAAACCCTTCTTTAGTCAAAGAAAAGCCCGTCGCCAGAGAGGCATTCAGGCCACAATGGTCAAAGTCTGTTGTTGCCATGGCTCACGGCCCTGCTGTTCTTCTTGCTCTCGTCTTCTTAGTAGATTACTACTCGCAGTCTCTCTTTCCCCTTCTTTTCCCCTGTGCTCGAACTGTTAGCTGATGGTGCTCGCCCCCCCCCCCCCCTTTACATTTTCGTGCATCAACAGTTAAAACGCGACCTTCAGATTCGAGTAGTATTTCAAATAGAGCGGACAGACATGTCAGACCGCCGAGCTCGCTATTGAGACCGCACCAACTCTGCGGAGGATTCTCTTTGGGATGCAATCGAGCAAGCTCGCTTTGAGGCCGAGCAATCCCGTAGGCAGACTGATCAGCATCTCGATACGATCAGCCAAGCCTTGCTTGTGTTAAACCAGAGGCTTGCTCCCTAGGCCACATCAGAGCCTGCGGACTCGCCAGTCCGTCAGAACCCGGCTCGCCGCACTCCGCTTCGGCAATCTCCAGTCACTACTCGCTATCCTATCCAGTCCACCGCCCCTCTGCGCCCTCAGGAGGAGCAGTTAGCCTCCTTCATGAATTTGTTTAGAGAAGCAGCCAGGGGCACTCCTGCCCGCCAGCTCCATTTCGCTGATCGCCAGTCCGCCGAGCCCGCGGACTCCCCAGATTCAGTCCGCCCTTTTTACCCTACTGAGTTCGAGACTCCGTCTCCCTTCGTCGATCGAATCCAATGGGAGTCCGATCAAAGCAACTTCAGGGAACCTTGCCTTCCATTCTACTCAGGGGAGACTGATCCAATCGCCCACCTCCAACCGTTAGAAGGGGCAGTTGCACTGAGATGCCTCTCCGACGCCATCAAGTGCAAACTTTTGGTTACCACTCTCGAAGGACAGGTGCGAGAGTAGTTTTATGACCTGCCTTCGGGCACAATTTCTTCCTTCGCTGAGCTTCGCAGCGAACTGTTGCTGAGGTTTGCTACCTCAAGAAATAGAAAAGATGGACCGGTCCCTCTCTTCGAGATCAAGCAAAGGGACAACGAATCAGTTGCACGATTCGTTGATCGCTTCCAGAAAGAGATTCAGGGGGTAAGGAACGTGAACCCAGACTACTATAAGGTTGCCTTGATTCATGACCTCCGGGAAGGCCCCTTGAAATTTAAAGAAACAACAAAGGCACCAGCAACATACCAGGAGTTGATCGCCATGGTTAACTGCTTCATTGAAGGCGAGAACGCCAACCCCATGTATATTTCATCCCTGACAGCTAGGGATGAAGGAAGGGATGCATCCGACTCTTCTTCTCATAGCAACCACCATCACAGCAAGCCCCCTCGCCCAGATTTCCAGCCTCCTTCTCAAAGGGGCCGAAATTTCTGCCACAAGAAAATCTTTCTCGACCATCAACAGTTTCAAGATCAGAGACTGCCGTTGGCCGCCACAACTACCATACCGCTGTAAGCGCTTCCCATCCTCCAGCAAGCAGCCCTACCTGCTCCGAGCGGGTGTGATACTAACTCTGTGGAGGAGATTACAGGTCTGGATCTTGACGAAGTCATCCAGATCTTGCAGAAGAAATCAGAAGAGAAGAAATAAGGGCCTCAGAGAGAGTGGAGGCCAAGGAAAAACACGCATTTCTGCCAGTTCCACAAAGATAAGGGTCACTTGACCAAAGATTGCAAAGCCCTTCGTCTGCTAATAGAGAAACTGCTTGTTGAGGGCAAGATTGATTTGAGCAAGAAAGACTCTTCTTCAAGGCCGTCCGTGTTAACCCCTCAGTCCGCAACATACTGCAAGATTCCAAAGCCCCCCATTCAGCAGGCGCGGACAGGATTTGTCAGTCCGCCCAGTCCGGCATTGTCACCAGTCGGGCGCCAAGGGGGATACTCCAGCAGCGGACGCAAGGACCTGTCCGCTCAGTCCGCCGGTGCTTTGGGTCAGGTTCTCTACAGCGGCGGACGCAGTATCTCATCCGCCCAGGCCGCCGCCCTCCAGTGGGCGCTCCCAGCAGCAGTGGAAGCTCCAGTTCGCGAGCCCAGTCCGCCACTTCTGTGCGGACTGGCGTGTTCTTTCTTTTTGCTTCCCGTCACCGCTGCCCAGTTCTCCTGTACCCCGGGCAGCCGGTTATTTTAGCCCTGCCCGTTTGGGCAGGCCCCCTATCCTATAAATAGGGGGGAGGTGGTGCACTCAAGGCACGCTGACTCGGACCCAGGAGCCTACTTGTTACAGGCTGTGGACTCGAATCCTGTGCCTTGCGGACTCCCCCTTGCACTGTTTCCCTCAGTCTTTTCCTTTCACTTGTAACTATATCCTTCTTCAATCAAGGGAAAGCCCGTCGTAAGAGAGGCATTCAGGCCGCGACGGGCGAAGTCTGTTGTTGCCGTGGTTCACGGCCCTGCTCTTTTTCCAGCTCTCATCCGCTTAGTAGATCGCTACTCGCAGTCTCCCTATTCTCCTGTGTTCGAACATTTAGCTGGTTGTGCTCGACCCCCCTTGTGTTTTCGTGCATCAATAGTTAACACGCGACCTTCAGATCCGAGTAGTGTTTTGAAATCAGCGGACGCAAGATGTCAGACCGTAGAGCCCGCTCTTCAGACCGCTCCAGCTCTTCAGAAGACTCCCTTTGGGACGCGATTGAGCAAGCTCGCCTTGAGGCCGAGCAGTCTCGCCGGCAGACCGACCAGCGTCTTGACACAATCAGCCAAGCTCTACTCTCGCTGGCCCAGCGGCTTGCTCCTCAGGCCGCAGCGGACCCAGCGAACTCGCCAGTCCGCCAGACCCCAGCTCGCCGAACTCCGCTTCGGCAGTCGCCAGAAACTCCTCGGAACCCTGCTCAGACCGCAGCCCCTCTACGCCCTCAAGAGGAAGAGTTTGCTTTCAGAGAGTTCTTCAGAGAAGCTGCTAGGGGCACTCCTGTCCGCCAACTTCACTTTGCTGATCGCCAGTCCGCCGAGCCTGCGGACTCCTCGGCTCCAGTCCGCCCTTTCTACACTGCAGAGTTTGACACCCCGTCTCCCTTTGTTGACCGAATTCGATGGGAATCGGCTCCGAGCAACTTCAGGGAGCCTCGCATCCCATTCTATTCGGGAGCAACAGATCCAGTTTCTCATCTCCAGGCATTTGAGGGGGCAGTTGCTTTGAGATGCCTCTCAGATGCAATTAAGTGTAAGTTGCTGGTTACCACTCTCGAAGGGCAAGCGAGAGAATGGTTCTATGAGCTGCCTTCGGGCACTATCTCTTCTTTTGCCGAGCTTCGTAGCCAGTTACTGCTGAGGTTTGCTACCTCAAGGAAGAGGAAGAATGTGCCAGCTGCCCTATTCGAGATCAAGCAGAGGGATAACGAATCGGTGGCACGATTCGTTGATCGCTTTCAAAGAGAAATTCAGGGGGTGAGGAATGTGAACCCCGACTATTACAAAGTTGCCTTGATCCACGGCCTCCGGGAAGGCCCTCTGAAGTTTAAAGCAATGACCAAGGCACCCGAGACTTATCAGGAGTTGATCGCCATGGTCAACCGTTTCATAGAAGGGGAAAATGCCAATCCGACCTATGTTTCATCCCTGACAGCCAAGGCTGAAGGAAGGGATGCCTCCGCTTCTTCCTCTCGTGGCAGGCCCCCTCGTCCAGACTTCCAGCCACCGTCTCAAAGTGGCAGGAACTTCCGCAACAAAAAACCTTTCGAAGGCCATCAACAGTTTCATGAGCAGAGACTGCCGTTGGCCGCCACTCCCGCCGTTCCTTTTCAAGCTCTTCCCATCCTCCAGCAGGCAGCCTTGCCTGCCCCGTGCCAATATGATGAAAGTCCCATGAAGGACCCTGCAGATCTGGACCTTGACGAAGTCATCCAGATCCTACAAAGGAGATCAGAAGAGAAGAGGCAAGAGCCTCAGAAGATGTGGAAGCCGAGGAATAATTCACAATACTGCCAGTTCCACAAGGAAAAGGGTCATCTGACTGAGGAATGCAAGGTCCTTCGCGCGCTGATAGATAAGTTGCTTGCCGAGGGCAAGATTGACCTGGCCAAGAAGGATTCTCCTTCCTCTTCGAAGCCATCCACCTCAAAGGGCAAAGAGGTAGCCGAGGCATACCAAGAATGCGTGGATATAGAAGATGAAGGCCGTCTGGGGCCAATCAACGTCTCGGTGGAGTGCTTCGATGCAGATGATGAGGGGATTCTGGGACGCCTCTTCTTCATCCATGGTGGAGCTGGGACCGAGTCCACCCGGAAGTCATCAATTTCAAGGGTCACCCAGGCGGAGGTGGCCTCTTCTTCCGTTGCTCCCCCAAGAGAAGTGGTCACCTTTGGCCCAGAAGATCTGCCTCAAACAGCCAATCCATTTGATGATGCAGTTGTAATCAAGGCTGTGCTTGGAGACTTCACAGTGGATAGGATTCCGGTCGACACAGGAAGCTCGGTCAACCTCCTCTTTAAGTCTACTTTTGAGGCCCTGAGGACCGGAAAGCCTCTGCTTTCCACTGAGGGGCCGCTCTATGGTTTCTCAGGAGAGAGGAAAGAAGTGGAGGGCAGCGTTGTCTTGCCAGTAAAGCTTGGAGGGGCAACAAAGCAGATACAGTTCATAGTAGTCGACGCCCCCAGCAGCTACCATGCCATCTTCGGCAGGCCCCTGCTGAACAAGTACCAAGCAGTGATTTCCACTTACCACCTCGCCATCAAGTTCTTCGCCGATGGGAGGATGTGCCGGGTCCGTAGTGACCTAAGGAGAGCAAGGGAGTGCTACGTCCGCACTGTCAAGATGGTTGAAGCCAGCCCTTCCCTTGCTCCAACAAAAGCTGTAGAAGCCTCTCCCAGTTCGAAAGTTGCTGCTGATGAAGGTGCTCACCTGGAACCTGCCCAGGTGACGCAAGGAGTCCCCATTGCTGAAGGGGAGGAGAGGAAACTCTCCATCAACTCGGAGCTACCTGAAGATCAAAAGGCTGAGTTGATTTCCTGCCTGCTAAAGAACCTGGATGTCTTTGCCTGGTCAGCAGAAGACATGCCGGGGGTGGATCCTGATGTTGCTTGCCACCACCTGAATGTTGATCCAGGCTGCAAGCCTATCCAGCAAAAGAAGAGGGACGTGGCAACAAAGCTTGCAGAACCAATAAGGGAGGAGGTTGCGAAGCTCCTCAAGGCAAATTTTATTAAAGAAGTGCAATATCCCACCTGGATTTCAAATGTTGCAATGGTTAAAAAACCAGGGGGAAAGTGGTGAATGTGTGTAGACTTTACTAAACTTAATAAAGCATGTCCTAAAGATTGCTACCCCTTGCCCCGGATAGATTCTTTAGTTGATTCCGCGGTAGGGTACTCTTATATAAGTTTCTTAGATGCGTTTTCTGGTTATCACCAGATAAGAATGCATAAGCCCGACGTTCCTCACACGTCGTTCATTACTAACGATGGATGTTATTGCTATCTTGTCATGCCCTTTGGGCTTAAGAATGCCGGCGCAACCTATCAACGGATGATGGACCGTGTGTTTAACCATCAGAAAGGGAGAAACCTAGAAGTGTATGTAGACGATCTCTTGATTAAGAGTAAATCGTTTTCGCTGCACTTGCTAGATCTAGCAGAGACGTTCGCTACTCTGCGTAGATACAAGATGAAGCTCAATCCTTTGAAGTGTACTTTTGGAGCAAGTAAGGGGAAGTTTCTTGGTCATCTCCTTACTCCGGAGGGACTTGCCCCCAATCCTGACAAGGTAAAAGCTATTCTTGAAATGCCTACCCCTCGTTCACCGAAGGAAGTTCAGCAGTTAGGGGGAAGGCTAGCAGGTCTTGCAAGATTTCTTTCTCGGGTTGGAGATAGGAGTGCCCCCTTCTTTAAGACCCTCCGCCGTGCATCCAAGTTTGAGTGGACAGAAGAGTGCTCCCAGGCTTTTGAACAGTTAAAGATGCAGCTTACCTCATCGCCTCTGCTTCAGAGCCCCCGCCCAGGAGAGGTTCTTTTCTTGTACCTAGGGGTTGGCCCTGAGGCCGTCAGCTCCGTTCTTCTTCGGGAAGAAGGCAGAAAGCAATTCCCAATCTACTATGTCAGCCATATTCTGAAGAGTGCAGAGACGCGGTATCCGATCCTGGAGAAGGTAGCCTTGGCACTAGTCATGTCAGCTCGCAGGCTTCGCCCGTACTTCCAAGCACATTCAATTCAAGTCATCACCGATCAACCTTTGAAGGGAGTGTTGGAAAAGCCCGAGCATTCCGGCAGACTAGCTAAGTGGGCAATAGAGCTAAGTGAATTTGAAATTTCTTATGTGCCCAAGATAGCCATTAAAGCTCAAGTCCTAGCAGATTTTCTGATCGACATGCTAGAGTCCAGTTCTGATCAAGCAGAAAGGTCACCTTTGGCTTGGACCATCTATGTTGATGGTGCCTCAAGCAGAAGTTCTTCTGGAGCAGGAGTGGTTCTCATCAATCCAAACGGAGTCAAGTTGGAGCAGGCCATCAAGTTTTACTTTCCAGTAACCAACAACCAGGCCGAATATGAATCTCTGCTAGCAGGTTTTAGGCTCGCAAGGGAATTAGGAATCGATCATGTCCAAATCAAAACCGATTATCTGGTAATGGCGTCGCAAGTCCTCGGCAACTTCGAAGCAAGGGAGCCAGTCTTGAAAAAATACCTAGCTCTTGTGAAAATAGAGGTCGGCAGGTTTAAAAGCTTCACTATCGAACATATCCCCAGAACAGAGAATGAGGACGCCGATTTTCTCTCTAAGCATGGGATGCCTTCAGGAGGCACGACTTCTGAGCTCTTCCGCCCGGCAGTAGTGGAAGGAGATCTGATGCAAGTAGATCAACGCGCCTCTTGGATGGACCCATTCATCCTATATCTGTCAACAGGAAATTATCATCATACAGTTAGAGATAAGAAAAAGTTCAGAATAAAAGCAGCTCACTACTTCCTAGTGGAGGGAATCCTTTATAGAAAGACCTTCCTCTCAACCATGGCCCGGTGTGTTTCAGAAGAAGAAGCTCACACCATTCTGCAAGAAGTTCATTCAGGAGAGTGTGGAAGCCACTCTGGAGCAAGAACTCTTGAAAGACGAGTCCTGCGACAAGGGTATTTCTGGCCCACAATGAAGAAAGACTCAGAGATCTGCGCCAGAAGGTGTGTTCAATGCCAGAAGTTTGCTCCACTTCAGCACCAAGCAGCTCAGTCCCTCAGGTCGATTGCAACTCCTTGGCCCTTTGCGGTTTGGGGGATGGATCTCATTGGTCCTTTTCCCTTGGCAAGCGGGCAACGGCGTTCTATCATCGTAATGATCGACTACTTCAGCAAGTGGATCGAAGCCAAGGCATTGGCTAAGACAACGACTCAGATCGTCAAGAACTTCATTTGGGGAGAAATTGTCTGCCGGCACGGGATACCAATGACAATAATCACTGACAATGGGCCACAATTCAACAACTCAGAGATGATAAATTTTTGCAGGCAGATCGGAACAGAGCTGCGTTTTGCATCAGTTCATCATCCCAGAAGCAATGGCCAGGTGGAAGCTGCCAACAAGCAGATCCTCAACTTGCTCAAAAAGAAAGTGCAGAATCTCAAGGGCAGTTGGGCTGATCAGCTCCCATCAGTCCTCTAGTCCCTTAGGACAACGCCATCATCCGCAACCGGGGAGACTCCATTCAAACTCTCTCATGGCTCAGAGGCACTCATCCCGATTGAGTTTGAAGTCCCGTCACCCAGAGTGCTGCTTGCAAGAGAAGGCGTTGATGATTGGGCTGAGTTGAATAATGAGGAGATGAGGTTCAGCTTGGAACACATCGAGGAGGTCAGAGATCAAGCAGCCATAAGGCAGGAAGAGGTCAAAAGGAGGATGGCCCGTTACTTCGATCAGAATGTAAGGATCAAACACTTCCAAGTGGGAGATCTAGTTCTAAAGAAGGTTGATGCTGCTGCACGAGATAGTTCAGTTGGAAAGCTTAATCCAAATTGGGCCGGCCCTTTTGTCGTCAAAGAAGCATTAAAAAGCGGCGCTTATCGCTTGCAGACATACGAAGGAGAGGATATACCGCACACCTGGAGCGGGGATGATCTCAAGCGGTTCTATTCTTAAACCTCCTTCTTCTACTTTGTGTATCCTCTTCAAAAATTGTTATGAATAGAAACTGCTTCCTAACACTTCTTCGAGTGTTTTGTTGTAATCATAACAGATAAGGCGCTAAGAGAGATTTCAAAACGGTTCTACACCCGAACTCCCTTTTTCTTTCTTATGCTTCCTTTGCAAATGCATTTTCTCAATCAAAGAATCCATACTGACATTTTTTCTAGTGTTTTCTCTCTCTCCCAAAGACCTATAACGGTTCCCTGATACCAGGAGACATCGCCGAGTTCAGCTAGACCTCCCCTAGAGCCGTTGTCATTAGCGTAACACCACGAAGACCACGTGTTGCGAGGAGATTTCGCACCGTGTAGTGGGAGCTTGCAGGCTCTAGCGCGGTTGGATTCTGGACTTCGGATCCCGGCAGGTACCTGACCCCACCTTTGCATTATGGAGGGCAAGGTGGCTGTAAAGCTCTACCACGCCGCTTTAGGGATATTGTTACAACTTCGATGATCACATGAGGAAAGTATGCCGTTCCGGCTCACCTGCCTGCGGGTCATCTTAGCTTGTAACTCTCGAACACTCCATGGTACCCTCAAGCAGTGCCTGCAGGAGACCCACAGCTTAGACTGTACTCCAGGCAAGAGGGCAGGGAACCGTTCCGCCAAGTGAGCATCTTGGTCTTCGCAGGGAATTATCTGCGGACTAGTCTTCTGCGTCCGCTGAGTCCGCCTATTTGGGTTGATTCTATAACTTGAAGCCCGGTGAGGAAAGTATGCCGCTCCGGCTCACCTGCCCACCTGGTCGCAAGCTATAGATCATTTCTATCTTTGGCGGACTGGATTCGTTATCCGCACAGTTTGGAAATTTCCTTGGGATTGCAAGCTGGTTATCTTTAGCGGACAGGTTTTCTCTATCCGATCCGTCCGCCTACTTGGGTTGATCTTATAGCTTGAAGCCCGGTGAGGAAAGTGTGCCGCTCAGGCTCACCTGCCCACCTAGTCACAAGCAATGGATCATTTCTATTATGAGCGGATTGGTTTTCTGTATCCGCTCAAGTAGTCCATATTCAAGTTTATAGATTATTCCTGTTATAAGCGGATTGGTCTTCTATATCCGCTCAGTTCGCAGAATGATTTTCATGTTATATAAGTTTGAACACTTCTATTATGAGCGGATTGGTTTTCTGTATCCGCTCAGTCCGCAGAATGATTCTCGCATTATTTGATAAGTTAATAATCAATGTACTTTTATATTATGTGTGGTCTAGCTTGCGGACTACAACTATAACTCAAGTACCCCTGGCATTATTATCTGCTGTTCTCTGAGGCGGATACTGAATGTGTACCTATCTAATTCTTAAATCAGCAAGATTCGTTAAATGATGTGATGAGCGGACCGTAACTGAAACTCAACAGGGTCCGCCTGACAAAATTTTTCTTTATGCTGTGATTAATCAACGCATCGTGCGGACTGCTAAGTATCGGTGCGGTGAGCGTGGAAAAAAGAGCATTGCAGGAAGCACACATGCCAAAAAATATCCTTTTCTATTTCATCAAAAAATTGTTTACATCGTTCTATATATTCGGCGGACTGCAGTCTTGCGTCCGCCACTTTTACAAAAAAACAAAAATATATATATATATATATACATTGATCAATCAGTCCTCTGTTTCTTCTCGGGAGGTGCAGGGCTGTCACCGATGATGTCGACTTCTGGAGAATAGCCCCCCGAGTCGCTCCCGCTGCTACCTGATCCTGTACTAGTGGCGGACCCGCTATGCGAGCTCCCAGTAGCAGAGGAAGATGCAGAGGTGTCGGACTCGGCGGACAGCTCCTCTCCTCGTCGGCTCGATGCATCATCGTCCGCATTTTCCCTGGCGCCTTGCTCTTCGCCCTGCGAGCCTTCTTTTTCTTCTTCTTCTTCTTCTTCGTCGTCTTCTTCTTCCTCATCTTCACCTTCCTCAATGACATCCTTTCCTTTTCTAGCTCTCTCCATCGCTGCGACCTGAGGGGCCAGCTCAGGGAAGATCTCCAGAAAAGGGACGCCGACCACTCCCTCCTTCATGAGGACATCACGGGCAAGTCGCTCAACAGCGACCTCGACAGTCTCCATCACAAAAGGGAGCGTGGCGGCCTGGAATTTATTGTTCTCCAAGTCGTAGGCGACCTGCGAAAAACAAAATTACAAACATCAGACAGATCGCGGCGGATAGAAAATTAAGACCACGGCAAATTCAACTCACCCCCAGCTCCTCTCTTTGCCGAGCATTCCTCTCTCCCAGCCGCGCGTTCCTTTCCTTTAGCACTTTGTTATCCTTCTGAAGTTGTTCATTATGCCTCAGCAGGTCCCTGGCCAAAGTAGCGACATAGTGGTTTGTTACCGCGCTGTTCGCAGAAGCCTGGGAGGCCAGCAGAGGGAGGTCGGCGGCGGACACTTTCTTGAGGTCGCTCAGATTGCGCTTTCCATACAGCGCGGAGATCGCGATATGCGCGTGGCGTGATATCCGCGGACTCTTCCACGAAGCGCGGTGGATAGGCGGACGTGTTTGTTTTTGCTGTGCCAATGGACCATGGGGTTGCCCCTGAGGTCCTTCTGGCTGATACCGAACCCGCTCATTGAGAAACTTTCTGAGGAAGAGTAGTCCGCTGCGGGATCCCCTTCCTCCTTCCTCTTTTTTGCAACTGCTTCCTTCTTCTCCCTTTGTGTAGGAGTGAAGCCGCTCGGCGTCTGCGGCAAGTTGGCGGGTACCGCCAAGGTCGCTGCAAAAGAGAACCAGAGTTAAACAGCATGGTCGCGGTGGATACAAAATCTGAGTCCGCTAAACTACTTACTGTCCTCAGGCATAACATCCGCCAAGTTTGCCAGCAGCGGAAGGTAGTATTCGATATCAAGCCTGGCGTTCGCTAAGAACTCGACGATTGCGGACTCCAGGTCGTCCAGCTGCACATTTTTAAAGACAGAGTCCGCGCGCACCTGCGGATACGTGTGCGCGAACCCAAGGTCGCCCTCGAAAATCAAGAACCTCGAGGTCCAGTTGTGGAAATTCAGAACCAAGTTGTGGCCGGTGCAGTTTCCTATCCGCCCAGGTCGCGTATTTTCCCACCTGCAGGTTAACAAGAAGCGGGCACAGCGCTAGTCCGCACAGTCCGCCACAGATCATGCCAAGGATAAAGCAACATAAAATTGCGGATTTTTAATCTGAGTCCGCATAGATTGCAATAAAAGTTCAATCACACATCACACAGCATTGTTTGAAGCGCTTATACAGACGATTATACAAATTAAACATATAAGAATCAGAAGCACCGCGGACTTAGCTGTCCCTATTTTCAGATCGCATAGGCTTCTCCGTCCTATCCCGGCATAGATGAGCCGCCTGATCGCTTATCTGAAGAATTTCACTATAGACACGGCAGAGGTGGTGGTGGATAACATTGATGGTCCGGTGCATGTGGGCGGCTTCCCGGTCTACCCGGCTGAGAGGCACCATTGGCTCCGCTGCCGGACTTGGCTCCTCATCCGCAGCATGTGGGACACCTGCCGATGCCACGATCTCAGGAGGAACGCGATCTGACGCCCGCGACCTCTGCTCAGCGACCTCAGCAGTCCGCTTCTCCTTTCCTTCACGAGCCGACGCCAAGTGCTTGCCTCTGTAGTATCGGACGTCATCCGCGAGCCTTTTCTTTTCCCTTTCAGACCTCTCCAGCGCCCGCGAGATGCTGGCGACCTGGTCTTTGAGGGCCTTCTCGCGTTCCGCAGACGCTTTCTCGCGCGCCGCGGACGCCCTCTCGCGCTCCGCCGCTTTCTCTAACTCTGCTTTGACACATTGCATTTCAGCTTCAAATTTCTTCTCTAACTCTTTTATCGTACTCAGGCTGGGCGGCTCATCTTCCGCGGACTCCGCGTGTGAGACCGCGTCGGCACCAGTGTTGGGTGTGACCACGATCTCGCCGCTCTCGATGGAGCCCGGCAGCGACTTTCTACCTGCAACAAATAAAGTCAACTTCGCATTCAAAGGCAGTTCGCGGCGGACTCAAAGAAAGGATAAAAGATCACTTTTAGATATAGCGGCAGCGAGTTTCCGACTATCGAAGATGATTGGCCGCCTTGCCCGCTCCGGGTCAAAGGCGCTTAACCGCTTTTTCCATTCGCGGTGAACCCTTGCTCTTCTCTCGGCAGCCGCACTTGTTGAGACCACGATATCGTCCGTCTTGGTGATAATTTTGATCGGTCTTGACGTCCGCGGCGGCGACCTATAAAGCCACTTGCTCTGAAAGTATTTGGGCGCCGGCTGAAGTTTACCTGACCGCATCAGCTCTGCAGCAATCCGCAGATACTCAGCGGCTTTGTCCGCCGCGGCCTGCTGCGAGGCTGCCCCGACCGCAGCAACATGAGCAACGATTTGTTTCTTTTGCTCCTCTATCTTCTCCTTCAGCTTCTCCCTCTCCTCTTCCTCCGCAGCGGACAAGGAAGGGAGTTCGTCACCCTTATCTCCAGTAGTCTCCGCCTCATTCTGCTGCAGTACAACCAGCAAGGAATCCTGGATTAAGTCAAGTTGATCGACGTCTATAGAATCAAATATCTCATCCGTGGAAAGACTGACCGTTGAGAGGGAATTCTCTCCCTGGATTTGGGCCTCCGGAGTAACCAGATCGCCGTCTGGAACTTCTTTGTCGCGCGGCCTGTGTTGTAAGTCCGCTTCCCCAGTCCGCTTAGAGACGTTCTTCTCCTTCATTGCGCGAAGCTTCTTCTCAACCCGCTCGGCGACGGTCGCTCCGTCTCTCTTCCTCTTCTTCCTCTTGGCGGTCTTCTCAGCAGCATCCGCGGCGGACCCCCCTAAATCGGGCTGGTCAGCGCGGACAGGTTCAGGATTCACAGTAGACAATGCCTTTGAGGGCGCGTCGTCCTCTACCTCAGTCCACCGGTCTTCTTCGTCCAAGTCAACGATTTGCACCGAGGCATTGGGGGAAGATATGTCAGTCTCCATGTGTTCGCCAGCAGTGTCCGCCGAGGTTGCGGTTTTCTGAGAAGGGGCGGAGTCCGACAAGGTTGCCATCTTCTCACTCCTCAATGGTTCGGCGTCGACTACGGCATCCTCGCGAGCAGACACATCGACATGGCGGACTGCTTTCTCCGCAGGCTTCTGGCTCTAGGAACTCTCTCTTGTGGAGCGGACAGGATCTTTTCTTGTCGAGCTCTTCACAATCGTTTTGGTCTTCATAGGCGTTGACAGCTCCAGGTCGCCTTTTGCAGTAACGCTAGATAAGAAAGCTCCAAGCCTAGCCATGCCGGACTGGAAGGTGGAGACCGCAAGTGGTGAATAGCGCCCCGTGTCGATCGAGATTCTCAGCAGATCCAGACCCTCCAGCGATATTTATAGCGTTGGCGGCGTTTTCGAGGTTTGCGGACTCGGCGGTTAAGAGAACATTTTCGAAGTTTTCTGGAAACTTAAAAATGTGCGGGGATTATGTTAACCCCTCAGTCCGCAACATACTGCAAGATTCCAAAGCCCCCCATTCAGCAGACGCGGACAGGATTTGTCAGTCCGCCCAGTCCGGCATTGTCACCAGTCGGGCGCCAAGGGGGATACTCCAGCAGCGGACGCAAGGACCTGTCCGCTCAGTCCGCCGGAGCTTTGGGTCAGGTTCTCTACAGCGGCGGACGCAGTATCTCATCCGCCCAGGCCGCCGCCCTCCAGTGGGCGCGCCCAGCAGCAGTGGAAGCTCCAGTTCGCGAGCCCAGTCTGCCACTTCTGTGCGGACTGGCGTGTTCTTTCTTTTTGCTTCCCGTCACCGCTGCCCGGTTCTCCTGTACCCCGGGCAGCCGGTTATTTTAGCCCTGCCCGTTTGGGCAGGCCCCCTATCCTATAAATAGGGGGGAGGTGGTGCACTCAAGGCACGCTGACTCGGACCCAGGAGCCTACTTGTTACAGGCTGCGGACTCGAATCCTGTGCCTTGCGGACTCCCCCTTGCTCTGTTTCCCTCAGTCTTTTCCTTTCACTTGTAACTATATCCTTCTTCAATCAAGGGAAAGCCCGTCGCAAGAGAGGCATTCAGGCCGCGACGGGCGAAGTCTGTTGTTGCCGTGGTTCACGGCCCTGCTCTTCTTCCAGCTCTCATCTGCTTAGTAGATCGCTACTCGCAGTCTCCCTATTCCCCTGTGTTCGAACAGTTAGCTGGTTGTGCTCGACCCCCCTTGTGTTTTCGTGCATCAACAGTCCGCCTCCAAAGGCAAGGAAGTAGCTGAAACGTATCAAGAATGTGTGGAGGTAGAGGACGAAGGCCGTCTGGGGCCAATCAACATTCCGGTTGAATGCTTTGATGTAGATGATGAAGGAGTCCTGGGACGACTCTTCTTAATTCACGGTGGGGCAGGAGCCGAGTCTACTCGGAAGTCCTCAATATCAATAGTCCCTCAAGTAGAGGTTGCCTCTTCCTCTTCCACTGCTCCACCGAGCGAGGTCATCACTTTTGGCTAAGCTAATCTGCCCCAAATAGCAAATCCATTCGATGATGCAGTTGTGATTAAGGCTGTTATTGGGGATTTCACGGTTGACAGGATTCTCATTGATACTGGAAGCTCAGTTAACCTGCTGTTTAAATCAACCTTTGAGGCCCTGAAGACTGGAAAGCCTCTGCTTTCCACCGAAGGGCCACTCTATGGCTTCTCTGGGGAGAAAAAAGAAGTTGAAGGAAGCGACACCCTGCCAGTAAAGCTTGGAGGGGTAACCAAGCAAGTTCAGTTTATAGTGGTTGACGCTCCCAGTAGCTATCACGCCATCTTTGGCAGACCTTTGTTGAACAAGTATCAAGCGGTGGTCTCAACTTACCACCTCGCGATCAAGTTTTTCGCCGATGTACGGATGTGCCGGGTCAGGAGTGACCCAAGGAGAGCAAGGGAGTGCTATGTTCGCACTGTTAACATGGTTGATGCTAGTCCTTCCATTGCTCCTGCAGCAGCTGCAGAAGCCTCTTCAAGTTCAGAAACTACTGCTGATGGAGGAGCTCACCTGGAACCTGCCCAGGTGACGCAAGGAATCCCCGTTGCTGAGGGGGAGGAGAGAAAGCTATCCAACAACTCGGATTTGCCTGAAGATCAGAAGGCCAAGCTGATCTCCTGCTTGTTGAAGAACTTGGACATCTTCGCCTGGTCAGTGGAGGACATGCCGAGCGTGGATCCGGATGTTGCCTGCCACCACCTTAATGTTGATCTCAACTTCAAGCCTGTGCTACAGAAGAAAAGAGATATAGCAACGAAGCTTGCTGAACCAATAAGAGAGGAGATCGCGAAGCTCCTCAAGGCAAATTTCATTAGTGAAACTCAATACCCAACCTGGATATCCATTGTTGTAATGGTTAAAAAACTAGGAGGGAAGTGGCGCATGTGTGCAGACTTTACAAAACTTAATAAAGCATGCCCCAAAGATTGCTACCCCTTGCCTCGGATAGATTCTTTAGTTGATTCTGCGGTAGGGTACTCCTTTATGAGTTTTTTAGATGCATTTTCTGGTTATCACGAAATTAGAATGCATAAACCTGACGTTACTCATACGTCATTCATTACCAATGATGGTTGCTACTATTACCTTGTGATGCCCTTTGGGCTTAAAAATGCTGGTACAACCTACCAACGCATGATGGACCGTGTATTTAAGCAACAGAAAGGAAGAGACCTAGAAGTATATGTTGACGACCTCTTGATCAAGAGTAAGTCTTTTTTGCTGCACTTGCAAGATCTAACAGAGACGTTTGCTACTCTGCGTAGATATAAAATGAAGCTCAACCCATTGAAGTGCACCTTTGGGGAGAGTAAGGGGAAGTTCCTTGGTCATCTCCTTAATCCGGACAAAGTAAAAGCTATTCTTGATATGCCTCCCCCCGTTCACCTAAGGAAGTTCACAGTTAGGGGGGAGGTTAGCAGGTCTTGCCAGGTTCCTCTCTCGGGTTGGAGACAAGAGTGCTCCTTTCTTTAAAACTCTTCGAGGAGCGTCCAAGTTTGAATGGACAGAAGAGTGTTCTCAGTCCTTTGAGCAGTTGAAGAAGTAGCTGACTTCAACACCTCTGCTCCAGAGTCCCCGGTCAGGGGAGATGCTCTTCTTGTACTTAGGAGTTAGCCCTGAGGCAGTCAGCTCTGTTCTACTTTGAGAGGAGAGCAGGAAATGGTTCCCGATTTATTATGTTAGCCAAATTCTGAAAAGTGCAGAGACACGATATCCGATTCTAGAAAAGTTAGCCTTGGTACTAGTCATGTCAGCTCGCAGACTCCGTCCGTAATTCCAAGCGCGCTCAATTCGAGTTGTTACTGATCAACCTTTGAAAACTGTGTTGGCGAAATCAGAGCATTCTGGCATACTAGCTAAATGGGCAATAGAATTGAGTGAATTTGAAATTTCTTATGTGCCCAAGACAGCCATCAAAGCTCAAGTTCTAGCAGACTTCCTTATTGACACGACAGAATCCAGTTCTGATCAAGCAGAAAGGTCTCCTTTGACTTGGACCATCTATGTTGATGGTGTCTCAGGCAGAAATTCTTGTGGAGCAGGAGTGGTTCTGATCAACCCAAACGACATCAAACTGGAGCAGGCCATCAAGTTCTATTTTTCAGTGACCAATAACCATGCCGAGTTGAAGCTTTTCTAGCAAGCTTGAGACTTGCAAGAGAACTCGGAATTGATCATGTTCATATCAAGACTGATTCTCTGGTGATGACGTCACAAGTCCTTGGTAACTTTGAGATAAGAGAGTCGATCTTGAAGAAATATCTTGCTCTTGTAAAAATAGAAGTTTGCAAATTCAGAAGCTTTACCATTGAGCACATCCCTAGAACAGAAAATGAGGAGGCAGATGTTCTTGCCAAGTATGGACTGCCATTAGGAGGAACAACTTCCGAAATCTTCCGCCCGGCAGTGGAGGAAGGAGAGTTCATGCAGGTTGATCAGCATCCCTCCTGGATGGACCCATTCATTCTTTATCTATCAACAGGAAACTTTCATCATTCAATCAGAGATCAGAAAAGGTTCTGAATAAAAGCAGCTCACTATTACTTAGTGGCATGGATCCTCTACAAAAAACATTCATCTCTGCCATGGCAAGATGTATTTAGAAGAAGAAGCTCCAGCGTTTTTGCAAGAAGTTCATTCAGGTGAGTGTGGAAGTCACTCAGGAGCAAGAACTTTAGAAAGACGGATCCTGCGATAGGGATATTTCTGGCCCACCATGAAGTGAGACTCTAAGGCATATGCCAGAAAGTGTGTTCAGTGCCAGAAGTTTGCTCCACTTCAACACCAGGCTTCGCAGTTTGTGGGATGGATCTCATTAGTCCTTTTCCCATGGCATGCGGACAACGGCATTTCATCATAGTGATGATTGACTACTTCAGCAAGTGGAATGAAGCAAAGGCATTGGCAAAGACAACAACCCAGGTCATCAGGAATTTCATTTGGGGAGAGATTGTTTGCCGACATGGAATACCAATGGCTATAATCACCGACAACGGGCCACAGTTCAACAACGCAAAGATGATTGATTTTTGCAAGCAGATCGGAATAGAACTGCGGTTTGCATCATTCCATCATCCCAGGAGTAATGGCCAAGTTGAAGCAGCCAACAAGCAGGTCCTCAATTTACTTAAGAAGAAAGTGCAGAATCTCAAAGGCAGCTAGGCTGATCAACTTCCATCAGTCCTCTGGTCCTTAAGAACAACACCTTCATCTTCAACTGGCAAAACTCCATTCAAAATTTCTCATGGCTCAGAAGCCCTCATTCCAGTTGAGTTTGAAGTTCCATCACCTAGAGTTCTGCTTGCAAGGCAAGGTTTTGAGGACTGGCTTGAGCTGAACAACGAAGAGATGAAATTCAGCCGAGAACACATTGAGGAAATTAGAGACAAAGCAGCAATAAGGCAGGAGGAAGTCAAGAGAAGGATGGCCTGATACTTCGATCAGAACGTAAGGATCAAACACTTTCAAGTGGGAGATCTGGTTCTTAAAAAAGTTGACGCTGCTGCAAGAACTAGTTTAGTTGGAAAACTTAATCCGAATTGGGTCGGCCCCTTCATTGTCAAAGAAGCGTTAAAGAGCGGCGCTTACCGCTTGCAAAAATACGAGGGAGAGGATATGCCACATACATGGAGCGAAGATGATCTCAAACGGTTCTATTCCTGAACCTTCTCTTTTCCATTCTATGTAGCCTCTTCAAGAACCATTATGAGTAAAAGTTGCTTGCTAACGCTTCTTCAAGTGTTTTATCTATTCAAACATAACAGTTAGCACACTGAGCAAGGAAGATTATAAAATAGTTCCATCTTTGAACTCTCTTGTCTTTCTTATGCTAACTTTGCAAGCCTCTCATTAATCAAAAGATTCGTACTAACACTTTTACTAATGTTTTCTCTTTCTCTTCCGAACATCAATAACTGTTGCCTGATACCTGGAGACATCGTCGAGTTCAGCAAACCTCCCCTAGAGCCGTTGTCATTAGCATAACACCACAAAAACCACGTGTTGCGAGGAGGTTTCGCACCGTGTAGTGGGAGCTTACAGGCTCTAGTGCTGTAGGATACTGAACTTCGGATCCCGGCTAGTACCTGACCCCGCCTCTGCATTATGGAGGGACAGGGTGGGAGTTAAGCTCTACCATTACACTTTAGGGATATCGTTACAACTTCGATGATCGCGTGTGAAAAGTTATGCCGCTCCGGCCGCACCTACCCACGGGTCATCTTAGTTTGTTACCCTCGAACACTCCGTGGTACCCTCAAGCAGTGCCTGCAGGAGGCCCACAGCCTGGTTGATCTTGGAGGAAAGTTATGCCGCTCTGGCCGCAACTGCCAAAAAGATCAACTTAGACTGTACTCCGGGCAAGAGGGCAGAGGACCGTTCCGTTAGGTCTGCAAAGGCTTGTGGCCCAGTGAGAAAAGCTATGCTGCTACGGCCGCACCTGCCCACTTGGTCACAAGTCTGCATCTTACACTTCACAGGGAATCTATTTTAGTGCAGACTGCATTTTCGTTATCCGCTCAGTCTGCCAATTTTCCTTGGGTTGATAGTATAGCTTGTGGCCCGGTGAGAAAAGCTATGCCGCTCCGGCCGCACCTGCCCGCTTGGTCGCAGGCTATTGATCATTTCATCTATTTAGTACGGACTGTATTTTCGTTATCCGCTCAGTCCGCCAATTTTCCTTGGGTTGATCGTATAGCTTGTGGCCCGGTGAGAAAAGCTATGCCGCTCCTGCCACACTTGCTCGCTTGGTCGCAAGTTATAGATCATTTCATCTATTTTAGTGCGGACTGCATTTTTGTTATCCGCTCAGTCCGCCAGTTTTGGGTTGATTGTATAGCTTGTGGCCCGGTAAGAAAAGCTATGCCGCTCCGGCCGCATCTGCCCGCTTGGTCACAAGCTATAGATCATTTCTATTAGAATATGTGCGAACTATGAAATCATACCGCCCAGTCCGCAGGATTGGTTCCCGGTTGGTCTTTTCAGCTCGTAGTTTGGCAATAAATATAAGGCTGCCATGATTATATTATCGTTAAGCTTAAAAGATTGACAGAGAGAATCGCAGACTGTTATTGGAACTCGTCAGAGTCCGCTTGATCTTTTCGACAACCAACTAAACTTCTCATTCTTTTTACGGCAGACAGTGGTCGAATTATTAAATGAAATTTCCTAATTAGCAAGTCAGAAACTTATACAGTACAGATGATCTTTGCATCACGCGGACATCTACATGGAGATTGAACTTAACTACGTCAGTACAAAAAATAGAGAACATTGCAGGAGACACACTGATACCGAAATATCCTTTTCAATTTGATCAAAAATAAAGTTACATCTTTCATGTATTTGGCGGACTACAAGCTTGAGTCCGCTCTATTTACAAAACAAAACAAAAATACATTATTCAACCTCGGCGATCTTCTATTTCTTCTCTACAGGGAGTGCAAGGCTTATTCTTTCGACATCAATCTCCGGAGAATAGCCACCCGTGCAGCTTCCACTGCTGCCATCTGAACCAGTGCTTGTCGCGGACTCGCTATGCGAGCTCTTTCCAACAGAGGAAGATGTAGAGGTGTCGGACTCGACAGACTGTTCTCTGCCGTGTTGGCTTGAGCCAGTGTCTTCAGCTATTATCTTGGTTTCCCCACCTTCTTCTTCGCCTTCTTCTTCTTCTTATTCTGCTTCTTCTTCTCGTTCTTCTTCTTCTACCTCCTACTCAACGATGACTTCTTTTCCCTTGGCAGCCCGCTCCATCGCCGCAACCTGCTCTTTCAACTCAGGGAAGAGCTGCAGGAAAGGAACACCGTCCACTCCTTCCTTTGCGAAGCCATCGCGGACAAATCGCTCGATAGAGATCTCAACGGTTTCCTTCATAAAGGGGAGCATAGCGGCCTGGAAGTTGTTATTTTCCAAGTCGTAGGCGACCTGCGAGAAACAATGGAAAAACATCAGTTCGCGGCGGACTTCAAATTGAGACCGCTGCAAATATAACTCACCCACAGCTCTTTCTTCTGCCGAGCGACCTTTTTCCCTAGCCGCACATTTCTTTCCTTTATCACCCTTTTTTCTTCTTGAAGTTGCTCGTTTTGTCTGAGCAGGTGTCTGGCTAGAGAATAGACAAAGTGGTTCATCACCACGCTGTTCGCACTTGCCTCGGAGGCCAGCAGAGGGAGATCGGCAGCAGCAACTTTCTTCAAGTTGCTCAAGTTGTGCTTCCCATAGAGAGCGGAGATCGCGACATGAGCATGGCGAGTTATCTTCGAACTTTTCCACGATGGAAGCGCTGTCGACAAGCGAACATGCTTGTTCTTATTGTGCTAGTGGATCATCAGGTCCCCCCTCAGATCCTTCTCACGGCTGCCAAAGACCTGCATTGCAAAGCTTTCAGAAGAGGAGTAGTCCGCCGCGGGATCCCCCTCTTCTTTCCTCTTTCTTGCGATCTCTTGTTTCCTTTCCCTTTGAG
Source organism: Platanthera guangdongensis (assembly GCA_039583875.1). Classification (NCBI taxonomy): domain Eukaryota; kingdom Viridiplantae; phylum Streptophyta; class Magnoliopsida; order Asparagales; family Orchidaceae; genus Platanthera; species Platanthera guangdongensis. The sequence continues at coordinate 97,849,550 of CM077164.1, read as the reverse complement.
TAGGCGTGAATACGCTGAGCGTCTCTGGCAGGTTGGTAGGCACAGCCAAGGTCACTGCAAGAGCAGAACAAGGGTTAACACACAAGTCACTGCAGATACAAACCATAAGTTCGCAAAAGCTTACTTTCTTCGCGTGAAACGCCCGCCAGGCTCGCCAACAGTGGGATGTAGTACTCGATGTCAAGCCTGGCATCAACTAGAAATTTGACAATGGCAGACTCCATCTCATCCAGCTGGACATTCTTGAAAGCGGAGTCCGCGTGTTCTTGCGGATGAGTATGCGCGAACCCAAGGTCTCCTTCAAAGATCAAAAACCTTGAGGTCCAGTTATGGATGTTGTTAGGAAGACCCACAACCTTCATTCCTCTTCAGTAGAAGTAGATCACTCCCTTATAAGGGCGGCCTCCGGACGATGTTATTAAGCAGACTGAGAATATTTTGCGGAATATACTCATTGAGAAAGTGATCTTCTCAGACCGCAGGTAAGAAATAAAGCTGCCAATGGCAGCAAGGGTGTTGGGCGCGAGTTAGCCCGGCACCATCCCGTAGTGTCAAATATTTCAGCAATCTCCCATAATAACGGGAATTTGAATCCGCTATCGAAGTGGTCGATGGGTATGGCGATCTGAGTCGTCGTTGAAAAATTTAATCTTTCCTCATGGACGGGAAGGCGGACAAGCAAGTTAGAGTCCGCCATTTTTCTTTCAACAAAGGCCTCAAGGTCGGCCTCCGTTAGAGTGCATTTTCTGTGGTCAGCAGCATGGAAAGCAACCGCAGCGTCAGTCCTGGTGGACACCATCTTGGCAGGCCGCAGGGTCTTCAGCTACACCTATTTCCCTGCATAGAAGAAGCAACAGGGCTATATTTATAGTAGTGGGGCCTGACAGCTTTTTTGGCCAGGCCACACAGCTCGCTTATTTAGTGCGCATAATCCGCCATAATACAATTCATAAGTTAAAACAACGCGGACACAAAGTTAAATTCACACTACTGCTTCCAGTCGAGTTCCTGCCAAGCAAAGTTCAAAGCACAAAATAAAGCGGACACAGTTTTAAGTCCGCCAACTCATAACCTTTTTCCACCTATAGGATAATTAGTTGAAATGCGGATACAACATTAGTATGCCCAGTTCATCACAGATCACAAGCACAAGTTAACAATGGAATGTGCAGATATCTAATTTAGTCCGCATAAAGCACAGTACAGTTCGTCACAAGCCACGACATAGAGCATTGTTTAAAGCACAAATAATTATACATCAGATCGAATAGTTCGCAGTTTTGCGGACGCAGCGGTCTTTATTTTTAGTCCGCATTGACGTCTCCGTCCAATCCCTACATAAGTGTGCTGCCTGGTCGCTTATTTGAAGAACCTCGCTATACAAGCGACAGATGTGGTGATGAATGGATTTAATGGTCCGGTGCATGTGAGCGGCCTCCTGGTCTACCCGACTGAGGGGAATCATCGGCTCCATTGCCGGCCTCAGCTCCTCGTCCGCGACATGTTGGCCACCCTCTACTGGTGCTGATGCCTCCGGAGCGACGCGATCTGGCAATCGAGATCTTTGCTCAGCAACCTCGGCAGCCCGCTTCCCTTTCTCTTCCTGTGCAATCGCCAAGTGCTTTCCTTTGTAGAAGAGGACATCATCAGCAAGCCTTTTCTTCTCTCTATCAGACCTCTCCAGCGCCCTTGTGATGCTGGAGATCTGATGCTTTAAGGCCTTCTCGCGCTTCGCCGATGCCTTCTCACGCTCTTCCGCCTTCTTTAATTCTGCTCTAATTTTCTGAATTTCAGCTTGAAACTTCCTTTCTAACTCTCTGATGTCATTCAGGTTGGGCTGCTCACCACTTGCAGACACATCATGCGAGACCGCGTCAATGCCAGTATTCGGTGTAACCACAATCTCCCCACTCTCGATAGAGCCCAGTGGTGACTTTCTACCTGCAACAAAGAAGGTCAATTTCACATTCAAATACAGTCCGCAGCGGACTCAAAGTATCAGGATAAAATATCAATTTTGGAAAAAGCAGCAGCGAGTTGCCGACTATCGAAGATAGGCCGCCTTGCCCGCTCCGGGTCAAAGGCGCTTAACCGTTTCTTCCATTCGCGATGGAATTTGATTCTTTTTTCAACTGCAGAACTTGTTGAAACAACAATGTCATCAGTCTCGGTGATGGTCTTAATCGGTCTCGACTTCCGCTGCGGCGACCTGTAAAGCCACTGACGCTTAAAATTTTTAGGCACCGGTTGAAGGTTACCTGTCTGCAACATCTCTGCGGCAGCCCGTAGATCCTCAAAATTCTTGTCCTCCGCGGCCTGCTTTGAGGCCGCCTTGACTGTAGCTACATGGGCGACGATTTGTTTCTTCTACTCCGCTATCTTCTCTTTCAGTCTTTCCTTCTCTTTTTCCTCAGCAGCGGATAAAGAGGGGAGTTCGCCGCCCTTAACCCCAAGAATTTCCACCTCAGCTTGCAGTACACACATCAAGGATTCGTTGATGAGATCAAGTTGATCGACGTCTATGGAATCTAGTATCTCATCCGTGGACAAACTGACTGTGGAGAGGGAATTGTCTCCCTGGACTTGAGCCTCCGGTGTAACTAAGTTGCTTTCAGGAACTTCTTTTTTGCGTGGTCTGTGCTACAAGTCCGCATCTCCAGTCCGCACGGAGATGTTTTTCTCTTTCATCGCTTGCAGCTTCTTTTCAACCCGCTCAGCCACAGTCGACCCGTCCCTCTTCCTCTTCTTTCCAGAAGGGCCCCTTTTCTCAGCAGAGTCCGCAGCAGCCTTCTCTAAATCTGGCTGGCTCTCGCGGACCGTCTCAAGGTTTGCAGCAACCAATGCCTTTGAAGGCACGTCTTTCCCAACTTCTTCTCCCGCAGACTACCTATCTTCATCAAGGTTAACAATGGTCTCCTGGGCGTTGGGGGATGATACTTCGGTTTCATTATTTTCGCAAACTGTCTCAGTCGAGTTCGCGGTTTTTTGAGTGGCGGCGGTGTCCGACAAATTTAGTGACTTCTCACTTCTTAACGGCTATTCAGCGTGAGAAACGACATCCTCTTTCTCGCACACAGGCATGTCAGCATGGCAGACTACTTTCTCGGCAGGCTTCTGGCTATGGGAACTCTCTCCAATAGAGCGGACATGCTCTTCTCTCGTCACTCTCTTCATTATTTTCTTAGTTTTCATTGGCGTTATTGTCTTCTCACTTTTTGCAGTAAGACTAGTGAAGAAAGAGCCGAGCCTCGCCATGCCGGACTGCAAAGTTGAGACCGCAAGCGGTGAATAACGCCACGTGTCGATCAGAATTTTTAACAGTTCCAGGCCCTCCAATAATATTTATAGCGCTGACAGCATTAATAAGGGTCGCGGACTCGGCGGTTAATAAAATATTTTCGAAGTTTTCTGAAAACATAAAAATATGCGGGGATTATTGTAACACCTCAGTACGCAGCACCTACAAGATGCCAAGGTCCTGTTTCATTATCCACGGACTCAATTTGGCAATCCACATAGCCCGGCGACTCGGCATAGTTCTAAGGTCCCTGACCTATCATAGGCGGATACAGTTCGGCAGTCCGCCCAGCTCGTTAGAGCTGCAACAATCAGTCACTCAAAGGCTGATCCCCTAACGACGGACTCAATGCTCTGTTCGCCCGGTTCGCCATGCCTTTGGAACTCTGGATTGATTCCACTTCGGCGGACGCAGTGTCTAGTTCGCCCATGCCTCCGTCCTCCAGCAGGATCGCGCCTAGCAGCAATAGATGGAAGCTCTAGCTTGCGAGCCCAGTCCGCCCATTTTGCGCGGACTGGCGTGTTCCTTCTTTTTTGCTTCCCGTCACCGCTGCCCGATTCTCCTGTACCCGGGCAGTCGGTTATTTTAGCCCTGCCCATTTGGGCAGGCCCCCATCCTATAAATAGGGGGGAGGTGGTGCACCCAAGGCACGTTGACTCGTGCCCAGGAGCCTACTTGTTAAAGGTTGTGGACTCGAATTTTGTGCTTTGCGGACTCCAGCTTGCTCAGCTCTTGACTCTTCCTCTTTTCCTTCACTTGTAATCAAACCCTTCTTCAGTTAAAGAAAAGCCCGTCGCCGGAGAGGCGTTCAGGCCATGACGGGCGAAGTCTGTTATTGTCGTGGCTCACTGCCCTGCTGTTCTTCTTGCTCTCGTCTACTTAGTAGATTACTACTCGCAGTCTCTCTTTCCCATTCTATTCCCCTGTGCTCGAACTGTTAGCTGGTGGTGCTCGACCCCCTTTACATTTTCGTGCATCAACAACAACGGTCTCTCACCAACTTCAGCCCAAAACAAAGGAGTTATACAGCGCCTCCGGTATAAGGCCTCAAACGGGGCCATTTGCAGACTCTCTTGATAACTATTATTGTACGCAAACTCCATGAGTCTGAGACGCTCATCCTAAGCACCATCGTGATCAAAGATATACAACTAATCATATCTTCCACTATCTGATTAACTCTTTCCGTCTGACCATTCGTCTGTGGATGATAGGCGGTGGAATTTCTCAAATTGATACCCAACCCCTCCTGTAAACTCTTCCAAAAACGAGACGTAAATATAGAGTCTCGGTCTGATTCGATACTAACAGCCACTCCATGCAATCTGATAACCTCATCAAGGTATAATTCAGCTATCTTCTTCATAGAATATCCGATCTTAAAAGGTACGAAGTGAGCACTTTTAGTCAATCTATCAAATATCACCCAAACATAGTCGTTTCCATGGGGAGATCTCGGTTAGCTAGTGATGAAATCTATCGAAATGGTCTCCCACTTCCAACTTGGAATATCCAGCGGTGTTAATTTACCACCAGGCCTCCTATGGTCAACCATAACACGTTGACACATATAACATTCCACCACAAACTTTGCTATAACATTCTTCATCCCCGACCACCAAACAATTTGCTTTAGATCTGTATACATCTTTGTAGAACCAAGATGGTATGCAACACTGGAACCATGAGCTTCAGTACAAATTTTAGCATGAATATCACCAAAGGTGGGAATGCAAAATCTACCTTGATTTTTAAGGTATTCAACTCATCCAAGGAGAAATCAGGTAGCTCTCCCTTCTCAGTTCTAATCCGGAGGTACAAAAATCCGGATCATCCTTCTGATGTGCTCTAGTTAGTGCTATCCAAGAGGGCTCTTCTACTTCTAATCTAGCAGGCACTACACTATTCCCAACTCCAATGTCCATCAACAAGAATTCTTCCACCAAGGACTGCACAGATAAATTGAAAATTTTGGTGGTTTTCACCTCAAAGCATCATCTACTACATTAGCCTTTCCCAGATGATATATAATTTCCACTTCATAATCAGCCACATATTCTAACCACCGATGCTGGCGCAGATTTAATTCCTTCTGAGTGAAGATGTAGTTCAAACTCTTATGGCATGTATAGATCTTGCATAGTGTGTCATACACATCGCATAAATTATAGCAGTGAACTCCAAATAATACTTTGGATAGTTTCTTTCATGAATCTTCAATTGTCTTGATCCATACGCGATCACCTTCCCATCTTGATTCAAAACACAGTCAAGTCCGATGTGTGATGCGTCCACATACACATCATACTCAACTTCTTCGGTAGGTAAGGTCAAAACTGGAGCAGTACGTAATCTATTCTTCAACTCTTGGAAGGCTTTTTCACACTTATCACTCCAAATGAATGCAATATTTTTTTAAGTATGTCTAGTTAGAGTGGCTGATAACACTAAAAATCCTTCCACGAATCTTCTATAATAGCCGGCCAGGCTCAAGAAGCTCCTAATCTCTTTAGGTGTAGAAGGTCTCTCCCATTCCATCACAGCAAAAATCTTGGTTTGGTCAATGGAAATACCATCCTTGTTTACAACATGCCCCAAAAACGAAACCTAAGATAGCCAGAACTCACACTTGCTCAGCTTTAAATAAAGCTTATGCTCCCTCAGGGTCGTCAAAACCAATCGTAAATGTTAAGTATGCTCCTCAACACTGCGGGAATACCCTACGACGTCATCTATGAACACAATAACAAATCGGTCCAAGAAGTCCTTAAACACCTTGTTCATCAAATCCATGAAAGCAGAGGGTGCATTCGTCAACCCAAAAGACATCACCAAAAACTCAAAATGCCCATGCCGCGATCGGAAAGCGGTCTGTGGAATACCTGCCTCACAAATTATCAAGTGGTGGTAGCCTGAACGAAGATGAATCTTTGAAAATACCGAGCTACCACTCATCTGATCAAACAAATCATCAATTATCGGCAATGGATATCTATTCTTAACGGTCACCTTGTTCAATTCTCTGTAATCGATGTAAAGCCTCATCGAACCATCCTTCTTCTTTACAAATAATACGGGAGCACCCCACAAGGAAGAACTTGGTCTAATAAAACCACACCGGAACAACTCATCAAGCTGAGGACGCAACTCATCCAACTCACGTGGAGCCATATGGTACGGTGTTTTGGCAATAGGACGAGTACCTGACTCGAGGTCTATCACAAACACTATCTCCCTCACCTGAGGAAGTCCTGGAAGACTATCAAGAAAAACATTTGGAAACTCTAGCACCACCGAGACATCCTCAAGACCTGGTGTAACAAAAGTATTTTCCAAAGAAGAAATAGAGACCAAAAATGCTTCGCAACCAGACTCGATAGCACGACAAGCACGTATCACAAAAATTATAGGGGAAATCCTATCCTAAAATCCATAGACACTCATAAGTTGACCATTGTCCATCCTGAAGTTCAGTCGCTTTGCCTTGCACTAGATGACCGCATCATACTTAGACAGCCAGTACATGCCCAAAATCACATCAAAGTCTGCCAGATCCAACACCATCAGATCCGTAAAGGCTAAGAAATCACCTAAATAAATAGGACATTTCAGAACTCCTTGATTAGATATCACTGAATCACCGGAGGGAAGCCTGACGTTGATGGTGTCTCCTAACTGATCGACGTTCAAACAATGTTTTCTACGAACCTCTGGGAAACAATGGAATGGGTGGTACCCGAATCGAAAAGAATGCGCGCGCACCGATTCCACCCCTTAAAATCGCCTAAAACCGTAGCATACTTAACTAAACGAACGATAACTACGGTAACAACGAGAAATAATAAAGATAATCAAACTGGGCTAACCAGTAATAACTTGTGCAGAGGTTTGAGCTTCCTCTCTGGTCACAACATCCAGCTTTCCTTTTCCTTTATCCTAGTTTGGCGGTGATGACAGAGCCCGAAGCGAGGAAGGCTGCAGTGGAGTCTGAGCCTGGTGGCATGAAGACTTCAGGTGCCCCTTCTGCCCCCAATAGAAACAAACCTTGTCCTTCAACCAGCAACGACTCACATCATGACCCTTCTTTACACAGATCAGGCACACTAGATCACCTTTGGGTGCACCATGGATGGCGAGCACCTGCTGCTGCTTCAGGGTGGCAGTCCCCTCGAAACACCTTTCGAAAGGGTGGCCAGGTCGACCACAAAAACTACATACCTCTTTACTTCACTTCTTCGAAGAAGGGCTGGATGCCCTGGAGCTTCCATCCTCCTCACCTTTTCTCTTCTCCTTTCTCATCGTAGCACCTCGATTCTTGACGTTCTCGATTTCCTCGACCTTCAATGCGGCTTTCACTGCTTCAGCATAGCTTTCAGCACGATAAGCGCATGCCAATTGCTGGACATCGCTTATTCACCATCTGAGGAAATACTTCACTCTCCCTTCCTCCGAAGCTACCAAATTAGGAGCAAATCTGCTCAGCTTACTAAACTCGATCTCATATTCGGTCACAATGAGTTGTCTCTACTTCAAATGCAGGAAATTGTTCATCAATCGGTCCTGCTCGAACGAGGGCAAGAACTTCTTCGACATCATCTTCTTGAAGGTCTCCCAAGAACATCCTTCAGCCAAACTTTCCATTTCTCGAATCCACTAGGTCTTTCCCAGGCCTTTTATCTGGTAGGCCTCAAGCATCACCTTTTGGGCTTCAACAATCCCAAAATATGAAAACATCTCATCAATAGAGATAATCTAATCATCCAAAACCATGAAATCGGCACTCCCGTCATAAGTGGGAGGTCTCAATCGCTGGAAATGTGATACAAGGTTCATATCCAGCGGTAACGACACTGGGGGAACCAAAGGAGCAGGATTAGCAGGCACGACTTGAACCGCAGTAGAATCTTGCGCTAATGGTTGCTGCGCGGGAGCGGCAGACAACCGGGACTTAATTTGCGACTGCATCGCAACAAGCTTCCTTGACAGAGCCTCATTACTCTAACACAAGCTCTCGATTAACGCATCACTCTGAGCACCTGATGAGTCACCCTATGACTGGGGAGTCAACCTCATCGCAGGAAGCTTTGGCAGCATTTCTAAAATGATAACGAACGGCTCTTAAAAAATCCTAGATAACAACTAGGTCACATAACTAGTTCAGACACTTGCTTATGTTGCAACTTGCTCTAGAATTTAATAATGATGCCATGTCCTCTATAGGATGATATCCTCTCATCATATTTACTCATGTGTCAATGATATGAATGTATGAATTTTTTATTCTTCTTTAAAATCATGTGTGTACATGTGTCATCCTGTAAACCTTAGCCTAACAAGCGTGCATATGCGATGATATGTTATGTATGCAGTGTTATGCATTCTATAAAGACTTTAATGCATGTATGAGCGGCGTACACATGAAATGTTATGCATCCCATACTACATAACATCGCATGCAACGTAAAAGAAAATGTGCTAATGGGCAACCATATGATGATGGTTATGCATCCCATACTACATAACCGTCACATGTTGCCTTCTATGGTGGATCCATATACAATCACATATTATACATCTCATACTACATAATATGCCTCTTATACTTCTTATCATTCCATGGGTGTAGTGACTATGCTTTGGTTATGACATACTGATGACACATCGGTGTTTGTATGCAAATGAATGAAGGAAGACAACTAAACAAGATTGGCTAGTTCGACCAACTTATCAAACCAACCTCCCTCTGATACCAACTGTCACAACCAACATTTTCACAGCCAAATAAGTATATCAGAGTAAGGAAAAAATGCGCGTCATGATGCCACGTCAGTAGAGGATAACTGCGGACGCTCAAGCAAAACTTCTACTTAGCCATGAAGAAAGGTTTTTAACTTATTTAGAGTAAACCTCAATTTGAGTATAGTAGATAGCCATATCCCTCGGCTTAGTGGCTCATCTAGTCCACGAAGAAAGTACTTATACGCTGCGGAAAAATACTTCTTTTATGAGATTAAACTTCCTACATGAGCTTAGAGGTTCCCAGAGGACACCTCAAGATATGCAAGTTCTAAATTTATAATAGCAATAAAAGTAGACTTTACGGTCGCTAAATATAGTGATTTAACATTTTAAAAACGTGCAATGCATGAGGTAATAGTAGTAATTTTTATTCTTGAAAATAACTACCATGCAATCCTAGCATAAAACGTCCCAGAGAGCAGGTAATCCACATCCACAGAAAGAAAACTAAGCAGCTAGCAAGTATCCAAAAAGAACAGCAGTCCTGTGGGCGTCAACAAACTGACATGAACACACATAAATCTAAGTATGTTGAACTAGTAAAGCAAAATAAGAAACAATCTACCTTGTTATGGCGAGGCAACAACCACGACCAACACTGCCGCTCAAGCACTCCAAAACTAACACCAAACTCAGCTACAGCTATGAACATGAGGCATTACAAAGACAGAACACCTCAGTAAGAAGGTACAAGTGTTGGCAGAAAGTAACCAAAAAAAGTAAACAAAGTCAAGGGGTACAAACCAAAAACCAAAGGAAAAATACTTAATTAAGGTTCAACAGTAAGGTACAAAAGTAAAAAGGGAAACACTTACGTGAAGTGTCACGCAAGAAGGTATAAGTGATTGGCTAGTAAGGTACAAAGTAAAAAGGGAAACACTTACGGGAAGCTGGCAGCTAAGGAAAAAAGGTGCCAGAGAGGAGGCCGCGCGAACTGGGGACTGAGGCTGGCAGGCCGCACAACTAAGGGCAGAGAGGAGGCCGCATGGACTGGGAACCGAAGGTCGGCAGGCCGCGCGGTTACGAAGGAGGGGGCGCAGACTGAGAGCAGGAGTCCACAGGAATTGATGACTTAAGCTTGTCGTATGCTGTCTTCGAGCGTGGGAGCGATGAGGATGTCCTCCAACGAGAGATATGGGCTTTTATTTATAGGCCCGAGGAGGTAACGGCTTTCAGTGACATTACCCCCGGTGAGATGATAACTGGTGCGAGAGGAGGATGTAGTCCGCCGAGTCCGCAACAGACCGCGCGGAGTAGAACTGGCTTATGGAAATGGTCCTGCTGACAGCGTACTTGGAGGAGTCCGCCCCTACTGCTGGGGAGATGGGAGTCTACCACTGTTGAGTTGACGTGCACGCGCTAAGGGTTCGAGCTGAGGGATATCCGCTGAGTCCGCAAAGCCTGCACTAGGCCGCGCAGTCTGGGACTGCTTGCTGCTAGGGAGAAGCGGGTGGAGGCTATGTGGCGGACTGTGAGAAGAATACGCGGAATCCGCCGTTGATAAACTGAGTCCGCCTCTGCTGTTGAACGAGGTGGCTGGCTGTTGAAGCTGGAGTTGGGGTTCATCAGTATAGGCGGACGGGAAGGTTTGACTGCACATCGAGTCTGCCCAGCTCGCGATGAAGGGGATATGCCCGCTGTTCTTTGCAGGTAGCCGGAGAGCTGGAGCATCCGCGCTCCTCAGGCAGACTGAAGAAGTAGGTTGCCCATGTTGTTAGAGTCTACCACTTTGTTGAATGGAACTTGCCGCATCTGCTGGGTGACAAGGGATTCGCGACCTACCGCACTGACGAGGCAGGTCGCGCGTGTTGGAGAGTTAGAAACTAGGGTAGCTGGATGGCGGCCTGTGGTCAGGTCGCCAATCTGGCTATGTGGCGAGTTAGAGGGTTGTCGTCGCTGGTGAAGAAGTGTGGCCTAGAGGCAGACCGCTTGACGTTGTGGCTGTCTGAGCGGATAGACATCCAAGTCTGACAAATGGGCACCTGTTGAGAAAAGCTTACTGTTAAGCTGACAATGCGCGCGGCCTGCAGGGGCAAACTGCAAAAGCAGTCCGCGGCCCCTACTGACCAATGGAACAAAGCGCGGCCTGGGCAGTCAGACCGCTGAGACCGCCCAAGCCGAGCGGCCTGAGCGGACAGAAAAACATGTCTGCCCATCCTAGGACGTCGCGACCTCCAGGAGGAACCTGGAGCAGGCCACGACTAGAACGCTGGCTGCTTTGGGAAGGATCGCCGATTTCGGGGTTAACAAGTGCTTTCAAGTTTCTGCTGATCTAGGTTAGTTGTTTGAAGAACACAAGAACTGTCAAATCTTCAGTCTCGACAGCAAGTTCAGATACAAGTATCTGAGGTTCTTACAGCACAGGATGTCACTTAAGATATTACTCTTGCTGCTGTGAAGAAAGTTATTGCTGAGATAACTCAACTCAGGAAGCAGACACAGAGAAATTCCTCTGTGTCAAATCAACAACAAACCCTTTTATTTTCTGTAGGATCAAGTTGTGGATCTGAGTTTAGGACCTTTGTGCCTGAGGTAGGACAAATTTGCCTAAGGTTGGATCCAGTTTTGCATATGAGTGTAGGACCTTTGGGTCTGAGGTAAGATCCTATGTCGATTTGAACTGTAGGGCTTTTGTGTAACACCCTCATCCGTCACATGGGATATAACAAAAGTCTGGTCGGGGCCCCACGCCATATACCATGGATAGTGAGCGGATTTACATATTAAAATAAAATTACTAATATAAAATTTTGAAACCAACACAGAGCATTATGGCAGAAGCTTATTAAATATATTTGGAGGAAACCATCACAAAACATGAAAGTCCACTATAACCCAAAGCAGGAATGAAAGAACAAATACACATACAGTCTTGGCCTTATGGACTTACAATGTTTTCTTAAACAATAAGTGTTTTACATACTTCGGCACGCAGGCCGACCATACATGAAAATAGTAAAAGTAAACACTTTGCTTTGGCCTTCAAGGGCAAGCACAGCATCAAGGGCTTTAGCCCGCTACTTGCCACTTGGCTCACCTATTCCTGCAAGAACAATCCATCAACAGTTGCAAAACAAGGCAATGGTCAGCTAAAACTTACCAAATTATAATGACCTCGCCCCGTACATGGGGCAGCGGATCTCGTTCCCTGCAAATTATTAGCAAAACCAAACATAGTAATGAAAGTGCAATTTAAGCACACTTCACCACAAGTGTAGGCACAAATGGCCACACACCTCGTGCTCTCAGGGCACATTCTCGGTGTCAGGACAAAAACCAGAGAACCACCACAGTTCTCCAGACGACAACAACATGAGCATTTTGGTAGTATTTATGACATGCGCAAGGCCTAAGACCCGTAACTATGCTTGCGACCAGTAACACTTATTGATAAGCGAAAGGAGAGAGATTGGAACCACCAGCAAACGGTTCGAACATGTCGGAAAGGAAGGGAAAAGAGGCGACTGCATGCAGCTATCTACTAAGCGGATGAGAAAGAAAGTAGGCCATGAACCACGACAACACCAGACTTCGCCCGTCGCGGCCTAAATGTCCCTCTTGCGACGGGCTTTCCTTTGATTTCAAATGAGTTGATTACAGGTAGAGGAAAGGAAAATTGCAGAAGCAGAACAAGCTGGAGACTGTAAAACCTGAGATTCGAGTTTGCAACCATCAACTGGTAGGATCCAAGGATCGAGTTAGCGTTCTTTTGGTGTACCACTTCCCCCTATTTATAGATTTGGGAGCCTGCCCAAACGGGCAGGGCTAAAATAACCGGCTGCCCGGGGTATAGGAGAACCGGGAAACGCTGATGGGAACCAAAAAATAAAAGACACGCCAGTCTGCACAACAGGGGTGGACTGGGCTCACGGGCTGGAGCTTCCATCTTGCTCCAAGGCACGAACCTGTCTAGAGGGCCGCGACCTGTGCGGACTGAGGACTGAGTTTGCCTGAAGACATAGCAGAACGATCCTGGGGTCTGATCCACTATGACAGAACTACCTAGGCGGACTGAGAGCTGAGTCCGCCACCGTAGAGCTGGATATTGCTGAACATGCCAAGGCTTGACGATCTGGGTAGACCGGAGAATCGTCTCTACTGCTTTAGCAGCATGTGACCTTGTAACCTTGTTGTACGTGTTGCGTACTTTGGGCTTAAAATAATCGCCGCACATTTTTAAGTTTCTGGAAACTTCAAAAATATTATCTTAACCGCCGAGTCTGCCATCCTCATTAATGTTGTCAGTGCTATAAATATCGCTGGAAGATCTGTATTTTTCAAAAGCTGTCATCGCCACGGGTCCCTTCCCACCACTTGTTGTCTACGCTTTGTAGTCTGCAATGACTGGACTGGGAGCATTCTTCGGCAGCATTACTTCCAAGGTAGAGAAGCCCAGGCTGCAAATGAAAACCAAGAAGGGAGTGAAAAGAACTGGGGCAGTGATTCATTCTACAAGAGAAACCTCCTGCAGGGATAAACTGTTAGCTGAAGCAGTCTGCCTTGTAGACGAGCATACTCGCGAGAACTCTGCGGATGCCACCGCTCATTCTAAAACGCACCACAAAGTGGGGTCAAAGCGCTGAATCCGCCAGAGATTACTGACCATAACCCCGCGAACTCAGTAGACATGGATGTGTACCCATCTGAATCGGGTACACTCATGTTTCGTATTGTTGATGCACGAAAACACAAGGGGGGTCGAGCACAACCAGCTAATTGTTCGATCACAGGGGGAATAGGGAGACTGCGAGTAGCGATCTACTAAGCGGATGAGAGCTGGAAGAAGAGCAGGGCCGTGAACCACGGCAACAACAGACTTCGCCCATCGCGGCCTGAATGCTTCTCTTGCGACGGGCTTTCCCTTGATTGAAGAAGGATCTAGTTACAAAAGGAAAAGACTGAGGAAAACAGAGCAAGGGGGAGTCCGCAAGGCACATGATTCGAGTCCTCAGCCTGTAACAAGTAGGCTCCTGGGTCCGAGTCAGCGTGCCTTGAGTGCACCACCTCCCCCCTATTTATAGGATAGGGGGCCTGCCCAAACGGGCAGGGCTAAAATAACCGGCTGCCCGGGGTATAGGAGAACCGGGCAGCGGTGACGGGAAGCAAAAAGAAAGAACACGCCAGTCCGCACAGAAGTGGCGGACTGGGCTCGCGAGCTGGAGCTTCCACTGCTGCTGGGCGCGCCCACTAGAGGGCGGCGGCCTGGGCGGATGAGATACTGTGTCTGCCGCTGGAGAACCTGTTGCCCAAAGCGCCGGCGGACTCAGCAGACTGGTCCTTGCGTCCGCTGCTGGAGTATCACCCTTGGCGCCCGACTGGTGACAGTGTCGGACTGGGCGGACGGACAAATCCTGTCCGCGCCTACTGAATGGGGGGCTTTGGAATCTTGAGTATGTTGCGGACTGAGGGGTTAACATAATCCCCGCACATTTTTAAGTTTCCAGAAAACTTCAAAAATGTTTTCTTAACCGCCGAGTCCGCAAATCTCGAAAACCCCGCCACCGCTATAAATATCGCTGGAGGGTCTGGATCTGTTGAGAATCTTGATCGATACGGGGCGCTACTCACCACTTGCGGTCTCAACTTTCCAGTCCGGCATGGCAAGACTTGGAGCTTTCTTGTCTAGCGTTACTGCAAAAGGCGACCTGGAGCATACAACGCCTATGAAGACCAAAAAGATTGTGAAGAGGTCGACAAGAAAAGATCCTGTCCGCTCCATAGGAGAGAGTTCCCAGAGCCAGAAGCCTGCGGAAAAAGCAGTCCGCCACGTCGATGTGTCTGCTCGCGGGGATGCCGTAGTCGACGCCGAACCATTGAGGAGTGAGAAGATGGCAACCTTGTCGGACTCAGCCCCTTCTCAGAAAACCACAACCTCGGCGGACACTGCTGGCGAACACATGGAGACTGACATATCTTCTCCCAATGCCTCGGTGCAAATCGTTGACTTGGACGAAGAGGACCGGCGGACTGAGGTAGAGAACGACGCGCCCTCAAAGGCATTGTCTGCTGTGAATCCTGAACCTGTCCGCGCTGACCAGCCCGATTTAGGGGGGTCCGCCGCGGATGCTGCTGAGAAGACCGCCAAGAAGAAGAAGAGGAAGAGAGACGGAGCGACCGTCGCCGAGCGGGTTGAGAAGAAGCTTCGCGCAATGAAGGAGAAGAACGTCTCTAAGCGGACTGGGGCAGCGGACTTACAACACAGGCCGCGCGAAAAAGAAGTTGCAGACGGCGATCTGGTTACTCCGGAGGCCCAAATCCAGGGAGAGAATTCCCTTTCAACGGTCAGTCTTTCCACGGATGAGATATTTGATTCCATAGACGTCGATCAACTTGACTTAATCCAGGACTCCTTGCTGGTTGTGCTACAGCAGAACGAGGCGGAGGCCGCTGCGGAAAAAGGTAACGAACTTCCATCTCTGTCCGCTGCGGAGGAAGAGGAGAGAGAGAGGCTGAAGGAGAAGATAGAGGAGCAAAAGAAGCAAATCGTTGCTCATGTTGCTGCAGTTGGGGCGGCCTCGAAGCAGCTCGCCGCGGACAAAGCCGCTGAAGATCTGCGGATTGCTGCGGAGCTGATGCGGTCAGGTAAACTTCAGCCGGCGCCCAAATACTTTCAGCGCAAGTGGCTTTACAGGTCGCCGCCGCGGACGTCAAGACCGATCAAAATTATCACCAAGACGGACGATATCGTGGTCTCAACAAGTGCGGCTGCCGAGAGAAGAGCAAGGGTTCACCACGAATGGAAAAAGCGGTTAAGCGCCTTTGACCCGGAGCGGGCAAGGCAGCCAATCATCTTCGATAGTCGGAAACTCGCTGCCGCTATATCTAAAAGTGATCTTTTATCCTTTCTTTGAGTCCGCTGCGAACTGCCTTTGAATGCGAAGTTGACTTTATTTGTTGCAGGTAGAAAGTCGCTGCCGGGCTCCATCGAGAGTGGCGAGATCGTGGTCACACCCAACACTGGTGCCGACGCGGTCTCACACGCGGAGTCCGCGGAAGATGAGCCGCCCAGCTTGAGCACGATAAAAGAGTTAGAGAAGAAATTTGAAGCTGAAATGCAATGTGTCAAAGCAGAGTTAGAGAAAGCGGCGGAGCGCGAGAGGGCGTCCACGGCGCGCGAGAAAGCGTCCGCGGAACGCGAGAAGGCCCTCAAAGACCAGATCGTCAGCATCACGCGGGCGCTGGAGAGGTCTGAAAGGGAAAAGAAAAGGCTCGCGGATGATGTCCGATACTACAGAGGCAAGCACTTGGCGTCGGCCCGTGAAGGAAAAGAGAAGCGGACTGCTGAGGTCGCTGAGCAGAGGCCGCGGGTGTCAGATCGCGCGGCTTCGGAGATCGCCGCACCGACAGGTGGTATCCCACGCGCTGCAGATGAGGAGCCGAGGCCGGCAGCGGAGCCAATGGTGCCTCTCAGCCGAGTTGACCGGGAAGCCGCCCATATGCACCGGACTATAAACGTCATCCATCATCATCTCTGCCGTGTATACAGTGAAATTCTCCAGATAAGCGATCAGGCGGCTCCTCTATGCAGGGACAGAGCAGAAAAGCCGGCGCGGACTGACAACAGGGACCGCTGAGTCCGCAATTCCTTGAACTTTTATCTGATTAAATGTATATTGTTTGTATGATTGCTCCAAACAATGCTGTGCTGTGAACTGAATTCTATTTGATCTGTGCGGATTCAGATTATATATCCGCTATTTTTACGTAGCTTTATCCTTGGCATGATCTGTGGCGGACTGTGCGGGCTAGCGCGGTGTCCGCTTCTTGTTACCCTGCAGGTGGGAAAATACGCGACCTGGGCGGATAGGAAACTGCGACGGCCACAACTTGGCCCTGAATTTCCCTTGGAATGTTAATTGGTCTTTGTATCCGCGTTATTTGTTTGGCTTCTTTTAAATTCTTTGCGGACTGCGCGAATTGAATATGCGACCTTCGCGGACTGGCCAAAAAGCTGTCAGAAACTTTATCTATAAATACTGCCTTCTGCTTTCTTTATGTAGGAAATTGCTGAAGTAAACGGAATCCTGCGGCCTGCAACATGGTGTCCGCGTGCACTGATGCTGCAGTCGCCTTCCACTCTGCCGATCACAGAAAATGTACTTTGACGGAGGCTGACCTGGCTGCCTTCGTTGAAAAGAAGATGGCGGACTCAAACATACTTGTCCGCCTACCCGCCCATCAGGAAAGGTTGAATTTTTCGACGGCGACCCAGATCGCCATTCCCGTTGATCATTTCGATAGCGGATTCAGGTTCCCGCTCCTATGGGAGCTCGCAGCAATTTTCGAGCACTACGGGATGGTCCCTGGCCAGCTCGCGCCGAATACCCTTGCTGGGATCTGCAGCTACATCTCTTATCTGCGATCTGAAAAGATTGCTTTCTCAATGAACATCTTCCGCAAAATATTCTCCGTCCGCTCTATAACCGCCTCCGGAGGCCGCCCCTATAAGGGAGTAATCTACTTCTACTGCAGGGGGATGAAGGTAGTGGGTCTTCCAAACAAGATCCACAACTGGACCTCGAGGTTTCTAATTTTTGAGGGCGACCTTGGGTTCGCGCACACGTATCTGCAGGTGCGCGCGGACTCTGTCTTCAAAAATGTACAGCTGGACGACCTGGAGTCCGCAATCGTCGAGTTCTTAGCGAATGCCAGGCTTGACATCGAATACTACCTTCCGCTGCTGGCGAGCTTGGCGGATGTCATGCCTGAGGACAGTAAGTAATTTAGCGGACTCAGCTTTTGTATCCGCCGCTACCATGCTGTTAACTCTGGTTCTCTTTTTGCAGCGACCTTAGCGGTGCCCGCTAACTTGCCGCAGACGCCCAGCGGCTTCACTCCTACACAAAGGGAGAAGAAGGAAGCAGTTGCAAAAAAGAGGAAAGAGGAAGGGGATCCCGCAGCGGACTACTCTTCCTCCGAAAGTTTCTCCATGACCGGCTTCGGTATCAGCCAGAGGGACCTTAGGGGGAACCCTATGGTCCACTGGCACAGCAAGAAAAAGCATGTCTGCCTATCCACCGCGCTTCCTTCGTGGAGGAGTCCGCGGATAACACGCCACGCTCATATTGCGCTCTCCACTCTTTACGGAAAGCGCAACTTGAGCGACCTTAAGAAGGTGTCCGCCGCCGACCTCCCTCTGCTGGCCTCCCAGGCTTCTGCGAACAGCGCGGTGACAAATCATTATGTTGCCACTCTGGCCAGAGACCTGTTGAGGCAGAATGAACAGCTTCAGAAGGATAACAAGGTGCTAAAGGAAAGGAACGTGCGGATGGGTGAAAGGAATGCTCGGCAAAGAGAGGAGCTGGCGGTGAGTTGCATTTTTCGCGGTCTAGATTTTCTATCCGCCGCAATCTGTGATGTTTGCAATCTTGTTTTTCGCAGGTCGCCTATGACTTGGAGAACAATAAATTCCAGGCCGCCACGCTCCCTTTTGTGATGGAGACTGTTGAGGTTGCCGTTGAGCGACTTGCCCGCGACGGCCTCATGAAGGAGGGAGTGGTCGGCGTCCCTTTTCTGGAGATCTTCCCAGAGCTGGCCCCTCAGGTCGCAGCGATGGAGAGAGCTAGAAAAGGGAAGGATGTCATTGAGGAAGGCGAAGATGAGGATGAAGACGACGAAGAAGAAGAAGAAGAAGAGAAAGAAGACGGAGGCTCGCAAGGCGAAGAGCAAGGTGTCAGGGAAAATGCGGACGATGCTGCATCGAGCCGACAAGGAGAGGAGCTGTCCGCCGAGTCCGACACCTCTGCCTCTTCCACTGCTACTGGGAGCTCGCATAGCGGGTCCGCCACTAGTACAGGATCAGGTAGCAGCGGGAGCAGCTCGGGGGGCTACTCTCCAGATGTCGACATCATCGGTGACAGCCCTGCACCTCCTGAGAAGAGACAGCGGACTGATTGATCAATGCATATGTACATATTTTGTAGTTTTTTGTAAAAAGTGGCGGACGCAAGATTGCAGTCCGCCGAACATATTGAATGATGTAAATTTTTTGATGAAATAGAAAGGATATTTTTTGGCATGTGTGCTTTCTGCAATGCTCTTTTTGCCGATTAGAGATTTATTATTCCACTTTGGACCAAGAAACTGTCAGGCGGACTCTGTCGAGTTTCACTTGCAGTCCGCATGATATATTATTTATAGTGAACCTTGTTGATTAAAGTATTTAGACATCAACTTATTCAGTATCCGCCTCAGAGAACAGCCAGCTGATAATGCCAGGGGTACTTGAGTTATAGTTGTAGTCCGCAAGCCAGACCGCACATAATATAAAAGCACATTGATTGTTAACTTGACAAATAATGCGAAAACCATTCCGCGGACTGAGCAGATATAGAAAACTAATCCGCTTATAATAAATCAAACTTGTATAACATAAAAATCATTCTGCGAACTGAGCATATACAGTCAACCAATCCGCTCATTGTAGATATGATCTATAAACTACCCTGCGGACTGAGGGGATACAGAAAACCAATCCGCTAAAGATAACCAGCTTGCAATCCCAAGGAAAGCTTCGAACTATGCGGATAACGAATCGAGTCCGCCAAAGATAGAAATGATCTATAGCTTGCGACCAGGTGGGCAGGTGAGCCTGAGGCGGCATACTTTTCTCACCGGGCTACAAGCTATAAGATCAACCCAAATAGGCGGACTGCGCGGACAGAGAAAACCAGTTCGCCAAAGATAGAAATGATCTATAGCTTGCGACCAGGTGGGCAGGTGAGCCTGAGGCGGCATACTTTCCTCACCGGGCTACAAGCTATAAGATCAACCCAAATAGGCGGACTGCGCGGACAGAGAAAACCAGTTCGCTAAAGATAGAAATGATCTATAGCTTGCGACCAGGTGGGCAGGTGAGCCTGAGGCGGCATACTTTCCTCACCGGGCTACAAGCTATAAGATCAACCCAAATAGGCGGACTGCGCGGACAGAGAAAACCAGTCCGCATAATATTCCTTGCAAAAAGCAAGACCCTCATTTGGCGGAACTGTGGGTCTCCTGCAGGCACTGCTTGAGGGTACCATGGAGTGTTCGAGAGTTACAAGCTAAGATGACCCGCGGGCAGGTGAGCCGGAACGGCATACTTTCCTCATGTGATCATCGAAGTTGTAACAATATCCCTAAAGTGGCATGGTAGAGCTTTACACCCACCTCGCCCTCCATAATGCAAAGGTGGGGTCAGGTACCTGCCGGGATCCGAAGTCCAGAATCCAACCGCGCTAGAGCCTGCAAGCTCCCACTACACGGTGCGAAATCTCCTCGCAACACGTGGTCTTCGTGGTGTTACGCTAATGACAACGGCTCTAGGGGAGGTCTAGCTGAACTCGGCGATGTCTCCTGGTATCAGGGAACCGTTGTAGGTCTTTGGGAGAGAGAGAAAACACTAGAAAAAGGTGTCAGTATGGATTATAAAACATATTCGCAAAGCAAACATAAGGAAGAAGAAAGAGAGTTTGAGTGTAGAACCATTTTTGAAAACTCTCTTAGCACTTTATCTGTTATGATTACAATAAAAACACTCGAAGAAGTGTTAGCAAGCAGTTTCTATTCATAATAGTTCTTGAAGAGGATATACAAAGTAGGAAAAGGAGGTTTTAAGAATAGAACCGCTTGAGATCATCTCCGTTCCAGGTGTGCGGTATATCCTCTCCTTCGTGAGTCTGCAAGCGGTAAGCGCCGCTATTTAACGCTTCCTTGACGACAAAAGGGCCGGCCCAATTCGGATTAAGCTTTCCAACTGAACCAGCTCTTGCAGCAGCATCAACCTTCTTTAGAACTAGATCTCCCACTTGGAAGTGTTTGATCCTTACATTCTCATCGAAGTAACGGGCAATCCTCCTTTTGACCTCTTCCTGCCTTATGGCTGCTTGATCTCTGACCTCCTCGATGTGTTCCAAGCTGAACCTCATCTCCTCATTATTCAACTCAGCCCAATCTTCGACTCCTTCTCTTGCAAGCAGCACTCTGGGTGACGGGACTTCAAACTCAATCGGGATGAGTGCCTCTGAGCCATGAGAGAGTTTGAAAGGAGTCTCCCCGGTTGCGGATGATGGCGTTGTCCTAAGGGACCAGAGGACTGATGGAAGCTGATCAGCCCAACTGCCCTTGAGATTCTGCACTTTCTTCTTGAGCAAGTTGAGGATCTGCTTGTTGGCAGCTTCCACCTGGCCATTGCTTCTGGGATGATGAACTGATGCAAAACGCAGCTCTGTTCCGATCTGCCTGCAAAAATCTATCATCTCTGAGTTGTTGAACTGTGGCCCATTGTCAGTGATTATTGCCATTGGTATCCCGTGCCGGCATACAATTTCTCCCCAAACGAAGTTCTTGACGATCTGAGTCGTTGTCTTAGCCAATGCCTTGGCTTCGATCCACTTGCTGAAGTAGTCGATCATTACGATGATAAAACGTCGTTGCCCGCTTGCCAAGGGAAAAGGACCAATGAGATCCATTCCCCAAACCGCAAAGGGCCAAGGAGTTGCAATCGACCTGAGGGACTGAGCTGCTTGGTGCTGAAGCGGAGCAAACTTCTGGCATTGAACACATCTTCTGGCGCAGATCTCTGAGTCTTTCTTCATTGTGGGCCAGAAATACCCTTGCCGCAGGACTCGTCTTTCAAGAGTTCTTGCTCCAGAGTGACTTCCACACTCTCCTGAATGAACTTCTTGCAAAATGGTGTGAGCTTCTTCTTCTGAAACACATCGGGCCATGGTTGAGAGGAAGGTCTTTCTATAAAGGATTCCCGCCACTAGAAAGTAGTGAGCTGCTTTTATTCTGAACTTTTTCTTGTCTCTAACTGTATGATGATAATTTCCTGTTGACAGATAAAGGACGAATGGGTCCATCCAAGAGGCGCGCTGATCTACATGCATCAAATCTTCTTCCACCACTGCCGTGCGGAAGAGCTCGGAAGTTGTGCCTCCTGAAGGCATCCCATGCTTAGAGAGAAAATCAGCCTCCTCGTTCTCTGTTCTGGGGATATGTTCGATGGTGAAGCTTTTGAACCTGCCGACTTCTATTTTCACAAGAGCTAGATATTTTTTCAAGACTGGCTCCCTTGCTTCGAAGTTGCCGAGGACTTGCGACGCCATTACCAGAGAATCGGTTGTGATGTGAACATGATCGATTCCTAATTCCCTTGCGAGCCTCAAGCCTGCTAGCAGAGATTCATATTCAGCCTGGTTGTTCGTTACTGGAAAGTAAAACTTGATGGCCTGCTCCAATTTGACTCCGTTTGGATTGATGAGAACCACTCCTGCTCCAGAAGAACTTCTGCCTGAGGCACCATCAACATAGATGGTCCAAGCTAAAGGTGACCTTTCTGCTTGATCAGAACTGGATTCTGGCATGTCAATCAGAAAATCTGCTAGGACTTGAGCTTTGATGGCTGTCTTGGGCACATAAGAAATTTCAAATTCGCTTAGCTCTATTGCCCACTTAGCTAGTCTGCCGGAATGCTCGGGCTTTTCCAACACACCCTTCAAAGGTTGATCGGTGATGACTTAAATTGAATGTGCTTGGAAGTACGGGCGAAGCCTGCGAGCTGACATGACCAGTGCCAAGGATACCTTCTCTAGGATCGGATACCGCGTCTCAGCACTCTTTAGAATATGGCTGACGTAGTAGATTGGGAATTGTTTTCTGCCTTCTTCCCGAAGAAGAACGGAGCTGACGGCCTCAGGGCCAACCCCTAGGTACAAGAAAAGAACCTCTCCTGGGCGGGGACTCTGAAGCAGAGGCGATGAGGTAAGCTGCATCTTTAACTGTTCAAAAGCCTGGGAACACTCTTCTGTCCACTCAAACTTGGACGCACGTCGGAGGGTCTTAAAGAAGGGGGCACTCCTATCTCCAACTCGAGAAAGAAATCTTGCAAGACCTGCTAGCCTTCCCCCTAACTGCTGAACATCCTTCGGTGAATGAGGGGTAGGCATTTCAAGAATAGCTTTCACCTTGTCAGGATTGGGGGCAAGTCCCTCCGGAGTAAGGAGATGACCAAGAAACTTCCCCTTACTCGCTCCAAAAGTACACTTCAAAGGATTGAGCTTCATCTTGTATCTACGCAGAGTAGCGAACGTCTCTGCTAGATCTAGCAAGTGCAGCGAAAACGATTTACTCTTAATCAAGAGATCGTCTACATACACTTCTAGGTTTCTTCCTTTCTGATGGTTAAACACACGGTCCATCATCCGTTGATAGGTCGCGCCAGCATTCTTAAGCCCAAAGGGCATGACAAGATAGCAATAACATCCGTCGTTAGTTATGAACGACGTGTGAGGAACGTCGGGCTTATGCATTCTTATCTGGTGATAACCAGAAAACGCATCTAAAAAACTCATGTAAGAGTATCCTACCGCGGAATCAACTAAAGAATCTATCTGAGGCAGGGGGTAGCAGTCTTTAGGACATGCTTTATTAAGTTTTGTAAAGTCTACACACATTCGCCACTTTCCCCCTGGTTTTTTAACCATTACAACATTTGAAATCCAGGTGGGATATTGCACTTCTTTAATAAAATTCGCCTTGAGGAGTTTCGCAACCTCCTCCCTTATTGGTTCTGCAAGCTTTGTTGCCACGTCCCTCTTCTTCTGTTGGATGGTCTTGCAGCTGGGATCAACATTCAGATGGTGGCAAGCTACATCAGGATCCACCCCTGGCATGTCTTCTGCTGACCAGGCAAAGACATCCAGGTTCTTTAGCAGGCAAGAAATCAACTCAGCCTTTTGATCTTCAGGTAGCTCCGAGTTGATGGAGAGTTTCCTCTCCTCCCCTTCAGCAATGGGGACTCCTTGCGTCACCTGGGCAGGTTCCAGGTGAGCACCTTCATCAGCAGCAACTTTCGAACTGGAAGAGGCTTCTGCAGCATCTGCTGGAGCAAGGGAAGCTTCAACCATGTTGATAGTGCGGACGTAGCACTCCCTTGCTCTCCTTGGGTCGCTCCTGACCCGGCACATCCTCCCATCGGCAAAGAACTTGATGGTGAGGTGGTAAGTGGAAATCACTGCTTGGTACTTGTTCAGCAGGGGCCTGCCGAGGATGGCATGGTAGCTGCTGGGGGCGTCGACCACTATGAACTGTATCTGCTTTGTTGCCCCTCCAAGCTTCACTGGCAAGGTGACGCTGCCCTCCACCTCTTTCCTCTCTCCTGAGAATCCATAGAGTGGCCCCTCAGTGGAAAGCAGAGACTTTCCGGTCCTCAGGGCCTCAAAAGTAGACTTGAAGAGGAGGTTGACTGAACTGCCCGTATCAACAAGAATTCTGTCCACTGTGAAGTCCCCAATACCAGCCTGGATCACGACTACATCATCAAATGGATTGGCTGTTCGAGGAAGATCTTCTGGACCAAAGGTGACGACTTCCCTTGGAGGAGCAACGGAAGAAGAGGCCACCTCTGCCTGGGTGACCCTTGAGATTGATGACTTCCGGGTGGACTCGGTCCCAGCTCCACCATGGATGAAGAAGAGGCGTCCCAGAATCCCCTCATCATTTGCATCGAAGCACTCCACTGGGACGTTGATCGGCCCCAGACGGCCTTCGTCCTCCACATCTACACACTCCTGGTAAGCCTCAGCTACCTCTTTGCCCTTCGAGGTGGATGGCTTCGACGAGGTGGAGAATCCTTCTTGGTCAGGTCAATCTTGCCCTCGGCAAGCAACTTATCAATCAGCGCACGAAGGGCCTTGCAT
Organism: Platanthera guangdongensis; assembly: GCA_039583875.1. Lineage (NCBI taxonomy): Eukaryota > Viridiplantae > Streptophyta > Magnoliopsida > Asparagales > Orchidaceae > Platanthera > Platanthera guangdongensis. Next base: position 97,824,770 of record CM077164.1, on the reverse strand, counting down.
TCCTCAGTCAGATGACCCTTTTCCTTATGGAACTGGCAGTATTGCGAATTATTCCTCGGCTTCCACAGCTTCTGAGGCTCTTGCCTCTTTTCTTCTGATCTCCTTTGCAGGATCTGGATGACTTCGTCAAGGTCCAGATCTGCAGGGTCCTCCATGGGACTTTCTTCATATTGGCACGGGGCAGGCAAGGCTGCCTGCTAGAGGATGGGAAGAGCTTGCAAAGGAACGGCGGGAGTGGTGGCCAACGGCAGTCTCTGCTCGTGAAACTGTTGATGGCCTTGGAATGGTTTTTTGTTGCGGAAGTTCCTGCCTCTTTGAGATGGAGGCTGGAAGTCTGGACGAGGGGGCCTGCCACGAGAGGAAGAAGCGGAGGCATCCCTTCCTTCAGCCTTGGCTGTCAGGGATGAAACATAGGTCGGATTGGCATTTTCCCCTTCTATGAAACGGTTGACCATGGCGATCAACTCCTGATAAGTCTCGGGAGCCTTGGTCGTTGCTTTAAACTTCAGAGGGCCTTCCCGGAGGCCGTGGATCAAGGCAACTTTGTAATAGTCAGGGTTCACATTCCTCACCCCCTGAATTTCTCTTTGAAAGCGATCAACGAATCGTGCCACCGATTCGTTATCCCTCTGCTTGATCTCAAATAGGGCAGCTGGCCCATTCTTCCTCTTCCTTGAGGTAGCAAACCTCAGCAGTAACTGGCTACGAAGCTCGGCAAAAGAAAAGATAGTGCCCGAAGGCAGCTCATAGAACCATTCTCTCGCTTGCCCTTCGAGAGTGGTAACAGCAACTTACACTTAATCGCATCTGAGAGGCATCTCAAAGCAACTGCCCCCTCAAATGCCTGGAGGTGAGAAACGGGATCTGTCGCTCCTGTATAGAACGGGATGCGCGGCTCCCTGAAGTTGCTCGGGGCCGATTCCCATCGAATTCGGTCAACAAAGGGAGACGGGGTGTCAAACTCTGCAGGATAGAAAGGGCGGACTGGAGCCGAGGAGTCCGCGGGCTCGGCGGACTGGCGATCAGCAAAGTGAAGTTGGCGGGCAGGAGTGCCCCTAGCAGCTTCTCTGAAGAACTCTCTGAAAGCAAACTCTTCCTCTTGAGGGCGCAGAGGGGCTGCGGTGTGAGCAGGGTTCCGAGAAGTTTCTGGCGACTGCCGAAGCGGAGTTCGGCGAGCTGGGGTCTGGCGGACTGGCGAGTTCGCTGGGTCCGCTGCGGCCTGAGGACCAAGCCGCTAGGCCAAAGCAAGCAGAGCTTGGCTGATTGTGTCAAGACGCTGGTCGGTCTGCCGGCGAGACTGCTCGGCCTCAAGGCGAGCTTGTTCTATTGCGTCCCAAAGGGAGTCCTCTGAAGAACTAGAGCGATCTGAAGAGCGGGCTCTGCGGTCTGACATCTTTCGTCCGCTGATTTCAAAACACTACTCGGATCTGAAGGTCGCGTGTTAACTGTTGATGCACGAAAACACAAGGGGGGTCGAGCACAACCAGCTAACTGTTCGATCACAGGGGGAATAGGGAGACTGCGAGTAACGATCTACTAAGCGGATGAGAGCTGGAAGAAGAGCAGGGTCGTGAACCACGGCAACAACAGACTTCGCCCGTCGCGGCCTGAATGCCTCTCTTGCGACGGGCTTTCCCTTGATTGAAGAAGGATCTAGTTACAAGTGAAAGGAAAAGATTGAGGAAAACAGAGCAAGGGGGAGTCCGCAAGGCACAGGATTCGAGTCCGCAGCCTGTAACAAGTAGGCTCCTGGGTCCGAGTCAGCGTGCCTTGAGTGCACCACCTCCCCCATATTTATAGGATAGGGGGCCTGCCCAAACGGGCAGGGCTAAAATAACCGGCTGCCCGGGGTACAGGAGAACCGGGCAGCGGTGACGGGAAGCAAAAAGAAAGAACACGCCAGTCCGCACAGAAGTGGCGGACTGGGCTCGCGAGCTGGAGCTTCCACTGCTGCTGGGCGCGCCCACTGGAGGGCGGCGGCCTGGGCGGACGAGATACTGTGTCCGCCGCTGGAGAACCTGTTGCCCAAAGCGCCGGCGGACTGAGCGGACTGGTCCTTGCGTCCGCTACTGGAGTATCACCCTTGGCGCCCGACTGGTGACAGTGCCGGACTGGGCGGACGGACAAATCCTGTCCGCGCCTACTGAATGGGGGGCTTTGGAATCTTGAGTATGTTGCGGACTGAGGGGTTAACACGTATAAACACAGAAATTGGGGTCTCTTCACTGGATGCACAACAGCCCATCATCGATCTGGATCAAGATAGGCAACCTGCTGGGGAAGGTGCTAAGGAAGAGTTGCCCTCACAAACCCTAGTTGTTATCAATCCAGAGGCAGTCCGCAAGATTCTGTCGGACTTAGAGCAGGTCGTTGTGGACCCAACAGAGAAAGGAGGCCCCTCTGAAAAGAAGAAGAGGAAGAGGGACAAAACCACTGTTGCTGAGTGGGTAGAGAAGAAACTGCGGGCTAGGAAAGAGAAAAATATCTCCGTGCGGACTGGGGCTGCAAGCTTGCAGCACAGGTCACGAGAAGAGGAGTTTTCTGAGTCTGGCTTCGTCACACTGGAGGCTCCAATCCCGGGAAGCGATTCCTTCTCAACGGTCAGTCTGTCAACTGATGAAATGGTCAACTCCATTGATACCGACCAACTTGATCTCATTAATTGATCCCTGTTGGAGGTATTGCAGCCCGAAGTCGATATTCTGGTAGTTAAGATTGGCGATCAACCCCCCACATCTGCAGCTGAAGGAGGAGAGAAAGTGAAGCTGAGGAAGCAGATCACCGAGCAGAAGGAAAAGATCGCTGCTCATAAAGCGATGGTGGAGGCGGCCTCGAAGCAGATCACCATGGACAAGAAAGTCGAGGATCTGCAGACTGTCGCTAAGCTGTTGCGGACAGGTAAACTCCAACCGACACCTAAGCACTTTAAGCTTCAGTGTCTTTATAAGTCAACATAGAGGAAGTCTAGGCCAATAAAGATTATCACCGAAACCGATGACATAGTTGTTTCTACGAGCTCGGCGGCTGAGAAAAGAGCCAAAGTCCACCGCGAATGGAGGAAGCGACTAAGCATCTTTGACCCGAAGCGGTTAAGGCAGCCTGTATTTGATAGTCGCCAAGTCGCCGTGGCGTTTGCCCAAAGATTGATTTTATCTTTGCTCTTTGAGTCCACTGTGGGCTGTATTTGAGTATGAACTTTGTTCCCTTTGTTGCAGGACAGAAGTCGCCGCCTGGCTCTATAGAGATTGGAGAGATCGTGCCGACACCGGATGCGGCTGCTAAAGAGTGACCTGGCGCGATCTCGCTTGATGAGTCCGCCCAAGGCGAGCAGTCCGGCCTAGACAACACAGCAATATTAGAGATGAGAAACTCGAATTAGAAATAAAGGAAATTTGAGCTGAGTTGAAGAAAGGGAAGTGCGAGAGAAGCCTCTGGAGGACCAAGTTGCCAGCATCTTTATTGCACTTGAGAGAAACGATAGCGAAAGGAGGTGACTTCTCGATGATGCCCGCTTCTACAAGGGCAAATATTTGGTGTTGATGTGAGAAGGTTAAGGCAAGCGGTCTGCCAACTCCCGTTGGAAAGGTTGCGATTAATACATCGTGCTTCTCCATAGGAGGCTCTGGCTCTAGTTGAAGGGAGCAGCCCACCGCGGATGAGGGGTTGAGGCCGACAACTGAGCCCATGGTTCCTCGGAGCTGTGTGGACCGGGATGTCGCGCACATGCATAGGACCATCAAATCCAAGCATCGACACATCTATCAGATGTATGGTGAAGTACTTCAGATGAGCGATTAAGCGACGCATCTATGCAGGGACAAAACGGAGCAGCTTGCACGATCTGACAATAGAGATCGCTAAGTCCACTAGACTACGAACAATTTGATCTTTTGATGTATAATAATTTGTGCTCGAACAATGCTTTTAGTACTACTGTCATGTGATGTGTGTATGAACTATGATATTGCATTGTTGTTTGAATAATGATGCGGTCTGCAGGACTTGAAATCTTTATGCAAAATTATTGTTTGTATGCGAACTGTGCAGAATAATGTTGTGTCCGCTTAATTTGATTTGAAATGCTACTTGAATAATGTCAACAGGTTGAAGATATTGCGAGCTGAGCAGACTTGGCTTTGTGTCAGCGATATTTTATTTTAACTTGGAAAGTTTAATCTGAACTTATTGCGAGCTGGGCGGACTGATTGGTCAAACTATGCGGTCTGGCTGAAAAACTGTCAGACCCCAACTGCTATAAATATGGCTTCATTGCTTCTTCAGTGCAGGAATGCGACTGAAACAGAAGTCACTGCGGTCTCAGACAATGGTGTCCTCCAGAACTGATGCTGCGGTTGCTTTCCACGCTGCTGACCATAAAAAGTGTAAATTGGCAGAGGCCGATCTCAAGGCCTTTGTTTAAAAACATTTGGCGGACTCGCTTGTACTCACCAGGCTACTTGCTGACCAAGAGAGGATCAACTTCTCCACTGCAAGACAGATCGCAGTGCCGATCAATCACTTTGAATGCGGATTCAAATTCCCATTGCTATGGGAGATTGCTAAAATCTTTGAACATTATGGCATGGTGCCTGGCTAGCTCGCGCCAAACACCCTACCCGCGATCTACAGCTTCATTTCAGACTTGTAATCTGAGAAGATCGCATTCTCCATGAACATCTTCAGAAAGATCTTCTCAGTCCGCTCAATTACACCATCTGGAAGCCGCCCCTACAAGGGAGTTATATATTTTTACTTCTGAGGAATGAAGGAGATGGGTCTGCTGAACAAGATCCATAACAGGACTTCACGTTATCTGATCTTCCAGGGTGACCTGGGCCTCGCGCACACCCATCCGCAAGAGCGGGCAGACTCCATCTTCAAAAGCATCAAGCTTACTGAAGTGGAGGCTGCCATCATCGACTTATTGGCCGGAGCAAGGTTGGATATTGAGCATTATATCCCGCTGATCGCGAGCCTGGACAACATAGATCGTCAAGACAGTAAGCTTTGCGGCATGTTTTTATAATCGCTGCTACTTATAGTTATCTAACATTCTTCCTCTTTGCAGAGGTCTTGGCGGTACCATCGAACCCGCCTCAAACTCTGAGCGGCTGACCCCTACACAAAGGGAAAGAAAATAAGAGATTGCAAAGAAGGGAAAGGAAGAGGGGGATCTCTCCGCGGTCTACTCCTCTTCCGAAAGCTTTCACATGCTGGGCTTCGGAAATCGCCAGAAGTATCTGCGGGGAAACCCAATGATCCACTGGCACAGTAAGAATAAGCACGTCCGCCTATCCACCACGCTTCCATCTTTGAGAAGTCCCAAGATATCCTGCCATGCGCATGTGGCGATATCTGCACTTTACAGGAAGCGCAACCTGCACGACTTGAAAAAAGTTTCTGCTGCCAATCTCCCTCTTCTGGCTGCCCAAGCAAATGCTAAAAGCATGGTGACAAGCCACTTCTTGAGCTGCCTGACTAGGGACCTACTCAAAGAAAATGAGCAGCTTCAGCAAGAGATGAAGTCGCTTAAAGAAAGAAATAAGCGGTTAGGAAAGAGAGTCTCTCTTCAGAAGGAAGAGGCATTGATAAGCTTTGTATTCGCAGCGGTCTCAATCTTTAGTCCGTGGCGACCTGACTTGGTTTTGTTTCTCTGCAGACCGCTTACGACCTTGGGAACCCTAGCTTCAGTGGCGCCATGTTTCCTTTCGTGAAGGAAAGCATAGAGATCTCTATAAAGCGGTTAATCGAAGGAGGCTTCGCGAAGGATGACGTGGAAGGTGTGACCTTTCTCCAGCTTTTTCCCAAGCTGGAGGACCAAGTCGCGGCATAGGAGCGGGCTGCCAAAGGAAAAGTAGTTGTTGATGAGGTTGAGGAAGAAGAAGAAGCCGCGGGTGAAGATGAAGCTGTTGAAGTTGCTGGCTCAAGCCAGCGGGCTGGAGGACAGTCCGTCGAGTACGACCCTGCATCTAGCTCTGATGACCAGAGCTCGCCAAGTCATTGCATAAAGAACAATTTGCGAATAGCCTCCCCTTTCACCACACTGATGAGAAATGATCCGAAGTTCATTTGGACGCCGAAGTGTGCACAAGCTTTTGAAGATTTTAAGAGTCGTGTGACAATGGCGCCTATTTTATCGTCTCCATGTTGTACAGATGGCTATGAGATTTATTGTGATGTCTCAGAAAGCGGTTTAGCCTGCGTTCTTATGCAATTTGGCAAAGTTATTGCTCATGGCTCACGCTAGTTGAAAGTGTATGAGCAAAACAATCCAGTCCACGACATAGGGTGTCACAACCCTCATTTTCACCGCCTTTAAAGATATATCAGAGTAAGGGAAAATGCATGTCATGATGCCGCGTCAGCAGGGGATAACTGCGGACGCTCAAGCAAAACTCCTACATAACACATAAAGAAGTACCTTTAAGTTATTTAGTTACAAATCTAGTTTAAGTGAAGCAGTTAGCCGTATCCCTTGGCACAGTGGCTCATCTATTCCTTGAGAAAAAAATAGTAATACGCTGCAAAAAATACTTCTTTTATAAGGTTAGACATCCTAAATGAGTTTAATGGTCCCCAGAGGACAACTCATGGTATGCAAGACTCTATGTTTATAATAGTAGTAAAAGTAGTTTTTACGGTCGTTAAATATAGTGATTTAGCATTTTAAAACATGCAATGCATGAAGCAATATTAGTAGTTTTGTACTTAAAAATACCTATCATGTAATCCTAGAATAAAACATCCCAGGAAGCAAGTAATCCAAATGATCAAAAAAAGAACAACTAGCAGCTAGCAAAAGTATCCAAAATCAACCATCCTGTGAGCGTCAACAATCTAACACGAACCCACACAAAACAAAAGTATGTCTGAACTAGGTAAAGTGAGCTAAAACAACAAACTACCTCGCAACGGCGAGGTAAAAACCACAGCCAACACTGCTGCTGAAGAACTCCAAAACCAGCTACACTACCTGCTACAACTTTGAACCTGAGGCATTCCAAAGATAGAACTCATCGGCAAGAAAGTACAAGTGATGGCAGAAATATAAACCAAGAAAAGCATGGTTCATAAGGGGTACCAACCCAATGCCAAAAGTACTGAAGTAAAGTACTTGAGTAAGGTACAAAAATTCCGAAAGGAACACTTATGTAAATCGTCACGTACAACAAAAGTATCTCAGATGCACTAGACTATAAGGGGGGAAAATCACGATTAAATCATCAGGAAGAATTTGAAAAACTCTATTTGCCACCTGTGGTCAACTCTACCCAAAATACGGGCGAGATGGTAACTCATCCAGACACACCCCCACAGATATAATATTCGTTTAACTGCGGGGGAGACTCAAACTCCACACCATTCACTACAGATGGCCAAGCACCGGTAGAGTTCCACAGGGTACTAATGGAGGGATCAAACATTGCGAAGGTGGTTTTGACCACTAATAACACCCGCAACGAAGAAAAACCATGATATAGCAAACATTGCGGCGGTGGTTTCGTCCACTATTGACAACCGCAATGAAGAAAACCATGTTATAAATCTCAAGACAACATTGCGGGGGTGGTTTCGTCCACTATTAAAGCCAGCAACTAAGAAAAAACATGAAATCAATCTCAAGACTTAACGCATCAGATTCTACTAAACATCGCTAAATTGGAAATGGTTGATCAAACTTTAGGAAGGATTCTAGACCTTAAATCGATTATATCTCATCCTACACGGTGGTTAAAAGATGATTAAAAATTAAGGTTCAAACACATGGCAAATCACTAACCATTCTACATGGTAGGATTAGCATAATCTTGAACATAAAGATAAGAGATCAAAACAATTCCTTTAATCAGCAAGTCAATCATTATTACGACACTAAATGAGGAAGATTAGCAATTGAAAGTCCACCTAGTGTCGGCTATGTGCACCTATGGGGGGGAATAGGTGACGTATGGTTCTTTTGCGGAATTCACAGATGTACCTGCACAATAAAAGCAACAAACACAGAACACAGAATACACAGCAAATTTATAGTGGTTCCCCGACTTGGGTACATCCACTTTCCCCCTTCGACCTATCTCCCCAACAAGGGACGACTCGGTCACTTCTCCAACGGGATTGAAATCCAATCCCTTCACTAACGGAAGGAGCCCTTCCACACGTGAGAGTCAACACTCCCACAAATCGGGTTGCACCCAACCCTTACACCACGGAACAAAAGTTCCTTTACAACACAAGTAAATATGGAATGTATATGAAATACAAACTTCTTTTGGAGACTTCGGTGTTCCTCTTTGTTCGACGACGTGTTCTTGAAGTCGATGAAGAGTCTACGACCTTGGTCTCTCTTGGAGAAGATCTCCCCGGAACCGGCGGCGGCACACGAGCGGCGGCTAGCTTCGGGATTGGCGGCTACGATGAAGAGTGGCTGCAGAACTTGGAGATCTAAACTTCGTAGCGAAGCAAGCTAGGTCTACCAACGGTCACTCTAGGATCAGTCGTCTCGATCGATTCGGACGGGGGAGTTTTTCCCGGTCAACGAATCGAGAGACAAGAGATCTCCGGATAGACGCGTGAGACACAAGCCTTGCTAAGCTTCTGTCACCGGAGATCGGGAAGAGGAGCGATCAGCAGCGGCGACCACTTGACGCGAGCGGCGGCGGCGGAGCGGAGCGAGTTCGCGGATTTAGGGTTACGTCGCCGCTCGTTTTTCTTTTTCTCTTATCCGTAATCTACTGTTCAAAAATACTCATGTATTTATACTGTAGGATTCTCAAATATGACCGTTTGTGGGACCCACAAAAGAAATCCCCAAAATCCGGTTCAAATAAGTCCAGAAGCAGAATCCGGTCCAGCAGCATTCTGAGAAAACGCCAAGTAAAAATCGGCGAGAATCGCAGACGATTCTCGACGAATCGGCGAGAATCACCAAGTGATTCTCGACGATTCGTCGAGAATCGTTTGTGATTCTCGTCGAATCACTTGCCGATTCTCAACGAATTGGACTTGGTATTCATGGGCTGCATGACCACTGGTTCGGCGGGAATTACAAGTGATTCTCGCCGAATCTTGCTTGGCACCATATTGAGATGGCCAGAAGGAGTCGGCGAGAATCACTGATGATTCTCGTCGATTCGGCGAGAATCACCAAGTGATTCTCGCCGATTCGGCGAGAATCACTTGGTGATTCTCGTCGAATTTGCCTTGGACGATTTTTCGTCTTCCACCTAGGAGCTGCTCCTTGATCCTCCATGCTCCTTGTCTTCTCTTGCATATGAGCGGTCCTGTACTTGAAAGTAAGTGCACTCCAATAGAGAGAGTACACATAGGCCAACACACTGATCTGCTCAACGAGGGATTACGTCGTGCAGACCCGTGTATATTGACCTACTGCACCCTGACATTGGTGTGCACTTAGCGTGGAGAAACTGCAAGTACAACTTGAAATGTTTCATCAAATACATTGTGAATTCATCTTAGCTTGACAGGGGGCTTCCTCAAATCTAGGTAATCGTGGATACAATACCCAACAATCTCCCCCTATTTGACGAAGCCAAAACCCTACTAGCTAAGATGAATAACACCTATCAAATAATAATTATAGCATTTAAAAATTAATTATGCAACACAAGGTAATAAATGCAATCAGAACAGGACTTGAGTCATTCACACATTCAAGAATATATATATATATATACCAAGAGAAATATATTCACATATAAGTCAGAATTGTTCACACGACAGTAATAATTGTTAAATGTTCTTAATACACCGTGACCAGCTATAAGATAGTGACTATTTGTCCTTAGCTCCGTCACCCTTAAGAGTTTGCGCCAAGTACTTTTTGCTCTGCCTTTCCATGTATTCCTTGGGCTTCGGATAGTACCTAGGAGGAGCAACTTTGTCTGGATCCTTGTTGTTTCTGAAGAAAATGTTGCGTTTCGCTTCAAATGCTTTGTGCGTCTCCCATTCATACTGACTATATGCTTCATTTCGATTTATCTCTCCTCTTTCTTGCAGCAGGAAGGTGTCTAGGATGATGCTCCTTGAGACTGGGCTCCACCTTTCGTTTCTTACCTCCTCCTCACTTAGTCTGATCCTCTTTTGAGTTGGTGTCTCCTTTGATGTCCCTTCCTGAATTTTCCTCTTTCCCCTTGCTTTAGCTAAGGCCTCCTGGTCAAACATGCTTCTCAGCTTAGATTTGGAGATGGCCCTAGCGTCAGCTTCATCAGTGAAAATATCAGCAGCACTTGTACTTACATTCTCAGCAATATGTACTTCCTCGGCAGCCGTAGAAGTCTCAGGAGCCTGAGCACCGGCAGGTTGGTCAGGTAGGACGACTCCTAACGTGCCCAGTGCCTGTTGTAGCATCCACCAGCAACTCTCATAGACGTAGTTGCTTGATTTCACAAAGTTTGCATCCATGCTTTTCTGGAGGTCAGCCATCTTAGCGATATACTCCTTCTCCCCCTTTTTGGCTTCTTCAGCTATACAATTGGCATATGAGTGCAAGGAGTCATCAATGTGCTTAGTTGTCTTGCTGAATTCAGTGACTAGGGCCTGCTGATTTGCATTTAAAGTGACCATGTTGCCATCAAATTTCTGAATATTGTTGGCCACAACGTGTGTGTTCTGATTGACAACAGCCAGAGTGTCAGTAGTCTTTTTCAAGCCGGCCATTAACAGTGTGACAGCTTCGCCGGCCGCAGTATACTTTTCTTCAAACTTCTTCTCCATCATATCCAGTTTGTGGTTGATTGCCACCATATTCTTCAGCATGAGATCTTCAGAAGTCTTAATCTCTTGCAGTATTGTTTTCTGAGTTTTATCAAAAGAGGTTTTAAGCTCATTCACGATGCCCTGAATTATATGTACAGTGTGAATGGCTAGGTCATCTCGTAGTGGAATACCCGGAGGCACTTCTTGGCCTTGTTCTGGCTCGGCCGCAGAAGCATCAGTAGAGCTGGATACAATCACAGCCTCTATGGGAGGAATGTTGGTGGCCTCATTTACCTCCCCCTCCACTGGTGCAGGCTTAGCAGTAGGAGGTTCATCAGTATCTGGAGATTCAACCACTTCATGGCCCTCACTGACCTCGTCCTTTCCGTCCTCATCCAAAAAATCATCCATATCAGCATCTTCTTCCACTTCTTGATCAGCAGAGTCCAGTGTTTCAGCTTCAGTTCCGAGGGTGTTTCTGTTCAGGACCTCCTCATCCTCCAACCCAGGTTCACCTTCTGCATGAACTTCTGCCACCGCATCCCTTGCCACCTGGGCGATTTCAGATATTATATCCAGATGAGTGGGTAGAGTCTCCCCCTCGATTCCTGCAGTCACAGTATCAGGAATTTCACGGGGGGAGGATGCTGGAGATACTTCCTCTTGCTCTTCCACAGCCGGCTGCCCGATGCGCCGCTCCCATCGATCAAATACAGTAGCATCCATCTTTTTCAAGTAATGTAGAGGAACCCCTTTGCTCATGTCGAATTTATCTCCGTTGAGCTGGTTGAGATATAGACTGATGATGCGGCCGAAGCTCGGAGTGCCCAGAGTGTCCTTGATCTTTTGAAACATCAACTCTCCCCAGTTGAACCTCTTTCTGCAGACCACGGCTATGAGAATTTTGAACATATCTCCGGAGATATGATCATGGGAGCCTGGCTTACAGATGAGTACTTTTCCTATGATGTCGGATAGGAGCTTCCCTTCTTCATTCATCTCTTTTCGTTTTACTGATCGTGTGCCTCTGGGTAGACCGCAGAACAGGAGGGTTCTGGCTTTGTCCTCGTCCTCCAAATAGTCTTCCTGCTCCTCATTTGAGAGCTGCAGGTAGCGTGTTAGCTTACTGGCAGACATCTTTACTTTAGTCCCCGCCACCTTGCTCTTGATGATGGAGTCTCGGTTTCGAAGCCTTGCTGTAGAAAAGAACTCCAGCACTTATTTATCTAAGACTTTGCAAGGATGCTCCAATATGAAAGTTAGCCCGGCTTCTTCCAGCATGAGAACGATGTTCCGGAACTCGTCCGAGGCATGAGAAAAACCAGTGCGAACCAGTTCGCAACCAGAAATCAAACCTGCGGTCGTCCTTGGGGCCATTGAGGATCTAGAAAGAAGCCCGACTCCAAGCATTAGTGTACATTCAAAACGAAGGCATCACATGGGGTTCGGCCTTGGAGCCAGTAAGGAGGAGGTTACCTAAGGGCTTCGGTGGAAGAGAGTTGGTGAGCTTCGGGAAGAGCTTCGGTGGAGGGAAGAGTATCCCGTGGGATGCGACCTAGTTAGAATCTCACGGGAGCTTCGGGAGTTGGTGAGCTTCGGGAGAGGAAGATCACGCACAGAAACGATTCGACGGCGTCGACGAGAGCGTCGGAGGGCTGCGGGTGTCGGCGAGTTCGCGGAAGTGCACTTGCGCGAGGAAGGCGAGGATCGTCCAGAGGTCTCCTGCGCGAGTCGTGAGGAAGGTGAACAGGCGGAGATTCTTTCGGCAGGATTTATAGGGGTCGTCGGGATTCGGGGGAAGCCGAGCGGTATGCGAGTTTCTTGGACGGGATTCGGCGAGATTTGTCTAATTTGGTTTCTAATACCGTTTGTCGAATCGGCGAGATATAAAATGGGTCGGCGGGATTTGGAATATATATATTGAAGTTTGTCTTGAAACTTTGGGAAGCATTGCACAATTTTCAAATTCTTCGAGTGTCAAGTTAACACAAGATTAATGAATACATATTTATTATAATGACAATCTATTTGGATTTGAACGACGCTTCTCCAGACACTTTTTGATGTCAATTGTGATTTGTCGAAATTCGCAATGACATATCTTGGTTGACTTTTTATTGATGTGTAATGATTTGCATGCCTCGAGGTAATCTTTCCTTAAAGGTGCACACATATATGATGAGTATACGTATACTTATACACAAGGATAACAATATATATACATTTACTTTGAATGAGGATGCATCATGACACAAGTCCTTGAGCTGAACAAAATTACCTGGGATATGGAGAGTCATCATCTTAGTCCCATAGGTAGTACATATCAGTAGCTTAAAGTGATTATGCTCAACAGGTAGCACGTCTGTTATTGCAGACGCTTGATCCAAGCTAGCCTTGAGCCACGTACTGTCTAGTTCCCAAGTATTCACGGGGACCTAGACTACCCTGCAAAACAGAATTACTTGACCTTAGGAACCCAAATCATATTGGGTCCTAGGTTTCTATTAGCATGAACACGCAACTGCCTTCCTAGAGAAAACCTGTCTGGAAGACTGCCTCTGTCCCTATAATGTGGAGAAGCCCTTGCTGTGGGCACAGAGAGGTTGTGCCAACAGTCAATGGCAAAGTGTCCCACTTTGCCGCAGCACCAACAAGAGTGAATGTTGTATCGCCGTTTTTGACCTGATCTAGTGACTGATGTAGTCACGGTCCTAGGTCTCAAAGGGATAGGGCATGTTCTTGTTGCACAAATTCCTCTTCCATCGAGGCATGATGAAGGGTGGAATGAATGCATGACATGAGCGTTATGAGGCCGAGAAGCTGGTGCCAATCTTTCAGGCATCTTCCTTGCTGAGGCTCCATGACGCCTGACATCATGACTTCTATTTTCCCTATCCCGTGTCCTTGAATGGAGAGAGTTCTTCTGTGAACCAGGACCTGCAGATCCACACTTTGTTGTGGCAGTGGCCGTGAATACAAAGGGCTCAGAATGAGCCTTAGGTATTTCTTCATGGGTGGCCATGATGCCTCTTGCACTATGGACATTTCCACATGGGGACAACTCACCCTTACAGTGACCACGATTATTCCTGTGGTCATACCTGAAGGCATGATGAGTTGCCTTCCCGCTTGGAGTGGGAGGTCGAAACACCGTTTCCCCATTTCTCCATCCCTGGATAATCCGGGAGATCCACCCGGTTTCTTGTTTTCTCTTTATAGCATCAACTTTGGAGAAGTTGGATACTATACGTTTCTCATTTTCTAGACTATTCTCTAGAGCTGAGATCTTAGAGTCCTTGACCTTGTTGGACGCCAATTGGAGAACCAACAAGATCTTCAGTTGAGCAATCTCTCGAGCTTGCTCCTCAGCAAGTAGATTGCTTTCCTGAAGGGCTCTCTTCAGGGAATCAGTATTTTCTGGAGGAGAGCAGTTTCTGTCTTCAGAAAAGTCAAAAGATGTGGGACAGGATGAAGATGATACCTGCTCATCTGGGTTATTGTCATTAGAATCAGTGACCAATGTTTCGTCCTCGTCGGAGCTGCTTTCCTCACTATCTTCTTCAGTCTCTGACAAGGATACTGGAGCTCTGATGCAATCCGAAGGATCCTTGCAGTCATCTTCAGAAGTGAGGACCCCCACATACGCTTCATCCTCTGATTGGCAGCATATTTCAGCATTCTCTGACCCCCCATCAGCTCTGAGATCATCATCCACAGAGATTTAGCTGTTTTACATTTTTCCAACCTGGAGCAAGAGGCTCCAGACCAGACATCCATGATAATTTGTCGAATCCTCTGGTCCAGTTGGAAAAATGAGAGTTCCATCTCTGTCATCTCAGCACTGCACATGGGCACTTGGATCCCCGAGTCGGTGGTCTTCAAAGGGATAAATGGACCCTCTTCCAGGATGAGGGAAGCTCGTGGATCGATGGCATCCAGGTGAAATAACACTCTCATCCTCCAGATAGGATAATAATCCTTTGTGCATGTAGGGAGTTTGAGTGGCAATACGTCATAATCCAGATCCATGCTTCTGACACTGGTGGCAGGATTCACCTCAAGGTGTTAGCCTTTTTGTTGAGGAACCTCGCTCTGATACCACTTGAAAGTCCACCTAGTGTCGGCTATGTGCACCTATGGGGGGGGAATAGGTGACGTATGGTTCTTTTGCGGAATTCACAGATGTACCTGCACAATAAAAGCAACAAACACAGAACACAGAATACACAGCAAATTTATAGTGGTTCCCCGACTTGGGTACATCCACTTTCCCCCTTCGACCTATCTCCCCAACAAGGGACGACTCGGTCACTTCTCCAACGGGATTGAAATCCAATCCCTTCACTAACGGAAGGAGCCCTTCCACACGTGAGAGTCAACACTCCCACAAATCGGGTTGCACCCAACCCTTACACCACGGAACAAAAGTTCCTTTACAACACAAGTAAATATGGAATGTATATGAAATACAAACTTCTTTTGGAGACTTCGGTGTTCCTCTTTGTTCGACGACGTGTTCTTGAAGTCGATGAAGAGTCTACGACCTTGGTCTCTCTTGGAGAAGATCTCCCCGGAACCGGCGGCGGCACACGAGCGGCGGCTAGCTTCGGGATTGGCGGCTACGATGAAGAGTGGCTGCAGAACTTGGAGATCTAAACTTCGTAGCGAAGCAAGCTAGGTCTACCAACGGTCACTCTAGGATCAGTCGTCTCGATCGATTCGGACGGGGGAGTTTTTCCCGGTCAACGAATCGAGAGACAAGAGATCTCCAGATAGACGCGTGAGACACAAGCCTTGCTAAGCTTCTGTCACCGGAGATCGGGAAGAGGAGCGATCAGCAGCGGCGACCACTTGACGCGAGCGGCGGCGGCGGAGCGGAGCGAGTTCGCGGATTTAGGGTTACGTCGCCGCTCGTTTTTCTTTTTCTCTTATCCGTAATCTACTGTTCAAAAATACTCATGTATTTATACTGTAGGATTCTCAAATATGACCGTTTGTGGGACCCACAAAAGAAATCCCCAAAATCCGGTTCAAATAAGTCCAGAAGCAGAATCCGGTCCAGCAGCATTCTGAGAAAACGCCAAGTAAAAATCGGCGAGAATCGCAGACGATTCTCGACGAATCGGCGAGAATCACCAAGTGATTCTCGACGATTCGTCGAGAATCGTTTGTGATTCTCGTCGAATCACTTGCCGATTCTCAACGAATTGGACTTGGTATTCATGGGCTGCATGACCACTGGTTCGGCGGGAATTACAAGTGATTCTCGCCGAATCTTGCTTGGCACCATATTGAGATGGCCAGAAGGAGTCGGCGAGAATCACTGATGATTCTCGTCGATTCGGCGAGAATCACCAAGTGATTCTCGCCGATTCGGCGAGAATCACTTGGTGATTCTCGTCGAATTTGCCTTGGACGATTTTTCGTCTTCCACCTAGGAGATGCTCCTTGATCCTCCATGCTCCTTGTCATCTCTTGCATATGAGCGGTCCTGTACTTGAAAGTAAGTGCACTCCAATAGAGAGAGTACACATAGGCCAACACACTGATCTGCTCAACGAGGGATTACGTCGTGCAGACCCGTGTATATTGACCTACTGCACCCTGACATTGGTGTGCACTTAGCGTGGAGAAACTGCAAGTACAACTTGAAATGTTTCATCAAATACATTGTGAATTCATCTTAGCTTGACAGGGGGCTTCCTCAAATCTAGGTAATCGTGGATACAATACCCAACAGCAATAACATCAAGATTGGAAGAAGAAGAAGGAAGAGGGGAGAAACCATCACTTGTCTTAGTTTTGCTGGAGAAGACCTCCAAATCGCACCACGACGTAGATCGGGACTAAGGAAGACGGGGAAGTCAAAATCTGAATAAAATGGCCGAAAAAGAGGTTAGGGCCAAAATACCTAACGAGAAAAACTCCAGAAATGGTTAAAACTTTACCAGGAGGGCGTAGCTCCCGTTGAGAGCTTTTCAGATCTATCTTCGGTTGAAAATTTTGAGCACCGGAGCACCATCGGCGGCCACTAGAAGATTCACAAACGGGCGTTCTCTCTCTCGCTAACGGCTCTCTAGTTCGGGAGGGAGGAAGTATGGCTTAAGTGAAGGAGGGGAAGAAGTTTTCTTATGTATATATATATATATATATATATATATATATATATATATATATATATATATATATATATATATATATATATATATATATATATATATATATATATAATAATATAATCTTGAAATTGTTACACTTAAGGAGATGAAGCAGGGTCGGCGGAACCAGAAATATAGAGATGAAGTGTGGATTTCTCGAGTGGAATGAAGATTTCTCGAGAACCAAAGGAAGGTGTCTCGAGAACTAAGAAGGCATCTCGAGAACTGAAAGTGACTTCTCTGAAACAAATAGAATCTTTTCTTGGGAACAGGTGAAAGCACCACTCGGGAACAACAAACCAAATTCTTGAGTACAAAGTAGAGCTTTCTCGAGAACAAGACAAGGTCTTCTCGAGAACTAATAAGGACTTCTCGAGACGAGACTATGGATTTCTCGAGAAGGGCTTCTGGACATCTCGAGAACAACGAATCGATATGTCAAGAACAAAAGAGGATTTCTCGAGAATTGCAGGACTTCTCGAGAACAAAAAGGAGGCACTTCTCGAGAGCTTCAAGACCTCTCGGGAACTAGAGGAGAGATTTCTCGAGAAGAAACAGACTTCCCGAGAAAAAAATATCATTTCTTGATAAGGAATATAAAATTATCGGGAACAGCTCCCGGCTTCTCGAGAAAGGAGGCTGATCATCATGAGTACAAAGTATGGTTTTCCGAGAAATAAGCAGGAAAATATCAGAAATTTAAGATTTGACTAATATTTCTGGATAAATCGTTGAATCTACGAATTTAGCAGCGAAAACAAACTGGAATCTGAAGCACCATCCTTGGGACACTAACATCCAATGTTTACTATAAGCATACATGTCACAAAATTTAATTCTTCCAACAAAAAATCATTCAATCTCAAAAAAACTCCAAAACCTGGTAAAACAGACACAACAGACGCAAAAACTCACAAACGGTGCAACGCCATCAACAAGACGTAAAAAGTTAACGCCCTGAAGTCATAATTATGATGATACCAAATCAAATAATATCATAGAAAAATCGGGGGCATCACAGTCACTCCCCCTAAAAGATGTTTCGTCCCGAAGCTTAACACAACTTCAAAACCTAACCAAAATGAGAAAATCGAAAACATCCATAAGCATGGAGACATACCAAAAACAAAGGGAAGAGATGTGGATGAGATTCCCTCATTGCCGAGTCCAATTCCCACATCGTGCTCTCGACCTCTTGAATCTGCCAGAGAATTTTAACCATGGGGATGGTCTTTCTCCGCAACACTCTATCTTGATATTCCAAAATACGAACAGGATCTTCCACGTACATTAGGTTGGGCTAAATCTGGGGCACCGAGTGAAGGACTTGACGATAACTATGATCACACTTCCACAACTGGCTCACATGGAACAGATCATGGACACCATGGAAGGTATCAGGTAAATCCAGCTTATAAGCTGACACTCTGATGCGCTCAAGAATCTGAAAAGGTCTCACATACCCGGGATCTAACTTGTGGTTCCTTCCAAATCTTTTAACACCTGGCATCGGAGAGACTTTTAGAAAAACGAGTCCCCAACGGCGAACTCCGGATCGACACTTCGTCGATTAACATATTTCTCGTAACGTTCTTGTGTTATACGGAGCTTCTCATGAATATGAGTTACATCACAATTCTTCTCTTTAAGGGCTTCCGGACCAAGTAGCGGTCTCTCACCAACCTCAACCCAAAACAAAGGTGTCCTACAATGCCTTCCGTACAAGGCCTCAAATGGGGCCATCTACAGACTCTTTTGATAACTATTATTGTATGTGAATTCCATGAGTCTGAGATGCACATCCCAAGCAGCACCGTTATCCAAAATGTAACACCCGATCATATCCTTCACGATCTGATTTACCCTTTCCGTCTGACATTTCGTATGTGAATGATAGGCGGTGGAATACCTCAAATCGGTACCCAACTCTTCCAAAAACGAGACGTAATTCTAGAGTCTTGATCTGATACGATGCTGACAGGCACTCCATATAGTATAATAAGCTCATCAAGATATAAACTCAGCTATCTTCTTCATAAAATACCCAATCTTAAAGGGGACAAAGTGAGCACACTTAGTCTATCTATCAACGATCACCAAAATAGAGTCATGACTATGGGGAGATCTTGGTAAACCGGTGATGAAATCCATCGAAATACTCTCCCACTTCCAAGTTGGAATATCAAGCGATGTCAGTTTACCATACCAGTCCTTCCATGGATAGCCTTAACACGCTGACATGTATACTGTTGATGCACGAAAACACAAGGGGGGTCGAGCACAACCAGCTAACTTGTTCGATCACAGGGGGAATAGGGAGACTGCGAGTAGCGATCTACTAAGCAGATGAGAGCTGGAAGAAGAGCAGGGCCGTGAACCACGACAACAACAGACTTCGCCCGTCGCCGCCTGAATGCCTCTCTTGCGACGGGCTTTCCCTTGATTGAAGAAGGAATTGGTTACAAGTGAAAGGAATAGACTGAGGGAAGTAGAGCAAGGGGGAGTCCGCAAGGCACAGGATTCGAGTCCGCAGCCTGTAACAAGTAGGCTCTTGGGTCCGAGTCAGCGTGCCTTGAGTGCACCACCTCCCC
The DNA here is from genome assembly GCA_039583875.1 of Platanthera guangdongensis. Taxonomy (NCBI): domain Eukaryota; kingdom Viridiplantae; phylum Streptophyta; class Magnoliopsida; order Asparagales; family Orchidaceae; genus Platanthera; species Platanthera guangdongensis. The sequence goes on along the minus strand of CM077164.1, from coordinate 97,805,305 downwards.
CATATTTATAGGATAGGGGGCCTGCCCAAACGGGCAGGGCTAAAATAACCGGCTGCCCGGGGTACAGGAAAACCGGGCAGCGGTGACGGGAAGCAAAAAGAAAGAACACGCCAGTCCGCACAGAAGTGGCGGACTGGGCTCGCGAGCTGGAGCTTCCACTGCTGCTGGGCGCGCCTACAGAAGGGCGGCGGCCTGGGAGGACGAGATACTGCGTCCGCCGCTGGAGAACCTATTGCCCAAAGCGCCGGCGGACTGAGCGGACTGGTCCTTGCGTCCGCTGCTGGAGTCCTATACTTGGCGCCTGACTGGTGCTATTGCCGGACTGGGCGGACGGACAACTTGCATCCGCGCCTGCTGAAAGGGGGCTTTGGAATCTTGGAGTATGTTGCGGACTGAGGGGTTAACATAATCCCCGCACATTTTTAAGTTTCCAGAAAACTTCGAAAATGTTTTCTTAACCGCTGAGTCCGCAAATCTCGAAAACCCCGCCACCGCTATAAATAACGCTGGAGGGTCTGGATCTGTTGAGAATCTTGATCGATACGGGGCGCTACTCACCACTTGCGGTCTCAACTTTCCAGTCTGGCATGGCAAGACTTGGAGCTTTCTTGTCTAGCGTTACTGCAAAAGGCGACCTGGAGCATACAACGCATATGAAGACCAAAAAGATTGTAAAGAGGTCAACAGGAAAAGATCCTGTCCGCTCCATAGGGGAGAGTTCCCAGAGCCAGAAGCCTGCGGACAAAGCAGTCCGCCACGTCGATGTTTCTGCTCGCAAGGATGCCGTAGTCGACGCCGAACCGTTGAGGAGTGAGAAGATGGCAACCATGTCGGATTCCGCCCCTTCTCAGAAAACCGCAACATCGGCAGACACTGCTGGCGAACATATGGAGACTGACATATCTTCTCCCAATGCCTCGGTGCAAATCGTTGACTTGGACGAAGAGGACCGGCGGACTGAGGTAGGGGACGACGCGCCCTCAAAGGCATTGGCTGCTGTGAATCCTGAACCTGTCCGCGCTGACCAGCCCGATTTAGGGGGGTCCGCCGCGGATGCTGCCGAGAAGACCGCGAAGAAGAAGAAGAGGAAGAGAGACGGAGCGACCGTCGCCGAGCGGGTTGAGAGGAAGCTTCGCGCAATGAAGGAGAAGAACGTCTCTAAGCGGACTGGGGCAGCGGACTTACAACACAGGCCGCGCGAAAAAAGAAGTTCCAGACGGCGATCTGGTTACTCCGGAGGCCCAAATCCAGGGAGAGAATTCCCTCTCAACGGTCAGTCTTTCCACGGATGAGATATTTGATTCCATAGACGTCGATCAACTTGATTTAATCCAGGACTCCTTGCTGGTTGTGCTGCAGCAGAACGAGGCGGAAACTGCTGGAGATAAGGGTGACGAACTCCCTTCCTTGTCCGCTGCGGAGGAAGAGGAGAGGGAGAGGCTGAAGGAGAAGATAGAGGAGCAAAAGAAGCAAATCGTTGCTCATGTTGCTGCGGTCGGGGCAGCCTCGCAGCAGGCCGCGGCGGACAAAGCCGCTGAGGATCTGCGGATTGCTGCGGAGCTGATGCGGTCAGGTAAACTTCAGCCGGCGCCCAAATACTTTCAGCGCAAGTGGCTTTACAGGTCGCCGCCGCGGACGTCAAGACCGATCAAAATTATCACCAAGACGGACGATATCGTGGTCTCAACAAGTGCGACTGCCGAAATAAGAGCAAGGGTTCACCGCGAATGGAAAAAAGCGGTTAAGCGCCTTTGACCCGGAGCGGACTAGGCGGCCAATCATCTTCGATAGTCGGAAACTCGCTGCCGCTATATCTGAAAGTGATCTTTTATCCTTTCTTTGAGTCCGCCGCGAACTGCCTTTGAATGCGAAGTTGACTTTATTTGTTGCAGGTAGAAAGTCGCTGCCGGGCTCCATCGAGAGCGGCGAGATCATGGTCACACCCAACACCGGTGCCGACGCGGTCTCACACGTGGAGTCCGCGGAAGATGAGCCGCCTACCCTGAGTATGGTACAAGAGTTAGAGAAGAAATTTGAAGCTGAAATGCAGTGTGTCAAAGCAGAGTTAGAGAAAGCGGCGGAGCGTGAGAGGGCGTCCGCGGTGCGCGAAAAAGCGTCTGCGGAACGCGAGAAGGCGCTCAAAGACCAGGTCGCCAGCATCTCGCGGGCGCTGGAGAGGTCTGAAAGGGAAAAGAAAAGGCTCGCGGATGACGTCCGATACTACAGAGGCAAGCACTTGGCGTCGGCTCGTGAAGGAAAAGAGAAGCGGACTGCTGAGGTCGCTGAGCAGAGGCCGCGGGCGTCAGATCGCGCGGCTTCGGAGATCGCCGCACCGGCAGGTGGTATCCCACGCGCTGCGGATGAGGAGCCGAGGCCGGCAGCGGAGCCAATGGTGCCTCTCAGTCGAGTTGACCGGGAAGCCGCCCATATGCACCGGACTATAAACGTCATCCATCATCATCTCTGCCGCGTATACAGTGAAATTCTTCAGATAAGCTATCAGGCGGCTCATCTATGCAGGGACAGAGCAGAAAAGCCGGCGCGGACTGACAACAGGGACCGCTGAGTCCGCAATTCCTTGAACTTTTATCTGATTGAATGTATATTGTTTGTATGATTGCTCCAAATAATGCTGTGCTGTGAACTGAATTCTATTTGATCTGTGCGGACTCAGATTATATATCCGCTATTCATGTAGTTTAATCCTTGTGACGTGGCGATTTGTGCGAATTCATGCTGTGTCTGCTTCTCGTTATTTAACCTGCAGGTGGGAAAATATGCGACCTGGGTGGATAGGAAGCTGCACCGGCCACAACTTGGCTCTGAATTTCCTTTGGAATGTTAATTTGCCTTTGTATCCGCGTTATTTGTTTGGCTTCTTTTTAATTCTTTGCGGACTGTGCGGATTGAATATGCGACCTTCGCGGACTGGCCAAAAAGCTGTCAGAAACTTTATCTATAAATACTGCCTTCTGCTTTCTTTATGTAGGAAATTGCTGAAGTAAACGGAATCCTGCGGCCTGCAACATGGTGTCCGCGCGCACTGATGCTGCAGTCGCCTTCCACTCTGCCGATCACAAAAAATGTACTTTGACGGAGGCTGACTTGGTTGCCTTCATCGAAAAGAAGATGGCGGACTCGAACATACTCGTCCGCCTGCCCGCTCATCAGGAAAGGTTGAATTTCTCGACGGCGACCCAGATCGCCATTCCCGTTGATCATTTCGATAGTGGATTCAGGTTCCCGCTCCTATGGGAGCTCGCAGCAATTTTTGAGCACTACGGGATGGTCCCTGGCCAGCTCGCGCCGAATACCCTTGCTGCGATCTGCAGCTACATCTCTTATCTGCGATCTGAAAAGATTGCCTTCTCAATGAACATCTTCCGCAAAATATTCTCCGTCCGCTCTATAACCGCCTCCGGAGGCCGCCCCTATAAGGGAGTAATCTACTTCTACTGCAGGGGGATGAAGGTAGTGGGTCTTCCAAACAAGATCCACAACTGGACCTCAAGGTTTCTAATTTTTGAGGGTGACCTTGGGTTCGCGCACACGTATCCGCAGGTGCGCGCGGACTCCGTCTTCAAAAATGTGCAGCTGGACGACCTAGAGTCCGCAATCGTCGAGTTCCTAGCGAATGCCAGGCTTGACATTGAATACTACCTTCCGCTGCTGGCGAGCTTGGCGGATATCTTGCCTGAGGACAGTAAGTAATTTTGCGGGCTCAGCTTTTGTATCCGCCGCGACCATGCTGTTAACTCTAGTTCTCTTTTTGCAGCGACCTTGGCGGTGCCCGCTAACTTGCCGCAGACCCCCAGCGGCTTCACTCCTACACAAAGGGAGAAGAAGGAAGCAGTCGCCAGAAAGAGGAAGGAGGAAGGGGATCCCGCAGCGGACTACTCTTCCTCAGAAAGTTTCTCAATGACTGGCTTCGGTATCAGCCAGAAGGACCTCAGGGGGAACCCCATGGTCCATTGGCACAGCAAAAACAAACACGTCCGCCTATCCACCGCGCTTCCTTCGTGGAAGAGTCCGCGGATATCACGCCACGCGCATGTCGCGATCTCCGCGCTGTATGGAAAGCGCAATCTGAGCGACCTCAAGAAAGTGCCCGCCGCCGACCTTCCTCTGCTGGCCTCTCAGGCCTCTGCGAACAGCGCGGTGACAAATCACTATATTGCCACTCTGGCCAGAGACCTGTGGAGGCAGAATGAACAGCTTCAGAAGGATAACAAAGTGCTGAAGGAAAGGAACGCGCGGATGGGAGAAAGGAATGCTCGGCAAAGAGAGGAGCTGGCGGTGAGTTGCATTTGCTGCGGTCTAGATTTTCTATCCGCCGCAATCTGTGATGTTTGCAATCTTGTTTTTCGCAGGTCGCCTATGACTTGGAGAACAAAAAATTCCAGGCCACCACGCTCCCTTTTGTGATGGAGACTGCTGAGGTTGCTGTTGAGCGACTGGCCCGCGACGGCCTCATGAAGGAAGGAGTTGGCGGCGTTCCTTTTCTGGAGATCTTCCCGGAGCTGGCCCCTCAGGTCGCAGCGATGGAGAGAGCTAGAAAAGGTAAGGACGTTATTGAGGAAGGCGAAGATGAGGATGAAGACGACGAAGAAGAAGAAGAGAAAGAAGACGGAGGCTCGCAAGGTGAAGAGCAAGGTGTCAGGGAAAATGCGGACGATGCTGCATCGAGCCGACAAGGAGAGGAGCTATCCGCCGAGTCCGACACTTCTGCCTCTTCCTCTGCTACTGGGAGCTCGCATAGCGGGTCCGCCACTGGTACAGGATCATGTAGCAGCGGGAGCAGCTCGGGGGGCTATTCTCCAGATGTCGACATCACCGGTGACAGCCCTGCACCTCCTGAGAAGAGACAGCGGACTGATTGATCAACGCATATATGTATATATTTTGTTGTTTTTTGTAAAAAGTGGCGGACGCAAGATTGCAGTCCGCCGAATATATTGAATGATGTAAAAATTTTTTGATGAAATGGAAAGGATATTTTTTGGCATGTGTGCTTTCTGCAATGCTCTCTTTGCTGATTAGAGATTTATTATTCCACGCTCACCGCACCGATACTTAGCAGTCCGCACAACACACTTGATAAACCTGAGCCTTTGCTGATTAGAGAATATTGTTCCACTTTGGACCAAGAAACTCAGGCGGACTCTATCGAGTTTCACTTGCAGTCCGCATGATACATTATTTATAGTGAACCTGGTTGATTAAAGAATTTAGACATCAACTTATTCAGTATCCACCTCAGAGAACAGCCAGCTGATAATGCCAGGGGTACTTGAGTTATAGTTGTAGTCCTTAAGCCATACCGCACATAATATAAAAGCACATTGATTGTTAACTTGACAAATAATGCGAAAACCATTCCGTGGACTGAGCAGATACAGAAAACTAATCCGCTTATATTAAATCAAACTTGTATAACATGAAAATCATTCTGCGAACTGAGCAGATACAGTCAACCAATCCGCTCATTGTAGATATGATCTATAAACTACCCTGCGGACTGAGGGGATACAGAAAACCAATCCGCTAAAGATAACCAGCTTGCAATCCCAAAGCTTCGAATTATGCGGATAACGAATCGAGTCCGCCAACGATAGAAATGATCTATAGCTTGCGACCAGGTGGGCAGGTGAGCCTGAGCGGCATACTTTCCTCACCGGGCTACAAGCTATAAGATCAACCCAAGCAGGCGGACTCTGCGGACAGAGAAAACCAGTTCGCCAAAGATAGAAATGATCTATAGCTTGCGACCAGGTGGGCAGGTGAGCCTGAACGGCATACTTTCCTCACCGGGCTACAAGCTATAAGATCAACCCAAATAGGCGGACTGCGCGGACAGAGAAAACCAGTCCGCATAATATTCCCTGCAAAAAGCAAGACCCTCATTTGGCAGAACGGTTCCCTGCCCTCTTGCCTGGAGTACAGTCTAAACTGTGGGTCTCCTGCAGGCACTGCTTGAGGGTACCATGGAGTGTTCGAGAGTTACAAGCTAAGATGACCCGCGGGCAGGTGAGCCGGAACGGCATACTTTCCTCATGTGATCATCGAAGTTGTAACAATATCCCTAAAGCGGCATGGTAGAGCTTTACACCGACCTTGCCCTCTATAATGCAAAGGTGGGGTCAGGTACCTGCCGGGATCCGAAGTCCAGAATCCAACCGCGCTAGAGCCTGCAAGCTCCCACTACACGGTGCGAAATCTCCTCGCAACACGTGGTCTTCGTGGTGTTACGCTAATGACAACGGCTCTAGCGGAGGTCTAGCTGAACTCGGCGATGTCTCCTGGTATCAGGGAACCGTTATAGGTCTTTGGGAGAGAGAGAAAACACTAGAAAAAGGTGTCAGTATGGATTCTTAAACATATTCGCAAAGCAAACATAAGGAAGAAGAAAGTTTGAGTGTAGAACCGTTTTTGAAATCTCTCTTAGCACTTTATCTGTTATGATTACAATAAAAACACTCGAAGAAGTGTTAGCAAGCAGTTTCTATTCATAATAGTTCTTGAAGAGGATATACAAAGTAGAAAAAGGAGGTTTTAAGAATAGAACCGCTTGAGATCATCTCCGTTCCAGGTGTGCGGTATATCCTCTCCTTCGTGAGTCTGCAAGCGGTAAGAGGCGCTTTTTAACGCTTCCTTGACGACAAAAGGGCCGGCCCAATTCGGATTAAGCTTTCCAACTGAACCAGCTCTTGCAGCAGCATCAACCTTCTTTAGAACTAGATCTCCCACTTGGAAGTGTTTGATCCTTACATTCTGATCGAAGTAACGGGCCATCCTCCTTTTGACCTCTTCCAGCCTTATAGCTGCTTGATCTCTGACCTCCTCGATGTGTTCCAAGCTGAACCTCATCTCCTCATTATTCAACTCAGCCCAATCATCGACACCTTCTCTTGCAAGCAGCACTCTGGGTGATGGGACTTCAAACTCAATCGGGATGAGTGCCTCTGAGCCATGAGAGAGTTTGAAAGGAGTCTCCCCGGTTGCGGATGATGGTGTTGTCCTAAGGGACCAGAGGACTGATGGAAGCTGATCAGCCCAACTGCCCTTGAGATTCTGCACTTTCTTCTTGAGCAAGTTGAGGATCTGCTTGTTGGCAGCTTCCAATTGGCCATTGCTTCTGGGATGATGAACTGATGCAAAACGCAGCTCTGTTCCGATCTGCCTGCAAAAATTTATCATCTCTGAGTTGTTGAACTGTGGCCCATTGTCAGTGATTATTGCCATTGGTATCCCGTGCCGGCAGACAATTTCTCCCCAAATGAAGTTCTTGACGATCTGAGTCGTTGTTTTGGCCAATGCCTTGGCCTCGATCCACTTGCTGAAGTAGTCGATCATTACGATGATGAAACGCCGTTGCCCGCTTGCCAAGGGAAAAGGACCAATGAGATCCATTCCCCAAACCGCAAAGGGCCAAGGAGTTGCAATCGACCTGAGGGACTGAGCTGCTTGGTGCTGAAGCGGAGCAAACTTCTTGCATTGAACACACCTTCTGGCGTAGATCTCTGAGTCTTTCTTCATTGTGGGCCAGAAATACCTTTGCCGCAGGACTCGTCTTTCAAGAGTTCTTGCTCCAGAGTGACTTCCACACTCTCCTGAATGAACTTCTTGCAAAATGGTGTGAGCTTCTTCTTCTGAAACACATCGGGCCATGGTTGAGAGGAAGGTCTTTCTATAAAGGATTCCCGCCACTAGAAAGTAGTGAGCTGCTTTTATTCTGAACTTTTTCTTGTCTCTAACTGTATGATGATAATTTCCTGTTGACAGATAAAGGATGAATGGGTCCATCCAAGAGGCGCGTTGATCTACCTGCATCAAATCTCCTTCCACTACTGCCGGGCGGAAGAGCTCGGAAGTTGTGCCTCCTGAAGGCATCCCATGCTTAGAGAGAAAATCGGCCTCCTCATTCTCTGTTCTGGGGATATGTTCGATGGTGAAGCTTTTGAACATGCCGACTTCTATTTTCACAAGAGCTAGATATTTTTTCAAGACTGGCTCCCTTGCTTCGAAGTTGCCGAGGACTTGCGACGCCATTACCAGAGAATCGGTTTTGATGTGGACATGATCGATCCCTAATTCCCTTGCGAGCCTCAAGCCTGCTAGCAGAGATTCATATTCGGCCTGATTATTGGTTACTGGAAAGTAAAACTTGATGGCCTGCTCCAGCTTGATTCCATTTGGATTGATGAGAACCACTCCTGCTCCAGAAGAACTTCTACCTGAGGCACCATCAACATAGATGGTACAAGACAAAGGTGACCTTTCTGCCTGATCAGAACTGGACTCTGGCATGTCAATCAGAAAATCTGCTAGGACTTGAGCTTTGATGGCTGTCTTGGGCACATAAGAAATTTCAAATTCACTTAGCTCTATTGCCCACTTAGCTAGCCTGCCGGAATGCTCGGGCTTTTCCAACACACCCTTCAAAGGTTGATCGGTGATGACTTGTATTGAATGTGCTTGAAAGTATGGGCGAAGCCTGCGAGCTGACATGACCAGTGCCAAAGCTAACTTCTCCAAGATCGGATACCGCGTCTCAGCAATCTTCAGAATATGGCTGACATAGTAGATCGGGAATTGCTTTCTGCCTTCTTCCCGAAGAAGAACGGAGCTGACGGCCTCAGGGCCAACCCCTAGGTACAAGAAAAGAACCTCTCCTGGCCGGGGACTCTGAAGCAGAGGCGATGAGGTAAGCTGCATCTTTAACTGTTCAAAAGCCTGGGAACACTCTTCTGTCCACTCAAACTTGGACGCACGTCGGAGGGTCTTAAAGAAGGGGGCACTCCTATCTCCAACTCGAGAAAGAAATCTTGCAAGACCTGCTAGCCTTCCCCCTAACTGCTGAACTTCCTTCGGTGAACGAGGGGTAGGCATTTCAAGAATAGCTTTCACCTTGTCAGGATTGGGGGCAAGTCCCTCCGGAGTAAGGAGATGACCAAGAAACTTCCCCTTACTCGCTCCAAAGGTACACTTCAAAGGATTGAGCTTCATCTTGTATCTACGCAGAGTAGCGAACGTCTCTGCTAGATCTAGCAAGTGCAGCGAAAACGATTTACTCTTAATTAAGAGATCGTCTACATACACTTCTAGGTTTCTTCCTTTTTGATGGTTAAACACACGGTCCATCATCCGTTGATAGGTCGCGCCAGCATTCTTAAGCCCAAAGGGCATGACAAGATAGCAATAACATCCATCGTTAGTTATGAACGACGTGTGAGGAACGTCGGGCTTATGCATTCTTATCTGGTGATAACCAGAAAACGCATCTAAAAAACTCATGTAAGAGTATCCTACCGCGGAATCAACTAAAGAATCTATCCGAGGAAGGGGGTAGCAATCTTTAGGACATGCTTTATTAAGTTTTGTAAAGTCTACACACATTCGCCACTTTCCCCCTGGTTTTTAACCATTACAACATTTGAAATCCAGGTGAGATATTGCACTTCTTTAATAAAATTCGCCTTGAGGAGTTTCGCAACCTCCTCCCTTATTGGTTCTGCAAGCTTTGTTGTCACGTCCCTCTTCTTCTGTTGGATGGGCTTGCAGCTGGGATCAACATTCAGATGGTGGCAAGCTACATCAGGATCCACCCCCGGCATGTCTTCTGCTGACCAGACAAAGACATCCAGGTTCTTTAGCAGGCAGGAAATCAACTCAGTCTTTTGATCTTCAGGAAGCTCCGAGTTGATGGAGAGTTTCCTCTCCTCCCCTTCAGCAATGGGGACTCCTTGCGTCACCTGGGCAGGTTCCAGGTGAGCACCTTCATCAGCAGCAACTTTCGAACTGGATGAGGCTTCTGCAGCTTCTGTTGGAGCAAGGGAAGCTTCAACCATGTTGACAGTGCGGACGTAGCACTCCCTTGCTCCCCTTGGGTCGCTCCTGACCCGGCACATCCTCCCATCGGCAAAGAACTTGACGGCGAGGTGATAAGTGGAAATCACTGCTTGGTACTTGTTCAGCAGGGGCCTGCCGAAGATGGCATGGTAGCTGCTGGGGGCGTCGACCGCTATGAACTGTATCTGCTTTGTTGCCCCTCCAAGCTTCACTGGCAAGGTGACGCTGCCCTCCACCTCTTTCCTCTCTCCTGAGAATCCATAGAGCGGCCCCTCAGTGGAAAGCAGAGGCTTTCCGGTCCTCAGGGCCTCAAAAGTAGACTTGAAGAGGAGGTTGACTGAACTGCCCGTATCAACAAGAATTCTGTCCACTGTGAAGTCTCCAAGCACAGCCTTGATCACAACAGCATCGTCAAATGGATTGGCTGTTTGAGGAAGATCTTCTGGACCAAAGGTGACGACTTCTCTTGGGGGAGCAACGGAAGAAGAGGCCACCTCCGCCTGGGTGACCCTTGAAATTGAAGATTTCCGAGTGGACTCGGTCCCTGCTCCACCATGGATGAAGAAGAGGCGTCCCAGAACTCCCTCATCATCTGCATCAAAGCATTCCACTGGGACGTTGATCGGCCCTAGACGGCCTTCATCCTCCACATCTACACACTCCTGGTAAGCCTCAGCTACCTTTTTGCCCTTCGAGGTGGATGGCTTCGACGAGGAAGGAGAATCCTTCTTGGTCAGGTCAATCTTGCCCTCGGCAAGCAACTTATCAATCAGCGCACAAAGGGCCTTGCATTCCTCAGTCAGATGACCCTTTTCCTTGTGGAATTGGCAGTATTGCGAATTATTCCTCGGCTTCCACAGCTTCTGAGGCTCTTGCCTCCTTTCTTCTGATCTCCTTTGCAGGATCTGGATGACATCGTCAAGGTCCAGGTCTACAGGGTCCTCCATGGGACTTTCATCATATTGGCACGAGGCAGGCAAGGCTGCCTGCTGGAGGATGGGAAGAGCTTGCAAAGGAACGACGGGAGTGGTGGCCAACGGCAGTCTCTGCTCGTGAAACTGTTGATGGCCTTGGAAAGGTTTTTTGTTGCGGAAGTTCCTGCCTCTTTGAGACGGGGGCTGGAAGTCTGGACGAGGTGGCCTGCCACGAGAGGAAGAAGCGGAGGCATCCCTTCCTTCAGCCTTGGCTGTCAGGGATGAAACATAGGTCGGATTGGCATTTTCCCCTTCTATGAAACGGTTGACCATGGCGATCAACTCCTGATAAGTCTCGGGAGCTTTGGTCGTTGCTTTAAACTTCAGAGGGCCTTCCCGGAGGCCGTGGATCAAGGCAACTTTGTAATAGTCGGGGTTCACATTCCTCACCCCCTGAATTTCTCTTTGAAAGCGATCAACGAATCGTGCCACCGATTCGTTATCCCTCTGCTTGATCTCAAATAGGGCAGCTGGCCCATTCTTCCTCTTCCTTGAGGTAGCAAACCTCAGCAGTAACTGGCTACGAAGCTCGGCAAAAGAAGAGATAGTGCCCGAAGGCAGCTCATAGAACCATTCTCTCGCTTGCCCTTCGAGAGTGGTAACCAGCAACTTACACTTAATCGCATCTGAGAGGCATCTCAAAGCAACTGCCCCCTCAAATGCCTGGAGGTGAGAAACGGGATCCGTCGCTCCGGTATAGAACGGGATGCGTGGCTCCCTGAAGTTGCTCGGAGCTGACTCCCATCGAATTCGGTCAACAAAGGGAGACGGGGTGTCAAACTCTGCAGGGTAGAAAGGGCGGACTGGAGCCGAGTCCGCGGGCTCGGCGGACTGGCGGTCAGCAAAGTGAAGTTGGCGGGCAGGAGTGCCCCTAGCAGCTTCTCTGAAGAACTCTCTGAATGCAAACTCTTCCTCTTGAGGGCGCAGGGGGGCTGCGGTCTGAGCAGGGTTCCGAGGAGTTTCTGGCGACTGCCGAAGCGGAGTTCGGCGAGCTGGGGTCTGGCGGACTGGCGAGTTCGCTGGGTCCGCTGCGGCCTGAGGAGCAAGCCGCTGGGCCAAAGCAAGCAGAGCTTGGCTGATTGTGTCGAGACGCTGGTCGGTCTGCCGGCGAGACTGCTCGGCCTCAAGGCGAGCTTGCTCAATCGCGTCCCAAAGGGAGTCTTCTGAAGAGCTAGAGCGATCTGAAGAGCCTGCTCTGCGGTCTGACATCTTTCGTCCGCTGATTTCAAAACACTACTCGGATCTGAAGGTCGCGTGTTAACTGTTGATGCACGAAAACACAAGGGGGGTCGAGCACAACCAGCTAACTTGTTCGATCACAGGGGGAATAGGGAGATTGCGAGTAGCGATCTACTAAGCAGATGAGAGCTGGAAGAAGAGCAGGGCCGTGAACCACGGCAACAACAGACTTCGCCCGTCGCGGCCTGAATGCCTCTCTTGCGACGGGCTTTCCCTTGATTGAAGAAGGAATTGGTTACAAGTGAAAGGAATAGACTGAGGGAAGTAGAGCAAGGGGGAGTCCGCAAGGCACAGGATTCGAGTCCGCAGCCTGTAACAAGTAGGCTCCTAGGTCCGAGTCAGCGTGCCTTGAGTGCACCACCTCCCCCCTATTTATAGGATAGGGGGCCTGCCCAAACGGGCAGGGCTAAAATAACCGGCTGCCCGGGGTACAGGAGAACCGGGCAGCGGTGACGGGAAGCAAAAAGAAAGAACACGCCAGTCCGCACAGAAGTGGCGGACTGGGCTCGCGAGCTGGAGCTTCCACTGCTGCTGGGCGCGCCTACAGAAGGGCGGCGGCCTGGGCGGACGAGATACTGCGTCCGCCGCTGGAGAACCTGTTGCCCAAAGCGCCGGCGGACTGAGCGGACTGGTCCTTGCGTCCGCTGCTGGAGTCCCATACTTGGCGACTGACTGGTGCTATTGCCGGACTGGGCGGACGGACAACTTGCGTCCGCGCCTGCTGAAAGGGGGCTTTGGAATCTTGGAGTATGTTGCGGACTGAGGGGTTAACAATTCCGACACAAACTTTGCTATATCATTCTTCATCCTTGACCACCAAACAATTTGCTTTAGATCTTTGTACATTTTGGTGGAACCAGGATAGTAGGCAACACTGGAACCATGAGCTTCATTACAAAATTTTTCCTGAATGTCACCAAAAGCGGGGATACAAAATCTACCCCTGATATTTCAAAGTATCTAACTCATCCAAAGTGAAATCAGATAGCTATCCCTTCTCAGTTCTAGTCCGGAGATGCAACAAATCCATGTCATCATTCTGGTGCGCTAAGGTAAGAGAAATCCAAGAGGGCTCTTCTGCATCCAAACTAGCAGGCATAATACTACTCCCAACTTCAATGTCCATTAACAAGAATTCTTCCACCAAGGACTGCACGGATAGATTGAATATTTTGGCGGTCTTCCTACACAGAGCATCGGCTACTACGTTAGTCATTCCTAGAAGATAAAGAATCTCCACTTCATAATCGGCCACATATTCTAACCACCTATGCTGGCGCAGATTCAGCTCATTCTGAGTGAAGACGTATTTCAAGCTCTTATGGTCTGTATAGATCTTGCACAACGCGCCATACAATAAATGTCTCCAAAGCTTCAGCACATAAATTACTGCAAGAACCTCAAAATCATGTGTAGGATAGTTTCTTTCATGAATCTTTAGTTGCCTTGATCCGTACGCGATCACCTTTCCTTCTTGCATCAAAACACAACCAAGACCAATGTGTTATGCATCCACATACACCGTATACTCAACTCCTTCAGTATGCAGGGTTAAAACTGGAGTAGTACACAATCTCTTCTTCAACTCTTTGAATGATTCTTCACAGTTATTGCTCCAAATGAATGCGGTGTTCTTCTGGCTAAGTCTAGTTAGTGGAGCAGATAACACAAAATACCCTTCCACGAACCTCCTATAATAGCTGGTCAGGCCTAAGAAGCTCCTAATCTCCTTGGGTGTAAAATTTCTCTTCCATTCCATTACAGCAGAAATCTTGGTCGGGTCTACAAAAATACTGCCCTCGCTCACAACATGGCCTAGAAAGGACACCTGAGGTAGCCAGAACTCACACTTGCTCAACTTCGCAAATAACTTATGCTCCCTCATGATCGACAAAACCAATCGCAATTGTTGAGTATGCTCCTCAACACTGCGGGAATACCCAAGGACGTCATCTATGGACACAATAACAAAACGGTCCAAGAAATCTTTGAACACTCTATTAATTAAATCCATGAAAGCAGAGGGTGCATTTATCAAAACAAAGGACATCAACAAAAACTCAAAATGTCCATGCCGCGAACAGAAAGCAGTCTGTAGAATATCTGCCTCACGAATTCTCAACTGGTGCTACCCTGAACGAAGATCGATCTTTGAAAATAGCGGACTACCACACTGTTGATGCAGAAAATGCGCCCTCAAATTCCAGTAAAAAGGTAAAAAGAGAGAAGGAAACTACAAGCAACCGTTTACTAATGGACCAATGAAAAATGGTGATCAATGTTGATGCACGAAAACGGACAGGGAGTCGGGCACCACCAGCTAACGGTTCGAACACCGGGGAATAGGGGAGGAAAGGAGAAGACTGTCGACCAATCGGTTACTAGCGGTCGCGGCAAAAGGACCGGAAAAGGGGGCGGCTGGCAGCGGCAACAGCAGAGTTCGCCCGCCGCGGCTTAAATGCCACTCTTGCGGCGGGCTTTCCTTTACTTAAAATAAGAAACAGTTACAACGAGTAAAAGAAGAAGCCGGCCGGACTATAAGCCGCAATACACTAGACTTGAGACCGCAGCTCTTAACAGGCGAGCTACTGGATCCCTGTCAGCGTGTCTTGGGGAGTGCACCCTCCCCCTATTTATAGGCTCGGGGGCCTGCCCAAACGGGCAGGGCTAAAGTTACCAGCTGCCCGGGGTACAGGAGAACCGGGCAGAGGTGAGGGGAAGCAAAAGAGAAAGAAACAAGAAAGGAGGGAAGCCGCGCGGCCTGGCGGATTCCTCCTGGCGAGCTGACGGCTGGGTCCTTGGGCCTTGTCGCTGAGCAGGGTCGGCGTTGGCAGCGGCCTGACATGGAGACCGCCCGGCTTGGGAGGCTTGGCGGCTTGAGTAGGCAGGCCGCCCGGTCTGGAAAGCTGCGCGGGCAGGTCGCGGATTCCGGGCTTATCAATCAAGATAGATTCAAGACCGCAAATTCCGAGATCTGAGTCCGCAGCTTTCACTAAATGGGCTTCTCGACTCGAGTCAGCGTGTTTTGGGTGCACCACCTCCCCCCTATTTATAGGATGGGGGCCTGCCCAAATAGGCAGGTCTAAAATAACCAGCTGCCCGAGGTACAGGAGAACCGAGCAACCGTGACGGGAAGCAAAAAAAAAGAAAGAACACAACAGTCCGCGCAAAAGGGGCGGACTGGGCTCACGAGCTGGAACTTCCATCTGTTGCTACTAGGCGCGATCCTGCTAGAGGATGGCGGCCTGGGCGGACTTATCTTTAAGTCCTGCTGAAGAGCTATCCCGGGAGCTGATCACCTGGGGCATGCCGAGCTGGGCGGACTAAGCAACGAGTCCGCCTCCGAAGAGGATTAACCTTGGTACTTGTTGAATGTCGACACTTTGCCGATCTGAGACCTTGGACGTATTGCGGACTTTGGGGTTAACATAATCCCCGCACATTTTTAAGTTTCTGAAAACTTCGAAAATGTTTGCTTAACCGCCGAGTCCGCAAATCTCATTAATGCTGTGAGCGCTATAAATATCGTCGGAGGGGCTGGAATTGTCAAAAGTATCAACGACATGGGTCGGTATTCACCTCTTGTGGTCTCAACTTTGCAGTCCGGCATTGCGAGACTCGGTGCTTTCTTCACTAGCCTTACTGCAAAAAACGAAAAACCAATAATGCCAATGAAAACTAAGAAAGTAATAAAGAGAGTGACGAGAGGGGAGCCTGTCCGCTCTGCTGGGGAGAGTTCTCATAGCAAGAAGCCTGCTGATGAAGCAGCCCGCCATGAGGATGTGCCTGTGCGCGGGAAGGAGGACGCCACCGCATCTCACACTGAACAACCGTCAAAAAGTGCGGATAAGACATTAAATCTGTCAGATGCTGCCCACACTCCGAAAACGGCGAACTCGGCGGACAGGTTTGCGCAAACAACTAAACCGAAGTGTCATCCCCCCATGCCCAGCAGCCCATTGTTAACCTTGATGAAGATAGGCGGTCTGCGGGAGATGAAGTTGGGGAAGGTGTGCCTTCAAAGTCATTGGTGGCTGCAAACCTTGACACTGTCCGCGAGAGCCAGCCAGATTTAGGGAATGTTGCCGCGGACTCTGCTGAGAAAAAGGCCCCTTCTGGAAAGAAGAGGAAGAGGGACAAGTCCACTGTGGCCGAGCGGGTTGAAAAGAAGCTGAGGGCGATGAAAGAGAAAAATATCTCCGTGCGGACTGGAGATGCGGACTTACAGCACAGGCCACATGAAAAAGAAGTTCCTGAAAGCGACTTAGTTACCCCGGAGGCCCAAGTCCAGGGAGACAATTCCCTCTCCACGGTCAGTTTGTCTACTGATGAGATATTTGATTCTAGAGACGTCGAACAACTTGATCTCAACAATAAATCTTTGCTGGATGTGCTGCATCTTGAGGTAGAAATTGTGCGAGTTAAGATCAGCGAGCTCCCTCCTTTATCCACCGCTGAGGAAAAAGAGAAGAAAAAACTGAAAGAGAAGATAACGGAATAGAAGAAGCAGATCGCCGCTCATGTGGCTACGGTTGAGGCGGCCTCGAAGAAGGCCGCGGCGGACAAAGAAGCTGAAGATCTGCAAATTGCTGCAGGGCTGCTGCAGATAGGTAACCTCCAACCGGCGCCTAAATACTTTAAGCGTCAGTGGCTTTACAGGTCGTCGTAGTGGAAGTCGAGGCCAATCAAGATCACCATCGAGACCGATGACATTGTTGTTTCCACAAGATATGCAGCTGAAAAGAGAATAAAAGTCCATCACGAATGGAAGAAATGGTTAAGTGACTTTGACCCGGAGCGGGCAAGGCGGCCTATCTTCGTTAGCCGGCAACTTGCTGCTGCTTTTTCCAAAAGTGATTTTTATCTTGGTACTTTGAGTCCGCTGCGGACTGTATTTGAATGTGAAATTGACCTTCTTTGTTGCAGGTAGAAAGTCACCATCGGGCTCTATCGAGAGTGGGGAGATTGTGATTACACCGAATACCGGAGTTGACGCGGGCTCGCATGATGAGTCCGCAAGAGGCGAGCAACCCAGCCTGGATAACATCAGAGAGTTAGAAAAGAAGTTTCAAGCTGAAATTCAAAAAATTAGAGCGGAGTTAAAGAAGGCGGAAGTGCGCGAGAAGGCATCGGCGGAGCGCAAGAAAGCCTTAAAGGACCAGATCTCCAGCATCTCAAGGGCGCTGGAGAGGTCTGATAGAGAAGAAAAGGCTTGCTGATGATGTCTGCTTCTACAAAGGAAATCACTTGGCGATGGCACGGGAAGAGACAGGGAAGCGGGCTGCCGAGGTCGCTGAACAGAGATTGTGATTGCCAGATCGCGTCGGTCCGGAGGCAGCAGCACTAGTAGATGGTAGCCAACATGCCGCAGACGAGGAGCTGAGGACGGCAATGGAGCTGATGATTCCCCTGAGTCGGGTAGACCGGGAGGCCGCTCACATGCATCGTACCATTAACTCCATTCATCATCACATATGTCGATTGTATAGCGAAGTTCTTCAGATAAGTGACCAGACGGCGCACTTATGCAGGGACAGGACGGAGAGGTCAGCACGAACTGAAAATAGAGACCGCTGAGTCCGCAAAAACTGCGCACTATTTGATTTGTTGATGTATAATTATTTGTGCTTTAAATAATGCTCTATATTGTGGATTGTGATGGACTGTACTGTGCTTTATGCAGACTAAATGAGATATCCGCACATTATATCGCTAGTTTATGCTTGTGCTGTGATCTGTGACGAACTGTGCGGAGTAATGCTGTGTCCACTTCTCAGAATTTAACTTATGAATGTATGCAGGTGGGAAGTATCGCGTGCTGGGCGGACTGAAAATGTGTCCGCTTTATTTTGTGCTTTGAACTTGGCAGGTATTCCAGAGACTGAAAATAGTAAAGAGAGCGGATTCGAGTTTTGTGTCCACGTTGTTTTTATTTTTGCTGCATGAAAGTTGTGGTCCGAACTTTGCGGACTCAATAGTCGAGCTGCGCGGCCTGGCCAAAAAGCTGTCAGACCTCCGTTACTATAAATATTGCCATGTTGTCTCTTTTATGCAGGAAAATAACTGTGAGAGGATCCTACGACCTGTAGACATGGTGTCCGCCAGAACTGATGCTGCGGTTGCTTTCCACGCTGCCGATCACAGGAAATGTACTTTGACGGAGGCCGACCTTGAGGCCTTTGTTGCGAGACATATGGCGGACTCCGCTCTGCTTGTTCGCCTTCCTGTGCATGAAGAAAGATTAAACTTTTCGACAGCGACCCAGATCGTTGTGCCTATTGACCACTTCGATAGGGGATTAAGATTCCAACTGCTATGGGAGATGGTAGAAATATTCGAACACTACAGGACAGTGCCAGGCCAGCTCACACCCAACACCCTCGCTGCCATTTATAGCTTCCTTTCTTACTTGCGGTCTGAGAAGATTACTTTTTCCCTTAACATATTCCGCAAGATCTTCTCAGCTTGCTCAATAACTTCGTCTGGAGGCAGCCCTTACAAAGGGGTGATCTATTTTTACTGTAGAGGAATGAAGGTCGTGGGTCTGCAAACAAGATCCATAGCTGGACCTCGAGATTTTTGATCTTCGAGGGCGACCTCGGGTTTGTTCAAACCTATCCGCAGGAGCGCACGGACTTCGCCTTCATGAGTGTCCAGCTGGATGCGGAGGAGCTCGCCATTATTGAGTTCCTTGCTGGAGCAGGCTGGACATAAACCACTATATCCCGCTGCTGGCGGGCTTGGGTGACGTCAATCGCCAAGAAAGTAAGCTTCTGCGTACTTACTCTTGTATCTGACGCGACCTACATGCTAATATGTTCTTTTTCTTGCAGCGACCTTGGTCGTGCCCGCAAACCTGCCACAAACGCCAAGCGGGTTTACCCCTACACAGAGGGAGAGAAAACAGGAAGTCGCATGAAAAAGGAAAGAAGAGGGGGATCCCGCGGCGGACTGCTCCTCTTCAGAAAGCTTTGCGATGCAGGGCTTTGGCAACCGCCAGAAGGATCTGAGGGGGAACCCGATGAACCACTGGCATAATAAGAACAAGCATGTCCGCATGTCGACAGTGCTTCCATCATGGAAGAGTTCGAAGATCACCCGCCACGCTCATGTCGCGATTTCCTCACTTTATGAGAAACGCAACTTGAGCGACTTGAAGAAGGTTGCCGCTGCCGACCTCCCTCTACTGGCCGCCCAGGCAAGCGCGAACAGCACCGTTACCAAACACTTCGTCTGTTCACTGACAAGGGATCTGTTTAGGCAGAATGACCAACTTCAGGAAGAGGTGAAGTTGGTAAAGGAAAGAAACAAGCAGCTAGGGAAAAGAGTTGCTGCGCAGAAAGAAGAGCTGGCAGTAAGCTTGGCTATTTTATGGCGCTCTGTTTGAAGTCTGCGGCGAGCTGACATTCATGCCTTTGCCTTTTTGAAGGTCACGTACGACTTGGAAAATGATATCTTCCAGGCCGCTATGCTCCCCTTTGTGAAGGAAACCGTTGAGATCGCTATCGAGCGATTTGTCCGCGGCGGCTTCGCAAAGGAAGGGGTGGACGGTGTCCCTTTTCTGCAGCACTTCCCCGAGTTGCAAGAGCAGGTCGCGGCGATGGAGCGGACTGCCAAAGGAAAAGACGTTGTTGAGGAGGAAGGAGAAGAAGGAGATGGAGAAGAAGAAGAAGAAAACAGAGAAGGCGGAGGAGCCAAGACAATTGCCGACGATACTGGTTCGAGCCAGCAAGACGGAGATCTGTCCGCCGAGTCCGATGCCTCTGTATCTTCCTATGCTGGCGAGAGCTCGCATAGCGAGTCCGCGGCCAGCACCGGTTCAGATGGCAGTAGTGGAAGTGGCTCGGAAGGCTATTCTCCAGAGGTTGATGTCGAAAGCCCAAGCCCTCCTGCAGAAAAGAAACAGAAGACTGCCGAAGCAGAATAATGTACTTTTTATTTTTAACATTTTTGTAAAGAGAGCGGGCTTAAGTTTGGAGTCCGCTGAATACACTAAAGATGTAACTATTTTTGATTAAATAGAAAGAGATATTCATGTATCAGTGTGTTTTCTGCAATGTTCTCTGTTTTCTGTTATTGAAATGTATTGACGTAGATAAATGCGATCTCCATGTGGTAGTCCGCGTAATGCAAATATCGTCCACACTGCATAAGTTTCTGACTTGCTAATTAGGAAACTTTATTAAATAATTTGACCACTGTTCACCGCAAAAAGAATGAGACCAAAGTTTAGTTGGTTGCCGAAGTAAAAGATCATGCAGACTCTGACGAGTTCCGATAATAGTCCGCGATTCTCTTTGTCAACAAACCTTTTAAGCTTAATGATAATAAGCATTGCGGCCTCATATTTTCTGTTAAACTGCGAGCTGAAAAGACCAACCGGGGACCAATCCTGCAGACCGGGCGGCTATAACTTCACAGTTCGCACGCATTTTAATAGAAATGATCTATAATTTGATGATAACTAATTCCGACAATAATCCAGGCCGTGATATTTTATTTACAGCTCACCAAGTCCTTGTAACCTGTCAAAAAGAACATGACTGGCGGACTCTGATGGATTCCAATTCCAGTCCGCATGTAAATAAATTTTTGCGAGTTAAGAAAGATCAATCCGAGCAGGTAGGTGTATGTAGTATTGCTTTTGTCATAGTCGGGTCAAAAAAAACCTCAAGATCAATCCGAAGTTGGCGGACTGTGCGGACACAATAGCACAGTCTGTAATAGAGATTGAAATGACTCACAGCACTAGGTGACCAAGTGGGCAGGTGCAGCCGGAGCGGCATTGCTTTCCTCGCTGGGTCACAGAGGATGTAAAAACAACTCAAGGTATTGGTGGACTGAGCGGTCTTAAATTTTGCAGTCAGCGCCTTCTCAACTTCCTGTGAAGAATGAGATACATTCTTGTGTGACCAAGTGGGCAGGTGCGGCCAGAGCAGCATTGCCACAGGGTCATAGAAGCTGTAAGCTCAACGGAAAGGTTTACCGCCCTCTTACATGGAGTACAACCTAAATTGATATTTCAGACAGGTGCGGCCGGAGCAGCATTGCTTTCCTCTAAGATCAACAAGGCTTTGGGTCTCCTGCAGCACCGCTTGAGGGTACCAGAGAGTATTTGAGGGTACAAACTTGGATGATCTAAGGGCATGTGCCGGATGGCATTGCTTTCCTCAAAGAGATCATCAAGGTGTACGCTATCCCTTGCAAGCTTAGTAGAGCTGTCAACTACCCTGTCCCTCCAAAAATGCATAGGTGGAGTCAGGTACTAGCTGGGATCCAAAATCCAGTAGCCCACCGCTCAAGAATCTGCAAGCTCCCACTACACGGTGCGAAATCTCCCCACAACACGTGATCATCGTGGTGTTACGCTAATGACAACAATTCTTGGGGGGGGGTCCAAGCTGGACTTGGCGATGTCTCCTGGTGTGGTGATTTTTTACCTTGCATGGTAGATAGGAGAAAGTGATTGTGCCCTGTACGACAAATTATTAGCCAGAGATTCTTATTGCCATAATCATTGAAATGAACACAAATGATAAGTGTTTGCTTAAGCATAAAAACGCTTTAAATCATCGCCATTCCAAGTATGGGGGACATCTTTTCCGTCATAGGTTTGTAGTTGATATGCTCCTTTCCTCAGGACTTTCTTAATAATGAATGGTCCATTCCAGTTCGGGTTCAGCTTGCCCACTGAACCTGTTCTTGCGGCAACATCTAATTTTTTCAGGACGAGATCTCCCACTAAAAAATGCTTGATCATGATTTTCTTGTCAAAATATCTGGCCATTCTTCGCTTGACTTCCTCTTTCCTGACGGTGGCTTCATCTCGCATTTCTTCAATTTGATCCAAGCCATGTCTCATATTCTTGTCGTTAATCTCAAGCCAGTCTTCCCAACTTTGCCTGGCCAGTAAGACCCTAGGAGTCGGAACCTCAAATTCCACCGGGATGAGAGCCTCTAAACCGTGAGATAGCTTGAAAGGAGTTTCTCCGGTAGGTGTGGAAGGGGTTGTTCTGAGGGTCCATAGAACTGAAGGAAGCTCCTCTGCCCAGTTGCCCCTCAGATTCTGCACTTTCTTTTTTAGCAAATTATGTATTTATTTATTCGCAGCTTCTACTTGACCATTGCTTCTGGGATGATGAACTGATGAGAACCGCAGCTCTATGCCGACTTGTTTGCAAAAAATTCTTCATCTCTTCAATGTTGAACTGCGGCCCATTATCCATAATTATTGCCATCGGAATCCCATGCATGCAAATTATCTCCCCCACAAGAAATTTTTTATTACCTGGGTTGTTGTCTTTGCTAATGCCTTGTCTTCAATCCATTTGCTGAAGTAATCAATCATAACTAAGATAAAGCGTCGCTGTCTGCTCGCCATGGGAAATGGCCCGAGGAGGTAAATTCCCCAAACTGTGAAAGGCCAGGGCGTGATGATTGACACAAGTCGCTGCGATGATTGGAGTCAAAGCGGAGCAAATTTTTGGCATTGGGCACACTTCTTTGCATAAGATTCAGAATCTTTTCTCATTGTGGGCAGAAGTATCCTTGCCGCATTATTCTTCTTTCCAATGTTCTGGCCCCTGAATGGCTGCCACACTCTCTAGAGTGAATTTCTTGGAGCACCACAGGAACGTCTTCTTCAGATACGCATCTCGCCATTGGGGTGAGGAAAGTCTTTCTATAGAGAATTCTGGAGATAATCTTGTAGTTCGCTGCTTTCATTCTGAATCTCCTCTTATCTTTCAAAGCCTGCGACAATTCTCCTGTCGAGAGATATGATTTGAATGATTCCATCCAAGAGGGTCGTTGTTCTATTTGCATCAATTCCCCTTCTTCCGTAGTAGGGTAAAATAGCTCTGAAGTTGTCTCTCCCGAGGGGAGGCCGAACTTTGCTAGCTCGTCTGCCTCTGCATTGTATACTCTTGAAACATACTCAATAGTGAACCTCTTACACTTTCCAATCTCCGCTTTTACCAGCATTAAGTATTTCCTCAGGGTAGGTTCTTTGGTTTCAAAATTCCCCAATACTTGGGATGCCACTACTAGCGAGTCGGTTTTAACATGCACAGAGTCTATTCCCAACTCTTTTGCAAACCGCAGGCCCACTAAAAGTGCTTCGTATTCAGCTTGGTTATTGGTGGTTGGGAAAGAGAACCTTATGGCCTGTTTTAATTTGACCCCGTTGGGGTTAATGAGGACTACTCCCACTCCCGAGGAGTTTTTGCCTGAAGCACCATCTATGTAAATTGTCCATGCTAGCGGGGATTGATCGACTTGTTTAACATTAGACTCAGTTGTGTCTATTAAAAAATCTGCTAATACTTGCGCTTTGATAGCCGTTCGAGGTACAAATGGATTATCAAACTCACTGAGTTCAATTGCCCATTTGGCTAGTCTTCCAGAGTGCTCTGGTTTTTCAAGGATACTTTTTAATGGCTGATCGGTTATCACCCTGATTGAGTGCGCTTGGAAGTATGGTCGAAGCCTTCTGGCAGACATTACTAATGTTAGTGCGAGCTTCTCAAGGATTGGATACCTGGTTTTAGCATTCTTTAATATGTGGCTGACATAATATACTGGATATTGCCTTCTCCTTTCCTCTCTAATAAGGACTGAGCTTATTGTTTCCGAGCCTACTCCTAGATAGATGAATAGCATTTCTCCAGTGCTAGGACTATGAAGTAAAGGAGTGGATGTGAGCTCCTTTTTGAGTTTCTTAAAAGCTTCTTCGCACTCTTTGGTCCATTCAAATTTGGACCCTCCACGAAGAGTTTTGAAGAATGAGGCACTCTTATCCCCTACTCTGGAAATAAATCTCCCTAGGCCTGCTAGCCTTCCCCCTAATTGTTGAACATCTTTAGGGGAGCGAGGTGATGGCATGTTGAGGATTGCTTTAACCTTATCTGGGTTAGGGGCAAACCCTTCGGGGGTAAGGAGATGACTGAGGAATTTTTCTTTATTTGCTCCAAAAATACATTGCAACGGATTTAACCTCATGTTATACCTTCATTAAGTAGTGAATGTTTCTGTGAGGTCTTGCAAATGCAAAGCAAAGGTCTTACTTTTAATAAGGAGGTCATCGACATATACTTCAAGATTCCTTCCTTTTTGTTTTTTAAACACAAAGTCCATCATGCGCTGATAGGTAGCGCCTGCGCTTTTTAATCCGAAGGGCATTTCTAGATAAGAGTAACAACCATCATCTGTGATAAAGGACGTATGGGGATGTCAGATTTATGCATCCTAATCTGGTGATAACCAGAAAATGCATCTAAAAAACTCATAAAAGTATATCCAACCGCAAAATCTACTAAACCATCTATTCGAGGCAGCGGATAGCAATCTTTGGGGCATACTTTATTTAACTTGGTAAAGTCAACACACATCCTCCATTTTCCTCCCGGCTTCCTTACCACTACAACGTTTGATACCCAATCCCGGTATTAGATTTCACGAATGAACTTAGCCTTTAGAAGCTTCGCAACCTCTTCCTTGATTTGCTCGGCTAGCTACGTCGCCACCTCCCGCTTCTTTTGTTGAACATGTTTGAAGTCGGGAGCAATGTTGAGGTGATGGTAGGCTATATCAGGATCCACTCCTGGCATGTGTTCCGCAGCCCAGGATAAAACATCCAGGTTCTTCAATAAGCAAGCAATCAACTCTTCTTTTTCTTCTTCGGGGAGCTCTGAGTTGATTGTAAGTCTTTTCTATTCATCTGCGCCAATTGAGATTCCCTGGGTTGCTTGAGTAGGCTCCAAGTGAATCCCCTCCTGGACTTCTTCCTGATCTCCGGCCTCTCCTTGGGGAGCCTTTTCTTCTGAGGCGGCGACCAGAGTCGCCTGGGGAGGCATTTGCTCGATTATGTTGATTGTTTTGACATAGCACTCTCGCGCCTCCCTTGGGTTGCTTCTAACCCGGTATTGCTTTCCTCCTGCTATGAACTTGATTGCCAAATGATAGGTGGAAACTATTGCCCGATATTCATTAAGGAGAGGTCTTCCAAAGATGGCGCAATAACCGTTGGCCGCATCAACTATTACAAATGTGATAAGCTTTGTCACTCCCCTGAGCATTACTAAGAGTTTAACGCTTCCTTCAACTTCATTCTTTTCGCCCGTGAAGCCATATAGTGGCCGTTCGGTGGAGAGCAAAGTCTTTCCAGACCCTAGGGCCTCATAAGCACTTTTGAATATAAGATTGACCGAACTTCCGGTGTCAACCAAAATTCTCGGAATGTGTAGTTCTCAATGATTGCTTTGATCTCAACCGCGTCGTTGAACGTGTTGGCCGTCTTCGGGAGATCGTCTGGACCAAAAGTAATGATTTCCATTGGTGGGGCTGTGGAATTCATAGCTACTTCATGCCGTGAGATATTTGCCAAAGAAGACTTCCTGCTTGATTCTGCACCCACTCCTCCATGTATGCAAAAGAGATCACCGAGGACGCCTACGTCGTCTACGTCGACGCTTTCTCCAATCTTGATTTTGCCATAGTATCCCACTTTCTCAATGTATTCATTCTCCTGGAAGACTTCAGCCACCTCCTTGCCTTTAGAGGTGGACGGCTTTGGTGTGGCCTCTTTTACTCCGAGACCCTTCATTTTCCCTGCGGCAAGTAGTCGCTCCACAATCTATCGGAGAGCTCTGCAATCCTCAGTTGGGTGCCCTTTCTCCTTGTGGAATGCACAAAAAAGATCCGAGCTTCGGGGCTTTCCTTCCGCCTTCTGGAATTCTTTCTTTAACTCAGTCTTTTTTTCTGCTGGATCTGGAGAACTTCATCTACTGTCAGGCCCATAACAGCGAGCTCTTCCACATGACCGTGGCTTTGCTGATCATATGAGAATGAGCCGTCCCGAATTTAAAGGACCGGCAGGATCCAAGGAGCCATATGAGCAGGGGTAGCGGCAAGCGGTGGTTTCTGCTTATAAAACTGTTGATGACTTTTATAAGGCCGCTTGTGCCGGAAATTTCTTCCCCTGTGTGCTGGAGGCTGATACTCTAGTAAAGGGGGCCTGGATGTTTGATCACTTGCAGAGTAATTTGTGGTGTCCCTCCTTTCGGCCTTTGTCGTTAAGTTGAATACATATGAAGGGTTGACACTCTCTCCTTCAATGAAGGTGTTAGCCAAGGCTATCAGGTCCTGGAAGGTGGCCGGTTATTTGGTGGTTGCTTCAAACTTCAACGGCCCTTCCTTGAGTCCGTTGATTCGGGCGAATTTATAGAACTCGGGATCCACATTCTTGACCCCCAGTTTCTCCTTCTGGAAGCGATCCACAAACTGTGCTACCGACTCATTGTCTGATTGCTGGATCTTGAAGAGGGCAGCTGGTCCACTCTTCCTCTTCCTGGAAGTGGCAAACCTTAGTAGGAGCTCTTGACGTAGCTCAGCAAAACTGGCGATGGATCCAGGATATAGTTAATGGAACCATTCTCGGGCCTGGCCGTCGAAAGTGGTTACTAAGAACTTGCACTTCAAACCATCTGACAAACAACTCATTGCTACGGCATCTTCAAAGGCCTGGAGATGAGCGACCGGGTCTGTTTCTCCAGTGTAAAATAGGATGCGAGGTTCTCTGAAGTTATTAGGAGCCTGCTCCTGACGGATCTTATCTACAAAAGGTGACTCCCCGACATGAGCTACAGCAGAAATCACAGGAGGCCAATCGATCTGGTCATCCTCAGTAAAGTTAAGCCTGCGGGCTGGAGTCCCTTTGGCTACTTTGAGGAAGAAATCCATAAGTGTAGTGAGCTTGTAGGTCTGCGGCCTCGGTGGAACTGCGGGCTGGATGGGCGCGCTGGCTGGCTATGACGTCACAACAGGCGCTTGGTGGACTGGGGTTTGGCAGACTGCCTCATCCGCGAAGGCCGCTCTAGGCTGATCGAGTCGCTGGGTAAGTGCGACTAGGGCATGGCTGATTGCATCGAGACGCTGGTCGGTCTCTCTTCGGGACTGTTCGGCCTCTATCCGGCATCGGTCGAGCGCATCCCGCAGGTCATCAGAGGTGCTCGAGCGACCTGAACGGGCATGGTAATGAGATGATCGGCGATCTGACATCTCGGTCCGCGAGTTTCAACAATATATTGGATCTGAAGGTCGCGTGTTGATGTTGATGCAGAAAATGTGCACTCAAATTCAAGTAAAAAGGGAAAAAGAGAGAAGGAAACTGCAAACAACCGTTTACTAATGGACCAAGGAAAAATGGTGATCAAGATTGATTCGAGACCGCAAAGTCCGAGATCTGAGTCCTCAGCTTTCACTAAACGGGCTTCTGGACTCGAGTCAGAGTGTTTTGGGGGCACCACTCCCCCCTATTTATAGGATGGGGGCCTGCCCAAACGGGCAGGGCTAAAATAACCGGCTGCCCGGGGTACAGGAGAACCGGGCAACGGTGACGGGAAGCAAAAAAATAATAACACACCAGTCCGCGCAAAAGGGGCGGACTGGGCTCGCGGCCTGGAGCTTCCATCTGCTGCTGCTAGGCGCGATCCTGCTGGAGGACGTCGTCCTGGACGGACTTATCTTTGAGTCCGCCTGAAGAGCTATCCCCGGAGCTGATCACCTGGGGCATGCCGAGCTGGGCGGACTAAGCACGGAGTCCGCTACCGAAGGGGATTAACCTTGGGACTTGTTGAATGTCGACGCTTTGCCGATCTAAGACCTTGGACGTGTTGCGGACTTTGGGGTTAACACACCCAACTGATCAAACAATTCATCAATCCTTGGCAAGGGATATCAGTTATTAATATTCACCTTATTCAATTCTCTATAATCAATGCAAAGACTCATCGATCCATCCTTTTTCTTTACAAAGAATACAGGAGCACCCCGCGGAGTAGAATTCAGCCTAATAAATCCACACTGCAGTAACTCGTCGAGCTGAATACGTAACTCATCCAACTCACGTAGATCCATACGGTACGGTGCCTTGACAATGGGACGAGTACCTATCTCGAGTTCTTACACAAACTCTACCGCTCTCACAAGAGTAAGTCATGGAAGACTATCAGGAAAAATATCTGGAATCTCTCGCAGAAATAGAAACAAGATACGTCTCACAACCAAAGACTACAACTCGACAAGCACGTACCGCAAAAATAATAGGGGAAACCTTGTCTTGAAAACCATAGATGCTCATAGGCTTTCCATTGTCCATCTTGAAGTCCAGTCGCTTTGCCTTGCACTAGATGACTACATCATACTTGGACAGCCAATCCATACCAAAATCACTTCAAAGTGCGCCAGATCCAAAACCTTCAGATTTGCAAAGGCTAGGAATTCACCTAGACAAATTGGGTACATCTGAATTCCTTGATTTGATATCACCAAATTTCCGGAGTGAAGTTTACGTTGAAGGAATCTTCTAACTGATCCACATCCAAAGGATGTCTATCTACAAAACTTCGAGCTACGAAGGAATGGGTGGAACCTGTATCAAAGAGAATGCGCGCCGACCTATTTCGCACAATAAACTCCCCTAAAACCCTAGCATACATAACTAAACGAATGAAAATAAGGGAAAATAATGCAGATTAAAAGTTAAAGTAGGATCTAACCTGTGATCACTTGTGTAGAGGTCTGATCTTCGTCCCTAGTCACCACGTTCAGCTTTCCTTTCCCTTTGTCCTAGTTTGTTGGCGGCGGCAGAGCCTGAAGCGGAGCAGGCTGTAATGGGGACTGAGCCTGGCAGCATGAAGACTTCAGGTGCCCCTTCTGCCCACACTGGAAGCAAGCCCTATCCTTCGACCAGCAACGACTCATGTCATGTCCCTTCTTTGTATAGAACATGCACACCTGATGTCCCTTGGGTGCACCTTGTATAGCGAGCAACTGCTTCTGCTTCAAGGTGGCAGTCCTTTTGAAACACATTTCGTAAGGGTGGCCAGACCGATCACAGAAGGTACATAATTCTCCACTTTTCTTCTTCAAGGAAGGGCCAGATGCCCTAGATATTCCATCCTCATCGACTTTCCTCTTCTCTTTTCTCATCGTGGCACCTCGATTCTTAGCGTTTTCAATTGGCTCAACTTTTAGAGCGGCTTCCACTGCCTTAGTGTAACTTTCAGCTCTATAAGCACATGCTAACTGTTGGACATCGCTTCTTAGTCCTCCTAGGAAGAATTTCACTCTTCCCGCCTCCGAAGCTATTATATCTGGAGAAAATCTTCTCAAATTTCTGAACTCAATCTCATATTCGCTCCCCGTGAGCTGTCTCTGCTTCAGATGTAGGAAATTATTCAGCAGGTGGTCCTACTCGACCGAGGGTAGAAACTTCTTAAGCAGCATCTTCTTGAGGCACTCCCAAGAGTATCCTTCCTTCAAACTGTCCTTTTCCAGAATCCATCAGCTCTTCGCCAGTCCATTTAGCTGGTAGGCCACAATCATCACCTTTTGGGCTCCTCCAATCCCCGAAAACGAGAACATCTAATCGATAGCGATGATCCAATCATCCAAAACCATAAAGTCGGCACTCTCATCGTTAGTGGGAGGTCCCAATTGTTGTAAATGCAAAATAAAATTCATCTCTGCTGGTAGCATCACTAGGGGAACAAGAGGAGCAGGATTAGCAGTTACGGATTGACCTACGGTAGAATCATTCACTAAGGGTTGCTACGCGGGAGCGGCAGACAACTAGGACTGAATCTGCGATTGCATCATAACTAACTATCTCGATAGAGCCTCATTACTCTGAAACAAACTCTCGATCACCAGATCTCTTTGCACACCAGATGACTTGTAATACCCCGCCACCCCCCCCCCCCCCCCGCCAGGAACACAAAACACGGAACAAGGGGAGTCTTACGCCCAGAACAGCCGCCTTGCGGTAGCGTTAACACATAGGCTAACATGTACAACAAGACGCCTGTCCTGGCGGCTATAATCAAAATCAAACATTGCTAACCCAACCAAAAACATAAAACAGAAGTTAAATCCACACATATGTAAATGGTCCAAAAGTACATCAAATAAAAGAAGCATCAACAAGCTTCTATAATATCAGAGTACAAGTACAAAATGAGTCTCTCTGACTCACATAAGTCCCCGACGGTAGTGATGACACCGTCCCTTCAGGCCCTGTCATCCTGGCCTGGCGGTCCTACTACATAACCTGCTACTGCTCTATCTGTGGGGTTCCCTCCTAAAAAGGAAGACTTAGCAAATGTTAGTCATAACGACTATGTGGCTTCACATCCGCTCCCCCGACGACTGCTCGGCACCAGCGTTTAAAAGGACAAGTACAATATATATAAAAGTGTAGTAATACAAACAAGTGGTAAACAAGTGAGCAATATCAATGTATATCATCAGTTTAATTAATAAGAAACAACCTACTCTAGCAATTCTATCATCTACATCAGTATAAAAGGTAAAGCTACAGTAGAAAGTAACCCAACTTATATGAATGCTCATACAAATATATAAGTCGAGGATCGGCTCAATAGTTGTAAGACCCCCCTTTTTTTTCTTTTAAACTACCGGGGTCTTATGCCCAGAACCGCCGCTTTGCGGTGACACCAACAAACTCGGGAAGGTCGTCACTACAAAACGCCGATCCTGCTGGCCATACCGATCGCAGAAGAGTAGAAGTATAAATAGTACATGAGTAAAGTAGAACTCAATACTAGTCCACCAGGATTACATATATATAAATAAATCTCCACGAAGGGAGAGTCCACAGAAAAGAGTAAACAAAGTACTAAAAAGGGCTCCTACCCTATATATCAAAATCCTCACTACAAGTCACTTAACGCGGAAGCAAATCTATAACATCTACAGATGATCGGGACTCACAGTCCCTACTGGCTGGATTCTAGTGCTACACTGCCCCATCTCCATGTACACCGACCTCTGGGGCTGCGTTTTCTGGTGCGGCTCAACGATCCCCTAAAATGATTTGGTCAACAATTGTTAATCTAAAAAGACCAAGTCCTATCATCCCCCAGCCCTCCCCCGTGACTCCTAGGTACCGAGCAGGGAGGAGGAAAGGGAAGGTAATGAAGGTGAAGAATAACAAAGTAAGCAGGTGATGGCGGAACTAGTCTATCATAAATAAATAATCACATCAAGTATAAGTAAGCAGTAGTAGGCAAGCAGTAGTAGGTCAGCAGTATAAATATACACAAGAACAAGTGAACAAGTATAGTATGAGAAAGTAAACTAAGAAAGTAACCATGACATATAAGAATGCCCATAAAACCTAAAGGCCAAGGGGTCGTTTTGCAAGGCCTATTGTATGAAGCGTCTCAAACCACTTTATACAATAGGTGTTAGGGGTTATATGTAATGATGATGCTATGACATGCAAGTATGCCATGATGTGAATCATGCAAGTGCAACACACCCACTCGACTCTGTGCACACAGACCTTCAGTTCCCCCTTTCTGGAGTCTAACCTCCCTGGATACCTCCGTAGTTGCAAACGGAAGCAGTGGGTTGGGCCTTGCCCACCTTTAAACCGGTATCACACTACCAGTCAGACCTATCGTATGCCACAATGCTTGTGCACTAAGCGGAGCTCTTGAGTACTCTTGTCGGGTGCGTACCAGACTTTATTTGGCCTAGTGCAAAACCACACCTGCCGAGCCAACGTATTGGTGTTGGTGTGACGACTCACCAATACTGATGACCCACCACCTTATATCTTATGCACATGCAACATTAATGTATTTTCCACTGAGCCAAAGCTCCCCGGACAATCCCGTCTGTCACAAATATCTATTGAGTCAAAGCTCCCCGGACGAACCCGTAAGTCTCAAAACCATCCGAGCCATCAGCTCGCCGGGCTAACCTGCCCATCACCAAAACCACCGAGCCTAACGCTCGTGTGACCAACCTAATTCCCACAACACTGGGGAGTTTGAGTGTGTGTAATCCTAGTTATACTAGTTACTCTAAAACATTGATTATTCTTATGGTTTAAGTTATCCTAGGACTGCCCAAGGTATTCCCGGTGAAGGGCTCTCACAGGGCACTAGAACTATGATGGTAGCTGAAGCTCATCGTTCCCTTTCGCAAGACACTTACTATTATTGGGTAATAACTGATTCCCGATTCTTTTTAATATTACTCTGAATCTAACCCTAGTGTGTTTTGACTCTCTCTCTCTCTCTCTCCACAAGAAAGACGATCTTTCGTCGATCACGAACACCTCTTAACACTTTACAACCCAACACTCTCATCATCATGACTACTAATGAAGCACTCTTTTTCTTTTTTTTCACCTTACTAAGATCAGTAAACTAATAATCTCATCTCCCTATGACTATTCCACATGTTTTCACAATTTCCGTAGCTTTACTAAACGCAGACCAACCTAAGCTATATGATGTACATGATAGGAAGTACTCCAAGTTTTCATCCAAATGCCCTAAGATATTTATTACAGGTCTATCATGACACATCTAGCCTAAACTTAGAAACATGTAGTTTTCCTGACTAATTTAGCATTTATTAAATTATTCAAAATTTAGGCCATGGGTACTTCTGAACATGAAGCACTAGATTTCCTTAATTTCTGGCCACTCAAAAATTATGAATATTATATGATAGCAAAATATCCATGAATACCAAATTTCACAGATTTTTATAAATGTATAAACCTATAAATAATTAATTCAAAGTAATTCAAATAATTGGAGTTAAAGAAGGGAGTACCATAAATCTTAATACATAAATTACATAAAAATTACCAGAGACTTATAATTATCATAAAACTCTACTGACTAAGTTTCATGTAATTCCAAGATCAGAAGACTATATAGAAAAATACTTAAATTAAATCCTTTAAAGCGCACTTTGTGATGAAGCATTCTTATAAACTCATCCAAATAACATGTAATAATTATCTAGGCTTTATGATGCCCTAAAAAGTTCTCTAGCCAAGTAACATAATTTTCCAGCATGATATATTATTTATTATCTATTTATCAATATATGGTGCAATAGTTCACTTAACATATGAGGTACTAAGAGAAAATGTCCAAATGATCCAAATAATTTACTAGTGACTCTAAATTATATTTAATTAGCCTTGCTAGAGTTTCACATCATTCTAAATTAATTTAACCATGGTTACTTCAAAATCATCAAAAAGGAAAAGGTGGAGATTATAACTACATGTATGATCTACTATTTTCGAATCATCCTATAATAAATTTCAAAGGTCAATAGAATTATAAAATCACTTCTACCAATATTTCGTAATTATCCAACGTCCAAATACTAAAGTGGGGTGCATGTGTCCTAATCATCCTCTAAATTATATTTATAAAATCACTTCTACCTTATTTATTCTTTAAGTTATATAGCCCTAATTAATTTCCAAGTTATTAAAGTGGGGTGCATGTGTCCAAATACTACCATATTCCATCCTAGGGTATTTCATCATCCTAAGATCGCATGGAGTAAACTCCAAGTCCATACAAGGACATATCACCCCATGTCCTTCACAAATCCCCTATGTTCATCCTTAGGGTTTGAACTAGGGTCATAGGGCAAATCCACCCTAATCCACCCCATAATCCATGGGAGGGTGTTTACTGACATAACACATCAGTGGACCAAGTATCAACCTCTGTTGAGGTGGTTTGGCCCCTTAAGCCCACAAGGGACTCTTTGACCTAATTTCCCTTTTTGGGTCAAGGATAGGGTTTACTAAAATCCAAACCAAATCACCTCCAAATGAGATGAAATTTTATAAAGAGACCTATATTGACCCAAACAACCTCTCAACAAAATTTGGGAGAATTTGGAAGTTATTAGGCCCTTTAAATAATTCATACATTAATTATAAAATTTCTACAAAAGCTTTTGGAAAATATTTTCCAAAAATTCCCATTTTTGGATATGTTATAGGTATTTGTAATAGTGACCCAATCCAAAATTTCAAATCATTTGGATGGATGGATTGATGGGGGCACTCAAAACATTCTCTGATCTAGCCTAGTTATAGACCTCACGAAAGTGAGTGCTGTGGTGAAACTACTTACCCAAATGCTTGAAATCAATTTTAAATTAAAGTAGACTTCAAGGGCTACAATATTCATGTTGGCCACTTTTTAAGGCTTAACACCTAAGGGCCATGTTTTCCTGATTTAAAAATATGTATAGTGAAGGGATAAATAATACTATTCATAATAACTAATAATATATCCTAATATCCAACAGCTCATGCATCGTCTTCTTCCTCCAGCCGTTGGCGTGATTTCACAGACCTGGAGGCCATTCCATGGTCATTTGCCAGCCACCCGGCCACCTCCCTAGCCGGCCACAACCGCCACCACTTCCGTTGAGGTGGGGGCTATCGCCGGGCGTCGGCACGGCCACCGGAGGGGAGGTTTTCGGTGAACCCGATAGGTAGAAAATCCATGGAAAAAGCTGAAATTTGTTCTCCCAATCGGGCTCAATTGAGCCTGATTTCTCTCCTAAACGATCTAAGGATCTTGCCTACAAAGAGAGGAGATTAGGAGGACCTTCAACTGTGCTTGCCGACGGGATTGGTGGTGGTGCACCATGCCCGGATTTTGGAGCTTCGGGTATGTTACAACCGTACAGTGGGAGGGCTTGATTTCTCCAGAAAAAAGATGGAAACTCTTGTCCTAAGTCTAGGGAAGCTTTTAAAACATTCAAATTCGGGATGGGAAGGTCATAGCTTGAAGTGGCCATTAATGGCCTTAATGGTGTATTTTGGCCAAGGCTTTAGCCCACTGAATCCAGCCTATGAACAGCCTGGAAATCCCTTTGATCTTCTCTAATTGATGGGAGAAGATGAACCTAGTGTTTGGAGAGTCCCTTGGCCATGAATGGCCTTCACTC
The DNA here is from genome assembly GCA_039583875.1 of Platanthera guangdongensis. Lineage (NCBI taxonomy): Eukaryota > Viridiplantae > Streptophyta > Magnoliopsida > Asparagales > Orchidaceae > Platanthera > Platanthera guangdongensis. The sequence goes on along the minus strand of CM077164.1, from coordinate 97,770,428 downwards.
CCCCACTTTCTCTCTCCTTCAATAAAGGAAAAGTGGAGCTTTTTCTCTCTTAGTCTCTATGGCCGAATTTGATGTTTAATTCAGCCTAGTTGCACCCCACTAATCCATATGGATAATAAAAATGAGTTTAGCGCAAGTGGATTTGAGTTTGAGCTCGGGTTAGCCCATTGGGGCTAATTTGACATAACACAAGAGTAGAGTTGACCTTGGTCAACATGACCATTTTGATTGACCCCAATGGGTACTTGGTGACCCATTGGCCTCCCATAAGGTCTAGGAAGACTTGTGTAGGGTTGGTTGGGCATCTTGGGGGTCACTTGACCCTTAGTTAGGGAACTTTGACCTTTTTGGGGCTAGGGTTGACTTGTGTTAACTTTGCCTCTTTGGTTGACCCCAATGGGTCCTTGGTGGCCTATTGGCCTCCCTTACGGCTTGGGAAGGTCTAGGTGGGTCCCTTTGGCAAAGGGGAGGTCAGTTGACCCTGTATGAGTTTAGTTTGACCTGATTAGGGTTTGGGTTGACTTTGGTAAACTTGACAATTTTAGTTGACCCTAGTGGGTCCCTATGGCTCTAATGAACCCTCTAACAGGTTAGTGATGTTTTGGTGGGGTCATGGTGTCATAGTGAAGCCCTATGGTGATCCCTAAGGAAGTAATTAGAATTCTACTATTTGCAGACCAAGGTGGTTCACACGCTAACCCTATAGTTCACCCTATCCTTTTGATACTTCTCAGGGTTTTGTCATGACCCAGTCATGACAAAACCATCCTAGGGGTCTAAAAGATGTTACAAATCCCAATACTTAAAAAACATTCTTCCTCGAAATTCAAGTTTGGCCTACAGAGTTTCCAGTATGAGAAGTAAAATGTAACATCCCGAGTGGTTATATGGAATACCTGATGTGAAAAGCTCTGGGTATCTTTGCTGCATCAAGTCCTATGGCTCCCACGTGTGCTCCTATTATCCATGATTCCTCCATAAGACCTTGAACAGCGGAACCTTCTTTCGTCGCAAGACCCGCAACCCAATATCGTCTATCTGGATCGTCTCTAGGTGCACCGATCAATCAGAAGCTATAGGCACATCTATCATCGTAATATGCCACTCCGGCCGAAGTAAAGCTCTCCTGAGGGAGGAGATGTGGAAGACATCGTGCAAACTCGTTAGCTCTGGCGGCAGCTCCAGTCTATACGCTAAGAGATTGATCTGCTCCATGATTCTGTATGCCCCATGTATCTCGTAATGAGCTTATTCTGACCATGCACCTGCGAGACTCATGCATCAGTCGTATATTCAAAAACACCCGGTCTCCTACTTGGAACTCTACCTGATGATGCCAAGCATCGTAATACTTATCATGCCTGATCTGGGCATCCAACATCATGTCTCGAATCAATCGCACCTGAGCATTTGTACCCTCGACGAACTCCGAGCCCAGTGCCTTCGGATCCTCATCCTGGATCCAAGTCAAAGGAGTCCTACATCTCCGCCCGTATAAAGACTCATAAGGGACCATGCCAATGCTGGACTGGTGGCTTTTGTTTTACGAGAACTCGATCAATGGTAGCTTCCTCTCCCATGGCTCCCCGCGGTCCAGTATGCAAAGACGCAACAAATCCTCCAGTGTCCGATTGGTGCGCTGTCTGTCCATCCACCTGAGGGTGGAAGGAAGTACTGAATGTCAACCGGGTGTCCAAATATGCCAGGACCGACCTCCATTCCTTAGATGTAAATCGCCCATCGCGATCAGACACTATCTTCCTCGGCACTCCATGGTATTAGACGAACTGCTCTATAAAACTCCGCACCAATTCACCCACAAAAGCGTGTCCTTCCTGATCGGTAGAAATTTGGCCACCTTCGTTAGTCAGTCGACGATCACCCATATCGAGTCATTCCACGCATGTGACCGAGGAAGACCATATATGAAATCCATGGCGATATCGTCGAACTTCCACTCCGGCACCAAAAGTGGATGCAACAACCCGACCAGAATCTTACACTCGGCCTTTACTAACTGACAGGCCTTGCAATGGGTCACAAAGTATGTGATATAAATCTTCATACCCGGCCAGTACATCGTTCTCTTCAGGTCGGTCGTCATCGTGGTGATGCCCGGGTGCACCGAATACCTACTATAGTGATCCTCGATCATAATGTCCTCCCAAATCCTACCCCCAGCTGGTATGTACACCTGTCTTCTAAAACATATTAACACATCTCTCTCTATATACTCCCCAACCGACCCTTCCTGCAAGGTCCTGAATACTGGCTCCAACTTGTCATCCCTTCTCTGCTTAGCCCTGATGCGATCCCGAATGTCATCAGTAGAGCTAATTGCGGCCAGATACTCCCCATAAAGCTCTGAGTCATCCAAGGACACCAGGGTAATCTGCATATCCTCCATCATCCGTACCAGCTCCATGGCCATCAACTGGGACTCTGCTCCGGAAGTGGTATCCCTCCAGCTCAGTGCGTCCGCCACCATATTCTCCTTTCCCAGGTGATAATGTATCGTATACTCGTAATAGATAGAAATTCCACCCAACACCTCTGGCGGACATTCAATTCCTTCTGTGTATCCACATATTTCAGATTCTTGTGATCTGAAAATATGTCGCAGTGCACCCCATAGAGATAATGCCACCAAATCTTCAGAGCGAACACCACCTCCCCAATCTCCAAGTCATGGACATGGTAGTTCTGCTTGTGCTTCTTCAGCTGGCGGGAGGCATATGCTATCACATGTCCATGCTGCATCAGTACATCACCCATCCCCTGAAATGACGCATCAGTATACACATGGAAACCTTCCTTCCCAGACGAATGAGCAAGGATAGGGGCTGACGTAAGCCGACCTTTCAACTCTTGGAAGGTCGTATCATACTGCGGCGTCGAAACGAACGGAGTGTCCTTCTTTGTCAATGAAGTGAGTGGAAAGGCTATCTAAGAGAATCCCTGCCCAAACTTCCGGTAGTACCCGGCCAATCCCAGAAAACTTTGGACATCCATGGCCGTCTTCAATTGAGGCCAGTCTCGCACTACATGAATCTTTGCGGTATCTACTGCCAATCCTACCCCATAGATGATGTGGCTGAAAAAGTCTACCTCCGTCAGCCAAAATTGGCACTTGCTGAACTTGGCATATAACAAGTGCTCCATGAGCTTCTCCAAATTCACAGCCAGATGTTGTGCATGCTCCTTCTTAGTACTCGAATAAATGAGGATGTCATCTATGAATACAATGACAAACCTGTCGAGGTATGGCTCGAACACCTGGTTCATCAAGCTCATGAAAGCAGATGACGCGCTCGTGAGGCCAAAGGGCATCACAATAAACTCGTACAGGCCATATTACTACTAAATGCTGTCTTCGGGATGTTTTCTTCCTGGATCCGCAACTGATAGTACCTCGACCTAAAATCTAGCTTTGAGAACCAATGCACTCTCACTAGCTGATCAAATAATTCGTCGATCCTTGGCAGTGGATAGGTGTTCCAGACTGTCAACCAGTTTAGTGCACGATAATTGATGCACAACCAGAGGGTCCCAACCTTCTTCTTCACAAATTAGACCGGAGCTCCCCAAGGCTAGGAACTCGGACTAACAAACCCAGCCTCCACCAGCTCCTGTAGCTGACTCCTGTACGTGGGACCTTTTCAGATTCTTAAACATGTCGGAGTTTCATCGTATAGGCTGGAGTTGCCTGCTACCTTCCTTGTTGTCCATGATGTTTTCCATGTGAGACAGTTGCGGAAGTGCATTCGTAAAGATCATCAAGTCCTCGACTCGGTGCCCCAGATTCTGCCCAACCTTACGTATGTGGAAGAACCTGTTCGTATTCTGGATTCTCAAGATCGAGTGTTTCGGAGAAAGGCAATCCCTATGGTTAAGGTTCTCTGGCGAAATCAAGACGTCGAGAGCGTGATGCGGGAATTGGAGTCAGCAATGAGGGAATCTCATCCGCACCTCTTCTCTTAGTCCTGGTATGTCTCTATGTTTTTGGTGATGTTTGATTTTTTCGTATTTAGTTTGGTTTTGGAGTTGTGTTAAGTTTTGGGACGAAACTTCTTTAAGGGGTTGTGACTGTAACGCCCCCGATTTTGTTCGATGATTTTATTTGATTTGATATCGTCATATTTATGGCGTCATGGAGTTACTTTTAATGTCGAATTGATGGCGCGACGCCGTTAGGACATTTTTTTTCACGTCCGTTCGGTCGAGACGGCCAAATTCTCGAATTATTGTTGTAATTGAAAATTTTGCATTTGGAAATTAAGTTAAATAATTTTGAATTTACTCGTCAAATTTTGTCGCGATCCGAGCGATATTCGTGCCTCGACGATTAAACAAAGTTTGGTGGAATTTATCTTCGGCGTAGACTTTGAAAATTTATATCTCAAGAATGGTTCGTCGGATTTTGGTTTTGACTTCGCCATTGTGCTTGTAGCGTCAGTGTTCGACTACGGTGTGAGTTTTGTTTAATTCAACGTGCGTTTGGGCCTCCGTTTTGAACTCGTGTTTCCTTATTCAAAAATGTATAAATATGATTATTTTAATATTAAAGAATTATTCAAATATGTCATTTACTATTCATCTCTATAATTTGATTTTTTGGATATATTTGTAAATTTCACTATTCATGCAATATTCTTCTCGAGTACAACAGTATTCTTCTCGAGTACAGTAGTATTCTTCTTGAGTACAGCAGTATTCTTCTCGAGTACAACAACATTCTTCTCAAGTAAAATATTTCTTGTTCTCGAGTGCCTGTTTTCCTCTTCTCGAGTACTTCTAAACTTGTTCTCGAGTAGTCTGCAACCCTTCTCGAGAATTCCGTTCCAGTCAAGGTTCGGGCTCCGTTGCTCGAAATTTCCAACCGATCATAGTTCTGGAAAGCTCTCAGCGGGAGCTTCGCCATCGTGGTAAAATCTTCTCCTTTCCTTGAGATTTTCTCGTTAGAGTTTTTGGCCCTAACCTCTATTTCGGCTATTTCTTGTTATATTTTGACTTCCGTCCTCTTCTTTAGACCGATCTGCGACAAGGAGTGGTTTGGAGGATCTTTCCAGTAAAACCGCGGCAAGTGGTGTTCTTGCTCCCCCTCTTGCTCCTTTCTTCTAATTTGTTTTGCCACATTTTGTTGAGTTTTTTATGTTTCAACTTCATAGAAACTTGCCCTTAAATTCTAATTTTTTTCCTTGAATTGTAACTTATTTCTCCAAGAACTATACTCCCAATTTTTATTCCGTAGAATTGTTAAACAAATTTGGTTGTCGTGCCATTTTAACTATCAAATTATGTTGATTGTTGTGACACCTTGTGCATCCCATTATTTTGATTAAACTTCACTTTGCTTGACCTTGAAATGTCCTTTTGCAGTCCACATTGTTTGTTGACAGTGAGTCTGTGATGAATAAATGAAACTCTGCATGCATGATTATGTAACTAAAGAAATAAGGATGTACTGTGCGCATTGGGATTTCTCCCTCGGCATAGTGCCTTATGGTTGAGTCTGTGCGCGTTGTGAACTTTCATCCCCGACACATTACCTTAGCTTGGTCTGTGCGCGTTGGGGTTTCTCCCTCGGCATGGTGCCTGTTGGCTGGGTTTGTGCGCGTTGTGGACCTTTTTTCCCGACAAAGTACTCTTTATTGTTGTGCTGATCAGTCTAATTTTTTTTATTGATAAATAACATGAATATTAATGAAAGATGAAAGTTTGAACTTCTGTTGTTTGGTACTCTGTTCTTCCTGTTGATGTGATTAGCCATTCCTGCTTTACTAGATTTACTATTGCTTACTTTTACTCTGCTGCTGATCTTTTGTTGCAGTCATTTTATAGATTTCCTTTACTTTAAGGTTTGTTTGGTCTACATTTACTTTTTGCACTATTTGTAGCTTGCTTCTGAGGTGTTCTTCTTTTGAATTCCTCAAGATCAGAGTAGTAGCAGGTTTAGCTGACCGTGTTGTGCTTCATGTGCTGCGGGTTATTGTGGCCATTTGTTTCCACCTCGGAGCTTTGTGGTAGTTGACTTTGTTTAAACATGTCAGATTATACAATGGGTTCGTGTCAGTTGTTTACGCCCATAGTTTTTGACTTTTTCTGTGATAGACTACTTGCTGCTTTTATTACTATTAATTTTTACCTGTTTATACTTGCTCTCTACGAAGGTTTTTTGTTACGATGCATTTAGTTATTTGAAAGTATACAAAACTGCATTCTGGAGTATTGTCATGACAGGACTTTTAACTGCAAAATCTACTACTTTTAAGCGCTATAAAAGTATTTTTATATATATTAAATGTAGAAGTCATATCATCATTATAATATGCTAGATCTTCAAACTCATATAGGATAACAAATGAATCAACTCAGTATTTTCTGTCGCATAAAACATATATATCTTCTCACCTATGGACTAGTGATACACCCACCGAGGGACACGGTCAGTAACTCAAATAACTTTTTTGTATTGTTTTCTTTTTAACTTAATTTCATAACACTTTTACATGAAGTAAATGTGAGGACGAGTAGCCTGAGCATCTGCAGTTGTCCCCTACACGGCGTGGCATCACGGCGCGTATTGTCTCTACTCTGACGTATTGTTGAATACGGTGACAATGCGAGTTGTGACAGTTGGTATCAGAGGGAGGTTTTGCACGAGGGTTGGTTGGTTTGGCAAGCCAGTCGAACAACTTTTCCTTAAGCAAAACTCTATTGTATCATTTCATTGCATACACACACCGATATGTCATTAGTAGATCTTGACGGAAGCACGAACACTACACTCATAGCATGATAAGAAGTATACGGGCATATTATGTAGTATGGGATGCATAATATATATTTGTATATGGATCCAGCATAGGTGGCAACATGTGATGGTTATGTAGTATGGGATGCATAACCATCTTCACATGGATACCCATTAACACGTTTACTTTTCTTCGTTACATATAATATTCTGTAGTATGGGATGCATAACATTGTATGTGTATGCCGCTCATAACATGCACTAAGTCCTTTTTAGAATGCGTAGCACTGCATACATAACATACCATCGCATAAGCACACGTTCCAAGTTAAAGATCTGCATGATGACAAATGTACACTCATGATTTGAGATGAAATTTAAACATTCATGCATTCATACTATAGGCACAAGTTAGAGGCATAACATCATTTTATGATTTCTCAGAGTAAGGTAACAACAAGAGCAAGTATCTGTTCGTTTCCGATCTGATCCGAGTTTATTTGATCCTGATTTGATCTGAGTTAGGGTATTCGAGTTTTCTAGCTTCAGTGTCCTAAGATAGTTCTTTGATAAGTTGTTTGCTCATATCTGTAAAATATGACCCCGAAATAGTTTGCTAAGGGAATATTTTCCCAGTTTGAGATGTCTTATACAAGGTTTGACCAGGTATCTATTTATTATGTAGAAATGTTGCCTAAACGCATTGCAACGAGGTAGACTCCCCACTCGGAGGGCGATTCTTCTGGTGCCCAAAGTGAGGCAGTGATCGAATGGCTGCGGCAAAGTAATGAGGCCCTGACAAGGCAGATGGTGGACATGCAATCTCAGATACAATCGTTGTTCGCTATCGTCGCCGGGCAGCAGACAAGAGTGCAGGACCCTGCTGTGGGCCAAACTATTCCGACTCCTCCTACTACTCTAGTTCCTCCAATCGCACTGCCGCCTGAGATGAATTTCATTTCTCACTTCCAGCGACTTGGACCTCCTTTGTATGATGGTAGAACAGACTTCATGGCATTGTACGACTAGATCATTGCCATGGAAGAAATGTTTTCTTATTCTGGCACTTCCTCCGATCAGACGGTGATGATTGCGGTATATCAGCTCAAGGGACTTGCGAAGAGTTGATCGATCAGAGAAAGAGAAAATCTTTCTGATTGGTGCTCGTGGGAATCATTTGAGAGTATGTTACAAAAGAAGTTTTTGCCATCCGTTGAGCAAGCCCGTATAATGAACAACTTTTTACACCTGAAGCAGAGGCAACTCACTATTAGTGAGTATGAGATTGAGTTAGCAAGCTCAGTCGTTTCACCCCAGATCTTGTAGCATCCAAAGAAGGCAAAGTAAAGCTTTTCCTGGGTGGTCTGAGGTACGACATCTAGTAGTTGGCTAGCGCATACAAGTCTGAGACCTTTGCAGAAGTAGTCGAAGCTACCTTGAAGGTTGAGGCAATTGAAAATGTGAAGAGTCGGGGATTGCATGTGAAGGACAAGAGGAAATCTGATGATGACGGAAGTGCTAGGGCATCTGGCCCTACAACAAAGAAGGATAGAAGGGAAGCATATAGAATCTGTGGTAAGCAAGGAAACCCTTTTGCCATTGTCACCTTTGAAATCCATGCACTTGTGCTTGCACTGAATGACGGCATCATAGCTGGACAGCCAATCCATGCCCAAAATCACGTCGAAGTTTACCAAATCTAGCACCTTCAGATCCGCAAAGGCAAAAAAAATCACATAGGAGGATGGGGCATTTTTGGATACCCTGACTTGACATCACCAGCTCTCCCGAAGGGAATTTGATGTTTAGGGAGGTGTCTAACTAGTCGAGAGTCCAGCGATGTCGGTCTACAAAACTCCTCGCCACAAAGGAGTGAGTAGCACCCAAATCGAACAAAACGCGCGCCCACTTATTTTTCACCTTAAATTCACCTAAACACATAGCGCGCAACTAAAATGCTGGAACTAAAAATCTACCAAAAGAGATTAAGCGCTGAGTCAGAGACTAACCTGAGATCACTTGAGTCAAAAATTGGCTTCCTCCTTGGTCAGCACATTCAAGTTTCCTTTTCCCTTGTCCACGAGAGGCGGAGGTGGCGGTAGAGTCTGCAACGAAACTTCATGCAGCCCAGGCTGGCTCTGCGGGCAATTACCCTTCATGTGCCATTTTTGGCCGCAGAGAAAACAAGCTCCAGCCTTCTTGTGACAACGGGTCACATTGTACCCACTCCTTTGGCAATAAGTACAGACAAGGTCTCCCTTTGGTGCATCCTGGATCGCGTGTACCTGAGATAGATTTTGCGCATCCAGTCTCTTAAAGCACTTCTCATGAGTGTGTGTGGTTTACTATGTCTGGAATCTCCGTTCATTTCTGCGGTACGTGCTCGAAAATGTCTAGAGTCTGGTTGTGACTCTTTCCTTGTCTCTATTTCTGTTCTGGAAGCTGCACCGGTTGTGCCTCGGGTTGAGGACGTTTCTGTGGTGCATGAGTTTCCAGATGTTTTTCCTATTAGTCTTCATGGACTTCCTCCTGAGAGAGAGGTAGAGTTTGTTATAGACCTTGAGCCAGGCACTCGTCCTATTGCAAAGGCACCGTAACGCATGGAGCCGCGTGTGTTAGAGGAGCTGCTGATGCGTTCACGACAATTGTACCGATCGCTGTCAGGTAATAAAGTTGAGGAGTTGAATTCCCGGATATCGATCTCTCGAGGAGTGTAGGTAGGGAGTGTGATTTTGCTATCGTAAAAGTAATTGCAAGTTTTAACGTAAATAAAGGGGGTTTTTATTTGGGTTCCAAAGTTAACAATAATAAGAAAACTATTGCGGGTCACCATCACCGCGTCTCTTTGGTGGATTACTCAAGGGAGTAATATGGAAGATGGAAGAGCTAATGAGGGTCGCGACCACCTCTTCTCAAAGCACGCTTCCAACGATCGCTAGAACGGCACAATCACAACTTCAACAAGAGAAAATCTGAAGTTCAACAGCAATATCCAGAACTAAAATATCAACACTCAGACATGCTCAAGCTATCAATGTTCTCACACATCAATCCAACACCCAAATATGCAGAAAAAGATATACTATAAGTAAAGAGGAAGAGAAACAACCAAACGCACGAAGTCTTTCCGAGATTCACGACCGGATTCAAGGGTTGTCGAGCCTTGTCCGAACTCGGTGTACGATTGACGTCCAGGAATCGAAAAGGGTTGTCACCACCTTTGAAAGTCTCGTCTTCTTCGTGAATAATCACTAGCTGTTTCTAACCGGAGAACTTCATGGATGCAACAACCTTTGAACTTGACAAGGAGCTTGGAGCTTGGAGATGATAATGGTGGTCAAAGTTGAAGAAGTTGCTAGCTCTTGGAGTAGAAATGGTGGTCGGATCAACTCTCGAAGGAGGAGAGAGAAAATAATGGCGAAGGGAAAGTTTTCCCGCTCAAAAGAGCAGAAAATGACGGTTGGGACGGACTGGAATGGAACTCCTCCCAAGAAGAAGAAATATGTGCTTTAAATAGAAGCAGGCCAGAAAAATAGGCACGTACGGATTGGCGCACGACCGTGCGCAAACCGTGCGATATTAACTTTCTCAGCAAGCCTGCGGAAGGAGAGGCGTTGACCCGTGCATTTCCTTCGCACACGGACGATTCCGCCCGTGCGTGAAGGAAATGGCACAAATAGCCACAGAAAGATGGAATGCAGGGACACACGGGAGAACCGTGCGTTTTACCTCCCCACGAGCGCTTCCTCCCGTGCGTGAACAAATCGCACGATTAACCACAGAATGGAACAAACTTGAAAGCTACAGGAAAACCGTTTGTTTCCTTCGCGCACGGTGACGATGAAACCATGCGTCAACCTTGCATGAGGATCGTCAAACTCAGCTAGACGAAATTCTTCGAGCTCAACTCGACGATCTTCCAGCTGAAAATAACGCACGATCGGTCTCAAACCATTCGTGAATATAACGCACGACCGTGCGTTTTTCTGAAAACAGAATTCCTGCCTTTGGGAAAAATGCACCACCTGCACAACAAAACCAAAACTAGAGCACAAGCTCCCATCAACAAAAATACAGCAAAGAAAACAGTATGAAAGAACCATGGGGAGCACCATGTGCATACCCCCAATAACAGAATGCGCAATTGCACACCCTCGTGCCAAAACAGTGCACAAAATGATCCATGACCAAATGATGCAAATATAACTGATATCCGGTTGAAATGTAGTGCACGAATGAGAAAACCATCCCAGTTTTAGTCCGAAAAACCCTATAAAAATCGGACTCATCACACCACCAAACTTCAAAATTTGCTTGTCCCGAGCAAATCATCTCTCGGGGGACTCGAAAACAGCTAGCTGGCTTAAAATTTTCAAAATAAAGTAAAGCGAGAAATCAAATATAGCAAGGGCATAAAATATAATAGAAATAAATTTTAATTATGCTATGAAGTTTTTAAATTTTAACAAGTGTAAATAAGTATTGTAACTACTCAAAATAAAATACCGTAGAATCATTCGTTTATGCGTAGGAAGAAAGTAGGCAACCCACTAAGTTGAGCATTGCCGAAGACCGGGGCTCAGGATCACCTCCAAAGAAATCCATTAATGTCGGAGACCATACGCTTGCCCGTTCGCACTCTCTCCACGGAGCTAGTATGACTCAAGCGCGAATCCGTAGGACTTTAGGGTAGAAGTGGGGCATGGATAAATACATAGGTAAGGATGTAATAGAGGTAAGAACGATAGCTACGCACATCCCCAATGAGCTCAAACAAATGCACTCCTCTTGCCTACATAACATGCTGGTGCACGACACCGCGAGACTTGAACCTGTCAACACGGGTGTGTGCACCGCCTACCACAACAACAACACTATAAATAAACCATGCACTTTCACTTTCTTCTTTTATATCATCAGCGCAAATATATGCAATGTACAGTCAGCCCAAATTTTCAAAATAACTTCACCGCACAACCACAAAGAAATATCACAGCCACAACACCAATGGAAGAAGTATCATACTACTACATCGAAATAGGGGTGTGCAACAGGGCAAAGCTTTAATGCCTTGGTGATAGCGTAGTGGGGCTAAATCAAAAGGATGGGTAGGCACAAAATGGGCTAACAAGGATTAACATTAGGACTGGGAACATGGCTCAACCGGGCCAAAATGATGGCTTACATCACGCTCACGCTTGACTAACCATGCACCAATGCTTCGAGAGTAGCTTGGGGCAAGTTCTTAGCCACTGATAAAGATAATCCTTCCTCCCGACTTGAGCAAAACGAGGCTAGCGGCGGCTAGACACATTCCTACACTACCTTTCGATTACTCCAGCTTCCACAGTATTGAGTAGTACAAACATTATTTATAAATGCAGAAAAGTATAAATCTACGAGCAGAAAGAAAAATTAAATCTATATCATTTCTACACACCATGAGTACCTGATTTGGAGCACTGCACGAGTTTCACACTACTCTATACTAAAATCTTAAGCCAGCTCCACTGTATTAAAGTTAACACAAAAAAATAAAATAAACTTGGGCCGAGTGCGTGCTTAAGTGCGCACTCATGCGCTGTTGGTGCACAATGCTGTCATGATAAAATAAAAAGAAAATGAAAATGAAAATACTCTCGTGGTATGCAAGTGCATGAGCAAAGGTAGCTCGTGAAACTTTCCCCCACCAGACTTATAGTAAACTTTCCAACCATGATTTACAATAAAAATAGAAAAATAAAGGGTTGAGGGAAGAGGTTACCCCATGCTCAGCAAATGAGCATACCAGAAGATTGGAGTTAATTTCAGCAAACAGTCCAAAGCCCAAACGAACTCCACCTGCATAAGAGAATATCTCCAACCATGCATACTAAAAGCATATAATAACAGTAGCAAAATTGAGCAAATAAAAAGCGGCAAAATTGGGTTGTCTCCCATAAGCCCTTTTCTTTACCGTCCTAAAGGTGGACCAAATACCTGTATTAGTAGTTATATGAATAATGTTTTAGGGAATAAGTTCAAAAAAAAGTCTACAAACACGCACAACAGTAAGCAGAAAAAGAAACTAGAAAAAGCAGCAAAGGAAAACCCCGAAGTTCCTTCACTCCTCAGCCGAACTCTGATTTGTGATAGATCCCCCCAGCCACGTGAGATGAGGATGAGGCGAAGGCTTTAGGGCACATGGAAGACGAGTCTCCCCTGCCCCTAACCTTGTCCTTCTCATGCCGGCAGGCCAAATTCTGCGCCTTGCGCAGGAGCAGCTCCTTTTGTTTCAGATCCACAGAAGGGGATCGCCAGGGTGGTATGATCACACCTACAAATTCAGCAGCAAGTTTATCTTTCGCATATGGGGGCATCCTTTCCTCACCCGTAGCGGGTGAAAGATCAGCCAAAGTTACCTGTTTAATAGTTTTACAAATTTTGTTCAAACAAATAGAAGATTTCAAATCAGTTTTCTGCACTCTATCAACGGGCGTGCTCAGCTCGTGTTTCTTCTCAACAGAATCTTGTTTCACGTCAAATGACTCCGTATCTATCTCTCCATCAGCTACCGTCAGCTGTTCGATCACTTTCTTAACCCACTTACGTTCCTTCAGTGGAAAACTTGTCTTAGCAGCACTAGACACGTCGTTAGATAACGAATCATTTAATATCAAAAATTCTCCTAGTTCATTTGAACTAATATGGGGAGGTTAAGATGGTAGAGTCAGATTGACTCTAGAAGCCAAAGTGACACCACTCACATTGAATTGCAAAGTAGCTTCACTGGCTTTCGGGAATTGGAGTCCTAAGATGGGTTTAGACGTGTTACCCATAGGTTCTAAAACTTGAAGGTCAGTTACCATAGCAGCCCCATTCATAATTATTCCCAAATATTTGATCTCACCATCTGTGTTAACTACCGATCCATCCGCTAGAAATAGAGATTTCTGGACATCATATTCGATACTTAAATTTAATTTTTCCACATCTTGCAAAGCAAGAATGTTGCAGGATGATCGAGAATCGCATAGAGCTATTGTTTCTACCACATTGATCTCATATTTGACAGCCAATTCATTATGATCGCACTCCTCTGCATCCCCATCACTGTTCCCTTGCTCACGGGGATTTTTCTCCATATCACTTGGTAGGGTGCCTCGAGTACTCTCGGAGAACACTTGGGCCAATTGCCCCAGATGTGTCTCTAAGTTCCTCATGGATGCAGTTTGAGTAGCCATATTTGATTGGGCCATCTCAACAAACTTCTCCATCATTTCTTCCAGCGCACTTTTGTGTGAACCTTGCGCGTTCGGATTATAACCCGTATGTGGCGGTCATGGCTGGCTACTAGAGGCTTGAGCAACAAATTGATGCTGGCCTCTCTGCCATCTTTGACCGGGAACATTCTGATTCCATGAGAAATTGTGATGATTTCTCACATTGGGCTTATAAACATTATTAAAAAGAACATTGCGATTTTGACTATTTAAAAAAATCACATTTTCATCAGACATTATATCTGACAGCTCAACAATGCTTTCTCTAGCAGTGCACTCGTAGGCATGATGGCCAGGGTTACCACAACCCTTACAAGATATGTCTGTATACCGAGCTGGATGAGTGGTCGATCTGGTCAACATATTCCTTTCATCTAAAGTGTGATGGCTCGCTTCCGATTACTACACCACAGCGTTAACTTCAAACAAAGTCCTCGCACCACTAGGGGCATTTCTCCCGACGGTCCAATAAGTGCTATGGGAGGCGGTATCTCGAAGTAGCCTCATTGCCTCTTTTGGAGATAAGTTCATTATCGTGCCTCCAGCAGCTGCGTCGATCATTGCCCTTAAATTAGGCTCAATACCAAAATAAAATATTTCAACTAGATTCCACGGCTCATAGTCGTGCTCTGGGCATCGACGCTGCAGTTCCGAGAATCTCTCCCATGCCTCGGATAGCGTCTCATGATCTAGTTGCCGGAAGGTTGCAATATCCATTGAGCATTCACTATCTTATCCACAGGGTGGAACTTCGCCAAGAACATAGAGGACAACGCCTCCCAAGTAGTAGTGGTCCCTAGAATAATGGTATGCAGCCAGGTCTTTGCCTAGTCCCTCAGTGAGAACGGGAACAACCTCAGCTTCACAACGTCGTCAGAAATTCCAACATACTGGATTGTGCAACAAATCTCCAAGAACTCTGCCAGATGGAGCTGCGGGTCTTCACTTGGTAATCCCGAGAACTACGTATTAATCCTGATCATATTCAGGATGGCGAGTTTTATATCAAAGTGGTTGTTTACGATGGCCGGCTCGAAGCCAGTGTAAACACTTCCTGCAGTCGGAGTTTTGAAATCACGCATTGTCCTAACGCGTGGCTGGACAACCTCTTGGCCAGCGACAACCGATCTCGTTGGCCATTTCCTCCTAGGCCATTATTCTCCATTCCTTCTTTAGCAGCAGCAGCACACAGGCGTTCTCGCCTCGAACATATAGTTTCGAGCTCAACCACAAGATCTTCAACCCTTTCACATGAGTTGGGAACTGTCATACAACATAAAACAAAGTTCTTTCAAAAATACCAACAACACTTGCAAACTTTTTTCAAAAGAAAAATACACACAACTGTTGCACTCCCCGGCAACGACGCAAAAACATGATGCGTTCACTACAAGTGTACTGATCGCTGTCAAGTAATAAAGTTGCGGATTTGAATCCCCGGATATCGATCTCTCGAGGGGTGCAAGTAGGGAGTGTGATTTCTCTCTCGAAAAAGTGATTGCAAGCATTAACGTAAACAAAGGGGGTTTTGATTTGGATTCCTAAGTTAACAATAATAAGAAACTATTGCGGGTCGCCGTCACCACATCTCTTTGGTGGATTACTCTTGAGAGTAATACGGAAGATGGAAGAGCTAATGAGGGTCGCGACCACCTCTTCGCAAAGCACGCTTCTATAAATCGCTAGAACTACACAATCACAACTTCAACAAGAGAAAATCTGAAGTTCAACCTCAATATCCAGAACTAAAATATATAACACTCAGACATGCTAAAATATTCAAGCTATCAATGTTCTCACACATCAATCCAGTACCCAAATATGCAAAAAAAGATATACTACAAGTAAAGAGGAAGAGAAACAACCAAACACACGAAGTCTCTCCGAGATTCACGGCCGGATTCAAGGGTCGTCGGGCCTTGTCTGAACTCGGTCTACGGTTGACGTCCATTAACCGAAAAGGGTTGTCACCTCCTTCGAAAGATCCATCTTCTTCATGAATAATCGCTGGCTGGTTCTAACCGGGGAACTTCATGGATGCAGCTACCTTTGAGCTGGACATGGAGCTTTGAGCATGGAGATGATAATGGGGGTTAGAGATGAATAAGTTGCTAGATCTTGGAGTAAAAATGGTGGCCGGATCAACTCTCCAAGGAGGGGATAGAAAATAACGGCTAAGGGAAAGTTTCCCCGCTCAAAAGAGCAGAAAATGGTGGCTGGGACGGACTGGAACGGAACTCCTCCCAAGAAGAATAAATCTGCCCTTTAAATAGAAGCAGGTCAGAAAAATAGGCACCCACGGTCTGGCGCACGACCGTGTCCAAACTGTGCGATATTAACATTCTCAACACGCCTACAGAAGGAGAGGCGTTGACCCGTGCGTTTCCTTCACACACGGACGATTCCGCCCGTGTGTGAAGGAAATCGTACGAGTAGCGACAGAAGGCTAGAATGTAGAGGCACACAGGAGAACAGTGTGTTTTACTCGCGCACGAGCACTTCCTCCCATGGATGAACAAATCACACAATTAACCACAGAATGGAACAAACTAGAATGCTACAGGAAAACCATGCGATTCCTTCGCGCATGGTAACGATGAAAACGTGCGTCAACCGTGCGTGAGGATCGTCGAACTCAGCTCGACGAAATTCGTCGAGCTCAACTCGACGATCTTCCAGCTGAAAATAACGCACGATCGAGCTCAAATCGTGCGCGAATAAAACGCATGACCGTGAGTTTTTCTGAAAACAGAATTCCTGTCTTTGGGAAAAACGCACCACCTGCACAACAAAACCAAAACTAGAGCACAAAGTCCAAGTAATAAAAATACAGCAAAGAAAATAGCAGGAAAGAACCATGGGGAGCACCATGTGCATAACCCCAATAACAGAATGTGCAATTGCATACCCTCGTGCCAAAATAGTGCACAAAATGTTCCATGACCGAACGATGCAAATATAACCGATATCCGGTTGAAATGCAGTGCATGAGTGAGGAAACCAGCCCAGTTGAGTCCGAAAAACCCTATAAGAATCGGAATCATCAGCTGCATAGTCAACTGGATGAGTTATTGCAGTGCAGCTTAATTAGACCCAGTTCTTCCCCCTGGGGTGCACCTGTGCTCTTCGTGAAGAAAAAGGATGGAACGGTGAGGCTATGCATAGACTATTGAGAGCTAAACCATGTGACCATTAAGAACAAATATCCGTTTCCAAGGATCGATGACTTGTTCGATCAGTTGCGAGGTAGTTCCATGTTCTCGAAGATTGTCCTCCGTTCAGGTTACCATCAGTTAAGAATCCGGGATTCAGACATTCCGCGAACTGTTTTTCGTTCTCGATATTGTCACTTTGAATTTCTGGTAATGTCATTTGGATTAACAAATGCACCGTCAGCTTTTATGGACATGATGAACAGGGTGTTCAAGGATTTTCTGGATAAGTAGGTAGTTGTATTCATTGACGATGTCCTGGTTTATTCCAAAAATACAGAAGAGCATGCCATGCACTTGCGCTTGGTCTTGGCTACTCTGAGGGAGCACAAGCTGTATGCGAAGCTTTGCAAGTGCGTGTTCTTGTTGTCTCAAGTTTCATTCCTAGGACATATTGTAAGCAAGGACAGTATTTCAGTGGACCCCGCAAAGATAGCTGCATTCTTGCATTGTAAGAGACCTACATTGCCTAAGGAGATAAGGAGCTTCTTAGGGTTAGTGGGTTGCTACAAAAGATTTGTGAAAGAACTCTCTGTGCTCCCTACACCATTGACCAGGCTTACCCAAAAGAGCGCAGCTTTTGTTTGGAGTGATGCCTGTGAGGAAGCTTTTCAAGAGCTCAAGATGAGATTGTGTTCTGCTCTAGTTTTGGCATTACCGGTGGAAGGAGTAGAGTATGTTGTTTATGTGGATGCCTCACGAGTTGAACTCGGTTGCGTGTTGATGAAGGACAGCACGGTGATTGCATATGGATCGAGACAATTGAAGGTTCACGAAAAGAATTATCCTACGCACAACCTGGAATTTGCTGCCATCATTTATGCCTTAAAGTTGTGGAGACATCTTCTGTATGGAGTGTCGTGCAAAATTTATTCGGACCACAAAAATTTGAAATATGTCTTCACTCAGAAGGATTTGAATTTGCGCCAGCATCGATGGCTAGAGTATGTTGTGGACTACGAAGTCGATATCCTTTATTATCCCGGCAAGGCTAATGCAGTGGCAGATGAATTAAGCCAGAAGACCGCGATATCCTTTATTATCCCGGCAAGGCTAATGCAGTGGCAGATGAATTAAGCCAGAAGACCGCACATATCTTTAACCTCTCGGTGCAATCCCTTGTTGAAGAGTTTTTGCTCATGGACATTACCGTGGGGAATAGTGCTTCGCCAAGTAGCTTGGAGGTGGGAGAGCCTTCGTGGATTACTCTCACTAGGCTACATCAGAAAGACGATCCTGATTTGCAGCACCTCTGTTGTAGGTCTGAGAAAGAGGAATTACCTGAATTTTCAATTGATGACGTTGGTACCCTAAAGTACCACGACAGATATTGTATTCCCGCTGCTGGGGACATCCGAGCAAGAATATGCAGTGAAGTGCATTGTTCAAGTGTTGCTTATCATCCTGGTTCCACGAAAATGTATAGAGATTTGAAGCAGATTGTTTGGTGGGCAGCTATCTATAACGACATCGCAAGATTTGTATCTGAATGTTATACCTGCCAGGGTGTCAAAGCTGATCATAAAAGGTCGGGTGGTAAGTTAATGCCTTTAGACATACCGAGTTGGAAATGAGAGATTTAATGCATGGATTTCATAACCGGTTTACCGAGATCTCCCCGCGGGAATGATGCAATGTGCGTTATCGTGGATAGAATAACCAAGTGTGCCCACTTTCTGCCTTTCAAAATTGAATATTCTATTGAAAAGATAGCTGAGCTTTATCTGGACGAAGTTATCAGACTGCATGGTGTACCTACGAGTATTGTGTTAGACTGAGACTCCCGATTCATGTCTCGTTTTTGGCAGAGCTTGCAAGGAACTCTAGATACTGACCTTAGGTATTCTACCGCCTATAATCCTCAGACAAATGGTCAGACAGAGAGAGTGAACCAAATCATGGAGGATATTAATAGATGCTATATTCTGGACCATGGCGGGGCATGAGATAAATGCCTCGGACAAATATAATTCGGCTACAACAACAACTATCAGGAGAGTTTGTAGATGGTGCCATTTGAAGCTTTATATGGAAGGCATTGTCGAACTCCCCTGTTTTGGGCTTAAGTTGGTGAGAAGTCGTTGCTCGGACCGGAAGCCCTTGAAGAGATGAATTGTGCCGTGATTCATATTCGGGAGAAGTTCCTGTTGGGTTTCTCTATGAGGATGGCACAACACTTGTGCACGCAGCAGAAGAATAAAAACATCAAGAAAAACCCCAAAAGAGATGGGATCGGCCCATGGTAGTTGCATCAAGAAGTTAACATACAACTAGGCAAAAATTACCTCGATGGCGTTGAGTCACACCTTAATGGAGATGCTCCAAGCTTCGTGTTCTTGCTGGTGGCGAGTACTACGTGGAATGATGTCCACGTCTCTGTAGAAATCCACACGAGCAGGAGAACGCCGACCTTTCTGTCGCACGGACAATCGGGAAGGAGAATGACCGCACCTTGCTTTCCCACGGCCTACTAGGTCCACGCCAGGGATAGCAACACCAGCGACGATCGCCGGAGAGTAGGAAGTCGACGGAGCGAGCACGGCGGCGGCGGAACACTTCCGTCAGCGGCGGGATTCGGGATCGGCGGAACGAACGAAGAAATCGCGGAACACTTCCGTCGATTCAATCAGTAGTTATTCCCGAAAAAACCCTAAGTATCTATTTATACCAAAGGAATAAACAGACTTAGGAATATCGCTATCCGCAGACCACCCAGAAAATTAGGGTTCCAGAATCGGCGAGAATCACCTAGCAGATTCGGTGAGAATCAATCAGCGAGAATCACCTAGCAAATTCGGTGAGAATCAATCGGCGAGAATCAGAGTACAATACTCGACGATTCACGTCGAACGTGGATTGAATCACCTAGGATCGGCGAGAATCACCTAGGATCGGCGAGAATCAGTCGGCGAGAATCAGAGTACAATACTCGACGATTCACGTCGACCCTAGGTCGACTATTCTTACCAATCCTTCAAGGCAACATTTGCCCAACCCGACGATCCTTTAAGGCAACACTTTGCCCATAACCCCCATTCAGGTCGGTGATTGGTAACTTTTACCAACACAGTCAATCAACCAACTTCTCCACATCTCTTATGTGCGACCCTGTAGGCTCATATCGCGTTGGCAGTGAGATTACATGTTTGACCACTTCTAGATCACCATGGTAACTCCAACAGTCTCCCACCTGATCTTGAAAGTATCAAACCAAAAACCTCACAAACAATGAGCGGCATCTAGCAATGCATCATTGCTCCCCAAGCAATAAGAGTTTATAACTCATAAGACTTTATGACCAATGTATCAGCGTTGTCTTTGTCCCTTTGTCCCTTACATCCGGAAAGAACTAGAGGCATGACCGTGTCACCCTCGTAATAGCTCAATCCAAGTTTCTTGATCCAGGACGGACTTCCAGAGAATGGTGAGTCCAATATCACATATTGACTCAACCAAGCATGGCCATGCATTTCTCAGTCTAGTTCCATCAATGGGGCCCATGGATGCAACTCCTGTCATACAGGAGGACAAATCCCATATCTGCTCACACACAAACACCAAAATGATTCATAACATGCCCAACAACCACCCTTATCATCAACCTTTCTCAAGGAAGACTTTAGATTGCATCAAAGCATGCCCTTCCTCACTTGATGAATGTTGTGACTTCAGGTCAAAGGACCACAACACCATTGTCAATTGAGACCTACTCCTGACACGATTGGATGACAATCCAAAGTGTAGTCTCAGGTTAGGTCTGTCCAGTACAACTTGTTCACTAACAAGTACCCACGTGATGAATTGATATCACAATATCATGACCTGTGAGAACCGGTCATCAGTCAACGCACGTGCTAGCCTTCATGTACCATCATCACCCTTAGCTTCTATGATGATACTCGACCAGGGACCTTTTAAGAATGAAGCTTCAAATAAATCATAGGCTCTCACATTCAAGTCACGTACTTGATGTCCCATGGAAGCGAACATTCTAAGGGTATCTATTATGTTAACATTTAACTATCATATAGAAAAACTCATAATAAAAGAACTTGTCA
Organism: Platanthera guangdongensis; assembly: GCA_039583875.1. Classification (NCBI taxonomy): domain Eukaryota; kingdom Viridiplantae; phylum Streptophyta; class Magnoliopsida; order Asparagales; family Orchidaceae; genus Platanthera; species Platanthera guangdongensis. Next base: position 97,749,142 of record CM077164.1, on the reverse strand, counting down.
TTAATTGTAAGAGAAAAACTAGGTACACTGTTCATCATATGAACAAATGGCCAACAAAATACATGTTTACATGCAATCCACAAGATTCTCACCAGAGTTGATCATTTAGGTATCGTATACCCATCGATCTAGTATGACTATCATGCTTTCTCTGCGCGAGAGGCTTTGTCAGTGGATCCGCAATATTCTCCTCAGTCGGCACTCTACAAATGTTCACATCTCCTCGTTCGACAATCTCACGAATAAGATGAAACCGCCGAAGTATGTGCTTGGAGCGCTGATGGGATCTAGGTTCCTTAGATTGTGCAATTGCACCATTGTTATTACAGTAGAGAACTACGGGACCAACAATGCTAGGAACAACATCAAGCTCGCCGATGAATTTCCTAATCCATACAGCCTCCTTCGCTGCATTAGCGGCGGCGATATACTCGGCCTCTGTTGTAGAATCAGCAACTGTCTCTTGCTTGGAACTCTTCCAGCTCACAGCTCCTCCATTCAGGCAAAACACAAAACCTGACTGAAAGAAATTGTTCCTAATCACCTAGAGGGGGGGTGGGGTGAATAGGTGACTTAAATCTTTTTAACTTTTTAGGCAGATTGCAGATTATTTCACAGAGTTATCACTAATTTTTCACAGCAATCAATCAGCAATCACAGAATAGAACAAGCACACAGTGAACACACAGTTTTATAGTGGTTTCCCAAGGTTTGGGTACATCCACTTTCCCCCTTCACCTAACTAGTAGTGTACTAGATTCGGCCAAACTCCTCCACTATCTCAGATCCTCTGATCTTACACTCAGAACCCTAAACAGGTTCCTACAGCTCAGGCCCAAGGCCCTACAACTCAGTCTTCTTCAAAGACCTACACTCAGCTTCTTCACAAAGGCTACACTCAGCCACAATAGGCCTACACTCAGCCACAACAGGCCTACACTCAGAGATAAGAATCTCCTACACTCAGGCACACAGGCCCTACCACTCAGCCTTTATAATTACAGGCTTACCACTCAGATCCCTAAGGATCCTACAAGAAATTTAAAATACAAAGTGTATCTACCTACAACTCTGAATAGAGAGATGAGTTGATAGGTTCTTGATGAGTTCTTGGAAGAACTCTGCTAAGAACAATCTCACTTGGCTTTTTTTCAAAGCTTCTTGAATGTAGAACACAATAGGATTGATTCTCTGCAGCTGATCTTCAATCACTACAATATAAGATTCAGAACTAGGTCTGAACCCTTCTTCACAGCCTGATTCCAACGGCTGTCTTCTTGGATGGAGCTCTCACTCTCCAACTTCTTAGATCTTCGCTTGATTCTTCAATGAATAGCTAGATCTTCTTTTCTTTTTCAACCACTTGATCATCTGTTGAATCATCTCTTTCTGTTGACAGTATAAGCCTATTTATAGGCCTTCTTCATGGTGACCGGCTGATCCGGTTCCTAACAGCTTTCTGACAACTCTAACAGGTGCAGTAGACCGGCTGGAATGGCAGCTGTCAAGTCATTCAGTCAGTTCTTGAAATAACTGTAACTGTCTGAAAGTGTCGAGACAATCTGTCTTTAAGTGTCGACACTTGTAGACTAAGTTTCGACACAAGTAGACTAAGTGTCGACACTTGTCTTCAAGGTGTCGACAAAACTTCTTGTGTTGTAGAATTTGCTTCTCGACACAGCTTCTTCATCATGTGTCGACACTGATGTTCTGTGTCGACACAACTTCTTGTTCTTCAGCACTTAGTTGAATTCTTGTAAGTGTCGACACAACTCCTTTGTGTCAACACATCTTCATGTGTTGAACTTGTTCAGTGTCGACACATCTTCTTGGTATCCACACATGCCTTCTGTGTTGATACTTGCTGAGTGTCGACACAGCTCCTTGTGTCGACACATTCTTCTTCTGTTGAGACTTTGGTTGAGTGTCGACACATCTCCTTTGTGTCGACACTTGGACTTAGAATTTTTGTTGAACTTTGCTGAGTGTCGACACAGCATCCTAGTGTCGACACTTTCTTCATGTATTGAGTCTTCTTCTGAGTGTCGACACATTCTTTCTTGTATCGACACTTTCTTCAAGTTTTGAGTCTTCTGTTGAGTGTCGACACATTCTTTATTATGTCGACACTTATACTTATACTCTGCTGACTTTTGCTGAGTATCGACACATCCTCCAAGTGTCGACACTTTCTGATGTAGACACAGTTCCTCTAGGTGTCGACACTGCTGTTAAGTGTCGACACAGCTTCACTGGACTTTTCTTCATTGAGTGTCGACACAACCTGTATGTGTCGACACTTTCTGTCTGGTGTCGACTCTGTATCCCTGGTGTTGACACAATTACTCCAAGTGTCGACACTGCTTGCCTGGGTGTCGACACAAGTCTTCTTAAGTGTCGACTCTTTGCTCCTGGGTGTCGACACATGGACTTAGAAACTTTTCAGCTTTTCCCTGCAAATACCTAACCTGCGCAAGGCAACTCAAAATACATCAAATATATTTTGATGTATATCATTGAGTAGGGTGAGGCTTCTTCAAATCAGGTACATTTAAACCAATGTGCCCAACAATCTCCCCCTATTTGGAGAAGTCATAACCCTTAGTCAATGATATACACCATTCATAATAAAATTACAGAATGATGAAAAAAACAGGATTATGCAATCAGGGAAAGTACATAAACATGTATTAAACAAACATGTATACATAGATATCATCTCAGAACAATTATGAAATAGATTTATCACACAGCACATTGTTTTATCAACCTTGTCATATTCATTTTTCAAAAGTTTACAAAGTGTTTAAAATCAAAAGATTACAATTGTCAACTGAAGAAAAATTCTATTCTATTTTTGCTCAGCATCCTTGATCACTATTCCCTTTCCAGACTGTATCTTGGCTTGTACAGGGGCTTCAACATCTTCAGTATCAACAAGCTTTTTCCCTTTCAGCTCCTTCTTCTTTAGCTCTTCAGCTTTAATCTTCTGCCTCTCAAAGTAATGATAGTGCTTGGGAAAGTACTTGCTATGCTCCTGGGTAGTAGGATGTAGCTTTCCCATCTTTGCCTTTCTTCTATATTGCACTATGGCTTCTTGCCTGTTTTCATGCTTTCTCCATTCTAGTTCAGAATACCACTTGTTTCTATCTTGAATATTATCTTTGGCAGCCTTCCAAGCAATCAAAATAATATTTCTTGAAGTGGGGCTCCACTATTTAAAGTCAGGCCTTTGTTCAGCTTGCTCTCTGAACCTCTTCTTAGATAGTCTAGCTTCTTGTTCAGCTTGTTCTTTCAGGATAGCTTCTTGTAAAGCCTCAGATACTGGCTTAACCACCTTCTCTATGATAACATTTTGTTGTCCCTCAGGTGGGCTATACATTGATTGTATATCAGCTTGTACCATATCAATGTCTGGTGGAGGATAGATCACCTGAGCTACTTCAGCTCGCTCACCTCCAAGATAGGCAGGATTAATCCCAAACTCAGCAACGTTATCATCATTACATAAAGGAGGATAACCAAGAGTGGCTCTGATGGAATTAGAAATCCACTTTGCATGATCAGAGCTGGCTTTGACTAACACCCTCTCCCCCTTTATGACTTCTCTTTCTATGTGATCTCTTAGATCATCCTTTTGAAATCTTATTTGGGCATTTAGATAATTGACTTCATCCTTGTAAAAAGGTTTCAACCTTTGGAGTTTTTCAATGATCAACTTCTGAGAGTCTTGTATAGCAGTTGTAACAGCAGTTAAGCTCTCTTGCAAGTGCTTATCAAAAGTTTCTTTGGCTGTGGCACTTTCTACAACTGTGCAGTGGCTATATTCTTTATCTCAGTTACAATGGCATTGTGGGAAGCTGTCAAGTTATCATTCATTCTGATTTGATTCTCTAGTACATAGCCTTGCTTTACTTCAAGTTCATCCACTTGAACTTTTATCTTCTCCTGATGTGTTGTTAGATAGACTACTGCATTCCCTCCCTTGTGGAGGCAGTTAGTCATCTCCTTCTTATTTAGATTCATTTCAAATCTTATAGACTTAATGTCTTGGGCCAGATCAAACTGTAAAGACTTATGCCCCTCATCCATATATGTTTCTATGGCTTTCCTGTGCTCATCAAGCTTAATTTGCATAGCAACCATCAAAGCACTATAATCTACGGTTGGTACTGGCTGTAGTGCAGGCTGTAGTGCTATAGTTTGCAGAGCTTTCTTATAATTCTGGCTCCTCCTCTTGAAGACTTGAAATTTCCTTTTCTTTGCTCTTTTATCCTCCTCATCTTCAGAAGCTGAGGTGCTTGCTATGTCTACCCTCTCCCTAGGGAGCTCCTCAACTTCCTTTGGCTTCTCAGGCTCTTTCCTTGCTGTTTCTTCTAGAATTTCCACTTGCTCCCCCTCAACTTGAGCATTCTCCCCCTCAGCAGCAGCAGTTTCCTTCTCAAAGTCTGTTTGGTCTAGATTAAGGACGAGATCTTCCATTGTAAATTGTTGTTGAGGTTGTGATGGAGAATCCCTTGTCTCATCAACAACTTGATCAGATAAAACTTGAGCTGCAACAGATGTGTCCTCCATGACAACATCTGGGGGTTGACTATCAATCTGAGGTTGCTGATTAACATTATTTAATGAATCATACAGAACATTATCCTCTATAGGGAAAACTAAGTTATTGATTTCAGTGAGTACCTCAAGTATGGTGTTTGTAGCTTATTCACTCTCTAGTGGAGATGGCTCTTCCACTAGTAGGGGCTCCCCCTGGATTGAATCCTGGTGTATGGGGCTAGCTTGAGGTAACTCCCCCTGCCTCTCTGCAACCTCTTGTTGAGCTGGAGACTTCTCAGCATCTCCAGGTTCTTGTTTATCATCTGGTGTAAAGACAACTTACTCCTCAAAGCTGCTAGATGAATCTTGAGCCACTGGGGCTGTCTTCTTCTTCTTCTTAAGTGGGGTTTCCTTCTCAGGTGTTGGCATGTCCTTAGACAAGACCCTATCCCATCTAGAGAAGAGTCTCATGTCCATCTTCCTCATGTGGTTGATCTTTGATCCAGCAGCTTGACTCATTACTTCTGATATACTACCAGCCAAGTAAAGATTTAGTATCCTACCCAAATTGGGCTTCTTCATGCTCTCTTTAATCTTATCAAAGACTACTATAGACCAATCAGTTTTCAATGTGAAGATAATCCATGTCATGAGACTGAACATATGAGCTGATACCCTGTCATGCCCTCCAGGCTTACTCAAGATCACCTTTCCAACAATTTCAGAGAGGAATTTACCTTTGTTGTTCATCCCCTTTCTATTGAATACTGATCCAATTTTCATATTGGAATCCAAACCACACCAAGTTAAAGCTTCTCTGGTCTTAGAAGCAGTAACTTCATCTGCTTCTTTTGTCCTTGGTAGGTTTAGAACCTTTCTTAAACTCTTTGGTAAGACCTTCACCTTTTCTCCATATACCTTTGACTTTATCTTGAATCCATATTCGTCTAGGGTTGCTCCATTCAGAAATTCCAATACATCTTTCTTCCATATTTTGGTTGGCTCTGAAACAAGAAAATCTAACCCTGAGTTTGCAACTAGGGTTATCACATCCTTGATCTCTTGTTCTGCATCATCAAACGCGTGCCGCACTAGTTCATAGCCTTCATTTACATTCTCCTCAAGTTTGGGCGCCATTAGGGTTTGAAGAATTTGAATTGAGAGAAGAGAGGTGTCGACACACAAGTTTGGTCTCGAAACTTTGGTGAGCGTGTCGACAGACAATGTTGAAACCCTATTTATACCTTTCTAGGATTGAAGATGAAAGAGCGCGCTAACAAACTCAAATTGTGTCGACACTGTTGATAAGTGTCGACACCGACTTATAATTTCTCGACACCTATGTGTCGACACAAGTTTAGTCAACAGAATATATGTGTCGACACTTGTTTATGTGTCGATACCACTTAGCTCGACACATAGTTGAGACTTTACTTTACTAATTCTGAGTAAAGCCTAAGTGTCGACACCACCTTGGATGTGCCGACACCTACTTATCATGTGTCGACACTAATTTTCTGAAGTGTCGACACCACCTTCCTAGATGTGTCGACATCTTTTCTCTGAAGTGTCGACACCAATCTTCTGTCTTGACACAGACAACTCTATATGTCGACACTATTTTACTTAGTCATTTCTGTAAACTTATTCTAAGTTTATCATACCTAGTTCAATTTTAAACCTATTGAACATTGTTTCTTCTAAAGGCTTAGTATACATATCAGCTAGTTGATTATCTGTCTTAACATACTCTAGTGAAATATCTTCTTTTTCTACATGTTCCCTTAGAAAATGATATTTTATTTCAATGTGTTTAGTTCTACTATGGGAAACAGGATTGTTGGCAATAGATATAGCACTAGTAGAATCACAAAACAGTAGTGTTCTACTTACCTGAATACCATAATCCTCAAGCTGATGTTGTATCCATAGAAGTTGAGCACAGCAACTTCCTGCAGCCACATATTCTGATTTTGCAGTGGAGATAGCCACACTTGTTTGCTTCTTGCTACTCCATGAAATCAGTCTTCCACCTAGGAATTGACAGGTACCAGTTGTACTTTTTCTGTCCTCTTTGCAGCCTGCAAAATCTGCATCTGAATAACCGGTCAGTTCAAAGTCCCCATTCCTAGTGTACCAAAGGCCTAGATAAGGAGTGCCCTTTAGATATCTCAGTATCCTTTTGACTGCTGTCAAATGAGACTCTTTAGGGCATGCTTTGTACCTAGCACAGACACATGTAGCATACATGATATCTGGTCTACTTGCAGTCAAATAGAGTAGGGAGCCAACAATCCCTCTGTACAAAGTATCATCTACAGGTTTCCATGCATCATCTTTGCTAAGAGACATACTTGACCCCATAGGAGTTTTCATGGTACTGGTTGAATCCATACCATACTTCCTTATCAGTTCTAGGGTGAACTTAGACGGGCATATAGATAAATCATTCTCAGTCTGTCTAACTTGGAGACCCAAGAAGAACTTAAGTTCCCTCATACTGCTCATCTCAAATTGTCCTTGCATAAGTTTTGTAAACTTTTTGCAAAGACTACTTTCAGTAGACCCAAATATGATGTCATCTACATATATTTGGACTAGTATTATCTTGCCTCTGGATTTCCTAAGGAAAAGAGTCTTGTCTATTTTCCCCCTTGTGAATTTATTCTCAATGAGGAAACTAGACAGGGTTTCATACCAAGCCCTAGGGGCTTGTTTTAACCCATACAAAGCCTTCCTAAGTCTATAGACATAATTAGGTTGAGTTGAATCAACAAAACCTGATGGCTGTTCTACATAGACTTCTTCCTTTAGATTACCATTCAGAAAGGCTGACTTTACATCTATTTGGTATACTTTAAATCCTTGATAGGTTGCATAGGCCAGAAACATCCTTATGGCTTCCAGTCTGGCTATTGGAGCAAAGGTTTGATCAAAGTCAATACCTTCTTTCTGTCTATATCCTTTAGCAACCAATCTTGCTTTGTTCTTGACAATTACTCCATGTTCATCCATCTTGTTCCTAAGGATCCACTTGGTCCCAATTATGTTGTGGTCTTTTGGTTTAGGAACAAGCTCCCAGACTTTGCATCTCTTGAACTGATTCAACTCTTCTTGTATTGCCTCAATCCAATGTGGGTCTAGGATGGCTTCTTCAAACTTCTTTGGCTCTACTTGGGATAGAAAACTGGAGTAGAGTGCTGCACTCAGATTTCTGCTCCTTATTTGTACCCCTTGTCTTAGATCACCAATGATTTGATCTGCTGGATAATCTCTTAGATGCCTATTAGCTGGAGGAATCCTGGCTTCAGGTTGAACTCCTTCAGCTTCTTCATCTTGCTGCACTCCTTGGTCTTGTTCTTCATTAGGTACACGTAGTACTCCCCCTAGACAACAACCACTATTTTCTACTTGCTGTCTTGCAGTAGGTCCTTCTTCTATAGTGAGCTTGTCCATCTTCTCAGTGACACCTGTGGAGCTGCAAATACTACTAGACAACTCATTGTTAATAAGTCTAGTTTCATCAAATACTACATGTACAGACTCTTATACGTCTTGAGTAGACAAGTTGTACACTCTATAAGCCTTACTGTTGTTGCTGTACCCAACAAAGATCCCCTCTTGGGACTTGGCAGCAAACTTGGTCAAGTAAGACTTTCCATTATTAAGTATAAAGCACTTACAACCAAAGATCCTGAAGTAGGATAGGTTTGATTTTCTGACTTTCACAATCTCATAATGGGTCTTATTGTGGCTTTTAGTAATGGTAGCCCTATTAATTACATGGCATGCAGTATTAACTACCTCAGCCCAGAAATATTCTGGGAGAGATGTGTCACTTAATAGGGTTCTACCAGCCTCAATCAAGGTTCTATTTTTCCTCTCAGCAATGCCATTTTGCTGAGGTGTTCTTGGTGAAAAAAATTCCTGAAATATCCCAAATTATTCACATAGTTTTGTCATACTATCAGACTGAAATTCAGTACCATGGTCACTTCTTATCTTGACCACTGTACTGTCTAGTTCATTCTGAATTTGTTTGATAAAGCTATAGAAGACACTAGGTGTTTCAGATTTCTGTCTAAGAAAGAACACCCAGGAAAACCTTGAGTAGTCATCTACAACCACAAAGGTATAGACCTTCCTACCTATGCTGTGAACTGGCATAGGACCAAAGAGATCCATATGCAAGAGGTATAAACACCTCACAACATCTTTGTTTTCAATGCTATTAAAGGTGGATCTAGTCTGCTTGCCCTTTTGACAAGCTGAGCATATTCCATCTTTAATACACTTAACTTGAGGACTATTCCTCACTAACTCTTTGCTAAAGAGTTGGTCAATTGTCTTGTAGTTGAGATGAGCTAGCCTCTTGTGCCATTTGACACAATGAGAGACTTTCCCATCAGCTACAAGACACACTAGAGAACCATTATTCTCACGCATAATGTCTAGGCAATAGACATTCCTCTTTCTATAACCTGTCAAAATGATCTCTTGATTATTTGACCTCCTGATATGACAACCATCTTTAACAAATGAGATGTCATATCCTACATCACTCAGTTGACTTATACTAATAAGGTTATGTTTCAAACCTTTAACATAAGCCACTTGAGTAATAGTTATATGGGAGCTAGAAATGTTACCAAAACCTTTGATGATTCCTTTTTCAGAATCACCAAAGGTGACTTTAGGACCATCCTTGATTGGTGTGTAGTCCTTTAGAAATCCTTTAGTTCCAGTCATGTGTCTTGAACATCCACTGTCCAAGTACCATATTGGGGCATGACCACTTGGACTTACCTGCAAAACAGATTAGTTTACCTAAGAACCCAAAGAATTCTTGGGTCCTTGGTGCTGGTTAGTTTGCCTCTTAACAAAGCTACCTGCAGATTTTCCAACAGGCAGTTTGCTACTCACTTTGGCACTTACATTGTGCCAACAGTCCATGGCAAAGTGGCATACCTTGCCACAGCACCAGCACTCAAATCTATTGTACCTTTGCTTAGGTACATCCCTAGCTGTTTTATTTACAACTGGCTTGTTGAGAGCTGGGGCTTTGCCCTTAGACTTGGACTTGACAGTCCTAGCAGGGTTAGTAAACCCTAATCCAGTTTTACCCTTATGAGGTATAAACTCATCAATCAAAGGTAGAACAGACTTAGGTTTAGAAAACCTTGCAACAATGTCTCTTTCCTTCTGAAGACTACTCTCCAGACTTTTGATTTGATCATTCTTAAATGTTATAGTCCCCATCTGAATAACAGTTATGTTCTTCAGTTTGGCTATTTCATTTAACTTTTGATCAATCAGCTTCTCAAAATCAGTTGCAGCAACTTTGAGACTAGCAATTTCATTTGCCTGACTCTTGGCTAGGGACTTGCTCTTCTTAAAAGCTTGCAACAGAATTCTATGTTCATCAATCAATTGATGAATATCCCCTTCTGACTCAGATCCACTGGCATCATTTGATGCTGATGTAACTGAATCAGAACTAGCACAAGAAATTGAACTTAAAAAACAATTTTGTACCTTACTAGGTCCAGGCTGCTCCTGGATTTTGTCATCTTCTATTAATGCCATCAGTCCTTGTCACTGACTGTCCTCTTGCTCATATATTGAGTTCATTATCTGGATGAGCTCCTCTTCTTCTTCTTCTTGAGCAAAAAGTCCTATGTAAGCTTCAGCTTCTGACTCAGCTTCTGACTCAGTTTCTGAAGAAGACATGTCTGACAGGCCTTTGTCCTTCTTGGCAACAAAAGACTTTTCCTTCTTGCCCTTGAATTGTGTCTTTTTCTTATCAGTAGATTCTTTTCTCTTCTCAGGGCAGTCAGCAACAACATGTCCTTGTTTGTTACAACAATAACAAACTATCTTTGAAGATGAAGTTCTATTTGACTTGGGCTTTCTTCTTTCATTCTTTGATGACCTCTGTGCTGTGGATGGCTTAGTCCTCCACTGTTTCTTCTTTAGGAACTTCTGAATGTGTCTTGTGAAGGCTGCAAAGTCCTCATCACTTTCACTGCTTTCAGACTTTCTGCTTTCTGAATCATCTGACTTAGTCTCAGCTACTTTAGGAGGTGGAGATGGAGACTTACTTCTGTATTTTCTGGTGGCTTCTGTCTTGAATGCCACTGTTCTTTCTTTATTCTCACTTCTGGTAGTCTTCTCCTCTTCTTTCCTTACCATCAACTGCATTTCATAGGATAGCAGTTCTCCAAACAGTGTTGGAGGAGGGATATCTGCTAACTTTGTCATTTCCCTTATGACACAGATCTTGGTGTCCCAATCCTTTGTTAGGGACCTTAGAAAATTATCATTTAGCTCATAATTACTGAACTCTCTTCCATAGGACATTAGCTCATTCACAATCCTATAGAACTTCTTATAGCATTCTGTTATGCTATCAGATCTACCTTGCCTGAAACTTTCATATTCTTGGTTTAGCAAAGACTTTCTATCATGTCTCACTTCTTCTGAACCCTCCATGTACACTATAAGAGTATCCCACATCTCCTTAGATGTCTTACAGTGTATCAAGTTCTGAAAGGTAGCATCATCTATGGCACTCACAATGATATTCTGATCCCTCTTGTCCATTGTGGCTAGAATTATCTCATCTTTGGTCATTTCAGAGAAGTCTTTAGGTGTTCTCTGATTTGCATCCAGGACTGAAACCTTCATAGGCACATATGACCATTCTTTAACTGTGATATATATATTCTAGGGTCTAAGGATTCCATAAACAGTCTCACCCTTTCTTTCCAGATGCCAAAAATTTCTTTTCTGCAAATGGGCAACTTCATGTATCCAAGTTCCTTATGATTCTCAGTTGAACCCATGTTTCTTAATTTTCTTGATTCTGCAATTTACTTAGACTGAATCTGCCAACATGATCTACTCAGATAGTTAAGTCCTTTTTGAGTAACCTCCCTCTGATACAACTTGAAAGAAATTGTTCCTAATCACCTAGAGGGGGGGGGGTGAATAGGTGACTTAAATCTTTTTAACTTTTTAGGCATATTGCAGATTATTTCACAGAGTTATCACTACTTTTTCACAGCAATCAATCAGCAATCAGAGAATAGAACAAGCACATAGTGAACACACAGTTTTATAGTGGTTCCCCAAGGTTTAGGTACATCCACTTTCCCCCTTCGCCTATCTAGTAGTGTACTAGATTCGGCCAAACTCCTCCACTATCTCAGATCCTCAGATCTTACACTCAGAACCCCAAACAGGTTCTTACAGCTCAGGCCCAAGGCCCTACAACTCAGTCTTCTTCAAAGACCTACACTCAGCTTCTTCACAAAGCCTACACTCAACCACAACAGGCCTACACTCAGCCACAACAGGCCTACACTCAGAGATAAGAATCTCCTACACTCAAGCACACAGGCCCTACCACTCAGCCTTTATAATTATAGGCTTACAACTCAGATCCCTAAGGATCCTACAAGAAATTTAAAATACAAAGTGTATCTACCTACAACTCTGAATAGAGAGATGAGTTGATAGGTTCTTGATGAGTTCTTGGAAGAACTCTGCTGAGAACAATCTCACTTGGCTTTTCTTCAAAGCTTCTTGAATGTAGAACACAATAGGATTGATTCTTTGCAGCTGATCTTCAATCACTGCAACTTAAGATTTAGAACTAGGTCTGAACCCTTCTTCACAGCCTGGTTCCAACGGCTGTCTTCTTGGATGGAGCTCTCTCTCTCTCCAACTTCTTAGATCTTTACTTGATTCTTCAATGAATAGCTAGATCTTATTTTCTTTTTCAATCACTTGATCATCTGTTGAATCATCTCTTTTTGTTGACAGTATAAGCCTATTTATAGGCCGTCTTCATGGTGACCGGTTGATCCGGTTCCTAACAGCTTTCTGACAACTCTGACAGGTGCAGTAGACTGGCTGGAATGACAGCTGTCAAGTCATCCAGTCAGTTCTTGAAATAACTGTAACTGTCTGAAAGTGTCGAGACAATCTGTCTTTAAGTGTCGATACTTGTAGACTAAGTGTCGACACAAGTAGACTAAGTGTCGACACTTGCCTTCAAGGTGTCGACACAACTCCTTGTGTTGTAGAATTTGCTTCTCGACATAGCTTCTTCATCATGTGTCGACACTGATGTTCTGTGTCGACACAACTTCTTGTTCTTCAGCACTTAGTTGAATTCTTGTAAGTGTCGACACAACTCCTTTGTGTCGACACATCTTCATGTGTTGAACTTGTTCAGTGTCGACACATCTTCTTGGTGTCGACACATGCGTTCTGTGTTGATACTTGCTGAGTGTCGACACAGCTCCTTGTGTCGACACTTGTACTTGGTCTTCATCGAAATTTGCTGAGTGTCGACAAAGCTCCTTGTGTCGACACATTCTTCTTCTGTTGAGACTTTGGTTGAGTGTCGACACATCTCCTTTGTGTCGACACTTGGACTTAGAATTTTTGTTGAACTTTGCTGAGTGTCGACACAGCATCCTAATGTCGACACTTTCTTCATATATTGAGTCTTCTGCTGAGTGTCGACACATTCTTTCTTGTGTCGACACTTTCTTCAAGTGTTGAGTCTTCTGTTGAGTGTCGACACATTCTTTATTATGTTGAGACTTATACTTAGACTCTGCTGACTTTTGCGGAGTGTCGACACAGCCTGCAAGTGTCGACACTTTCTGATGTAGACAAAGTTCCTCTTGGTGTCGACACTGCTGTTAAGTGTCGACACAACTTCACTGGACTTTTCTTCATTGAGTGTTGACACAACCTGTATGTGTCGACACTTTCTGTCTGGTGTCGACTCTGTATCCCTGGTGTCGACACAATTACTCCAAGTGTCGACACTGCTTGCCTGGGTGTCGACACAAGTCTTCTTAAGTGTCGACTCTTTGCTCCTGGGTGTCGACACATGGACTTAGAAACTTTTCAGCTTTTCCCTGCAAATACTTAACCTGCACAAGGCAACTCAAAATACATCAAATACATTTTGATGTATATCATTGAGTATGGTGAGGCTTCTTCAAATCAGGTACATTTAAACCAATGTACCCAACACTGACTGAGACTTGGAGTCGTCTCTATCAGTTTGGAAGATAGCATCCGTGTAACCACTTACAACGAGCTCTTCCTCTCCACCATACACCAAGAACACATCCTTAGTCCTTCTCAAGTACTTCAGGACATTCTTGACTGCAATCCAGTGACACTCACCGGGGTCTGACTGATACCTGCTAGTCATGCTCAAAGCAAAGGACACGTCGGGTCGAGTACATAACATCACGTACATGATTGATCCAATTGCCGAAGCATATGGAATCAACTTCATGCGGTCCTTATCTTCACAAGACTTTGGACACTGGTCCTTAGAGAGATTCACACCATGAGACATGGGCAAAAATCCTTTCTTGGACTCAAGCATGTTAAACCGCTTCAACACCTTTTCGATGTACGTACTCTGGGTCAAACCCAGCAACTTCTTCGATCTATCTCTATAGATCTTAATACCGAGTATATAAGTCGCTTCACCCAAATCCTTCATTGAAAAGTAGTTCCCCAGGTTGTTCTTAACAACTTTCAGGGTAGGAATGTCATTCCCAATCAACAGTATGTCATCTACATACAATATCAGGAAGACAACAATGCTCCCACTGATTCGCTTGTAAAAACAAGGCTCATCTTCATTCTTGATGAAACCAAACTCTTTGATTTTCTCATCAAAACGAAGATTCCAACTTCGAGAGGCCTGTTTCAGTCCATAGATGGACTTATTCAGCTTGCATATTTTATTGGCTTCATCTGGGGATATAAAACCCTCGGGTTGTGTCATATACACTTCCTCAAGGAGGTTTCCATTAAGGAAAGCCGTTTTGACATCCATCTGCCAGATCTCGTAGTCATAATACGCAGCAACAGCAAGCAATATCCTTATGGACTTTACCATGGCAAGAGGGGAAAAAGTCTCATCATAGTCAATACCATGAATTTGCTTGAAATCCTTAGCCACCAGTCGCCCTTTGAATGTCTGTACATTCCCATCCATGTCAGTCTTCTTCTTGAAGACCCACTTGCACCCTATGGGTCGTACCCCTTCAGGTGGTTCCACCAAGTTCCAAACTTGGTTTGCATACATGGAGTCCATTTCGGATTTCATAGCCTCAAGCCATTTGTCGGAGTCCGGTCCATTTATAGCCTCTTGGTAGGTTGTGGTTCATCATCATGATCCATAAGCAACACATTACCTATTTGAGACACGAGAAATCTATATCTCTCAGGCTCAAACCTCGGTCTACCAGATCTACGTAGGACTTGTGTTCCTTGAGCAGGTTCTCTAGCTACAACCTCTTGTAGTCCTGTCTCAGAATCCAATTCCGGTTCATTCACTATATGTGGTTCTTGAACTTCTTCAAGCTCTACCTTTTCAGTCTTTCTTGATAAGAACTCTTTCTCCAAGAAGACACCAGTCCTTGCGACAAACACTTTGCCCTCAGACGGTAGGTAAAACTAATACCCTTTCGTTTCCTTAGGATATCCAACCAGATAAC
The DNA here is from genome assembly GCA_039583875.1 of Platanthera guangdongensis. Taxonomy (NCBI): domain Eukaryota; kingdom Viridiplantae; phylum Streptophyta; class Magnoliopsida; order Asparagales; family Orchidaceae; genus Platanthera; species Platanthera guangdongensis. The sequence goes on along the minus strand of CM077164.1, from coordinate 97,734,053 downwards.
ATTTATCCGATTTGGGTTCCAGCTTGTCAGGCATTTGACGTCTCACATATGCCTCACAGCCCCAAATTTTAATGAACGACATACTAGGACGCTTCCTAGTCCATATCTCATATGGTGTCTTCAGAACCGTTTTCGTTGGAGCGCGATTCAATGTCATTGCAGCAGTCTCTAAAGAAAAACCCCAAAAGGAAACAGGCAAGTCTGCATGACTCATCATCGAACGTACCATGTCTAACAGAGTACGATTTCTCCTCTCAGACACACCATTATGTTGTGGTGTTCTAGGTGGAGTGAGCTGTGATACAATACCACACTCTTTCAGATGATCACGGAACTCATGACTCAGGTATTTGCCACCTCGATCAGATCAGAGTGCTTTAACCCTTTTACTCAACTGGTTTTCTACTTCATTCTCGAACTCTTTGAACTTTTCAAAGGTCTCGGATTTGCACTTCATAAGATACACATATCCGTATCTACTGAAATCATCAGTAAATGTAACAAAGTAGAAATACCCACCTCTAGCCATGGAACTCATGGGTCCGCATACATCACTATGTACAACACGCAAGAGATCCTCAGCCCTCTCAGTATAACCAGTGAAAGGAGCTTTAGTCATCTTACCTAACAAACAAGATTCACATCGCTCAAATGATTCATAATCAAATGAGTCCAAAAGTCCATCTCTATGGAGCTTGGATATGCGCTTCTCGTTGATATGGCCCAAATGACAATGCCAGAGAAATGTAGGGTTCGAGTCATTTGTTTTTAGTCTTTTATTATTTTCTACATTACAGATCAGATGGTCCAAGTTCAAAACATAAAGATCATTAAACAATTGGGCTACAGCATAACAAACATCATTCTTAAATATAGAACAACAGTTGTTCTTAATTATAAAAGAAAATCCAATCATGTCCAAACATGAAATAGATATAATGTTTCTAGTTATGGCCGGAACAAAATAACAATTATCTAGTTCTATTACAAGCCCACTGGGCAAAGAAAGATGGTAAACCCCTACGGCTACAGCAGCAACTCTTGCTCCATTGCCGACGCGGAGGTCCACCTCCCCTTTACTCAGCAATCTTCTCCTTCCCAGTTTCTGCACATTTGTACAAATGTGAGAACCACATCCGGTATCCAATACCCAAGATGAAGGAGCAGAAAGGTTTATCTCTATAACGTGAACATTTGAAGCGGAATTCATACCTCTCTTCATTTTCTGCAGACCTTCATTGTACGAAGGACAGTTCATTCTCCAATGACCAGCCTTGCCACAATGGTGGCATTTCCCTTCCTTCACCGTGCTTTTCTTTTTCATCAGTGTAGAAGACTTGGGCTCAAGATTTGACTTAGGTCCCACCTTCGTCTTCTTAGAGTCCTTGGCCTTGCCCTTACCCTTATGCACCATCAGTATGGGGCTGGCAGGCTTGGCCTTCTTCATATTGATTTCGGCAGTTCTCAACATGCCTAGGAGTTCGGGCAGTGTCTTGTCTATTTTATTCATGTTGTAGTTCAAGACGAACTGCTCATAACTGTCCGACAATGATTGCAGGATCAGATCCGTGGCCAACTCTTGACCAAGAGGAAAACCCAGCCTTTCAAGGTTCTCTATATACCCAATCATCTTGAGTACGTGAGTCCCTACTGAATCTCGAAATCCCATCTTGCACTGAAACAACGCTTGTGTGACGTCGAACCTCTCTTGACGAGCCTGCCCTTGAAATATTTTCTTGAGATGCTCGTCAATCTCCTTGCACCCCATGTTCTCATGTTGCTTCTGAAGCTCAGAGTTCATAGTGGCAAGCATAAGACATTCGACATCTAAAGTATCATCAGTATACTTCTTATAAACATCCTTCTCAGCACGGGAAGAGTTCCCGGTCGGCACCTTGGGGGCTTCTTCTTCCAATACATAGAGCTTTTGCTCTTGCCTGAGAACAATTCTCAGGTTCCTGTACCAGTCCATGTAATTAGTCCCACTGAGCTTATCCTTCTCAAGGATGGCTCTCAGAGACAACGTGGAGTGTGAAACACTTGCCATGGAATTCTACAAGAATTTATGCAGAATAAACTCAGTACCAAAATTTCAAATACAATTTATTTTAATTTGGACTTCAATTAAAACACTCCCACTATTTTATTCGAAATGATAGCCCTCACTAACAATTTGGAGTGTTCATGCGAGCTACTCTCTTAGTAGATAAGATCCGTATTTCACCAACACAATGAGTCAGCTTTGGCTTTCCTCTCACGATGCGGTTATTCAGGTAGACAACGCTTGCCAATTGCATCCTCATGCAATTCTTGTATGGTTGGTGAATAACTCCTTACTCGCATCCATCATATGGTGCACGCCAACCCTATGCCTCTAGGCACTCAACCCCTTGTTAAGCTGGACCCGATGTCGACAGTGGGATATCACAATTATCCGCTCGCACCCTTACCAAGATAGATTAATGCACCTTGCTTTGGCAAGCCCACACTTCATCGATCGAGGAAGGAAGAGTGTCATCCATCAGAAGGCATCTGAACACTTAATATTTGATGAAGAGATTTTGATTATGGGTTAACAGTTAACCATGATCAACATTTGATCAATGTGCACATCCAAAGAAAAACAATTTTTCTAAAACCACATGCATCCTTTATGTGCACAACCTGACACCATCAACATTTGATAGAAGGAAGGGTTAAATCTGAACATCCGGAAACTTCCAAATGCTCAGATTTACATGCATTGGACAAAAGCAAAGACAACTCAACTTAAAGCAGTAGAAAAGCTCATCTCTCTATGTTGGATTCAAAATCCAAAACAATCTCGAGGGATGGTTACTGCTAAGGAGACTACAATTTCTAACAATTAGAAATTTCCACGAAATCCCTGACGTTCTTGGCGGGGTACCAAGACTCAATCTAGACATTTAGAACACTTCTAAATCCTTAGGTTTACACGCACTGGAATAACAAAACTTCCAATACAACAATCATGGCCCAAACCTCGCTTTGATACCACTGTTGGGTTTTTCTATGAGGATGGCACAACACTTGTGCACGCAGCGGAAGAATAAAAACATCAAGAAAAACCCCAAAAGAGATGAGATCGGGCCATGGTAGTTGCATCAAGAAGTTAACATACAACTAGGCAAAAATTACCTCGGTGGCGTTGAGTCACAACTCAACGGAGATGCTCCAAGCTTCGTGTTCTTGCTGGTGGCGAGTCCTACATGGAATGATGTCCACGTCTCTGCAGAAATCCACACGAGCGGGAGAACGCCGACCTTTCCGTCGCACGGACAATCGGGAAGGAGAATGACCGCACCTTGCTTTCCCACGGACTGCTAGGTCCGCGCCAGGGATAGCAACACCAGCGACGATTGCCGGAGAGGAGGAAGTCGACGGAGCGAGCACGGCGGCAGCGGAACACTTCCGTCGGCGGCGGGATTCGGGATCGGCGGAACGAACGAAGAAATCGCGGAACACTTCCGTCGATTCGATCAGTAGTTATTCCCGAAAAAACCCAAAGTATCTATTTATACCAAAGACATAAACAGACTTAGGAATATCGCTATCCGCAGACCACCTAGAAAATTAGGGTTCCAGAATCGGCGAGAATCACCTATCAGATTCGGTGAGAATCAATCGGCGAGAATCACCTAGCAGATTCGGTGAGAATCAATCGGCGAGAATCAGAGTACAATACTCGACGATTCACGTCGAACATGGATTGAATCACCTAGGATCGGCGAGAATCACCTAGGATCGGCGAGAATCACCTAGGATCGGCGAGAATCACCTAGGATCGGCGAGAATCAGTCGGCGAGTATCAGTCGGCGAGAATCAGAGTACAATACTCGACGATTCATGTCGACCCTCGGTCGACTATTCTTACCAATCCTTCAAGGAAACATTTGCCCAACCCGACGATCCTTTAAGGCAACACTTTGCCCATAACCCCCATTCAGGTCGGTGATTCGTAACCTTTACCAACACAGTCAATCACCAACTTCTCCACATCTCTTATGTGCGACCCTGCAGGCTCATATCGCGTTGACAGTGAGATTACATGTTTGACCACTTCTAGATCACCATGGTAACTCCAACAGTTCCGTGTGCCTTCAAGTGCCCTATGAGAAATATGCTAATCAACGAAGTGTTGATCTGGAGTTTGCTGTTGGTGACTTTATTTTTCTGAAAGTTTCTCCGATGTCTGATGTTAAAAGGTTTGGAAGGAACAACAAGTTAGACCCCCAGTACGTGGGATCTTTTCATATTCTTGAAAGCGTTGGAGTTTCAGCGTATAGGCTGGAGTTGCCTCCTCCCTTCCCTGGTGTCCATGATGTGTTTCATGTGAGCTAGTTTCGGAAGTGCATTCGTAATGATCGTCAAGTCCTTGACTCGGTGCCCCAGATTCAGCCCAACCTTACGTATGTGGAAGAACATGTTCGTATTCTGGATTCTCAAGATCGAGTGTTCCGGAGAAAGTCCATCCCTATGGTTAAGGTTCACTGGCAAAATCATGACGTCGAGAGCGCTACGTGGGAATTGGAGTCGGCAATGAGGGAATCTCATCGCACCTCTTCTCTTAGTCCTAGTATGTCTCTATATTTTTGGTGGTGTTTGATTTTCTAGTTTTTAGTTTTGTTTTGGAGTTGTGTTAAGTTTCGGAACGAAATTTCTTTTTAGGGGGAGGTAGTGTAATGCCCCCTATTTTGTTCGAAGATTTTATTTGATTTGATATTGTCATTTTTGTGACGTCATGACATTACTTTTAATGTCGAATTGACGGCGCTATGCCGTTAAGCCATTTTTTTCGTGTCCGTTCGGCCGAGTCGGCCAAATTCTCGAAATCTTGTTATAATTGAAATTTTTTGCATTTGGAAATTAAGTGAAATAATTTTGGAATTACTCGTCATGTTTTGTAGCGATCCGAGTGATATTCGTGCCTCGGTGATTTTCCGAAGTTTTGTGGAATTTATGTTCGCCGTAGACTTTGAAAATTTATATCTCAAGAATGGCTCGTCGGTTTTTTGTTTTGACTTCGCCATTGTGTTCGTAGCGTCAGTGTTCGCCTTCGTTTTGAACTCGTGTTACCTTATTGAAGAATATATAAATATGATTATTTTAATATCAAAGCACTATTCAAAAATGTCATTTACTATTCATCTCTATAGTACGATTTTTTGGATATATTTATAAATTTCACTGTTCATGCAATATTCTTCTCGAGTACTGCAGCATGCTTCTCGAGTATAACTGTATTCTTCTCGAGTATAGCAGTATTCTTCTCGAGTACAGCAACATTCTTCTTGAGTACAACAACATTCTTCTCAAGTAAAATATTTCTTATTCTCGAGTGCCTATGTTCCTCTTCTTGAGTACTTCTATACTTTTACTCGAGTAGTTTGCCGCCCTTCTTGAGAATTCCATTCTAGTCTGCGTTCGGACGCCGTTTTGAGGGTCAAAACTATGTCATATAAAAAATAGCTTCTTGAAATTTGTTCGTCTCGACAAGATCTACAACTTTCATGTGGAGCACTTTTCGATTTGAAGCCATCATAAATCTATATTTTCATTTTCCGTGCGTCCGCACCTAAATCGTCCGTTTTTTTTCTTCCTATTTAGACAAAATAATTTATAAATACGTGTGTATATATATAAGTTTATACTCTGATACTTAAGGATATCTGGAAAGATAAAAAAAACTTCATCTTCTACCTCACGATTAGACCGAACCGAAACTAGACCGGCGACTCCCTCCCTTTCGAGAATGTTCTGGTGGCCGCCGACGGAGCTCTGTTGCTCGAAATTTTGAAACGATCATAGATCTGGAAAGCTCTCAGCGAGAGCTTCGCCATCGTGGTAAAATCTTCCCCTTTTCTTGGATATTTTCTCGTTAGGGGTTTTTGCCCTAACCTATATTTCTGCTATTTCTTATTAGATTTTGACTTCCGTAGTCTTCTTTAGCCCAATCTGCGACAAGGAGTGGTTCGGAGGATCTTTCCGGTAAAACCGAGGTAAGTGGTGTTCTTTCTCCCTCTTGCTCCTTTCTTCTAATATTTTTTTGACACATTTTGTTGAGTTTGTCAAGTTTCAACTTCATAGAAACTTGTCCTTAAATTCTATTTTTTTCCTTGAATTGTAACTTGTTTCCCCTATAACCATACTCCCAATTTTTATCCAGTAGAATTGATAAGCAAATTTGGTTGTCGTGCCATTTTAACTATCGAGTCTTGTTGATCGTTGTGACACCTTGTCCGTCCCACTGTTTTGATTAAACTTCACTTTGCTTGACCTTGAAATGTCCTTATGCAGTCCACATTGTTTGTTGACCATGAGTCCGTGATGAATAGAAGAAACTCTGCATGCATGATTATGTAACTAAAGAAACACAGATGGAATGTGCGCATTGGCGTTTCTCCCTCAGCATAGTTTCTTATGATTGAGTCTGTGCGTGTTGTGGACTTTCATCCCCGACACAATAACTTAGCTTGGTCTGTGCGCGTTGGGGTTTCTCCCTCGACGTGGTGCCTGTTGGCTGGGTTTGTGCGCGTTGTGGACCTTTTTCCCCGACACAATACTATTTATTGTTGAGCTGATCAGTCTCATTTTTTTATTAATGAATAACATGAATATTAATGAAAGATGAAAGTTTGAACTTTTGATGTTTGGTACTCTGTTCTTCCTGTTTATGTGATTAGCCATTCGTGCTCGACTAGATTTTCTGTCGCTTACTTTTACTCGGTTGCTGATCTTTTGTTGCTGTCATTTTATATATTTCCTTCACTTTGAGGTTTGTTTGGTCTGCCTTTACTTTTTGCACCATTTGTAGCTTGCTTTTGAGGTGTTCTTCTTTTGAATGCCTCAGGATCAGAGTAGTAGCAAGTTTAGCTGACCGTGTTGTGCTTCTGGTGCTGCGGGTTGATGCGGTCGTTTGTTTCCACCTCGGAGCTTTTAGGTAGTTGACATTGTTTTAGATTTGTCAGATTTTACTACGGCTTTGTGTCAGTTGTTGACGCCCATAGTCTTTGACTTTTTCTGTGATAGACTACTTGTTGCTTTTACTTTTGTTACTTTTTACATGTTTATACTTGCTCTTTGGGAAGGTTTTATGTTATGACGTATTTAGTTATTTAAAAGTATACAAACCTGCATTCTGGAGTATTGGCATGACATGACTTTTAATTGCAAAATCTACTACTTTTAAGCACTATAAAAGTCTTTTTATATATATTACATGTAGAAGGCATATCATCATTATAATATGCTAGACCTTCATTCTCATATAGGATAACAAATGAATCAACTCAGTATTTTCCGCCGCATAAAACTTATATATCTTCTCACCTATGGACTAGTGATCCAACTGACTGAGGAACACAGTCAGTAACTCAAATAACTTATATGTATTGTTTTCTTTTTAACTTAATTTCATAAATATTTTACATGAAGTAAATATGAGAACGAGTAGCCTGAGCGTCTACAGTTATCCCCTGCACGGCGTGGCATCACGACGCATATTTTCTCTACTCTGACGTATTTTTGAATACGGAGAAAATGAGGGTTGTGACACCCGGTGCGTCGGTAATCCTCCAAACCAAGTTAAAAGTGGAAAATTACATGTGATCGCCCATATGGGCACACCACAGCTTCCGCTGCTTAGTTTGACCCCAAACTAAAATCGAGCGGGGGTGACCCAGGGTTAGTGGACTTCTACTTTATTTATCGAGGTTTCCTCTGATACAAGTTTGTAAGACTCCATTTTTTTCTTTTAAACCGCCGGGGTGTTATGCCCAGAACTGCCGCTTTGCGTTGACACCAAGACACCCGGGAAGATCGTCACTACAAAACGCCGATCATGTCGGCCATACCGATCGCAGAAGAGTAGAAGTATAAATAGAACTCAATACTAGTCCACCAGGATCACATATATATAAATAAATCACCACGAAGGGAGAGTCCCATAAAAGAATAAGCAAAGTACTAAAAAGGGCTCATGCACGATACATCAAGATCCTCACTATAGTCACTAAACGTGGAAGCAGGTGACTCCAGTGCCCGATACATCTACTGATTATCGGGACTCACAGTACCTACTGGCTGGACTCCAGTGCTAGACTGCCTTGTCTCCATGCGTACCGACCTCTGGTGCTGCATCTCCTAGTGCGGCTCCACGATCCCCCACTCCTCACCCATGGCTCCTAGGCACCGAGCGGGGAGGAGGAAAGGGAATATAATGAAGGTGGAGAATAATAAAGTAAGAAGGTGACGGCGGAATTAGTCTATCATAAATATATAATCACAACAAGTACAAGCAAGCAGTATTAGGCAAGCAGTAGTAGGTCAGCAGTATAAATATACACATGAACAAGTGAACAAGTATAGTATGTGAAAGTAAACTAAGAGAGTAACCATGACCTATAGGAATGCCCATACAAACCTATAGACCAAGGGGTCGTTTTGCAATGCATATTGTATAAAGCGTCCCATAAAACTTTATACAATAGGTGTCATGAGTTATATGCAATGATGATTCTATGACATGCAAGTATGTCATGATGTTAATCATGCAAGTGCAACACACCCACTCAAATCTGTGCACACAGATCTTTAGTTCCACCTTTCTTGAGCCTAACCTCCAAGGATACCTCCGTAGTGGCAAACATAGGCAGTGGGTTGGGCCTCGCCCACCTCTAAACCGGTATCACACTACCACTCAGACCTATCGTACACCTCGATGCTAGTGCACTAAGCGGAGCACCTACGTACTCTTGACGGCTGCGCACCGGACATTATTTGGCCAAGTGCAAAACCACACCTACCGGGCCAAAGTATTAGTATCGGTGTGACGACTCTCCAATATCGATGATCCACCACCTAATAGCTTATTCACATGCAACATTAATGTATTTCCCACCGAGCCAAAGCTCCCCGAACAATCCCGCCCGTCACAAATATCTACTGAGCCAAAGCTCCCCGGAGTAACCCTTCCGTCTCAAACCATCCGAGCCATCGGCTCGCAGGGCTAACCTGCCCATCACCAAAACCACCATGCCTACCGCTCGTGTGACCAACCTAACTCCCACAACACCGGGGAGTGAGAGAGATGTGTAATCATAGTTATACTAGTTACTCTTAAACATTGATCATTCTTACGGTTTAGGTTAGCCCAGGACTGCCCAAGGTATTCCCGGTGAAGGGCTCTCACACGACACTAAGAACTATGATGGTAGCTGAAGACCATCGTTCCCTTTCGCAAGGCACTTACTATTATTGGTTAATACCTGATTCCCGATCCCTTTTAATATTACTCTAGATCTAACCCTAGTTTGTTTTGACACACTCTCTCTCTCTATCTCTCTCTCCACAAGAAAGACGATCTTTCGTCAATACCGAACACCTCTTAACACTTGACAACCCAACACTCTCCTCATCATGACTCCTAATGAAGCTTTCTTTTTCTTTTTTCACCTTACTAAGATCAGTAAACTAATAATCTCATCTCCATATTACCATTCCACATGTTATCATAATTTCCGCAGCTTTACTAAACGCAGTCCAACCTAAGCTATATGATGTACATGATATGAGGTACTCCAAGTTTTCATCCAGATGCCCTAAGATAATTATTGTCGGTCTATCATGACACATCTAGCCTATACTCAGAAACTTGTAATTTTCCTAACTAATTTAGCATTTATTAAATTTTCCAAAAGTTAGGCCATTGGTACTTTTGAACATGAAGTACTAGATTTTCTTAAGTTCTGGCCACCCAGAAATTATGAATACTATATGACAACAAAATATCAGTGAATATAAATTTCACAGATTTTTATAAATGTATAAACCTCAAAATAATTAATTCAAAGTAATTCAATTAATTGGAGTTAAAGAAGGGGGTACCATAAATCATAATCCACAAATTACATAAAAATTACCATAGACTTATAATGATCACAAAACTCTACTAAGTTTCATGCAATTCCAAGATCAGTAGACTATATCGAAAAATACTTATTAAATCCATTAAAGTGCATTTTGTGAAGAAGCATTCTTTTAAACTCATCCAAGTAACATGTAATAATTATCTAGGATTTATTATGCCCTAAAAAGTTCTCTGGCCATGTAACATAATTTTCCAGCATGATATAATATTTATTATCTATTTATCAAAATATGGCCCACTAGTTCAATTAACACAAGAGGTACTAAGAGGAAATGTCCAAATGATCCAAATAATTTACTAGTTCGTCTAAATGATATTTAATTAACCTTGACAGAGTTTCACATCATTCTAAATTAATCTAACCATGGTTACTTCAAAATCATCAAAAGGGAAAGGTGAAAATTATAACTACAAGTATGAGCTACTATTTTCTAATCATCCTATAATAAACTTCAGAGGTCAATAGAATTATAAAATCACTTCTACCAACATTTCATAAGGATCCATGGTTATATGTACCCTTATTTATTCTTTAAGGTGTATAGACCTAATTAATTTCCAAGTGATTAAAGTGGGGGGCATGTGTCCAAATACTACCATATTCCATCCTAGGGTATTCCACCATCCTAAGATTGCATGAACTAAACTCCAAGTCCACATACAGACATATCACCTCATGTCCTTCACAAACCCATAAAGTTCATCCATAGGGTTTGAACTTGGGTCCTAGGGCAAATCCTCCCTAATCCACGCCATAATCAACGGGAGGGTGTTTACTGACATAACATATCAGTGGACTAAGTATCAACCTCTGTTGAGGTGGTTTGGCCCCTTAAGCCAACAAGTGACACTTTGACCTAATTACCCTTTTGGGTCAAGGGTAGGGTTTACTAAAATCCAAAGCAAATCACCTCCAAATGAGACGAAATGTTATTTAGAGACCTATATTGACCTCACAAACCTCTCAACAAAATTTGGGAGAATTTGGAGGTCATCAGACCCTTTAAATAATTCATACATGAATTATTAAATTTTTACAAAAACTTTAGGAAACTATTTTCCAAAATTCCCATTTTTGGATATGTTATTGGTATAGGTAATAGTGAACTCCATCCAAAATTTCAAGTCATTTGGATGGCTAGCTTGATGGAGGCACTCAAACAATCTCTGATCTAACCTAGGTATAGACCTCACCAAAATGATTGTTGTGGTCAGAGCACTTACCCAAATGACATCAATTTTAAATTAAAGTAGTTTTCAAGGCTACAATTTTCATGTTGGCCACTTTTTAAGGTTTAGAACCTAAGGGCCTTGTTTTCCTGATTTAAAAATGTGTACAGTGAAGGGATAAATAATATTATTGATAATAACTAATAATATATCCTAATATCCAGATCAATCCAACGGCTCACACATCGTCTTCTTCCTCCAACCATTGGTCGTGATTTCACCGACCTGAAGGCCATTCCAAGGCCATTTGCCGGCCACCCAGCCACCCAGCCACCTCCCTGGCCGGCCACCACCTCCACCACCTCCGTTGAGGTGGGGACTATCGCCGGGTGGCGGCACGACCGCCGGAGGGGCGGTTTTCGGCGAACCCGATAGTTAGAAATTCCAAGGAAAAAGCTGAAATTTGCTCTCCCAATTAGGCTCAATTGAACCCGATGTCTCTCCTAAATGATCTAAGGATCTAGCCCATGAAGAGAGGAGTAGAGGAGGACCTTCAACCGTGCTTGCCGACGGGTTTGGTGGTGGTGAGCCATAGCCAAATTTTAGAGCTTCGGGTATGTTACAACCATACAGTGGGAGGGCTCGATTTCTCCAGAAAAAAGGTTTAAACTCATTCCCTAAGTCTAGGGAAGCTTTTAAAACATTCAAATGGGGGAGGGGAAGGGCCTAGCATGAAGTGGCGATTAATGGCCTTAATGTTGAATTTCGGCCAATGCTTTAGCCCACTAAATCCAGTCTCTAAACAGCCTGTAAATCCCTTTAATCTTAGTATTTGGAGAGTCCCTTGGCCTCCCTTGGCCATGAATGACCTTCACTCCCCCACTTTCTCTCTCCTCCATTAAAGGAAAAGTGGAGCTTTCTCTCTCCTAGCCACTATGGCCGAATTTGATGTTTAATTCAGCCTAGTTGCACCCCACTAACCCATATGGATAATAAAAATGAGGTAGCCCAAGTGGATTTGGGTTTGAGATTGGGTTAGCCCATTTGGGATAATTTGACGTAACATTAGAGTAGAGTTGACCTTAGTCAACATGACCATTTGGGTTGACCCCAATGGGTCCTTGGTGACTTATTGGCCTCCCGTAAGGTCTAGGAAGACTTTGGTAGGGTTGGTTGGGCATATTGGGTGTCACTTGACCCTTAGTTTGGGCACTTTGACCTTTTTGGGGAAAGGGTTGACTTGAGTCAACTTAGCCTCTTTGATTGACCCCAATGGGTCCTTGGTGACCCATTGGCCTCCCTAAGGGCTTGGGAAGGTCTAGGTGGGTCCATTTTGCCAAGGGGAGGTCAGTTGACCCTATATGATCTTAGTTTGACCAGATTAGGGTTTGAGTTGACTTTAGTCAACTTGACCATTTTAGTTGTCCCTAGTGGGTCCCTATGGCTCTAATGAATCCTCTAACAGGTTAGTGATGTTGTGGTGGGGTCATTGTGTTATGGTGAAGCCCTATGGTCATCTCTAAGCTAGTAATTAGAATTCTACTATTTGTAGACCAAGGTGGTTCACACACTAACCACCTAGTTCACCCCATCCTTTTGATACTTCTCAGGGTTTTGTCATGACCCAGTCATGACAACACCATCCTAGGGGTCTAGAAGTCTGAGGGATGTTACAACAGTAAAGCAACTCATCGTATAAGAGTGCCCATACAAACTTATACGATGAGGGTCTTGTGTATGCAATATAGCGTAATTACATGAATGCAATGCAATGGCTCACCCATGATCACGCACATGCAACTGCTATGTCAAAATAGACTTATAGTTTCCACTTTTCGAGCAGGTAGGTAACCTCTCAGGCGTCAACCGTCGTGGCCAGGCGGTGACAGTGGAGCGGGCTTCTCTACTACTAGGCGGGCATCCACACTACAAATCCTATGCCTTCATACGGCTCAACACTAAGAACACAATAGTGGAGCTCACATGCATACTATGGCTCAGAAGGGGTCTCGGGTAGATGTACCCCAAGAGCCCTACCCAACTGGCCTATATTCGTGCCACGGACGGTGCCTCTGTGAACAAATCACCAAAGGACCTAGGCCAACCGTCCATTAGCACTTAGGGTGCCTCTAGAAGTGAGCCCGAGAACCAAGGCCCAACCGTACAAGTCTAACTTTCAACTCTCGTCAGTGTGACGACTGGCGAGCTCGTAGACACGCCACACAATCCTTAACCCGGTATTACGACACCGTATGTCGACTCACACTGCATGCAATTTCACATCATCGTGGTACGGAAGGTGCCTTTGTGGACAAACCCCCAGACGAGCAAGGCCAACTGTCCACATATGTCTCTTTTCATCATTACCAACCCAGTTCGGTCAAACACCAGCACTTACACCCTTTCACAATCTCATGCCTCCAGGAGCTTAAGGGTTCATCATCAACATAAAGGTACTTCACATATTCATCAAACATTTGGTCAACATGATTAATATAGACTATGGACACATAACTTTAGCATCACTGATTACAATTCTTTTATCATGTTAAACCATTTGTGAACATATGGATCAATCAACTAAATGCAAACAACAATTTGTTCATAAGAATCACTACCAATTATGCTCAGCATCTTCAAGACAAACTCATCATTATTTAACGCATTACCATTGTCCAACGCGTCCTTATTGATTCACATATTTAAACAATTCCTACCATCTCAACCCGTCAACTCATTCGTCCACTACCCTTCGTTAAGGATCTATCCAACAAATTCCTTTAACAATAATTTATTACAAATACATACAAACTCAATTTACCAAAACATTAACGTTGTTGTACTACAGTCTCTCCCTACCAAATTCAAAGCCAATTCAACATTATAGGTGCAGGAAAGATTACTATACAACAACTTCAAAGGAGATTTCCGAGGCTACAAGAATCGGATGAAGGCATGTAATCCCTCGTTGGAAAGCTATTTTCAACGGCTAAGACATTCGTATTTAGTCGAAATCCCAGATTTGGCCGCATCGTGTCCGAAAATAACCTTGAAGATTACTGCGCGCAGATAGCAGATTTCTACGCGCAACTTAAGGTAGACCGAATGTCGTCGGTTCGTCTTCTTCCCCCAACCAAGCTTCCCAAATCACATCTAGAATTCCTCCTCCCTTATTCACCCTCAGAAGGCTAACTTTCTTCACAAAACCAAGTCCCTATCTTCTCATGGAAGGAAGGAGTGGTCGAAGACATCATATCTCTAGGGCACAAGCCCTAGTATGGCCTTCTCTTAAGAAAGACTTCTCCTCACGAATCAAGAGTCTTTTGAGCCGATATCTCTCATAGGAATAACTAGAGATCTAGCACCAAGGGAGAGGGTAGAAAGCTCACTTCAGTTCCGGTGTTTCCAGCCATGGATCTCATCACTCTCCTTGGAAGCATCTTTCCCTTGTTAGTATTGTTCTTTACGGGAAGAGAATGGGAAGGAGAAGATTTTCTTTGAGAAATCGACCTCGGCGGCCTCTTCGTTTCGTCGGTATTGGCAGAGACAACTGCTCGGCAAAGTGATAAGGAGAAGGCTAGGGTTTTCCATATGTCACATTTATAGTGAGAAATTAGGGTAACTGCCTAGCCATGTGTCGGCCTGACATTGGAATGCCTAATATTACTTTGAATGAGTCATTTTGAAAGGACGCGGCCCATTTAAGTTGATTTAGCGGAATTCCCAAAAATTCGGTTCAGCAGCGGCCGAAGATTCGCCCAAGGCAAAGATTTTTTCTAAGTTAAATGACGTTCGACGAATTTTAGCCCAGTTCGACGAATCAGGGATCAACGAACTCGGCGTTCGATGAATTTGACTGAGTTTGACGAATCAGCGCCTAGCGACTTTCGGTGTTCGACGAATTACCTTAGTTTGATGAATCAGTGGTTGACGAATTATCCTCAGCCTATGATGTTGAGTGGTGTTGAGTCTACTCAACGCTCTCAATGCCTTAACCCACCAGTCCAAGTTAAATGGCGTCGAGAGCGTTGAGTCCACTCAACGCTCTCAACGCCTCAACCCTGCCAGAATGAACTAAGTAAAATAGTGTCGAGAGCGTTGAGTCGACTCAATGCTCTCAACGCATAACCCTCCAGATGAATTATAAGTCAAATGGCGTCGAGAATGTTGAGTCCACTCAACGCTCTTGACGCATAACCCGCCAGAATTTCACTAAGTTACTTGGCGTTGAGTGTGTCAAGTCCACTAAATGCACTCGAAGCCTAACCTGCCAGAATTTTCTAAGTTAATTCCTGATCTAGTCATTGATTCCGGTCGACTCACTCGAAGCTCCCCGAACCTGAGTCAATTTTCTTGACTCAAAACACGTGCGAGGGGTCTTGCACGAAATGAGACTTTACAAATCCTATAAACAAAATAAAAGATTTCGTCCCCAAAATCAGACTAATGTTACGGGGGAAATTGTAACATTCCTCAGACAACTAAACCCCTAGGAGTGGTTTTGTCATGACTAGGTCATGACAAAACCCTAGGAAGCTCATAAAGACCAAGTGGACATAGGAATGTAGGTGAGATATCACTATGGTCTACAAATTGTAGGTTTCTAAACACTAGTTTAGGATGATCATGGGGCTTCACCATGACTCCAAGATGTCACCACAACCTCACCAACCTATTGCAAGGTCCATTAGAGCCCTAAGGGTCCATTGGAGTCAACCCAGGGTGGCCAAGTTGACCTAGGATCATCCTAGTCCTAAATTGGTCAAGGTGTCCTAACTAAGGGCAATCTGCCCCTAATGTGCTCAACCAACCCTACCTAGGTCTTCCTAGACCTAAGGTGAAGTCAATGGGTCACCAAAGACCCATTGGGGTCAACCTTAGAGGCTAAGTTGATCCAAGTCAACCCTAGCCCTAAAGTGGTCAAAGTGCCCTAATTATGGGGCAAGTGACCACCAAGGTGCCAAGTCAACCCTACACAACCCTTCCTGGACCTTAGGGGAAGCCAAGGGGTCACCAAGGACCCCTTGGGGTCAACCCAAATGGTCATGTTGACCTAAGTCAACTCCTAGGCCAAAGTGGTCAACTTAGGTTACCCTAGCCCAATTCAAGTGGGCTAAGCCCAAGTGGTGTGGCCCATTAGTCTAAGGAAGTGGAGAGACACATTTTGGTCCCACCAGATTCAGAGAGTGATGATTAGGAGAGAGAGGGAGGAGGTTAACCCACTTGGGACGAGAGAGAAAATGGGGGCTTAATGGTCATCATGGCCATGAAGGTTTCATAACCCCTCACATTGATGGGGCTTTTACTCCTTGGAGGCAGGGGAAGAGTTTCCAGGAGGTGGCCGGCCAGTGGGGTGGCTCAGCCCCCTCAATTTGGCTGAAACCGAAAATTTGGTTTAATGGTCATTAATGGTGCTTTGATGAATTGGGGAGTTACAAGCCTCCTCTCCTCAATTCCTTCTTTAAGAACCTTCACCAGGATCAGAGCAGGCGTTTCCCCCGATTACATCTCAATTCCCTTGTTGTTGGTGTAGAAGTTGCAGAGGAGCCAAAGATTGGTGTTCGAAAATGGCAAGGAGGCACATCACCCGCACTCAGGCCACAACTCAGGTCCTCCCTTGCTTCTTCATCCATGGGTAGATCGTAGAAATCTTTTAGGATGAGAATCGGACTCAATTGAGCCCGATTAAAGGGATCGTTTTCCTTGTTTTTTCTAGAAAAATGTGTTTGTGGTATTGCCAGAATCCGCCCCTCCGGCGGCTGTGCCGCCGCCTGGCGATAGCCACCACCTCGACGGAGGTGGTGGTGGCGGTGGCCGGCAAGGGAGGTGGCCGGGTGGCCGGGTGGCCGGGAAATGGGGATGGAATAAGCTCCAGGTCGGGGGAATCCTGGTCATTGGCTGGAGCTTGAAGATGACCGGATGCCGCTTATTCTACGCCAAGATTCGTGCACCTTGATTAAAATTCCTAGGAATTAAATGATTACATTTCTTGTGATTTTTTGTCACATTTTATACAGTTAATGTTTCTATTTATTAAAAATACCTAGATTCTTATTCAGAAAGATTTGTCAGCATTAAATCTGTAGATCTGGGTGTCTAGATTATTCTAAAATTGATTTGAGTCAATTTGGAGTTCAGGTTAGACCACATCACTCATTTTGGTGAGGTCTATAACTAGGCTAGACCAGAGACTAATTTGAGTACCCCCATCAATATAGCCATCCAAATGACTTGAAATTTTGGATGGGGTCACTATTATCTGTACCTAGGACATATACAAAAATGAGAATTTTTGGAAAAAAGTTTCCTAAAGTTTTTGTAGAAATTTAATAATCCATGTATGATTTATTTAAATGGCCTAATGTACTCCAAACACTCCCAAATATTGGTGAGTGGTCCTTGGGGTCATTATAAGGCTTTGTATAAATATTTATCTCATTTGGAGATGATTTAGTTTGGAATTAAGCAAACCCTAAGTTGGACTAATAAGGGGTATTTTGGTCAAAGTGTTTCTTGTGGGTTTAAGTAGTCAAATCACCTCAACAGAGGCTAAAAATTGGGCCACTGGTTTGTTATGATACTAGACACCCTCATATGTAATTTGGGGTGGATTGGGGTGGATTTGCCCTAGGACCCAAGTTCAAACCCTAAGGTTGAACTTTGGGGATTTGTTAAGTGTATGGGGTGATACGCCCTTGTATGGACTTGGTGTTTAGTTCATGTGATCCTAGGGTGGTGAAAAGCCCTAGGGAGAGATATAGTTTGATTTGGACACACACACATCACTTAAACCCCTGGGTTAGTTTTTGGCTCTATTTCCGTAGTCTATTTCCAAGAGGCCATGCGTATGAACCGATCACCCCTTAGTAAATGGAGTTCCGTACTAACCCTCGAGAGAGGAGGCGCGAAATTCTACTGGATTGGGTTCCCCACCCAATTGCGGGGTTCTTAGCTTAATGCGGGTATTTAGAGGAATTCTTCGTCGAATGAGAGCCCGGTCGAATAGTCTTAATGTTCAGGTAAGCGATAGTCCTAGAGATAGGTGGTCTCATGTTTGTGGAACCTCCACGGCCAAGTCTCCGCCTTAATTAATTTGAAATTTAGGATCTCTTTTTATTAAAAGTTTCTTTTAGTTTTAATTCTTTTAGATACAGTTGTGCTAAGCTATTCATGGGATCCATTTTAACTCTTTTAGTTTTTGTTTATATATATAAATAATATCCCGACAAGATAATTTTTGGTAAAATAATAGTCCCCTATAGGGAAGAGTAGAAATAATCAACCCGTCCCCGAGAACAATACGACCCCGATATTCCTCACCGGAATATCCTGTACTACACGCGATAGGTGCACTTGCCTCCATTCGTAAAAACTCGATTTCAACTGTTTTACCCCCGGGGCTCCTGTTAACTCCAAAGTCCACAACACGTCCATGGTCCGAGATCAGCAAAGTGTCGACATTCAACAAGTCCCAAGGTTAATACCCTTCGGCGGCGGACTCGGTGCTTAGTCCGCCCAGCTCGGCATGCCCCAGGTGATCAGCTCCCGGGATAGCTCTTCAGGCGGACTCAAAGATAAGTCCGCCCAGGCCGCCGTCCTCTAGCAGGATCGCGCCTAGTAGCAGCAGATGGAAGCTCCAGCCCGCGAGCCCAGTCCACCCCTTTTGCGCGGACTGGTGTGTTCTTTATTTTTTCCTTCCCGTCACCGTTGCACGGTTCTCCTGCACCCCGGGCAGCCAGTTATTTTAGCCCTGCCCGTTTGGGCAGTCCCCCATCCTATAAATAGGGGGGAGGTGGTGCACCCAAAGCACGCTGACTCGAGTCCAAAAGCCCATTTAGTGAAAGGTGCGGACTCAGATCTCGAACTTTGCTGTCTTGAATCTATCTTGATCACCATTTTTCCTTGGTCCATTAGTAAACGGTTGCTTGCAGTTTCCTTCTCTCTTATTCCCTTTTTACTGGATTTTGAGGGCGCATTTTTTGCATCAACATCAACACGCGACCTTCAGATCCAAGCTATCGTTGAAACCCGTGGATCGAGATGTCAGATCGCCGATCATCTCATTACCGTGCCCGTTCAGGTCGCTCGAGCACCTCCGATGACCTGCGGGATGCGCTCGACCGATGCCGGAGAGAGGCCGAACAGTCCCAAAGAGAGACCGACCAGCGCCTCGACGCAATCAGCCAGTCTCTGGTCGCACTTACCCAGCGACTCGATCAGCCTAGAGCGGCCTTCGTGGATGAGGCAGTCCGCCAAACCCCAGTCCACCACGAGCCTACTGCGACGCCACCCCAAGCCAGCGCGCCCATCCAACCCGCAGTTCCACCGAGGCCGCAGACCGACGAGCTCGCTCCACTTATGGATTTTTCCGCGAAGTAGCTAGAAGGACTCCAGCCCGCAGGCTTAACTTTACTGAGGATGACCAGGTCGAACGGCCTCCTGCAATTTCTGCTGCAGCTCTAGCCGGGGTGTCCCCTTTTGTTGATAAGATCCGTTAGGAGCAGGCTTCGAATAACTTCAGACAACCTCGTATCCCAATTTACACTAGAGAAACAAACGCGGTTGCTCATCTCCAGGCCTTTGAAAATGTCGTAGCAATGAGGTGTTTGTCAGATGGTTTGAAGTGCAAGTTCTTAGTAACCACTTTTGACGGCCAGGCCCGAGAATGGTTCCATGAACTATATCCCGGATCCATCGCCAGGTTTGCCGAGCTACGTCAAGAACTCTTGCTAAGGTTTGCCACTTCCAGGAAGAGGAAGAGTGGATCAGCTGCCCTCTTCAAGATCCAGCAATCAGACAATGAGTCGGTAGCACAGTTTGTGGATCGCTTCCAGAAGGAGAAACTGGGGGTCAAGAATGTGGATCCCGAGTTCTATAAAATCGCCCAAATCAACAGACTCAAGGAAGGGTCGTTGAAGTTTGAAGCAACCACCAAAGAACCGGCCACCTTCCAGGATCTGATAGCCTTGGCTAACACCTTCATTGAAGGAGAGAGTGCCAACCCTTCATATGTATCCAACTTAATGGCAACGGCCGAAAGGAGGGACACCACAAATTCCTCTGCAAGTGATCGAACATCCAGGACCCCTTTACCAGAGTATCAGCCTCCGGCACACAGGGGAAGAAATTTCCGGCACAAGCGGCCTTATCAAAGTCCTCAATAGTTTCATGAGCAGAAACCACCGCTAGCCGCTACCCCTGCTCCTGTGGCTCCTCGGATCCTGCCGATCCTTCAAATTCGGGACGGCTCATTCTCAGATGATCATCAAAGCCAAGGTCCTGTGGAAGAGCTTGTTGCTATGGGCCTGACAGTAGATGAAGTTCTCCAGATCCTGCAGAAAGAGACTGAGTTAAAGAAAGAATTCCAGAAGGTGGAAGGAAAGCCCCGAAGCTCGGATCTTTTTTGTGAATTCCACAAGGAGAAAGGGCACCCAACTGAGGATTGCAGAGCTCTCCGACATCTTGTGGATCGACTACTTGCCGCAGGGAAAATGAAGGGTCTCGAAGTAAAAGAGGCCTCATCAAAGTCATCCACCTCTAAATGCAAGGAGGTGGCCGAAGTCTTCCGGGAGAATGAAGACATTGAGAAAGTGGGATACTATGGAAACATCAAGATTAGAGAAAGCGTCGATGCAGACGACGTAGGCGTCCTCAGTGATCTCTTTTGCATCCACGGAGGAGTGGGTGCAGAATCAAGTAGGAAGTATTCTTTGGCAAAGATCTCACGGCATGAAGTAGCTATGAATTCCACAGCTCCACCAATGGAAATCGTTACTTTTAGTCCAGACGATATCCCGAAGATGGCCAACCCGTTCAACGACGCGGTCGTGGTCAGAGCAATCATTGAGAACTACACAGTTCCTAGAAATTTGGTTGACACCTGAAGTCCGGTCAATCTTATATTCAAAAGTGCTTATGAGGCCCTAAGTTCTGGAAAGACTTTGCTCTCCACCGAAGGGCCACTATATGGCTTCACGGGCGAAAAGAAGGAAGTTGAAGGAAGCGCTACACTCTCAGTAACGCTCGGGGGAGTGACAAAGCTTATCACCTTTGTAATAGTTGATGCGACCAGCGGTTATTGCGCCATCTTTGGAAGACCTCTCCTTAATGAATATCGGGCAATAGTTTCCACCTATCATTCGACAATCAAGTTCACAGCAGGGGGGAAAGCAATACCGGGTTAGAAGAAACCCAAGGGAGGTGCGAGAGTGCTATGTCAAAACAGTCAACATGATCGAGCAAATGCCTTCCCAGGCGACTCTAGTCGCCGCCTCAGAAGAAAAGGCTCCCCAAGGAGAGGTCGGAGATCAGGAAGAAATCTAGTAGGGGATTCACTTTGAGCCTGCTCAAGCAACCCAAGGAATCTCAATTGGCACAGATGAAGAGAAAAGACTTACAATCAACTCAGAGCTCCCCGAAGAAGAAAAAGAAGATTTGACATGCCAGGAGTGGATCCTGAAGTAGCCTGCCATGACCTAAACATTGCTCCCGACTTCAAACCTGTTCAATAAAAGAAGCAGGAGGTGGCGACGAAGCTGGCCGAGCCACTCAAGGAAGAGGTTGTGAAGCTTCTAAAGGCTAAGTTCATTCCTGAAATCCAATACCCGGATTGGGTATCAAACGTTGTTGTAAGGAAGCCGGGAGAAAAATGGAGGATGTGTGTTGACTTTACCATGTTAAATAAAGCATGCCACAAAGATTGCTATCCGCTGCGTCGAATAGATGCTTTAGTAGATTCTGCGGTTGGATATCCTTTTATGAGTTTTTTAGATGCATTTTCTGGTTATCACCAGATTAGGATGCATAAGCCCGGCATCCCCCATACGTTCTTTATCACAGATGATGGTTGTTACTGTTCTCTAGTAATGCCATTCGGATTAAAAAACGCAGGCGCTACCTATCAGCGCATGATGGACTGTGTTTAAAAAACAAAAAGGAAGGAATCTTGAAGTATGTGTCGATGACCTCCTTATTAAAAGTAAAACCTTTGCTTTGCATTTGCAAGACCTCACAGAAACATTCACTACTTTACGAAGGTATAACATGAGGTATAATCCGTTGAAATGTATCTTTGGAGCAAATAAAGGAAAATTCATCGGTCATCTCCTTACCCCCGAAGGGATTGCCCCTAACCTAGATAAGGTTAAAGCAATCGTCAACATGCCTTCACCTCGCTCCCCTAAAGAAGTTCAACAATTAGGGGGAAGGCTAGCAGGCCTTGGGAGATTTATTACCAAAGTGGGGATAAGAGTGCCTCATTCTTCAAAACTCTTCGTGGAGGGTCCAAATTTGAATGGACCAAAGAGTGCGAAGAAGCTTTTAAGCAACTCAAAAAGTAGCTCACCTCCACTCCTTTACTTCAAATTCCTCGCAATGGAGAAATGCTATTCATCTATCTAGGAGTAGGCTTGGAAGCAATAAGCTCAGTCCTTGTTAGAGAGGAAGGGAGATGGTAATATCCGGTATATTATGTCAGCCACATATTGAAGAATGATGAAACCAGGTATCCAATCCTTGAGAAGCTTGCACTAGCATTAGTAATGTCTGCTAGAAGGCTTCGACCATACTTCCAAGCGCACTCAATCAGGGTGATAACCGATCAGCCATTAAAAAGTATCCTTGAAAATCCAGAGCACTCTGGAAGACTAGCCAAATGTGCAATTGAACTCAGTGAGTTTGATATTTCATATGAACCTTGAACGGCTATCAAATCGCAAGTATTAGCAGGTTTTTTAATAGACACGGCTTAGTCTAATGCTAACCAAGCCGATTAATCCCCACTAGCATGGACAATCTACATAGATGGAGCTTCAGGCAAAAACTCCTCGGGAGCGGGAGTAGTCCTCATTAACCCCAACGGGGTCAAATTAAAAGTGGCCATAAGGTTCTCTTTCCCAACCACCAATAACCAAGCAGAATATAAAGCACTTTAGCGGGCCTGCGGTTTGCAAAAGAGTTGGGAATAGACTTTGTGCATGTTAAAACCGACTCGCTAGTAGTGGCATCCCAAGTATTTGGCAATTTTGAAACCAAAGAACCTACCATGAGGAAATACTTAATGCTGGTAAAAGCGGAGATTGGAAAGTTTAAGAGGTTCACTATTGAGTATCTTTCAAGAGTATATAATGCAGAGGCAGACGAGCTAGCAAAGTTCGGCCTCCCCTCGGGAGAGACAACTTCAGAGCTTTTTTACCCTACTACGGAAGAAGGGGAATTGATGCAAATAGAACAATGACCCTCTAGGATGGACTCATTCAAATCATATCTCTTGACAGGAGAATTGCCGCAGGCTTTGAAAGATAAGAGAAGATTCAGAATGAAAGCAGCCAACTACAAGCTTATCTCCGGAATTCTCTATAGAAAGACTTTCCTCTCCCCGATGGCGAGATGCGTACCTGAAGAAGAAGTTCTTGTAGTGCTTCGAGAAATTCACTCTGGAGAGTGTGGCAGCCATTCAGGGGCCAGAACTTTGGCAAGAAGAATATTGCGGCAAGGATACTTCTGGCCCACAATGAGAAAAGATTCTGAATCCTATGCAAAGAAGTGTGCCCAATGCCAAAAATTTGCTCCGCTTCAACTCCAATCATCACAGTGACTTGTGTCAATAACCACGCCCTGGCCTTTCGCAGTTTGGGGAATGGACCACCTCAGGCCATTTCCCATGGTGAGTGGACAATGACGCTTTATCTTGGTTATGATTGATTACTTCAGCAAATGGATTGAAGCCAAGGCACTAGCAAAGACAACAACCCAGGTGATAAAAAATTTTTTATGAGGAGAGATTATTCGCAGGCATGGGATTCCGATGGCAATAATTACGGATAATGGGTCGCAGTTGAACAATGAAGAGATGAAGAATTTTTGCAAACAAGTCGGCATAGAGTTGTGGTTCTCGTTAGTTCATCATCCCAGAAGCAATGGTCAGGTAGAAGCTGAGAATAAACAAATACATAATTTGTTAAAAAAAAGTGCAGAATCTGAGGGCCAACTGGGCAGAGGAGCTTCCTTCAGTTCTGTGGACCCTGAGAACAACCCCTTCCACAGCTACAGGAGAAACTCCTTTCAAGCTATCTCACGGTTCAGAGGCTCTCATCCTGGTGGAATTTGAGGTTCCGACTCCTAGGGTCTTACTGGCCAGGCAAAGTTGGGAAGAATGGCATGAGATTAACGACAAGAATATGACACATAGCTTGGATCAAATTGAAGAAATGCGAGATGAAGCCACTGTCAGGCAAGTGGAAGTCAAGTGAAGAATGGCCAGATATTTTGACAAGAACATCAGGATCAAGCATTTTTCAGTGGGAGATCTCGTCGTGAAAAAAATTAGATGCGGCCGCAAGAACTGATTCAGTGGGCAAGCTGAACCCGAACTGGAATGGACCATTCATCATTAAGAAAGTCCCGAGGAATGGAGCATATCAACTACAAACCTATGATGGAGAAGATATCCCCCATACTTGGAATGGCGATGATTTAAAGCATTTTTATGCTTAAGCAAACACTTATCATTTGTGTTCATTTCAATGATTATGGCAAAAAGAATCTCTGGCTAATAATTTTTTCGTACAGGGCACACTCACTTTCTCCTATTTACCATGCAAACTAAAAAATCACCACACCAGGAGACATCAGCAAGTCCAGCTTTGACCCCACCCCCCCCCCCCCCCCCAAGAATTGTTGTCATTAGCATAACACCACGATGATCACGTGTTGCGGGGAGATTTCACACCGTGTAGTGGGAGCTTGCAGATTCTTGCGCGGTGGGCTACTGGATTTTGGATCCCAACTAGTACCTGACTCCACCTCTGCAGTTTTGGAGGGACATGGTGGTTGATAGCTCTACTAAGCTTGCAAGGGATAGCATACACCTTGATGATCTCTTTGAGGAAAGCAATGCCATCTGGCACCTGCCCATAGATCATCCAAGTTTGTACCCTCGAATACTCTCTGGTACCCTCAAGCGGTGCCTGCAGGAGAACCACAACCTTGTTGATCTCAGAGGAAAGCAATGCTGCTCCGGCCCACCTTCCCTAAAGATCAATGTAGGATGTACTCCAGGCAAGAGGGAGGTAAACCTTTTCGTTGATCTTACAACTTCTATGACCCCGTGAGGAAAGAAATGCTGCTCCGGCCACACCTGCCCACTTGGTCACACAGGCCTGTATCTCATTCTTCATAGGAAGTTGACAAGGCGCAGACTGCAAAATTTAAGTCCGCTCAGTCCGCTAATACGTTGGGTTGATTTTACATCCTCTGTGACCCAGCGAGGAAAGCAATGCCGCTCCAGCTACACCTGCCCGCTTGATCACCTAGTGTTGTGAGTCATTTCAATGTCTATTACGGACTGTGCTATGGTGTTCACAAAGTCCGCCATGTTCGGATTGATCTTGAGGTTTTTTGTGACCCGACTATGAGAAAAGCAATACTACATACACCTACCTGCTCGGATTGATCTTTCTTAACTCGCAAAAAATTATTTACATGCGGACTGGAATTGGAATCCATCAGAGTCCGCCAGTCATGTCTCTTTTGAGAAGTTACAAGGACTTGGCGAGCTGCAAATAAAATATCGCGGCCTGGATTATTGTCGGCCTCAATTATCATCAAGCTATAGATCATTTCTATTAAAATACGTGCGAACTGTAAAATTATAGCCGCCCGGTCCGCAGGATTGGTCCCCGGTTGGTCTTTTCAGCTCACAGTTTAACAGAAAATATGAGGACGCAATGCTTATTATCATTAAGCTTAAAAGATTTGTTGACAAAGAGAATCGCGAACTATTATCTGAACTCGTCAGAGTCCGCATGATCTTTTACTTCGGCAACCAACTAAACTTTGGTCTCATTCTTTTTGCGGCGAACAATGGTCAAATTATTTAATAAATTTTCCTAATTAGCAAGTCAGAAACTTATGATGTGTGGATGATATTTGCATTACGCAGACTACTACATGGAGATCGCATTTAACTACGTCAATACATTTCAATAACAGAAAACAGAGAACATTGCAAAAAAACACACTGATACCGGAATATCCTTTTCTATTTAATCAAAAATAGTTACATCTTTCGTGTATTCAACGGACTCCAAACTTAAGTCCGCTCTCTTTACAAAAATGTTAAAAACAAAAAGTACATTATTCTGCTTCAGCAGTCTTCTGTTTCTTTTCTGCAGGAGGGATTGGGCTTTCGACATCAACCTCTGGAGAATAGCCCTCCGAGCCACTTCCACTACTGCCATCTGAACCGATGCTGGCCGCGGACTCACTATGCGAGCTCTCGCCAGCAGAGTAAGATACACAGGCGTCAGACTCGGTGGACTGATCTCCACCTTGTTGGCTCGAACCAGTATCGACGGCAATCGTCTTGTCTTCTCCGCCTTCTCCGTTTTCTTCTTCTTCTTCTTATCCATCCACTTCTTCTCCTTCTTCTCCTTCTTCTCCTTCCTCCTCAACAATGATGTCTTTTACTCGTGGAAGAGCTGTAGAAAAGGGACACAGTACACCCCTTCTTTGCGAAGCCGCCGCGGACAAATCGCTCGATAGCGATCTCAACGGTTTCCTTCACCAAGGGGAGCATAGAGGCCTGGAAGTTAACATTTTCCAAGTCGTACGTGACCTGCAAAGGGCAAAGGCACGAATGTCAACTCGCCGTGGTCTTCAAACAGAGCGCCATAAAATAGCCAAGCTTATCGCCAGCTCTTCTTTCTGCGTAGCAACTCTTTTCCCTAGCCGCTTGTTTCTTTCCTTTACCAAATTCACCTCTTCCTGAAGTTGGTCATTCTGCCTAAACAGATCCCTTGTTAGCGAACAGACGAAGTGGTTGGTAACGGTGCTATTCGCGCTTGCCTGGGCGGCCAGCAGAGGGAGGTCGGCAGTGACAACCTTCTTCAAGTCGCTCAAGTTGCGTTTCCCATAAAGTGCGGAAATCACGACATGAGCGTGGAGGGTGATCTTCGAACTCTTCCATGATGGAAGCGTTGTCGACATGCGGACATGCTTGTTCTTATTATGCCAGTGGATCATTGGGTTCCCCCTCAGATCCTTCTGGCGGTTGTTAAAGCCCTGAATCGCAATGCTTTCTGAAGAGGAGCAGTCCGCCGCTGGATCCCCCTCTTCTTTCCTTTTTCTCGCGACTTCCTGTTTTCTCTCCCTCTGTGTAGGGGTAAACCCGCTTGGCGTTTGCGGCAGGTTTGCGGGCACGACCAAAGTCGTTGCAAGAAAAAGAACATATTAGCATGTAGGTCGCGGCGGATACAAGAGTAAGTCCGCAGAAGCTTACTTTCTTCGCGATTGATGTCACCCAAGCCCGCCAGCAGCGGGATATAGTGCTCTATGTCAAGCCTGGCTCCAGTAAGGAACTCAATAATGGCGAGCTCCGCCGCATCCAGCTAGACACTCTTGAAGGCGGAGTTTGCGTGCTCCTGCGGATTGGTTTGAAGAAACCCGATGTCGGCCTCGAAGATGAGAAACCTCGAGGTCCAATTATGGATCTTGTTGGGCAGACCCACAAACTTCATTCCTCGGCATTAAAAATAGATCACCCCTTTGTAAGGGCGGCCTCCCGACGGAGTTATTGAGAGAGCTGAGAAGATCTTGCGGAATATGTTAAGGGAAAAAGTAATCTTCTTAGATCGCAAGTAAGGAAGCTATAAATGGCAGCGAGGGTGTTCGGCGCGAGCTGGCCTGACACCATCCCGTAGTGTTCGAATATCTCTACCATCTCCCATAGCAGAGGGAATCTGAATCCGCTATCGAAGTGGTCAATAGGCACACCAATCTCGGTCGCTGTCGAAAAGTTTAATCTTTCTTCATGCACAGGAAGGCGGACAAGCAGAGCGGAGTCCGCCATATGTCTCTCAACAAAGGCCTCAAGGTCGGCCTCCGTCAAAGGACATTTCCTGTGATCGGCAGCATGGAAAGCAACCGCAGCATCAGTTCTGGGGGACACCATGTCTACAGGCCGCAGGATCCTCTCACAGTTGTTTTCCTGCATAAAAGAGACAACATGGCAATATTTATAGTAACGGAGGTCTGACAGCTTTTTTGCCAGGCCGTGCAGCTCGACTATCGAATCTGCAAAGTTCGCACCACAATTTTTCATGCAGCAAGAATAAAAACAACGCGGACACAAAACTCGAGTCCCCTCTCTTTGTTATTTCCAGACTCTGAAATACCTGCCATGTTCAAAGCATAAAATAAAGCAGACACAGTTTCAGTCCGCCCAGCTACCTAAACTTCCCACCTGCAAACATTCATAAGTTAAATTCTGAGAAGCGGACACAACATTAGTCCGCACAATTCATCATAGATCACAGCACAAGCATAAACTAGCGATATAATGTGCGGATATCTCATTTAGTACGCTTAAAGCACAGTATAGTCCTTCACGAGCCACAACATAGAGCATTGTTTAAAGCACAAATAATTATACATCAACGAATCAAATAGTTCGTAGTTTTTACGGACTCAGCGGTCTCTATTTTCAGTTCGCGCTGACCTCTCCATCCTGTCCCTGCACAAGTGCGCCTCCTAGTCACTTATATGAAGAACTTCGCTATATAAGCGACAGATGTGATGATGAATGGAGTTAATGGTATGATGCATATGAGCGGCCTCCCAGTCTACTCGACTCAGGGGAATCATCGTCTCCATTGTTGGCCTCAGCTCCTCGTCCGCTGCATGTTGGCTATCCACTACTGGTGCTGCCGCCTCCGGAGCGACGCGATCTGGGAATCGCGATCTCTACTCAGTGACCTCGGCAGCCCGCTTCCCTTTCTCTTCCCATGCCATCGCCAAGTGCTTTCCTTTGTAGAAGCGGAAATCATCAACAAGCCTTTTCTTCTCTCTATCAGACCTCTCCAGCGCCCTTGAGATACTGGCAATTTGGTCCTTTAAGGCTTTCTCGCGCTCCGCCGATGCCTTCTCGCTCTCTTCCGCCTTCTTTAACTCCGCTCTAATTTTTTGAATTTCAGCTTGAAACTTCTTTTCTAACTCTCTGATGTTATCCAGTCTGGGCTGCTCGCCTCTTGCAAAGTCATCTTGCGAGCCCGCGTCAACTCCGGTATTCGGTGTAATCACAATCTCCCCACTCTCGATAGAGGCCGGTGGTGACTTTCTACCTGCAAGAAAGAAGGTCAATATCACATTCAAATACAGTCCGCAGCGGACTCAAAGTACCAAGATAAAAGATCACTTTTAGAAAAAGCAGCAGTGAGTTGCCGGTTATCGAAGATAGGACGCCTTGCCCGCTCCGGGTCAAAGGCGCTTAACCGTTTCTTCCATTCGCGATGGACTTTGATTCTCTTTTCAGCGGCAGATCTTGTGGAAACAACAATGTCATCGGTCTCGGTGTTGATCTTGGTTGGCCTCGACTTCCGCTGCGGCGACCTGTAAAGCCACTGAATCTTAAAGTATTTAGGAGCCGGTTAGAGGTTACCTGTCTGCAGCAGCTCTGCAGCAATCCGTAGATCTTCAGCTTCTTTGTCCGCTGCGGCCTTCTTCGAGGCCGCCTCAACCGTAGCCACATGGGCGGCGATCTGCTTCTTCTGTTCCGCTATCTTCTCTTTTAGTTTTTCCTTCTCTTTTTCCTTAGAGGCGGATAAAGGAGGGAGCTCGCTGATCTTAACTCCCACAATTTCTACCTCAGGATGCAGCACGTCCAGCAAAGATTTGTTGATGAGATCAAGTTGTTCGACGTCTATAGAATCAAGTATCTCATCAGTAGACAAACTGACCGTGGAGAGGGAATTGTCTCCCTAGACTTGGGCCTCCGAAGTAACTAAGTCGCGTTCAAGAACTTCTTTTTCATGCATCCTATGCTATAAGTCCGCATCTCCAGTCCGCATGGAGATATTTTTCTCTTTCATCGACCGCATCGTCTTTTCAACCCGCTCGGCCAAAGTGGACTTGTCCCTCTTCCTCTTCTTTCCAGAAGGGGCCTTTTTCTCAGCAGAGTCCGCGACAGCCTTCCCTAAATCTGGCTGGCTCTCGCGGAATGTCTCAAGGTTTGCAGCCACCAATGCCTTTGACGACACGCCTTCCCCAACTTCGTCTCCCGCAGACCGCCTATCTTCATCAAGGTTAACAATAGGATGCTGGGCGTTGGGGGATGACACTTCGGTTTCATTGATTGCGCAAACCGTGTCAGCCAAGTTCGTCATTTTCTGAGTGTGGGCAGCATCTGACAGATTTAATGTCTTATCCGCACTTTTTGACGGCTGTTCAGTGTGAGATGCGTTGGCGACCTCCTTCCCGCGCACAGGCACATCGGCATGGCGGTCTGCTTCCTCAGTAGGCTTCTTACTATGAGAACTCTCTCCAGCAGAGCGGACTGGCTCCCCTCTCGTCACTCTCTTTATCACTTTCTTTGTTTTCATTGGCGTTATTGGTTTTTCGTTTTTTGCAGTAAGGCTAGTGAAGAAAGCGCCGAGTCTCTCCATGCCGGACTACAAAGTTGAGACTGTAAGAGGTGAATACCGACCCGTGTGGTTGATACTTTTCACAATTCCATCCCCTCCGATGATATTTATAGCGCTGACATCATTAATGAGATTTGCGGACTCGGCGGTAAAGTAAATATTTTCAAAGTTTCCAGAAACTTAAAAATGTGCGGGGATTATGTTAACCCCAAAGTGCGGAACACGTCCAAGGTCCCAGATCGGCAAAGCGTCGACATTCAACAAGTACCAAGGTTAATCCCCTTCGACGACGGACTCAGTGCTTAGTCCGCCTAGCTCGGCATGCCCTAGGTGATCAGCTCCCGGGATAGCTCTTCAGGCAGACTCAAAGATAAGTCAGCCCAGGCCGCCGTCCTCCAGCAGGATCGCGCCTAGCAGCAGCAGACGGAAGCTCTAGCCCACGAGCCCAGTCCGCCCCTTTTGCGCGGACTGGTGTGTTCTTTCTTTTTTCCTTCCCGTCACCGTTTCCCGGTTCTCATGTACCCCGGGCAGCCGGTTATTTTAGCCCTGCCTGTTTGGGCAGGCCCCCATCCTATAAATATGGGGGAGGTGGTGCACCCAAAGCACGTTGACTCGAGTCTAGAAGCCCATTTAGTGAAAGCTGCAGACTTAGATCTCGTACTTTGCGGTCTCGAATCTATCTTGATCACCATTTTTCCTTGGTCCATTAGTAAACGGTTGCTTGTAGTTTCCTTCTCTCTTTTTCCCTTTTTTACTGGAATTTGAGGGCGCATTTTCTGCATCAACAGCGCCGAGTGTCCTAAATAATTTTTGGAGTTTTAACCCCCATCACCTGCTCAAAGCATCATCTACAGAATTTGCTTTTCCATGGTGGTAGTTCAAGGTAAATTCATAATCACATAAAAAATCTAGCCACTGCCGTTGTCTCTGTTTCAGTTCCTTCTGAGTATGAACGTACTTTAAATTTTTTGGTCCGAAAAGATTTTGTAGTGGACGCCGTATAGATAGTGCCCCCAAACCTTCAAGGCGAATACCGCTGCTCCCAAATCTAAATCATGTACTGGATAGTTGACTTCATGCTTCTTCAGCTGTCTCGAATCATAAGCAATCACATGCCCGAGTTGTATCAGAACTGCTCCCATCCCTTGATACAACGAGTCAGTGTAGACTTGAAATCCTTCCTTCACAGATGGAAGGGCTAGGATTGGTGCGGTAGTAAGTTTGTTCTTTAGTTCTTGGAAAGCAGCTTCACAATGGGGCGTCCACTCGTATGGCACAACTTTCTTTGTTAGAGTAGTAAGAGGAAGGGCAATCTTTGAGAATCTTTTCACAAATAACGATAATACCTGTCAAGCCCAAGGAAACTCCGTACATAGGTCGCTAACTTTAAGCGTGACCATTCCTTCACGGCACGCACTTTGGCAGGATCCACAACTAGTCCAACCCCACTGATCACATGGCCCAAGAAGGCAACTTCTTGGAGCCAAAATTCGCACTTGCTTAATTTGGCAAACTAGGCATGCTCTTTTAGCTTCTTAACCACCAAGGATAGATGTTCGTCATGCTCCTCCTCTGTCTTTGAGTAGACCAAAATGTTATCAATGAAGACGATGACGAAGATGTCAAAATAAGGCTCAAACAGTTTGTTCATCAGACTCATGAAAGTTGAAGGGGCATTTGTGAGCCCAAACAGCATCACGGTGAACTCGTACAAGCCGTACCTTGAGGTAAAATTGTTTTCTTAATGTACTCCTCTTGTATCCTCAATTGGTAATACCCCGAGTGCAATTCCAACTTGGAGAATGTCACAAGACGCATTTTTCAACGCCATTAAAGAAATATCAGAGTAAGAGAAAAATGCGTGTCATGATACCACGTCAGCAGGGGATAACTGCGGACGCTCAGGCAAAACTCCTACTTGACCAAGAAGAAAGATCTTTGAGTTATTTAGAGGCAAAATCAATTTATGTGTAGTAGTTAGCCGTATCCCTCGGCTTAGTGGCTCATCTAGTCCACAAAAAAAGTAGTTAAACATTGCGAAAAATACTTCTTTTAGAAGATTAGACATCCTACATGAGTTTAGAGGTTCCCAGAGGACACCTCATGGTATGCAAGTTCTATGTTTATAATATAAATAAAAGTAGATTTTTACGGTCGATAAATATAGTGATTTTAGCATTTTAAAACATGTAATGCGTGAGGTAGTAATAGAGGTTTTTATACTTGAAAAATACCTATAATGCAATCCTAGCATAAAACATCCTAGAGAGCAAGTAATCCAAATACACAGAAAGAAAACTAAGCAGCTAGCAAGCATCCAAAATCAACAATCATGTGGGCATCAACAAACTGACACGAACCCACAAAAAACAAAGTATGTCTGAACTAGTAAAGCAAACTAAAACAACAGTCTACCTCGCTATGGCGAGGCAAAAACCACAGCAAACGCTGCTGCTCAAGAACTCCTAAACCAGAACCGAAATCAGCTACAGCTCTGAACCTGAGGCATTCCAAATACAGAACAATTAGTAAGAATATACAAGTGATGGCAGAAAGTAAGCCACAAGTAAACAAAGTCAAGGGGTATCAACACAAGACCAAAGGAAATATACTTAAATAAAGTACAGCAGTAAGGTACCAAAGTAAATAAAAGGAACACTTATGTGAAGCGTCACGTAAAACAAAAGTACCCCAAATGCACAAGACAATAAGGGGAAAAGGTCATGATTAAAACATTAGGAAGAAGGCAAAACTCTGTTTGCCACCCGCAGTCAACTCCACCAAAAACCAACAAGCAGGGTGGCCAACACATTTGGACACACTCCATCAGATATAATTTAATCTTTCATTATTGCAGGGCATAATGTATACTCCACCACACACCACAAATGCCCAAACACCTGGTAGAGTCCCACAAAGTACTAATAGAGGGATCAAACATTGTGGCGGTGGATTCGCCCACAAATAACACCCGCAACGAAGAAAATCATGAATTCAGACCCAGTAATGATCCGGGTTTAGAGCTCAGGGGCACACCATAACCCATTCAGGGCTTGGCGGCTTGTCTCGCCCCACGGCATCGCCATGAAGGAAACCACGATATAGATCTCAAGACAATAATGGCAAATCGGAATCTACTAGACAATTCTAGATTGAAGCGGTTGATCAAAACCTCTAGGAAGAATTTACAATCCTAAATAAACTTTAACACCTTCTACAAAAACATTGAGGAACGGTTATAAGAGTGAGATTTAACCACATTATCAAAACATCTGGCACTTAACAAGGTTAGGTAGAATAATCAAGAACATGAAAATTATAAATAGAATTAGACAAGAGATCTAGCAGCACTATAATCAGCAAGTTACTAAAAATCATGATAACAAGGAGTTAGAATTTTCTGTAAATCGGGATAAAGAAGGGAAGAGAAGGAGGAAACAATCACTTACTTTGTTTTATCGGAGAAGACAATGAAATCGCACAACGACGCTGATCGAGACCAAAAAGACGAAGGAAATCAAAATCTAACAAAAATGGCCAAAAATAGGAGTTAGGGCCGAAAACCCTAGCGATAAAACTCTAGGAATGGGGAAGATTTTACCATGATGGCATAGCTCTCGATGAGAACTTTCTGGATCTATATTCGGTTGAAGATTTCGAGCACCGAAGCACCGTCGGCAGCCACCGGAAGAATTGTGGAAAACTTTCTCACTCTTGCTCACGCCGCTCTGGTTCAGGAAGAATGAAGGAAAATCGGTCTTAGGAGGAAAAGGTGAAGTTTATCTTATATATATATATATATATATATATATATATATATATATATATATATATATATATATAGGGTTAGTATACTTAAGTGAAGGGATGAGGTTCGGCTGAACCAGAATTTTCGAGAAGTATGTATGTCTCGAGTAGAAGGTGATATTTCTCGAGTGGAAGATATTATTTCTTGAGAACACAAGGAGGTTTTCTCAAGTAGAAGAAACAGGTTTCTCGAGTAAGGGAGAAGTTATTTCTCGAGTTCAAAAGCATTACTCGAGAACATAAGGAAGCACCACTCGGGAACAACAAACCCAATTCTCGAGTACAGAGCCAAAACTTCACGAGAACAAGGGCAGTTCTCGAGTTCAAGCGAATCTTATCGACAACATGAAAGTCAGATCTCGGGTACAAAAGAGGATTACTCGAGTACTAAAATAACATTCGCGAGAAGAAAAAGGGACTTCTCGAGAGCAAGACTGCACATCTCAGGAACGATAAAAGCACTACTTGGGTATAAAAATAGTCCTCCCGAGAACTAGAGGCATTTCTCGAGAGCTAGAGGAATTTTATCGAGTAGAAGGTAAGGAATTTCTCGGGAACTGATATAGACTTCTCGAAGACAAGGAGGAAGAAAGATCTCATTCAACGAATTCTGTTCGAAATTCGTCGAACACAAAACCCGTTCGACGAACTCTGATTTAAAATCGTCGAACGCAATGGAAAAATCCGTTCGACGAACTTCGCTCGAAATTCGTCGAACACAAACCAAATAGTTCGGCTTAGTCGAACCCAGACACGTTCGAAGCTTCGTCAAACTCACATCACACCAATCGTCGAACGTCGTTCGACGATCGTCGAATGCCTCAAAAATTCGTCAAATGCCTCTGTTCGTCGAAAACCTACCATACAGGGGGGCATCTCGAGAAACAAAAGAGGTATAAGGCTGAAATTTAACACCAATTATCTTATACAAATCGTTTAAACGAGGAAATACCAGTTCAAAATAGTGGCCCAAACGTGCATAGAATTTAACGAGTTTAACAGCGAAGACCACCCTAGAATCTGATGCACCATTCTTGAGGCGCAACATCAAATGCTTACACAAGCAAGAATGACCACAATGTTCCAAACTCACTCTGAGACTCCAAAATGCTCGGATCATAATAAAATTGGACAAGTCCAAAGCCTCAAAATCTCATCCTTTAAATCAAGGAAGACATTCCACTCAATCAAAACCCCAAAATTTGGCCGAACGGACCGGACAGACGCAAAAAAACACAAACGGTGCGGCGCCGACAACAAAACATAAGAAGGGGGTTAGGCCCCGACGTCATAAATATGACGACAACAAATCACATAATAGCATCAGAAAATCGGGGGTTTGCAGTCACAACCCCTAAAAAGAAGTTTCGTCCCGAAACTTATCACAACATTAAGACGAAATCTAAATGAAAAACCCAATTATTACCAAAAACATAAAGACATAATTGACCTAAGGGAAGAGATGCGTATGAGATTCTCTCATCGCCGACTCCAATTAACACGTCGCGCTCTCGACGTCTTGATTTCTCCAGAGAACTTTAACCATGGGGATGGTCTTTCTCCGCAAAACTCATTCTTGAGATTCAAAAATACGAACAGGTTCTTCCACGTACGCAAGGTTGGGTTGAATCCGGGGCAACGAGTCAAGGACTTGAAGATCACTACGAATACACTTCAGCAACTGGCTCACATGGAACACATCATGGACACCAGGGAAGGTAGTAGGCAACTCCAGTCTATAAGCTAACACTTCAATGAGCTCTAGAATCTAAAAAGGTCCCACATACCGGGGGTCTAACTTGTGATTCCTTCCAAACCTTTTAATACCAGACATTTGAGAAACTTTTAGAAAAACCAAATTCCCAAGAAAGAACACCAGATCAATCCTTCGTTGATTGGAATATTTCTCATAGCACTCTTGTGCTACACAGAGCTTCTCTCGAATATGAGTCACAGCCCAAAACAAAGGAGTCCTACTTTGCCTCTAATATAAGGCCTCAAACGGGGCCATCTGCAGACTCTCTTGGTAACTATTATTGTATGCAAACTCCACGAGTCTGAGATGCTCATCCCATGCACCACCGTGATCCAAAATATAGCACATGATCATATCTTCCACGATCTGATTTACTCTTTTTGTCCGACCGCTCGTGTGCAGATGATAGGCGGTGGAATACCTCAAATCGGTACCCAACCCCTCCTTTAAACTATTCCAAAAACAAGACGTAAATCTAGAGTCTCGATCTGATACGATGTTGACAGGCACTCCATGTAATCGGATGACCTCGTCAAGATATAATTCAGCTATCTTCTTCATAGAATACCCAATCTAGAAAACACAAAGTGAGCACATTTTGTCAATCTATCAACTATCACACAAATAGAGTCGTGCCCACTGGGAGATCTCGGTAAATCGGTAATGAAATCCATCGAAATACTCTCCCACTTCCAACTTGGAATATCAAGCGGTGTCAAATTACCTCCAGGCCTTCTATGGTCAGCTTTGACACGCTAATACGTATAACATTCTGACACAAACTTCGCTATATCATTCTTCATTACCGACCACCAAACAATTTGCTTTAGATCTTTATAAATTTTAGTGGAACCAGGATGATAGGCAACACTGGAACAATGAGCTTCAGTACAAATCATTGCCCGAATATAGCCAAAAGCGGGGATACAAAATCTACCCCGATGCATCCACAAACACGATGTACTCAACTCCTTCAGTAGGCAAGGGTAAAACTGGAGCAGTACACAATCTCTTCTTCAACTCTTGGAAGGCTTCATCATACTTATCGCTCCAAATGAGCGCAGTATTCTTCTAGGTAAGTCTAGTTAGAGGAGCAGACAACACTGAAAACCCTTCCACAAATCTTCTATAATAGCCAGCCAGGCTTAAGAAGTTCCTAATATCATACTATAATAGCCAGGTGTAGAAGGTCTCTCCCATTCCATCACAGCAGAAATCTTAGTTGGGTCTACAGAAATATCATACTTACTTACAACATGACTCAAAAAGGACACTTCAGGTAGCCAGAACTCAAACTTGCTAAACTTTGCATATAACTTATGCTCCATCAGGGTCGACAAAACCAATCACAAATGTTCAGTATGCTCCTTAACACTACGGGAATACACAAGGACGTCATCTATGAATACGATCACAAAACGGTCCAAGAAACCCTTAAACACTCCATTCATTAAATCCATGAATGCAGAGGGTGCATTTGTCAAACCGAAAGACATCTCCAAAAACTTAAAATGTCCATGCCGCGAACGGAAAGCGGTCCGTGGAATATCTGCCTCGCGAATCCTCAACTGGTGGTAGCCTGAACGAAGATCGATCTTTGAAAATACTGAGATACCACGCAACTTATCGAACAGATCATCAATCCTCGGCAAGGGATATCTATTCTTAATGGTCACCTTATTCAATTCTCTATAATCGATGCAAAGCCTCATCGATCCATCCTTGTTTCTTTATAAATAATACAGGAGCACTCCACAGAGAAGAATTCGATCTAATTAAACCACACTGCAGTAACTCATCAAGATGATTACGCAATTCATCCAACTCACGCGGAGCCATACGGTTCGGTGCTTTGGCAATAGGACGAGTACCTGGCTCGAGTTATATCACAAACTCTATCTCCCTCACCGGAGAACGTCCTGGAAGACAATCAGGAAAAACATTTGGAAACTCTTGCACCACTGAGACATCCTCAAGACGTCGTGTAACAAAAGCTGTTTCCAAAGAAAAAATAGAAACCAAATACGCCTCACAACTAGACTCTATAGCACGACAAGCACATACCACAGAAATAATAGGGGAAAACCTATCCTGAAAACCATAGATACTCATAGGTTGGCCATGGTCCATCCTAAAGTCCAGTCGCTTTGCTTTGCACTAGATGACCGCATCATACTTGGACTGCCAGTCCATGCCCAAAATCACTTCAAAGTACGCCAGATCCAAAACCATAAGATCCCCAAAGGTTAAGAAATCGCCGAGATAAATAGGGCATCTCAGAACTCCTTGATTAGTTATCACTGAATCACCGGAGGGAAGCATGACATTGAAGGAGTTTCCTAATTGATCCATGTCCAATCGATGTTTATCAACGAAACTCCGAGCCACAAAGGAATGGGTGTCACCCGAATCGAAATGAACGCGCGCCCACCTATTCTGCACCTTAAACTCCCCCAAAACCGTAGCATACATAACTAAACGAACGAAAACTAGGGCATCAATAGAGTGTGAAAAAATCAATCTAGTGTCTAACCTGATATCACTTTTGTAGAGGTCTGAGCATCCACCCTGGTCACCACATTCAGCTTTCCTTTTCCTCTGTCCTGGTTTGGTAGCGGCGGTTGAGCCCGAAGCGGGGCAGTTTGTAGTGGAGTCTAAGCCGGGGGGCATGAAGTCTTCAGGTTCCCCTTCTGCACGCATTGAAAGCAAGTCTTATCCTTCAACCAGAAATGACTCATGTCATGACCCTTACTTGTGCAGTACATGCACACCAGATCTCCTTTGGGTACAGCTTGGATCGCGAGCACCTACTGCTGCTTCAAGGTGGCAGTGCTTTTGAAACACCTTTCATAAGGGTGGACAAATCGACCACTGAAGCTACACACTTATTTCTCTACCTTTCTTCTTCGAAGAAGATCCAGATGACCCAGAGCATCCATCCTCATCACCTATCCACTTCTCTTTTCTCGTCGCGACACCTCAATTTGGCATTTTCGATTACCTCGACCTTCAGAGCGGCTACCACTACCACAACATAGCTTTCAGTTCTATTTGTGCATGCCAATTGTTGGGCACCGCTTCTTAATCTTTCGAGGAAATACTTTACTCTTCCTGCCTCCGAAGCCACCATATCTGGAGCAAATTTGCTCAACTTACTGAACTTATTCTCATATTCACTCATCGTGAGTTGTATCTGCTTCAAATGCTGGAAATTATTCATCAGAAGGTCTTGCTCGACCGAGGGTAAAAACTTTTTAAGAAACATCTTCTTGAAGGACTCCCAAGAGCATCATTCTTTCAAACTTTCCTTTTCCCGAATCGACCAAGTCTTTGCCAGGCCTTTTAGCTGGTAGGCCGCAATCATTATCCTATGGGCTTCAGCAATCCCCAAATACATGAACATCTCATCAATAGCGATGATCCAATCATCCAAAACCATAAAGTCGGCACTCACGTCATAAGTGGGAGGTCTCAATCGCTGGAAATGCGATATAAGGTTCATCTTTGATGGTATCATCACTAGGGGCACTAGAGGAGCAGGATTAGCATGTACGACTTGACCCGCAGTAGAATCTTGCGCTAAGGGTTGCTGTGCGGGAGCGGTAGACAACAAGGACTGAATCTACGACTGCATCGCAACTAACTGTTTCGACAGAGCCTCGTTACTCTAACACAAACTCTCGATCACCACATCACTTTGCGCACCAGATGACTCATCCCCGACTAGGGAGTCGACATCATCCCAGGACGTCTATCCGACATTTCTAGAAAATTAAAGAAACTACTCACCAAAAATCCTAGATTACAACTATGCCACAAAACTAGTTCAGGACATACTTTAATGACACTTACTTTTGTTGTAAACTTGCTCTAGGATTATGATGTTATGTCCTACTTAGGATGATATCCTCTCATCTTATTTACTCATGTTCGTATGATATGAATGCATGAATTCTTTATTCTTTTTAAAATCATGTGTGAACATGTATCATCATGAAAACCTTAACTTAGCACGCTTGCTTATGTGATGATATGCTATGTATGAAGTGCTATTCATTCTAAAAAGGCCTTAATGCTTGTATGAGCGACGTACACATGAAATGTTATACATCCCATATGACATAACATCGCATGCAACGAGAAAAGAAAACGTGCCAATGGGCACCCATGTGTTGGTGGTTATGCATCTCATACTACATAACCGCCACATTTTGTCTCCTATGGTGGATCCATAAACAAACACATATTACACATCACATACTAAATAATATGTCCTGTATAGATCTTATCATGTTATGAGTGTAGTGACTATGCTTCGGTTAAGACGTACTGATGACACATCGGTGTGTGTATGCAAATGAATGAAGGTAAATAAACTATACGAGACTGGCTGGTTCGACCAACTTGTCAAACCAACCTCCCTATGATACCAACTGTCACAACCCGCATTTTTCACCGCCATTAAAAATATATCAGAGTAAGGGAAAAATGCGCATCATGCTGCCAAATTAGCAGGGGATAACTGCGGACGCTCAGGCAAAACTCCTACTTGACTAAGAAGAAAGATCTTTGAGTTATTTAGAGGCAAAATCAGTTTATGTGTAGTAGTTAGTTGTATAGCTTGGCTTAGTGGCTGATCTAGTCCACAAAAAAGTACTTAAACGCTGCGAAAAATTCTTCTTTTACAAGTTTAGACATTCTACATAAGTTTAGAGGTTCCCAGAGGACACCTCATGGTATGCAAGTTCTAGGTTTATAATAGAAATAAAAGTAGATTTTTACGGTCGGTAAATATAGTGATTTTTGCATTTTAAAACATGCAATGCGTGAGGTAGTAATAGTTTTTATACTTGAAAAATACCTATTATGCAATCGTAGCATAAAACATCTCAGAGAGCAAGTCACCCAAATACGCAGAATGAAAACTAAGCAGGTAACAAGCATCCAAAATCAATAATCTTGTGGGCGTCAACAAACTGACATGAACCCACATAAAACAAAGTATGTCTGAACTAGTGAACCAAACTAAAACAACAGTCTACCTCGCTATGGTGAGGCAAAAACCACAACCAACACTGCAGCTTAGGAACTCCAAAACTAGCACCGAAATCAGCTACAGTTTTGAACCTGAGGCATCTCAAAGACAGAACACCTCAGCAAGAATGCACAAGTGATGTCAGAAAGTAAGCCAAAGTAAATAAAGTCAAGGGCTACCAACCCAAGACCAAAGGAAAGATACTTATATAAAGTATAGTAGTACGGTACCAAAGTCAAAAAGCGAACACTTACGTGAAGCGTCACGTATAACAAAAGTACCCCAAATGCACAAGACAATAAGGGGACAAGGTCATGATTAAAATATCAGGAAGAATGCAAAACTCTATTAGCCACCTGTGGTTAACTCCACCAAAAAACAACGGGCAGGGTGGTCAACTCATCTAGACACACCCCGTTAGATATAATTTAATCTGTCATAATTGCTGGGGTGAATGGATACTCCACCATACACCACAAATGCCCAAACACTCGATAAAGTCCCACAAAGTACTAACAGAGGGATCAAACATTGTGGGGGTGGATTTGCCCACAAATAACACCTGCAACGAAGAAAATTATGAAGTCACACCCCGTAACGATCCGAGTTTAGAGCTCAGGGGCACACAACAACCCTTTAGTGCTTGGAGGCTTGTCTCTCCCCACGACATGGCCACAAAGGAACCATGATATAGATCTCAAGACAATAATGGAACATCGAATTCTACTAGATAATTCTAGATTGAAGCGGTTGATCAACCTTTACGAAGAATTTACAATCATAAAAAAACTTTAACATGTCCTACATAAATGTTGAGGAACAGTTATAAGAGTGAGATTTAACCACATCATCAAGACATCTAGCACTTAACAAGGTTAAATGCAAAACCAAGAACTTGAATGGTTATAAGAGTAGAAGGTGATATTTCTCGATTGGAAGATACTATTTCTCGAGAACAGAAAGAGGTTTTCTCGAGTAGAAGAAACAGGTTTCTCGAGTAAGGGAGAAGTTCTTTCTCGTGTACAAAAGCATTACTCGAGAACAGAAGGAAGCACCACTCAGGAATAACAAACCCAATTCCCGAGTACAGAGCAAAAACTTCGCGAGAAAAAGGGCAGTTCTCGAGTACAAGTGAATCTTCTCGAGAACAAGAAGGGCAGATCTCGAGTAAAGAAGAAGATTATTCGAGTAATAAAATAACCTTCTCGAGAAGAAAAAAGGACTTCTCGGGAGCAAGACTGCCCATCTTAGGAACAATAAAATCATTACACGAGTATAAAAATAGAACTCCTGAGAACTAGAGGCATTTCTCGAGAGTTAGAGGAATTTTCTCTAGTAGAGGATAATGCATTTCTCGGGAAATGATATAGACTTCTAAAAAATGAGGAGGAAGAATAATCCCGTTCGACGAATTCTGTTCGAAATTCGTCAAACACAAAACCCGTTCGACGAACTCTGATCGAAATTCATCAAACGCAAACGAAAACTCCGTTCGACAAACTTCGATCGAAATTCGTCAAACACAAACCCAATAGTTCGACTTAGTTGAACCCAGACTCGTTCGATGCTTCGTCGAATGCCCAACAGACTGATCATCGAACGTTGTTCGACGATAGTCAAATGACTCAAAAATTCGTCGAATGCCTCTGTTCAACAAAAACCTACCCTATAGGGGGACATCTCAAGAATCAAAAAGAGGTATAAGGATGAAATTTAAAATTAATGATCTTATACAAATCATTTGGACGAGGAAATACCAGTTCAAAACAGTGGCCCAAACGCGCACCGAATTTAATGAGTTTAACAACGAAGACCACCCTAGAATCCGATGCACCATTCTTGAGACGTAACATCAAATGCTTGCACAAGCAAGAATCACCACAAGGGTCCAAATTCACACCGAGACTACAAAATGCTCAGATTGCAATAAAATTGGACGAGTCCAAAGCCTCAAAACCTCATCCTTTAAATCGAGGAAGACATTCCACTCAATCAAAATACTAAAATCTGGTCAAACGGACCCGACAAATGCAAAAAAGCACAAACGGTGCGGCGCCGATATCAAAACGTATGAAGGGGGTAACACCCCGAAGTCATAAATATGACGACACTAAATCACATAATAACATCGGAAAATTGGGGGCGTTAAATAGAACCAATGCGCTCCTACCAATTGATCGAACAACTCATCGATCCAGGGTAGCAGATAGTTGTTCCGCACTGTCAGTCGGTTGAGCTCCCGATAGTCTATACATAATCGTAATGTCTCATCCTTCTTATTAACGAACAGAAAAGGGGCTCCACAAGGGGGTGAGCTGGGGCGAACAAATCCTGATTACACCAGTTCTTGCAACTAAACTCTAAACTCTGCGAGTTCCTTCGGGCCATTCGATAAGGGGTCCTGGAGACAGGCTTGGCACCTGGTACTAGCTTAATTTGAAAATCCACTCCCTATATGGAGGTAGTCCTGGCAATTTCTTAGGAACAATCTCGGAAAAATCCTGCACCACTCGTACATCCTTCATATCTATTGTCCTCTCTTTCAATTCGAAAGATATCATGTAAACATCATCCCCTGTCATGTGTGCTTTCAAGATCTGAATTGAAGATAATAACAAGCGTATTGCATATTTTATAACTTGGAAAATGACTTTAGTGTCTCCATGTCTCAAGTAAATCCGCTTCTTCGCGCAGTCAATTCTTGCGTAATGCCAATTCAACCATGCCATCCCCAGAATGAGGTTGAATTGCAGTATCCTCAAAACTATTGCAGGGGTATCAAAGGTCTTTCCTCCAAGGAGTATCTCCAAGTCGCACTTGGCGGTTGCGGTCATCTCTGAGCCATCTAGAAGGCGTACTATACTAGCAATAACAGTGAAGTATTGCACTCCTTTTAGGTCTTTAACAATGTCCGCCGACACAAACGCGTGTGATGCACCTATATCGAATAACGTATAGGCCAGTTTCCCACCAATCATTGCGGTGCCTAAGTACCAATAGCAAAAACTCAAAGCTAGACCTCTAGTACATCTAAAGCAACTTAAGGTGATTGCTGAAAATGTGTTAATTAACTGTTACATAACTGCAATCACCTCCTGAGGATTCTGCTCCAGCTCCATGTCCAATGCGAACACCTGATTCTGAGTAGGACTGGGGTTTCCTCCTCGTGGTCCTCGTCCTCTACCACGCATATGTCCACGTCCTCGTCGAGCTTCCGGAGGGAGAGCAGGAGGAGCATTCCCAACTAGCTACGAGTAGTGACATCGGATTTGGCCCGGTTGGTTGCATTGGAAGCACACTCGCTCATACCTCCCTTCAGGTTGT
Source organism: Platanthera guangdongensis (assembly GCA_039583875.1). Taxonomy (NCBI): domain Eukaryota; kingdom Viridiplantae; phylum Streptophyta; class Magnoliopsida; order Asparagales; family Orchidaceae; genus Platanthera; species Platanthera guangdongensis. The sequence continues at coordinate 97,689,594 of CM077164.1, read as the reverse complement.
TGGAACTGTTGAAGACTTTGTAGAACCTTTTAGCATATCCTCTATCGTCTAACTAATAGGAGTCAGAAAATCTTGCCAGATGCTGAAACTCTCACTGGTACTCTGTCACTAACTTGGATCCCTGCTTCAGCTGCAGAAACCTTTCTTCATGATCATCTCAAGTTGTCAAAGGGATAAAGTGCTCTAAGAAAGCTTCAGAAAACTCGCACCAAATAATGTCCATGTAGACTCTTCCTTGGAAGGTGGAGCCCATGAGAGACTTCCACCACATTTTTGCATGCAATTCCTGAAGTGACACTACAAGGGTCACAACCATATTGTTCGGACATCTGATTCCCGCCATCAGCTCTTACACAGTGCCGGGCAATTCCTCCATACACACAGCTGAATCCATCCCAAGGTAGGTAGGAGGGGAGAGAGCTCGGAAGGTGCTCAACTAATTAGAGCACGGTGCTTGTTGTTTTACAGAGGCTTGTTGAGACCTAAAGACATCCAACATACCTGTGAGCGTCTGTCCTAGCTCCGATTGCTGAACTTTTGGGGTACGAAAGGGGTGGGAGTGCCCCCACTAGCTCAACGTGCACTGGGATCTACACGTAAGGTACACACCTAATGTCATGTTGGCTAATCTTTAGGTCGAAGTTGAATATACGTAGTGTGAATTAAATATGGGCATACCACTGCTTCCGCTAACTCAGTTTGCCCCCACACTGACGAATCGAGCGGGGTTGTTCCATTGTTGAATCACTTCCTTAGTTCAGGATACTAATAAGTTGATACCATTTGTAAGACCCCCCCATTCCCAGAGCACAAAACACGGCATGAAGGGAGTCTTATGCCCAGAACAGCCGCCTAGCGGTAACGTTAGCACACGGGCTAACCTGTACTACAAGACGCCTGTCCTGCCGGCTATAATCAATATCAAACATTACCAACCCAACCAAGAACATAAAACAGAAGTCAAATCCACACATAAGTAAATAGTCCAAAAGTACATCAAATAAAAGAAGCATCAGCAAGCTTCTATAACATCAGAGTACAAGTACAAAATGAGTCTCTCAAATTCACATCAGTCACCGACGGTAGTGATGGCACCGTCCCTTCATGCCTTGTCATCTTGACCTGGCTGTCCTGCTGCATAACCTACTGTTGCTCTATCTACGGGGTTCCCTCCTAAAAAGGAAGATGTAGCAACCGTTAGTCATAAAAACTAAGTGGCTTCACATCCCCTCCCCGGCGACACCTCGACACCGAGCGAAGAAAAGGACAAGTACAATATATATATAAAAGTGTAGTAATACAAACAGGTGGTAAACGAATGAGCAATATCAATGTATATTAGCCGTTTAATGAATGCGTAAACAACCTACTCTAGTAATTCTATCATCTACAGCAGTATAAAAGGTAAAGCTACAGCAAAAAGTAACTCAACTTATATGAAAGCCTATACAGACATATAAGTTGAGGATCGGCTCAACAGTAAAGTAACTCATCGAATAAGAGTGCACATACAAACTTATATGATGAGGGTCTTGTGTATGCAATGTAGCGTAATGACATTAATGCAATACAATGGCTCACCCATGATCACGTACATGCAACTGCTATGTCGACAGACTTGTAGTTCCCACTGTTCGAGCAGGTAGCTAACCTCTCAGATGTCAAACATCATGGCCAGGAGGTGAGAGTTTAGCGGTCTTCTACACTACTAGGCGGACATCCACACTACCAAGCATAGGCCTCCGTACACCTCAACGCTAAGAACAAAATAGCGGAGCTCACATCCGTACTATGACTCAGTAGGGGTCTCGGGTAGATGTGCACCAAGAGCCCAGCCCAACTGGCCTATATTCATGGCATGAAAGGTGCCTCTGTGAACAAATCACCAAATGATAAAGGCCAACCGGTCCAGTAGCACGGTTAAAGGCTGCGGACTCGAATCTAGTGCCTTGCGAACTCCGGCTCGCTCTGCTCTTGTCTTCCTTTTTCCTTCATTTGTAACCCAAACTTTCTTCATAAAAGGAAAAGCCCGTCCCAAGAGAGGCATTCAGGCCGCAACGGGCGAAGTCTGTTATTGCCGTGGCTCACGGCCCTGCTGCTTTTTCCTGCTCTCGTCCGCTTAGTAGATTGCTACTCGCACTCTCTCCTTTCCCTTCTTATCCCTTGTGCTCGAACCGTTAGCTGGTGGTGCTTGATCCTCTTTGCGTTTTCGTTCATCAACAGTTAACACGCGACCTTCAGATTCGAGTGTCATTTCGAATTCAGCGGACAGAAATGTCAGACCGCAGAGCCCGCTCTTCAGACCGTTCCAGTTCTTCAGAGGACTCTCTTTGGGATGCAATTGAACAAGCTCGCCTTGAGGCCGAGCAGTCCCGCAGGCAGACTGACCAGCGTCTCGACGCAATCAGCCAAGCCCTGCTCGCGCTAGCCCAGCGGCTTGCTCCTCAGGCCGTAGCAGAACCAGCGGACTCGCTAGTACGCAAGACTCCAGCTCGTCAAACTCCGCTTCGGCAGTCGCCAGCCGCTCCCCGAGATCCTGTCCAGTCCGCCGCTCCTCTGCACCCTCAGGAGGAGCAGTTTGCTTTCAAAAATTTCTTCAGAGAAGCTGCCAGGGGCACTCCTTCCCGCCAGCTTCATTTTGCTGACCGACAGTTCGCCGAGCCCGCGAGCTCCCCTGCTTCAGTCCGCCCCTTCTACCCTGCTGAGTTCGAGACTCCGTCTTCCTTCGTTGATCGAATCCGATGGGAGTCGGCTCTGAACAACTTCAGGGAGCCCCGCCTTCCCTTCTATTCAGGAGAGACTGATCCAGTCTCTCACCTCCAAGCATTTGAGGGGGCAGTTGCTTTGAGATGCCTCTCAGATGCCATCAAGTGTAAACTCCTGGTGACCACTCTCAAAGGACAGGCGAGAGAGTGGTTCTATGAGCTTCCTGCGGGCACAATTTCTTCTTTCGCTGAGCTTCGCAGCGAGTTATTGCTGTGGTTTGCTACCTCAAGGAAGAGGAATGATGGGCTAGCTGCCCTCTTTGAAATCAGACAACTGGACAACGAGTCAGTGGCGCGATTCGTTGATCGCTTTCAAAAAGAGATCCAAGGGGTAAGGAATGTGAACCCCGATTATTACAAGGTCGCCTGTATCAATGGCCTCCGGGAAGGCCCCCTAAAGTTTAAAGCAACAACCAAGGCACCTGAGACTAATCAAGAGCTGATTACCATGGTGAATCGCTTCATAGAAGGCGAGAACGCCAATCCAACCTATGTTTCATCCCTGACAGCTAAGGCTGAAGGAAGGGATGCCTCCGCTTCTTCCTCTCACAGCAAGCTCCCTCGCCCAGATTTCCAGCCTCATTCTCAGAGAGGCCGGAACTTCCGCCATAAGAAACCATTCCTTGGCCATCAACAGTTTCAGGAGCAGAGACTGCCGTTGGCCGCCACTCCCGCCATTCCATTGCAAGCTCTTCCTATCCTCCAGCAAGCAGCCTTGCCTGCTCCAAGCCGATCTGATGCACGCCCCATGGAGTATATAGCAGATCTGGACCTTGACGAAGTCATCCAGATCTTGCAAAAGAGGTCGGAAGAAAAGAAGCAAGAGCCCCAAAGAGTGTGGAGGCCAAGGAACAATACGCAGTATTGCCAGTTCCACAAAGATAAGGGCCACTTGACCGAGGATTGCAAGGCCCTTCGCATGCTGATAGAGAAGTTGCTTGCCGAGGGCAAGATTGACTTGGCCAAGAAGGATTCTTCTTCTTCGAAGCCATCCACCTCAAAGGGCAAAGAAGTAGCTGAAGCATATCAGGAATGCGTGGATGTAGAGGATGAATGCCGTTTGGGGCCGATCAACGTCCCGGTGGAGTGCTTCGACGCAAATGATGAAGGGGTTCTGGGACGCCTCTTCTTCATCCATGGTGGAGCAGGAACCGAGTCTACTTGGAAATCTTCAATTTCAAGGGTCACTCGAGCAGAGGTGGCCTCTTCTTCTTCCGTTGCTCCTCCAAGTGAGGTTGTCACCTTTGGTCCAGCAGATCTACCCCCAAACAACCAATCCGTTTGATGATGCAGTTGTAATTCAGGCTGTTATTGGGGATTTTACAGTTGATAGAATTCTTGTTGACACCGGAAGCTCGGTCAACCTCCTGTTCAAGTCTACTTTTGAGGCCCTGAGGACTGGAAAGCCTCTGCTTTCCACCGAAGGGCCACTCTATGGTTTCTCCGGAGAGAGAAAGGAAGTTGAAGGTAGCGTCATCCTGCCCGTGAAGCTTGGAGGGGCAGTTAAGAAGGTGCAATTCATAGTGGTTGACGCTCCTAGCAGTTATCATGCCATCTTCGGCAGGCCCCTGTTAAACAAGTATCAAGCGGTGGTTTCAACTTACCACCTTATCATCAAGTTCTTCGCAGATGGAAGGATATGCCGGGTCAGGAGTGACCCAAGGAGAGCAAGGGAGTGCTATGTCCGCACTATCAACATGGTTAATGCCAGCCCTCCCTTTGCTCCAACAGCAGCTGCAGAAGCCTCGTCAAATTCATAAGCTGCTGCTGATAGTGGTGCTCACTTGGAACCTGCCCAGGTGACGCAAGGAGTCCCCATTGCTGAGGGGGAGGAGAGGAAGCTCTCCGTCAACTCGGAGCTGCCTGAAGATCAAAAAGCCGAGCTGATCTCCTGCCTGCTGAGGAACCTGGATGTCTTTGCCTGGTCAGCAGAAGACATGCCAGGAGTGGATCCTGATGTTGCATGCCACCACTTGAATGTTGATCCCAGCTGCAAGCCTATACAACAAAAGAAGAGGGACATAGCTACAAAGCTTGCAGAGCCAATAAGGGAGGAGGTCGCAAATCTCCTCAAGGCCAATTTTATTAAAAAATTCAATATCCCACCTGGATATCAAACGTTGTAATGGTTAAAAAGCCAGGGGAAATGGCGAATGTGTGTAGATTTTACCAAACTTAATAAAGCATGCCCCAAAGATTGTTACCCCTTGCCTCGGATAGATTCTTTAGTTGATTCCGCAGTAGGGTACTCCTACATGAGTTTTTTAGATGCGTTTTCTGGTTATCACTAGATAAGAATGCATATGCCGGACGTGCCTCATACGTCGTTTATTACCAACGATGGTTGCTATTGCTACCTCGTGATGCCCTTTGGGCTTAAAAATGCTGGCGCAACTTATCAACGTATGATGGACCGTGTGTTCAACCATCAAAAGGGGAGAAACCTAGAAGTGTATGTAGACGATCTGTTGATCAAGAGTAAGTCATTTTCGCTGCACTTGCAAGATCTAGCAGAGACGTTCGCTACTCTGCGTAGATACAAAATGAAACTCAACCCCTTGAAGTGTACCTTTGGGGCGAGTAAGGGGAAGTTCCTTGGTCATCTCCTTACTCCAGAAGGACTTGCCCCCAATCCTGATAAAGTGAAAGCCATTCTTGATATGCCTACCCCTCGTTCACCTAAGGAAGTTCAGCAGCTAGGGGGGAGGCTAGCAGGTCTTGCGAGATTTCTTTCTCGAGTCGGAGATAGGAGTGCTCCTTTCTTTAAGACTCTCCGAGGAGCATCCAAGTTTGAGTGGACAGAAGAATGTTCTCAAGCCTTTGAGTAGTTGAAGAAGCAACTGACCTCAACCCCTCTGCTTCAGAGTCCCTGGCCGGGGGAGATTCTTTTCTTGTACTTAGGGGTTGGCCCTGAGGCGGTCAGCTCCGTTCTTCTTCGGGAAGAGAGTAGGAAGCAGTTCCCTATTTACTATGTTAGCCATATCCTGAAGAGTGCTGAGACACGGTACCCAATTCTTGAGAAGTTAGCCTTGGCGCTAGTCATGTCAGCTCGCAGACTCCGTCCGTACTTCCAAGCTCACTCGATTCAAGTCGTTACTGATCAACCTTTGAGAAGTGTGTTGGAGAAACCGGAGCACTCAGGCCGGCTAGCTAAATGGGCAATAGAGTTGAGTGAATTTGAGATCTCTTATGTGCCCAAGATAGCCATCAAAGCTCAAGTCCTAGCAGACTTCCTAATTGACATGCCAGAGTCCAGTTCTGATCGAGCAGAAAGGTCACTTTTGGCTTGGACCATCAATGTTGATGGTGCCTCAGGCAGAAGTTCTTCTGGAGCAGGAGTGGTTCTCATCAATCCTAACGGCGTCAAACTGGAACAGGCCATCAAGTTTTACTTCCCAGTAACCAATAACCAGGCCGAGTATGAAGCTCTGCTTGCAGGCTTGAGACTTGCAAGGGAACTCGGAATCGATCATGTTCACATCAAAACCGATTCTCTTGTAATGGCGTCCCAAGTCCTTGGCAACTTTGAGATAAGAGAGGCTATATTGAAGAAGTATCTGGCTCTTGTGAAGATAGAGATCGACAAGTTCAAGAGCTTCATCATTGAGCATATTTCTAGAACCAAGAACGAGGAGGCAGATGTTCTTTCTAAGCATGAGCTGCCATCAGGAGGAACAACTTCCAATCTCTTCCGCCCGGTAGTGGAGGAAGGAGAATTGATGCAAGTAGATCAACGGCCCTCCTGGATGGACCCATTCATTTTCCATCTGTCAACAGGAGATTTCCACCATTCAGTCAAGGATAAGAAAAAATTCAGAATAAAAGCAGCTCATTATTTCTTAGTGGCAGGAATCCTTTATAGAAGAACCTTCCTCTCTACCATGGCCCGGTGTGTTTCAGAAGAAGAAGCTCTCATTGTTTTACAAGAAGTTCATTCAGGAGAGTGTGGAATTCACTCGGGAGCAAGAACCTTGGAAAGACGGATCCTGCGGCAGGGATATTTCTGGCCCACTATGAAGAGGGAGTGTGAGGTCTATGCTAGAAAGTGTATTCAATGCCAGAAGTTCGCTCCACTTCAACACCAAGCAGCTCAGTCACTCAGATCGATTGCAACTCCTTGGCCCTTTGTAGTTTGGGGGATGGATCTCATTGGTCCTTTTCCCATGGCAAGTGGACAACGGCGTTTCATCATCGTAATGATCGATTACTTCAGCAAGTGGATTGAAGCCAAGGCACTGGCTAGGGCAACTACTCAAATCATCAAAAACTTCATTTGGGGGGAGATTGTCTACCGACATGGGATACCTATGGCTATAATCACTGATAATGGGCCACAATTCAACAACTCAGAGATGATAGATTTTTGCAAGCAGGTCGGAACAGAGCTGCGGTTTGCATCAGTTCATCATCCCAGAAGCAATGGCCAAGTTGAAGCGGGCAACAAGCAGATCCTTAATTTGCTCAAGAAGAAGGTGCAGAATCTCAAAGACAGCTGGGCCGATCAACTTCCATCAGTCCTCTGGTCCCTTAGGACAACGCCTTCATCCGCAACTGGTGAGACTTCATTCAAGCTTTCTCATGGCTCAGAGGCACTCATTCCAGTTGAGTTTGAAGTCCCGTCACCTAGAGTTCTGCTTGTAAGAGAAGGCATTGAGGATTGGCTTGAGTTGAATAATGAAGAGATGAGGTTCAGCCTGGAACATATCGAGGCAATCAGAGATCAAGCAGCTATAAGGCAGGAGGAGGTTAAAATGAGGATGGCCCGTTACTTTGATCAGAACATAAGGATCAAACACTTTCAAGTGGGAGATCTAGTTCTAAAGAAAGTTGATACTGCTGCAAGAGCTAGCTCAGTTGGAAAACTCAATCCAAATTGGGTCGGCCCTTTCATTATCAAAGAAGCATTAAAGAGTGGCGCTTACCGCTTGCAGACATATGAAGGAGAGGATATGCCACATACATGGAGCGGGGATGATCTCAAACGGTTCTATTCCTGAACCACCTCTTTTCTGTTTTGTGTATCCTCTTCAAGAACTATTATGAATGAAAACTGCTTGCTAACGCCTCTTCAAGTGTTTTGTCTGTGTAAGCATAACAGATGGCATGTTAAGAAAGATTTCAAAAACGGTTCTGCCCTTGAACTTTCTTTTCTTTCTTATGCTTGCTTTGCAAATGCATTTTATTAATCAAAGGATTCATACGAACACTTTTTCCTAGTGTTCTCTCTCTCTCTCCCAAACACCATTAACGGTTCCCTGATACCAGGAGACATCGCCGAGTTTAGCAAAACCTCCCCTAGAGCTGTTGTCATTAGCGTAACACCACGAAGACCACGTGTTGCGAGGAGATTTCACAACGTGTAGTGGGAGCTTGCAGGCTCTAGTGCGGTTGGATTCTGGACTTCGGATTCCGTCAAGTACCTGACCCCACCTTCGCATTATGGAGGGCAGGGTGGGAGTAAAGCTCTACCATGCGGCATTTGGGATATCGTTACAACTTTGATGATCTGGTGAGGAAAGCAATGTCATGCGCACCTGCTCACCGTTCATCTTATCTTGTAACCCTCGAACACTCCATAGTACCCTCAAGCAGTGCCTACAGGAGACCCACAACTTAGACTGTACTCCAGGCAAGAGGGCAGGGAACCGTTCCGCCATGTCGGCATCTTGCTCTTCGCAGGGAATCTACTTAGCGCGGACTGGTTTTCTTTATCTTCGCAGTCCGCATGTTTTCTCTGGGTTGACCGTATAGCTTGTGGCCTGGTGAGGAAAGCAATGCCATGCGCACCTGCCCACATGGTCGCAAGCTATAGGCCATTTCTTCTTCTTAGTGCGACTGCATTTCTTTATCCGGGCAGTCCGCCTGTTTTCTTTGGGTTGATCTTATGGCTTGTGACTTGGTGAGGAAAGCAATGCCATGTGCACCTGCCTACCTAGTCGCAAGCTGTAGAACATTTCTTATTCCGGGCGGACTGGTTTTCTTTATCCGCGTAGTCCGCCAGTTTCCTTGGGTTGATTTTATAGCTTGTGACTTGGTGAGGAAAGCAATGCCATGCGCACCTGCCCACCTGGTCGCAAGCTATATATCATTTCTATTGGCATATGCGCGAACTGTGAAATTATATCAGACCGGTCCACCGAATGGCTTCCATATATTATCATTTTGAATTGCGGACTGCTTCTAGAATTCAATGAAGTCTGTCGGACATTGTTATCAGCCGATTATTTTCATTATGTTCATTTTTATGGCGGACAATGACTGGATTGATAAATGGAATTCCCTAATCATCAAGACTCATTATAGATGATCTTTGTATCTCGCGGACTGCAATTGGAACTCAACGGAGTGCGCCTGACATTTTCTTCTCATTCTTACGACGGACAATGGTCGTCTAATCAGCAAGTTAAAAAGCTCACAGTATAATCTATCAGCGTGTCGTGCGGACTGCTAAGTGTCAGATCGAACTTAATTGCATTAAACGCAGAAAAAGAAGAGCATTGCAGGAATTACAGATACAAGAATATCCTTTCTATTTCATCAAAAAATTTCTTACATCTTTCTATCTATTTGGAGGACTGCGATCTTGCGTCCTCCCCATTTACAAAATAAAAAAGGCAAAAATACATTAATCATCTGTAGTCTTTTGTTTCTTTTCTGGAGGTGCAGGGCTTACGCTGTCGATGTCGACTTCCGGAGAGTAGCCCCCCGAGCCACTTCCACTACTATCTGATCATGTGCCTGAGGCGGACTCGCTATGCGAGCTCCTGGCAGCAGAGGAGGATGCAGAGGTGCTGGACTCGGCGGACTATTCTCCGCCTCGCTGGCTTGGGCCAGTGTCGTCCGCTGTCTCCATGGCACCTTGCCCTTGGCCTTGCTCTCTGCCTTCTTCTTCCTCTTCTTCTTCTTCTTCTTCTTCTTCGCCTTCCTCTTCCTCGATGATGTATTTACCCTTTTTTGCCCGCTCCATCGCTGCGATCTACGGTGCCAACTCTGGGAAGATCTCCAGGAACGGGATGCCATCCACTCCCTCCTTTGTAAAGCTACCGCGGATAAGTCGCTCAATGGCGACCTCGACGGTTTCCCTCACGAAAGGGAGCATGGCGACCTGAAAGCTGTTGTTCTCTAAGTCGTAGTCGACCTGCGCAAAATAAGAGCAAACATCAGACAGATCGCGACGGACTGCATAATTAAAGCCCCTGCGAATTCAACTCACCCCGAGCTCTTCTTTTTGCTGAGCAACCTTTTTCCATAACCGCGCGTTCCTCTCCTTTAGCACCTTATTTTGTTGTTGAAGCTGCCCATTTTCCTTTAGCAGGTCTCTGGCCAAGGTGGCTATATAGTGGGTTGTCACCATGCTATTCGTGCCAGCCTGAGAGGTTAGCAGGGGGAGGTCGGCAGCGGGCACTTTCTTCAGTTCGCTCAGATTGCGCTTTCGTAAAGCGCGGAAATCGCAATATGGGTATGGCGGGTTATTCGCGGACTCTTCCAGGAAGGGAGCCCGGTGGATAAGCGGACGTGCTTATTCTTGCTGTGCTAGTGGATCATTGGGTTTCCCCTAAGGTCCTTCTGGCGGATTCCGAAGCCGCTCATCGTAAAGCTTTCGGAAGAGGAGTAGCCCGCCGCGGGATCCCCTTCTTCCTTTCTCTTCCTTGCAACTTCTTCTTTCTTCTCTCTTTGTGTAGGGATAAAGCCGCTTGGAGTTTGCGGTAGGTTGGCGGGTACCGCCAAGATCGCTGCAAAGATAGATGAGTTAACACCAAGGTCGCTGCAGATGCAAAATGTGAGTTCGCGAAAAAACTTACTCTCTTCGGGAGATACGTCCGCCAAGCCCGCCAGTAGCGGAATGTAATGATCAATGTCAAGCCTGGCATTGGCCAAGAACTCGACGATGGCGGACTCCATGTCATCAAGCGGCATGCTCTTAAAGGCGGAGTCCGCGCGCACTTGCGGATAGGTGTGCGCGAACCCTAGGTCGCCCTCAAAGATCAAGAACTTAGACGTCCAGTTGTGGATCTTGTTGGGAAGACCCACAACCTTCATTCCCCTGCAGTAAAAAATATCACCCCCTTGTAGGGGCGGCCTCCAGAAGTGGTTATGGAGCGGACAGAGAACATCTTGCGGAAGACGTTCATGGAGAAGACAATTTTTTCAGACCGCAAGTAGGAAATGAAGCTGCAGATCGCAGCGAGTGTGTTGGGCGCGAGCTGCCCCAGCACCATTCCATAGTGCTCGAAGATTTCGGCAAGTTCCCATAGCAACGAAAACTTGAATCCGCTGTCAAAATGGTCTACAGGAATTGCGATCTGAGTCGCGGTTGAAAAGTTCAGCCTTTCTTGGTGGGCTGGAAGGCGGACAAGAATATTTGAATTCGCCATCTGTTTCTCAACAAAGGCCTCCAGGTTGGCCTCAGTTAAGGTGCACTTTCGGTGGTCGGCGGAGTCGAAGGCAATAGCAGCATCTGTTCTGGCGGACACCATTTTAGCAGGCCGCAGGGTTCTTTTACTTCAACTGTTTTCCTGCATAGAAGAAGCGGCAGGGCCATATTTATAGTTATAGGGTCTGACAGCTTTTTGGTCAGGTCGCGCAACTCGCAATTTAAATCCGCATAGTCCGCAAAAATCCAATCATTCACGAAGCCAAAGTTAACGATAACGCGGACACAAATATAGATTCACATGCCAAGAAAAATTCAAAGCAAAAATTATGGCGGACACAGCTTTTGTCCGCCCAGTTCGCGATGTTTCCTTCCTGCAGACAAGTCAAACATGAGAGGCGGACACAGTTTCAGTCCGCTTAGCTCGCAAAATTTCCCACCTGCAGATGTTAAATTACGTGAAGCGGACGCAGCATTAGTCTGCACAGTTCGCCATAGATAACAGCAAAAATAAGCAACAGCATTTGCGGATATATTATTTAGTCCGCACAGATCGCAACACAGTTCAATCTACAACAACACTGTTCAAAAAACACACACAATTATACAATCAAACAAATTAATAGTTCATGGCATCACGAACTCAGCGGTCCCTAATTTCAGTCCGCGCCGGCCTTTCCGTCCTGTCTCTACACAAGTGAGCAGCTTGGTCGCTAATTTGAAGAATTTCGCTGTACAGGCGGCAGATATGATGATGGATGACGTTTATAGTTCGGTGCATGTGGGCAGCCTCCCGGTCAACACGGCTAAGGGGCACCATTGGCTCCGCTGCCGGCCTCGGCTCCTCGTCCGCAACCTGTTGACCGCCCGCTGGTGCTGCGACCTCCGGAGCAACGCGATCTTACAATCGCGACCTCTGCTCGGCGACCTCAGCAGCTCGCTTCCCTTTCTCTTCCCTCACTGACGCCAAGTGTTTCCCCTTATAGAAGCGGACATCATCCGCGAGCCTCTTCTTCTCCCTATCGGACCTCTCCAGTGCCCTGGAGATGCTGGCGATCTGGTCTTTTAGGGCTTTCTCCCGCTCTGCGGACGCTTTCTCGCGCTCTTCCGCCTTCTTTAACTCTTCTTTGATATTCTGAACTTCAGCTTGAATTTTCGTTTCTAACTCTTTGATGATGTTCATGCTGGGCAGCTCATCCCCTGCGGATTCCTCATGCGAGACCGCGTCAACAACAGTATTCGGTGTAACCACGATCTCTCCACTCTCAATGGAGCCCGGCGGCGACTTTCTACCTGCAAGAAAGAAGGTCAACTTCATCATTCAGAAACAGTCTGCGGCGGACTCAAAGAAAGGATGAAAGATCACATTTGGATATAGCCGTAGCGATTTTCCGACTATCGAAAAAGACAGGCCTCCTTGCCCGCTCCGGGTCAAAAACGCTTAACCGCTTCTTCCATTCGCGATGGACCTTAGCTCTTTTCTAAGCAGCAGAACTTTTTGAAACCACGATGTCCTTAGTTTCAGTGATGATCTTGATTGGTCTCGACTTCCGCGGCGGCGACCTGTAAAGCCACTGACGCTTAAAATACTTAGGCGCAGGTTGAAGTTTACCTGACCGTAATAGCTCCGCAGCAGTCCAAATATCCTCAGCGCTCTTGTCCGTCGTGACCAGCTTCGAGGCCGCCTCCACCACAGCTACATGAGCAGCGATTTGTTGCTTCTGCTCCTCTATCTTCTGCTTTAGTCTCTCCCTCTCTTCTTCCTCTATAGCAGACAAAGAAGGGAGTTCGCTATCTTTTTTACCAGTGGCTTCCGCCTCAGATTGCTGCAGTACAATCAGCAGGGATTCGTTGATTAGATCTACTTCGTTGATGTCTATAGAGTCAAGCATCTCATCTGTGGTTAAACTGACCGTGGAGAGGGAATTGTCTCCCTGAATTTGTGCCTCCGGTGTAATCAAATCGCTGTCTGGAACTTCTTTGTCGTGCGGTCTGTGCTGTAATTCCGCTTCTCCAGTCCGCTTGGAGATATTCTTCTCTTTCATCGCGCGCAGTTTCTTCTCAACCCGCTCGGCAACGATCGACCCGTCCCTCTTCCTCTTCTTTCTTTTAGCTCTCTTCTTGGCAGAGTCCGCGGCGGCCTCTCCTAAGTCAGGCTGACTCTCGCGGACAGTCTCAGGGTTCGCGGCAATCAATGCCTTTGAAGGGGCATCCTTGCCAACCTCTTCTCCTGAAGTCCGCCTATCTTCTTCCTCCAGGTTAACGATGGGCACCTGGGCATTGGGGGAAGATATTTCGGACTCATTATGTTCACCAATGGTGTCCGCTGAGTTCGCAGTTTTCTGGGAAGGGGCAGAGTCTGACAGAGTCACCATCTGTTCACTTCTCAGTGGTTCAGCATCAAGAACTGCGGCATCCTCGCACACAGATACATCAGCGCGGCGGACTGCTTTCTCAGCAGGCTTCTGGCTGCGGGAACCTTCTCCAGTGGAGCGGACAGGATCCTTTCTTGTCGACCTCTTTATTATCTTCTTGGTCTTCATAGGCGTTGTTAGTGTCGTCTCACCTTTTGCAGTAAGACTAGAGAAGAAAGCTCCAAGCCTTGCCATGTCGGACTGAAAAGTGGAGACCGCAAGTGGTGAATAGCGCCCCGTGTCGATCGGAATTTCCTACAGTTCCAGGCCCTCTAGCAATATTTATAGCGCTGGCGGCATTTATGGGGCTTGCGGACTCGGCGGTTAAGAAAACATTTTCGAAGTTTTCTGGAAACTTAAAGATTTGCGGGGATTATGTTAACCCCTCAGTCTGCAACATCCTACGAGATGCCAAGACCCCCTTTTCAATACGCGGGGAATCAATTAGGCAGTCCGCCCAGTCTGACAAAGCAGCGGTAATCAGCCACCAAGGTTCCCAGCGGCGGATTCAAGGCTCTGTTCGCTCAGTCCGCCATGCCTTGGGATCTCTGGATTCTCTACAGCGGCGGACTCAGTGTCTCGTTCGCCCAGGCCGCCATCCTCCAGCAGGATCGCGCCTAGCAGTAGCAGATGGAAGCTCCAGCCCGCGAGCCCAGTCCGCCCCTTCTGCGCGGACTGGCGTGTTCTTTCTTTTTTGCTTCCCGTCACCGCTGCCCGGTTCTCCTGTACCCCGGGCAGTCGGTTATTTTAGCCCTGCCCGTTTGGTCAGGCCCCCCATCCTATAAATAGGGGGGAGGTGGTGCACCCAAGGGACGTTGACTCGTGCCCAGGAGCCTACTTGTTAAAGGCTGCGGACTCGAATATAGTGCCTTGCGGACTCCAGCTCGCTCTGCTCTTATCTTCCTTTTTCATTCACTTGTAACCCAAACTTTCTTCAATCAAGGAAAAGCCCGTCGCAAGAGAGGCATTCAGGCCGCAACGGGCGAAGTCTGTTGTTGCCGTGGCTCACGACCCTGCTGCTTTTTTCTGCTCTCTTCCGCTTAGTAGATTGCTACTCGCAGTCTCTCCTTTCCCTTCTTATCCCTTGTGCTCGAACGGTTAGCTGGTGGTGCTTGATCCTCTTTGCGTTTTCATGCATCAACAGATAGAGTGTAAGAGTCCGGCCGGATTGTTGCACCACTTCAGGAGCCAGAGTGGAAGTTCGAAAATATTGCCATGGATTTCATACATGGTCTTCCTCAGTCACATGCGGGGAACGACTCGATCTGTGTGATCATCGATCGATTGATTAAGGTGGCCAGATTTCTACCGATCTGGAAGGACGCTCCGGTGGGTGACTTGGTGCGGAGGTTTGTGGAGCAATTTATCTGATATCATGGAGTGCCGAGGACGATAGTGTCCAATCATGATGGATGATTTATGTCTAAGGAGTGGAGGTCCTTCCATGCTTATTTGGGGACCAGGTAGACATATAGTACCGCCTTCCATCCTCAGACAGATGGGCAGACAGAGATCACCAATCGGACACTGGAGGATTTGTTGCGTTTTTGTATACTGGACCGCGGAGAGCCATGGGAGAGGCAGCTACCATTTATTGAATTCTCTTACAACAACAGCCACCAGTCCAGCATCGGCATTGCCCCTTATGAGGCATTATATAGGCGGAGATGCAAGACTCCTTTGTCTTGGATCCAGGGTGAGGATCCGAAGGCACTTGGCTTGAAGTTTGTCGAGGATACAGATGCTCAGTTACGATTACTTCGAGACAGGATGTTGGAGGCCCAGAGCAGACAGGCCAAGTATTACGATGCCCGATATCTTCAGGTAGAGTTCAAAGTAGGAGATCAGGTGTTTCTGCAGATACGAATGATGCATGGAGTCTCGCGGGTATGTGGTCGGAAGAAGCTCAGTACGAGATTCATGGGGCCTTACAGGATCCTGGAACGGATCAATCTCTTGGCTTACAGACTGGAGCTGCCGCCAGAGCTAGCGGGCTTGCATGACATCTTCCACGTCTCCTCCCCCAGGAGAGCACTACTTCGGCTGGAGCAACAGATTACGACTATAGATGGGCCTATTGATTCTGATCAATCGGTGCACCTAGAGCCGATCCAGATAGATGACAATGGGATGCGGGTCTTAGGGCGCAAGAAGGTTCTGCTGCTCCAGGTCTTGTGGAGGAATCATGGACAAGAGTAGCATACATGGGAGCCGTAATACTTGATTCGGCACAAGTACCCGAAACATTTTACGTCAGGTATCCCCTTTAACCTCTGGGGATGTTACATTTTACTTTTCGTACCTGAAATCTCGTAGGCCTAACATGAATTTCGTGGATAAATTTTTTTTTTATGTATTGGGACTTGTAACATTCCTCAAATAACTAGACCCATAGGAGTGGCTTTGTCATGACAAAACCCTAGGAAGCGCAAGAATACCAAGTGAACCTAAGAATGAAGGTGAGATCACCATTGTATGCAAATAACACCTTCTAACCACCTAACCTAGGGTTTGATTTTTGGGCCTCACCTTGACTCTTTGACCCCACCACAACATCCTTAGCCCTTTAGAAGGTTCATTGGGTCACCAAGCAGCCATTGGGGTCAACTAAAAATGTCAAGTTAACCAAAGCAACCCTAACCCTAAATTGGTCAAAGTGTCCTAAATAAGGGTCAAGTGGCCTATAAGGCGCCCAACCAACCCTACTCAAGTCTTCCTAGACCTTAGGGGAAGCCAATGGGTCACCAAGGACTGATTGGGCTAAATCCAAAAGGTCAATTTGACCAAGCTCAACTCAATCTTTAAAATAGGTCAAACTAGCTCAAATGGGCTAACTCAAGCTCAAGCCCAATCCCCCTTAGGCTAACCATATTTCCATGAATAATATGGGGGTTAGTGGGGTGCATTTAGGCTGAAATAAGCATCAAAATTCGGCCATGGTGACTAGGAGAGAGAAAGCTCCACTTTCCCTGTAATGGAGGAGAGAGAAAGTGAGAAAGGAGGCCATCCATGGCCAAAGGAGACCAAGGGCCTCTCCAATTGATTCCACAGGCTGGATACATTCTCCATCATCAGTTTTGAGGAGTTGAATAACCATATCCAGCCACCAAAGTGGCTAAAATCAATTCGTCCCATAAGGAAGAGAGAGAAAGAGGAAAGAGAAGGCCATTAATGGCCATGGGAGATCAAGAGTTCCTCATCTTGCCTCCAAAGGCTTGGTTCATCTCCCCCCACCATTTTTGAGAAGATCAAGGGGCTTCCTATGCCCATTCAGTGGCTGAATTCACTGAATCCACCTTGGCCGAATTTCTCCTCTTGAGGCCATTAATGGCATTGATGTCATGGCCACTCCACTCCCCCATTTTCTTTTTTAAAAGCTTCACTAAGCTGAGAGGAGAAGTTTCAACCCTTCCCCTGATGAAACTGATCCCTTTGGCTGTGTAGTTGTAGATCACCGAAAGCTCTGCCGCTGAAAATGGTTGCTCGGCGATCGGCCGGACAACAACCCTCCACTAAGGTCCTTCTCTACTCCTACGTGGAATAGAATCTTAGATCATTTCGGAGAGAAATCGGGCTCAATTCAGCACGATTGGGAGAGAAAAATTCGAGATTTTCCATGATTTTCTACCTCTCAGTTTTGACGGAAACCACCCCTCCGACGGTCGTGCTGCCCTCCGACGATAGCCGCCACCTCAACGGAGGTGGTGGTGGTGGCCGGCCGGGGAGGGGAATGGATTGCCGGAAAAATCCTTGGAAAACACCTCCAGGTTCGGTCAATCATGGCCATGGTGTTGATGCAAAAAATGCGCCCTCACTATTGATGCACGAAAACGGATAGGGAGTCGGACACCACCAGCCAACGGTTCGAGTATGGGGGAAGGAAGGAAGGGAAAAGAGGCAGACTACAAGCAGTTATCTACTAAGCGGATGAGAGAAAAAAGAATAGCCGAGCCGTAAACCACGGCAACACCCGACTTCGCCCGTCGCGGCCTGAATGCCTCTCTTGCGACGGGCTTTTCTTTGATTAAAATTGAAGCAGTTACAAGAAGTGAAAAAGGAAACCGAACAGGCGGGCCGGACTGCAAGCCTCAAGGCACTAGACTTGAAACCGCAGCTCTTAACAAGCGAGCTCTTGGAGACAAGTCAGCGTGTCTTGGGGAGTGCACCCTCCCCCTATTTATAGGCTTGGGGGCCTGCACAAGCGGGCAGGGCTAAAGTTACCGGCTGCACGGGGTACAGGAGAACCGGGCAGAGGTGAGGGGAAGCAAATGAGCAGAAAACGAGAAAGGGGGGCAGCCGCGCGGCCTGGCGGATTCCTCCTGGAGAGCTGATGGTCTGGGTCTGGGGCCTTGTCGCTGAGCAGGGTCGGCGCTGGCGGCGGCATGACATGGAGAGTGCCCGGTTTCGGTGATGAACAGACGAGTTGATCTGAGATGCGGCTAGCTGCACAGTCCGCCCGACCTCTGATGACCGTCCAAATTGAGATACTTGGCGGCTAGAACAACCAAGCCGCCCGGTCTGGAAAGCTGGGCGAACACGTCGCTGATTCTGGGCTTAACATAATCCCCGCACATTTTTAAGTTTCGGAAAAACTTCGAAAATGTAGAACTAAGCCGGAGACCGCGACTGCCTTTAATGCTTCGGTGCCTATAAAATCCCTTGACCCTTAACATTCTTCAAGATCCCTGCCAAGCCACGGGTCGCTACTCGCCATTGGCGGTCAGAATTCTTCAAGCTGACGCGGTCTTTCACAAGATGGATGTCATGTCATTGATGTTAGCCCGCGACAAGAAATCCACTGAAAAGAAGAAAAGCCGGAGCCAGAAAACGAATGACTCTGACCGACAGCCTGTGAAGAAGATTGGGAAGCCGGTTACTCCAGCGGTTTCTGGATCTGAAAAGAGGCCGACGCAAACCATCGGCGAATCATCGTAGGCCGCAACCGATCCCGAAGCGGTTCCAAAGATTGCTCCATCACAAACTGGAACTGCCAAATCCTTTTATATGACTTTCTCTCCATCGGGCGAACCGCTCTTAATAATAGGTGAGAAGGAGGTGAAAAGTGTTGAATCTGGCAAGCCGCGCGAATTGTAGGCCAAGGTCGACCTAGTCGTTGTGGATGACAACGAGCCGAAGAAGGCGCTGGAGACCGGACTGATTTTGGCTAAACAGAGCAAACAGATAGAAATGGTGTTCCTCTCCTTGAAACGACAGAAGAAACGGAGCGAGACCCTTGAGGATAGGATGAAGAGTAAGATGAGGAATATGCAGGCCAGAAACCGAATATTTCCGTAAAGACCGGCGCGTACAGTCTTCAACATAGGCTGCACGAGAAAGCGGTACCCGAGAGTCCGTCCACACCGGATTTCAAGCCGAACGAGCCGGAGGATGTATCCGCGGCTAGCGAGACGATTAGCGACCTCCTCAAGGGAATGGAGACCCTCTAGTAGCAGGATGCGCTACTGTCGACCCTAGCGGCTTCTGAAGAGGTTGACCGCCCCGAAGTCGAAGTCATTGGGGAGAAGCTTGGCGATCCGGCTTCCACGGTTTCTGAAGGAGCCGAGAAACTGAAGCTTCGAGAAAAGATGGAGGAGATGAAGAAGCTGATCGTCGCGAAGCCGATGGCGACCACACTTCCTTTGCTGCAAGGTAAACACAGGGAAGTTAAGCAAAGTTGTTAACTTCTACAAGTTGCGGTCAAGGAAGAAGGGGGCGAACATAATATTAAATCCGCCGACCAACGTTTTCCTGACCATGGCTCAACTGAATGGCCGAGTTAAAGAAGCCGAGCGGCTGTGGAAAGAAAATCTAAAGAGAATAGATCCCGAACGATTCAGGCGTCCATTGTTAGAAACCATACCGCGGCCTCTAAAGGAGATAAAAATCAAACCGACGGTCTTATCCTACTGATTCCCTTGCAAGAAGGTCGCAATTATCCGGCTGAACCTGACTGCAGTTTATCTTCATCAGGTGAACCAGAGACCACGATGAAACCGGGCGACTTGACATCACTTTTGTCTATGCTGCCGCCGCCTCCGCCATGTGTTCGCGAGAAAGAGATGGCCGACTTCCAGAAGGAGGTCGACACATTACAAGCGGCTTTGAACGAGCACACCGAAGACCTGCAGGTTAAGGATGTAGAAAAGCATGCTGCCCAGGAGGCCGCTGAGAGAATGATTCAAGAGTTACAGACCACTATGGAGCGAGAGACGAGAAAGTTGCAGTCCGCATTGGAACAAGAGACCGCCAGGTTGCGGTCCGCACTGGAGCAAGAGACCGCCAGGTTGCAGTCCGCGGAGGCGAAGAAAGCAAAGCTGCAGGCTATCTTGGAGCAGGAGAGGGAAGAGAAGCAGGATATGCAAGCTCAGCTGCTAATGGCCGGACAACTTGAGAGTGAGAGAGAAGAGAGTCGCTGCCTTGAGCAAGGAAAAGACCAAGATCCGTCCGCGCAGGCCGACGGAAACTAGCTGGTTGCCAATCCAACGGAGGCCGCGGTGGTCGGACAGGCCGCACCTTCTAGCGGGCTAGAAGCTTGGGCTCAACTAATGGTTCCATTAGCCAAAGTAGAGCGCGACACCACGCGGGTTCACCGGTCTTTGAACTCACTTCACAATCTTGTTAGCCAAGTATACGCTGAGATTGTAAGAACCAGTGACCAGGTCGCGCGAATTGGGTGAGAGGGGCAGGATGGCGATAAGCAAGGCCGAGCGACTTGAGAGCGATAAGACGCGAAAACAATTGAACATTATGCTGTAATATATTTTTATGCTGGATGTTGGACAATCTGGTCACTGTAAACTGTTGTATGTTTACTCTGCTGTGAACTGTTTGCGGCGTATGTGGTTTGTATTTATGATCACCATACATGTGTATTTTTCTGAAATATCTAAGTATAGGAACGTAGCCGCGGGGGCTGGCAAACAGATCGCTGGCTTGAAAGTATGATATCCACATGATTTGCCATGAAATTACTCTAAGTGCAGGGATGTAGCCGTGCTGACTGACGAACTGAACTGCGGCTTAGTCGTTGCACTGATCTGTATTTCCTACGGGTTGAGGTCGCGCGGCGTGATGGCTAGCCGCGATTTGACGTTGAGTACTGTACTTCCACTGGTTTTCTATAAATAGAGCCGACTCCGGAGATTTCATCACAAGACAGAAAGGATGCGGGCTAAGTCCAAGTCGTTGCGGTCTGACAAGGCCTCTGCGGTCAGGACGGATACGGTCTCCGCATTCCAATCCGCAGATCACAAAGAATGCCTGCTTACAAAAGCCGAGCTAGACGATTTTGTAAAGAAACATATGCAGGGAAGCCCGCTAGTCGCACAGCTTCTGCTGCAGGACGAGCGGATTAATACATCCAACACAAATCAGATCACCATCCCCATCGACCACTTTGACTGCAGTTTCCGCTTTCCGGTCATGATGGAGGCCATGGCGGTCTTCGACCATTATGGGGTTGTGCCCTGACAACTGCCACCAAACTCGATAGCCACCATCTACTGCTTCATTTCATACTTAAGGTCGGAAAGAGTCCGAGTTTCTATGAGGCTATTCCCGGAATGCTTTTCGGTGCGGTGTATCCCGGACTCTGGGACAAGGATCTTCCGGGGGCACTTGTACTTTGGTTGTAGGGGGCTGAAGATCGTCAACCTGGCGAACAAGATTGCCAGCTGGTTGGAGCGGTTTCTCATCTTCGAGGGAAACCTGGGGTTGCTGCCAGTCAACCCGCAAATCCGCGACGAGGCCGCCTTCGGCAGTAGCGGCCTGGATGGTATGGAGAAGGAAATGTACACCTTCTTCAAGG
This sequence comes from Platanthera guangdongensis, assembly GCA_039583875.1. Lineage (NCBI taxonomy): Eukaryota > Viridiplantae > Streptophyta > Magnoliopsida > Asparagales > Orchidaceae > Platanthera > Platanthera guangdongensis. The sequence goes on along the minus strand of CM077164.1, from coordinate 97,668,234 downwards.
GGGAGTGGCCTGATGTAAACCATTACATCCCGTTGCTACCGTACTTAGAAGGAATTCATGCGGAAGATAGTAAGCTCCAAACCGGACGAACTGAACTTTTAGCCGCGCGGCCGATGAACTGACTTTGACTTTATCTTTGCAGCTGCTGTGGCGGTCCCGCAGAACAAGCCGCTGACGCTTGGCGGCCTTACGCTCACGCAAAGAGAAAAGCGCGCCAGGAGGGCCAAGCCGCAGCGGGCTATGGAGGAGGAGGAGTCGGCCTCCTCCAGCGAGTTTATGCTGCAGGGAATGGGCAGCGGCCTGAAGGACGTCCATGGCAACCCGGCTGTGCTGTGGAGTCCGGATGGCGAGTCCGTGAAGGTCTCCACCACCCTCCCTTACTGGGGGAGGGAAGAAGTAACCCGCCACGTGAAGGTGGTTAGCGCTGCGCTGTACGACAAGCGCAACCAGAAGGCGCTGCGCCGAGTTCCCGCGGACGACGTGCAGCGGTTAGCCGCGCAAGTCGGGGCAAGGTGCATCGTGACAAGCCACTTCATGGGCCTTGCCTACAAGTAGTTAATGAAAGAAAAGAGCGGCCTGTAGAGGCAGTTAGAGGAAAAATAAGAAGAAAACAAACGAGTGAAGGAAAGGGAAGCGGTAAGTTATCACCTGATACATGTGCGGCTAAAAATATTAAACCGCGCGGTCTAACCTTTCACTTCTTTTGCAGACAATGTATGACCCGGCAAACCATTCCTTCTAAGACAACGTCTTCCCGCAGGTCATCCAGGGGATTGATGGAGCGCTTAACCGCCTCCGAGATATTGGCGGCTTGGCGGCCGGCTTCACCGACTTCACCTGTGCTGACATTTACCCCACCATGAAAAAGAAGGTGGCCTCCATATACAGGGCGATCAAAGGCAAAGGAAAGGTCAGCGAGGAACATGACGAAAGGAGGAAGATGATGAGGAAGAGGGTGGCCAGGGAAGCCGGAACGGAGGCGCGTCGTCTGAGTCCAGTGGTCAAGAATCCGAGACCGCGCGGACAGATTCGGCGACTTCTGGTGGTTCAGCGGCAAGCAGCAGCGGGTACTCTGAATCCTCTGTCGACATCGAGGATTGCGATGAATCATGTTCTCCTGCGTCTAAAAAACTCAAGCCGGCTGATTAGGAACTTTTTAATTTTTTACTTGTATTTTGATCTTTTTTGGGAAACCGGCGGTATTTTTTTTGTAAACCGCGCGACTAACATTTTGTAACATTCAATGAAATTGGAATATAAATGAAGGAAAACTTCACCTTTGACGTGTAGCTTATTTCACTTCTCATTTTTCTTACTTGTATAAGTCCACGCGGTCTCAGCGTAACTCCCGATTTAATGGAGTCATCCGCAAGAGAGAAAGAGATATTCCTGCGGCTTATTTTAGAATAAACATCGACTACAAGTCGTGTGGCTAACAGATTAAACCGCCATTAGCCTTAATGAAGCAATTGAGTTATATGCTGAGAAGAGAGAAATGCCCGCAGCTTAATTGTACATAAACTATGACCCGTAAGACGCGCAGCTAAGAACCTTAGCCTCCGAAAAGCTTTAACAACGAAGTATAAGTTTGCAGCCAGGGCAAACTCTCATATAGATCGCGCATATGATGAAAGAGACAAGGATAGAGAAATGGTCTGCGGCTTCTGATATGATAATACAAGCCGACAACCAAAAATACTTAATCATACTTAGTCGGCAACTAAACCGCCCGAATAATAGTGATCAAAACTGCATGAGAGCGGATAGGTACATAGAAGCCAAATATTTTAAGCCAGAAATAGGTCGGCCGAATGCCCGATTATATAAAGATCAAACCGATATGTAGGTATATAGAAGCCGGACAATATAAACCGACATATAAAACTGCGCGGTCTGTAACTGAATTGAAAATCTTTCTTTTGATCTGAGAAAGATGGGTTACTAACTTAAGCGACCAAGCGGGTAGGTGCGCACGAAGCCCATTGCTTTCCACCCAGGGTTGCGAAAACTATAACCCACATCACCCAAGTAGACTCGACAGACTGAATAATCCAGGCTCTGCGGATTAGCTGAATACCATGGCAAAGTCCAGCTGAATTGAAAACTGAAGGCTTGCGGACTTAGCGAACACCAGTTTTAAGTCCACACCTTTGTCTGCTAAAAGAAATGATTCATAACCAATATGACCAAGTGGGCAGTTGCATGAAGCATTGTATTCCTCACAGGGTCACATGAGTTATGAAATCAACCCACTCCAGACTTAGGTGACCAAGCGGGCAGGTGCGTGTGGCAGTGCTTTACACGTAAGGTCACAAAAGCTGCCCACTCAAAAAGAGGGGAGGGATTCACTGCCCTCTTGCCTGGAGTACAGCCCAAGTTGATCTTTCTGGCAGGTGCGTATAGCATTGCTTTCCTATAAGATCAACCCAGCTGTGGGTCTCCTACAGGCACTGCTTGAGGGTTCCAAAGAGTGTTCGAGGGTCACGAACTAAGATGATCGGTGGGCAGGTGCGTATAGAATTGCTTGCGACACGCGATCATCAAAGTTGTAACAATATCCCTTAAAGTGGCATAGTAGAGCTTAACTCCCACCCTGTCCCTCCATAATGCAGAGGTGGGGTCAGGTACTAGCCGAGATCCGAAATTCAGTTTCCTACCGCACTAGAACCTGCAAGCTCCCATTACACAGTGCGAAATCTCCCCGCAACACGTGATCTTCGTGGTGTTACGCTAATGAAAACGGTTCTAAGGGAGGTTTACGCTGAACTCGGCGATGTCTCTTAGAGTCAGTTATCCCTATTTCTCAAGCTGTTAAGAAAAGAGAAACGCTTGAAAAGGTGTTAGTATGTGGTTTTGAGATATAAAATAAAAACATATTTGATATAGAAACTTTAGGAAATGAATTGGTAATAAAAACAAACTAACGCGTTTATGTTTACTTCCATGATTGAAGACGAGGCCTTTTGGGCCTATTTATTCCAAGCCGAAGAGGGTTGCAGCATGCCTTTATCTTTTCAGGCTTTAGAGGGAGATGTAAAGATCCTTTGGAAGGCATCACCAAACATTCCATGCTTCATCATCCTCTCCACTAGTTGCTTAAGAGCTTTACAATCTTCCGTCAAATGACCCTTTCCTTTGTGATATTCACAATATTGATTAGAGTCCCTGGATTTCTGGCATAGAGTCTGAAATGATTCCTTGGAACTTGCTTTGCTTTTCATGACACGGTCAAAAGTGCCTCTCCCAGCACGAGAGTACTGATCAGCGAGGCTGATTAGCTCCTGATATGTTTTTTTCTTTTCTGAGGGTGGATTCAAACTTGAATGGTCCTTCCTTTAATCCCTTAATTAGAGCAATTTTGTACACTTCTGGATTGGCTTCCAAAACTTCAAGAACCTCTTGAAATCGTCTGATGAAATGAGAGAGAGTTTTCTTTTCACGTTGTTTTGCCTGGAATAAAACTGACACGTGCCTTTTCCTTTTCGCAGAAGCAGAAGCAGAAGTATCTTGCATTGTCCTCAAGTGATTGGCAGAATAAGCGACGAACTGAGGACCTGGATTTTCAGCCCGCAGAGGGGGCTGCCGACTGCACAGACGAGTAGGATGCCGGGCGGTTTTGCGCGTAGGCACGCGGATAGGGGCGAGGGTAGGCTTGTACTCCTTGCGGACAAGCAAGTGGTTTAACGACGTACTGTCCACTGCGGGCGCCGAGTTGACGGAGGAGACCGGTGTTGGTGCGGACTGCGAGTCTAGCCTCTTGACAATAGCTCCCAAGACATCGTACCCCACGACGAACTGCAAACCGACGACATGAGAAATTTTGTCAGTTTCTTATGCTAACCGCACGAATGCTTCCCAAAGGGGATCCTTGTCGGGTTGAAGGTCAGGTTTAGCGGTCTGGCGATCTGACATTCTGTCGGCAGACTTCAAAAAACGGCTTGATCTGAAGGCTGCGTGTTGATGTTGATGCAAAAAATGTGCCCTCGCTATTTATGCACGAAAACGGATAGGGAGTCGGACACCACCAGCTAACAGTTCGAGCACGGGGGAAGGAAAGAAGGGAAAAGAGGCAGACTGTAAGCAGTTATCTACTAAGCGGACGAGAGAAAAAAGAACAGCCGAGCCGTGAACCACGGCAACACCCGACTTCGCGCGTCGTGGCTTGAACGCCTCTCTTGTGACGGGCTTTCCTTTGATTAAAAGTGAAGCAGTTACAAGAAGAGAAAAAGGAAACCGAACAGGCCGGCCAGACTGCAAGCCGCAAGGCACTAGACTTGAAACCGCAACTCTTAACAAGCGAGCTCCTGGAGACAAGTCAGCATTTCTTGGGGAGTGCACCCTCCCCATATTTTTAGGCTCGGGGGCCTGCCCAAGCAGGCAGGGCTAAAGTTACTGGCTTCCCGGGGTACAGGAAAACCGGGCAGAGGTGAGGGGAAGAAAATGAGCAGAAAATGATAAAGGATGGCAGCCACGTGGCCTGGCGAATTCCTCCTGGCGAGTTGATGGTCTGGGTCCTGGGCCTTGTCGCTGAGCAGGGTCGGCGCTGGCGGTGGCCTGACAAGGAGACCGCCCGGTTTCGGGGATGAACAGACGAGTTGATCTGAGATGCGCATAGCTGCACAGGCCGCGCGACCTCAGGTGACCGTCCGAATTGACATAGTTGGCGGCTAGAACAACCAGGACGCCCAGTCTGGAAAGCTGCGCGAACAGGTCGCGGATTCCGGGCTTAACACATGGGCTGGATGTAGAATACGACTCCCTAGCCGTCGGATTAGATTTGTACAAACAGTTAATATAATTATTAATTATGGTTTTATTTAACCCTATATTGTACCCTTTTAAAACAGAAAAATAAGGCCCTTAAGATGTAGCCCTTGAATGTACTTTAATTTAAAATTGACTTCAACCCATTTGGGTTAGTGGTTTGTCCACAACACTCAAAATGGTGCAGGCTATTCACAGGATTGACCAGATGCTAAATTGAGAGCCTCCATCAATCCAGCAATCCAAATGACTTGAAATTTTGGCCAGGGGTCACTCTTACCTATACCTATAACATATGCAAAAATGGATATTTTTGGAAAAAAGTTTCCTAAATTTTTTGTAGAAATTTAATAAACCTTGTATGAATTATTTAAGGGATCTAATAAACTCTAAACCCACAAAGAGTTTTTTGTCTATCTATTAGGGTCATGACATGACTTTGACAAAAATCTCAGCCCAATCGGGTTTGATTTGAATAGGTTTTGGTGAGACCAAAGTGTGGGCTTTTAAGGGTTAATTAGGGCAAGAGTGAGTTTGGGGCAAGGAGGGGCCAATTCTCACCCAAAGGGGTTGGGACTTTGGCTAGACCCCCAAGATTAGTTTAAACAACCTCACATGGAGTTTAGGGTGTATTAGGGTTGATTTGCCCTAGGACCCTAGTTCAAATCCTAAGGTTAAACTTTGGGGGTTTGTGAAGGACATGGTGTGATATTTCCATGTATGGACTTGGGGTTTGGTCCACGTAATCATATTATGATAAATAGCCCTAGGAAGGAATTTTATGACATTTAGACTTAGGTACAACACTTAAACCAATTAGGAATAGTTTAGCCCTATACATTTTATGAAAATATTGAAGGGTCATATGACCTTGGATACTTATGAAATTTTGGTATACGAGTTTTTATAACAATATGAGTGTTAACCCCTCAGTCCGCAACACCTACAAGATGCCAAGGTCTTGTTTCATTATCCGCGTACTCAATTTGGCAATCCACATGGCTCGGCTACTCAGCATAGTTCTAAGGTCCCTGCCTTATCATAGGCGGACACGGTTCGGCAGTACGCCAAGCTCGGCAGAGCAGCAACAATCAGCCATCCCAAGGCTGATCCCCCAGCAGCGGACTTAATGCTCCGTCCGCCCAGTTCGCCATGCCTTTGGATCTCTGGCTTGATTCCACTTCGATGGACGCAGTGTCCAGTCCGCCCAGGCCGCCGTACTTCAGCAGGATCGCGCCTAGCAGAAGCAGATGGAAGCTCCAGCCCGCGAACCCATTCCCCCCCTTTTGTGCGGACTGGCGTGTTCTTTCTTTTTTGCTTCCCGTCACAGTTGCCCGGTTCTCTTGTACCCCAAGCAGTCGGTTATTTTAGCCCTGCCCGTTTGGGCAGGCCCCCATCCTATAAATAGGGAGGAGGTGGTGCACCCAAAGCACGCTGACTTGTGCCCAGGAGCCTACTTGTTAAAGGCTGCGGACTCGAATCTCAAGCTTTGCGGACTCCAGCTTTCTCAGCTCTTACCTCTTCCTCTTTTCCTTCACTTGTAATCAAGTCCTTCTTCAGTCAAAGAAAAGTCCGTCGCTAGAGAGGCAATCAGGCCGCGACGGGCGAAGTCTGTTGTTTCCGTGGCTCACGGCTGTTGATGCACGAAAACACAAGTGGGGTCGGGCACAACCAGCTAACTGTTCGAACACAGGGGGAATAGGGAGACTGCGAGTAGCGATCTACTAAGCGGATGAGAGCTGGAAGAAGAGCAGGGCCGTGAACCACGGCAACAACAGACTTCGCCCGTCGCGGCCTGAATGCCTCTCTTGCGACGGGCTTTACCTTGATTGAAGAAGGATATAGTTACAAGTGAAAGGAAAAGACTGAGGGAAGCAGAGCAAGGGGGAGTCCGCAAGGCACAGGATTCGAGTCCGCAGCCTGTAACAAGTAGGCTCCTGGGTCCGAGTCAGCGTGCCTTGAGTGCACCACATCCCCCCTATTTATAGGATAGGGGCCCTGCCCAAACGGGCAGGGCTAAAATAACCGGCTGCCCGGGGTACAGGAGAACCAGGCAGCGGTGACGGGAAGCAAAAAGAAAGAACACGCCAGTCCGCACAGAAGTGGCGGACTGGGCTCGCGAACTGGAGCTTCCACTGCTGCTGGGCGCGCCCACTGGAGGGCGGCAGCCTGGGCGGACGAGATACTGCGTCCGCCGCTGGAGAACCTGTTACCCAAAGCGCCGGCGGACTGAGCGGACAGGTCCTTGCGTCCGCTGCTGTAGTATCACCCTTGGCGCCCGACTGGTGACAATGCCGGACTGGGCGGACGGACAAATCCTGTCCGCGCCTGCTGAATGGGGGGCTTTGGAATCTTGCAGTATGTTGCGGACTGAGGGGTTAACATAATCCCCGCACATTTTTAAGTTTCCAGAAAACTTCGAAAATGTTCTCTTAACCGCCGAGTCCGCAAACCTCGAAAACGCCGCCAACGCTATAAATATCGCTGGAGGGTCTGGATCTGCTGAGAATCTCGATCGACACGGGGCGCTATTCACCACTTGCGGTCTCCACCTTCCAGTCCGGCATGGCTAGGCTTGGAGCTTTCTTATCTAGCGTTACTGCAAAAGGCGACCTGGAGCATACAACTCCTATGAAGACCAAAAAGATTGTAAAGAGGTCGACAAGAAAAGATCCTGTCCGCTCCACAGGAGAGAGTTCCCAGAGCCAGAAGCCTGCGGAGGAAGCAGTCCGTCATGTCGATGTGTCTGCTCGCGGGGCGTAGTCGACGCCGAACCATTGAGGAGTGAGAAGATGGCAACCTTGTCGGACTCCGCCCCTTCTCAGAAAACCGCAACCTCGGCGGACACTGCTGGCGAACACATGGAGACTGACATATCTTCCCCCAATGCCTCGGTGCAAATCGTTGACTTGGACGAAGAAGACCGGCGGACTGAGGTAGAGGATGACGCTCCCTCAAAGGCATTGTCTGCTGTGAATCCTGAACCTGTCCGCGCTGACCAGCCCGATTTAGGGGGGTCCGCCGCGGATGCTGCTGAGAAGACCGCCAAGAGGAAGAAGAGGAAGAGAGACGGAGCGACCGTCGCCGAGTGGGTTGAGAAGAAGCTCCGCGCAATGAAGGAGAAGAACGTCTCCAAGCGGACTGGGGAAGCGGACTTACAACACAGGCCGCGCGACAAAGAAGTTCCAGACAGCGACCTGGTAACGCTGGAGGCCCAAATTCGGGGAGACAGCTCCCTTTCAACGGTCAGTCTTTCCACGGATGAGATATTTGATTCCATAGACGTCGATCAACTTGACTTAATCCAGGACACCTTGCTGGTTGTACTGCAGCAGAACGAGGCGGAGACTACTGGAGATAAGGGTGACGAACTCCCTTCCTTGCCCGCTGTGGAGGAAGAGGAGAGGGAGAGGCTGAAGGAGAAGATAGAGGAGCAAAAGAAGCAAATCGTCGCTCATGTTGCTGCGGTTGGGGCGGCCTCGAAGCAGGCCGCGGCGGACAAAGCCGCTGAGGACCTGCGGGTTACCGCGGAGCTGCTGCGGTCAGGTAAACTTCAACCGGCACCTAAATATTTTCAGCGCAAGTGGCTTTACAGGTCGCCGCCGCGGACGTCAAGACCGATCAAAATCATCACCAAGACGGACGATATCGTGGTCTCAACAAGTGCGGCTGTCGAGAGAAGAGCAAGGGTTCACCGCGAATGGAAAAAGTGGTTAAGCGCCTTTGACCCGGAGCGGGCAAGGCGGCCAATCATCTTCGATAGTCGGAAACTCGCTGCCGCTATATCTAAAAGTGATCTTTTATCCTTTCTTTTAGTCCGCCGCGAACTGCCTTTGAATGCGAAGTTGACTTTATTTGTTGCAGGTAGAAAGTCGCTGTCGGGCTCCATCGAGAGTGGTGAGATCGTGGTCACACCCAACACTGGTGCCGACGCGGTCTCACACGTGGAGTCCGCGGAAGATGAGCCGCCCAGCCTGAGTACGATAAAAGAGTTAGAGAAGAAATTTGAAGCTGAAATGAAATGTGTCAAAGCAGAGTTAGAAAAAGCGGCGGAGCGCGAGAGGGCATCCGCGGCGCGCGAGAAAGCGTCCGCGGAACGCGAGAAGGCCCTCAAAGACCAGGTCGCCAGCATCTCGCGGGCGCTGGAGAGGTCTGAAAGGGAAAAGAAAAGGCTCGCGGATGACGTCCGATACTACAGAGGCAAGCACTTGGCGTCGGCTCATGAAGGAAAGGAGAAGCGGACTGCTGAAGTCGCTGAGCAGAGGCCACGGGCGTCAGATCGCGTTCCTCCTGAGATCGCGGCACCGGCAGGTGGTGTCCCACATGCTGCGGATGAGGAGCCGAGGCCGGCAGCGGAGCCAATGGTGCCTCTCAGCCGGGTAGACCGGGAATCCGCCCACATGCACCGGACCATCAACGTCATCCACCACCACCTCTGTCGTGTATATAGTGAAATTCTTCAGATAAGCGATCAGGCGGCTCATCTATGCCGGGATAGGACGGAGAAGCCTATGCGAACTGAAAATAGGGACCGCTAAGTCCGCGGTGCTTCTGATTTTTTATGTTCTTGTATAATCGTCTGTATAATTGCGCTGCGAACAATGCTGTGTGATGTGTGATTGAACTTTTATTGCAATCTATGCAGACTCAGATTATAAATCCGCAATTTTATGTTGCTTTATCCTTGGCATGATCTGTGGCGGACTGTGCGGACTAGCGCTGTGCCCGCTTCTTGTTAACCTGCAGGTGGGAAAATACGCGACCTGGGCGGATAGGAAACTGCACCGGCCACAACTTGGTTCTGAATTCCCCTTGGAATGTTAATTTGCCTTTGTATCCGCGTTATTTGTTTGGTTGCTTTTTAATTCTTTGCGGTCTGTGCGGATTGAATATGCGACCTTCGCGGACTGACCAAAAAGCTGTCAGAATCTTTATCTATAAATACTGCCTTCTGCTTTTTCTATGTAGGAAATTGCTGAAGTAAACGGAATCCTGCGGCCTGCAACATGGTGTCCGCGCGCACTGATGCTGCAGTCGCCTTCCATTCTGCCGATCACCGAAAATGTACTTTGACAGAGGCTGACCTGGCTGCCTTCGTTGAAAATAAGATGGCGAACTCAAACATACTTGTCCGCCTACCCGCCCATCAGGAAAGGTTGAATTTTTCGACGGCGACCCAGATCACCATTCCCGTTGATCATTTCGATAGCGGATTCAGGTTCCCGCTCCTATGGGAGCTTGCTGCCATCTTTGAGCACTATGGGATGGTCCCTGGCCAGCTCGCGCCGAATACCCTTGCCGCGATCTGCAGCTACATCTCTTATCTGCGATCTGAAAAGATTGCTTTCTCAACGAACATCTTCCGCAAAATATTCTCCGTCCGCTCCATAACCGCCTCCGGAGGCCGCCCCTATAAGGGAGTAATCTACTTCTACTGCAGGGGGATGAAGGTAGTGGGTCTTCCAAACAAGATCCACAACTGGACCTCAAGGTTCCTAATTTTTGAGGGCGACCTTGGGTTCGCGCACACGTATCCGCAGGTGCGCGCGGACTCCGTCTTTAAAAATGTGCAGTTGGACGACCTGGAGTCCGCAATCGTCGAGTTCTTAGCGAACGCCAGGCTTGATATCGAATACTACCTTCCGCTGCTGGCAAACTTGGCGGATGTCATGCCTGAGGACAGTAAGTAGTTTAGCGGACTCAGCTTTTGTATCCGCCGCGACCATGTCGTTAACTCTGGTTCTCTTTTTGCAGCGACCTTGGCGGTGCCCGCCAACTTGCCGCAGACACCCAGCGGCTTCACTCCTACACAAAGGGAGAAGAAGGAAGCAGTTGCCAGAAAGAGGAAGGAGGAAGGGGATCCCGCAGCGGACTACTCTTCCTCAGAAAGTTTCTCAATGAGCGGGTTCGGTATCAGCCAGAAGGACCTCAGGGGGAACCCCATGGTCCATTGGCACAGCAAAAACAAACACGTCCGACTATCCACCGCGCTTCCTTCGTGGAAGAGTCCGCGGATATCACGCAACGCGCATATCGCGATCTCCGCGCTGTATGGAAAGCGCAATCTGAGCGACCTCAAGAAAGTGTCCGCCGCCGACCTCCCTCTGCTGGCCTCCCAGGCTTCTGCGAACAGCGCGGTAACAAACCACTATGTCGCTACTTTGGCCAGGGACCTGCTGAGACAGAATGAATAACTTCAGGTGGATAACAAGGTGCTAAGGGAAAGGAACGCGCGGCTGGGAGAAAGGAATGCTCGGCAAAGAGAGGAGCTGGGGGTGAGTTGAATTTGCCGCGGTCTTAAATTTCTATCCGCCGCGATCTGTTTGATGTTTGTAATTTTGTTTTTCGCAGGTCGCCTACGACTTGGAGAACAATAAATTCCAGGCCGCAACGCTCCCTTTTGTGATGGAGACTGTCGAGGTCGCTGTTGAGCGACTTGCCCGCGATGGCCTTATGAAGGAGGGAGTGGTCGGCGTCCCTTTTCTGGAGATCTTCCCTGAGCTGGCCCCTCAGGTCGCAGCGATGGAGAGAGCTAGAAAAGGAAAGGATGTCATTGAGGAAGGTGAAGATGAGGAAGAAGAAGACGACGAAGAAGGAGAAGAAGAAGAGAAAGAAGACGGAGGCTCGCAGGGCGAAGAGCAAGGCGCCAGGGAAAATGCGGACGATGCTGCATCGAGCCGACGAGGAGAGGAGCTGTCCGCCGAGTCCGACACCTCTGCATCTTCCTCTGCTACTGGGAGCTCGCATAGCGGGTCCGCCACTAGTACAGGATCAGGTAGCAACGGGAGCGGCTCGGGGGGCTATTCTCCAGAAGTCGACATCATCGGTGACAGCCCTGCACCTCCCGAGAAGAAACAGAGGACTGATTGATCAATGTATATATATATATATTTTGTTTTTTGTAAAAGTGGCGGACGCAAGATTGCAGTCCGCCGAACATATAGAACGATGTAAACAATTTTTTGATGAAATAGAAAAGGATATTTTTTGGCATGTGTGCTTCCTGCGATGCTCTTTTTTCCACGCTCACTGCACCGATACTTAGCAGTCCGCACGATGCGTTGATTAATCACAGTATAAAGAAGAATTTTGTCAGGCGGACCCTGTTGAGTTTCAGTTACGGTCCGCTCATCACATCATTTAACGAATCTTGCTGATTTAAGAATTAGACAGGTACTCATTCAGTATCCGCCTCAGAGAACAGCCAGTTGATAATAATGCCAGGGGTACTTGAGTTATAGTTGTAGTCCGCAAGCCAGACCGCACATAATATAAAAGTACATTGATTATTAACTTATCAAATAATGCGAGAATCATTCTGCGGACTGAGCGGATACAGAAAACCAATCCGCTCATAATAGAAATGATCAAACTTATATAACATGAAAATCATTCTGCGAACTGTGCGGATATAGAAGACCAATCCGCTTATAACAGGAATAATCTATAAACTTGAATATGGACTACTTGAGCGGATACAGAAAACCAATCCGCTCATAATAGAAATGATCTATTGCTTGTGACCAGGTGGGCAGGTGAGCCTGAGCGGCATACTTTCCTCACCGGGCTTCAAGCAATAGGATCAACCCAAGTAGGCGGACGGATCGGATAGAGAAAACCAGTCCGCTAAAGATAACCAGCTTGCAATCCAAGGAAACTTCCAAACTGTGCGAATAACGAATCCAGTCCGCCAAAGATAGAAATGATCTATAGCTTGCGACCAGGTGGGCAGGTGAGCCGGAGCGGCATACTTTCCTCACCGGGCTACAAGCTATAAGATCAACTCAAGCAGGCGGACTCTGCGGATAGAGAAAATCAGTCCGCCAAAGATATAGAAATGACCTATAACTCGCGACCAGGTGGGCAGGTGAGCCTGGGCGGCATACTTTCCTCACCGGGCTACAAGCTATAAGATCAACCCAAACCGGCGGACTGAGCGGACGCAGAAGACCAGTCCGCAGATAATTCCCTGCGAAGAGCAAGATGCTCACTTGGCGGAACGGTTCCCTGCCCTCTTGCCTGGAGTACAGTCTAAGCTGTGGGTCTCCTGCAGGCACTGCTTGAGGGTACCATGGAGTGTTCGAGAGTTACAAGCTAAGATGACCCGCGGGCAGGTGAGCCGGAACGGCATACTTTCCTCATGTGATCATCGAAGTTGTAACAATATCCCTAAAGCGGCGTGGTAGAGCTTTACACCCACCTTGCCCTCCATAATGCAAAGGTGGGGTCAGGTACCTGCCGGGATCCGAAGTCCAGAATCCAACCGCGCTAGAGCCTGCAAGCTCCCACTACACGGTGCGAAATCTCCTCGCAACACGTGGTATTCGTGGTGTTACGCTAATGACAACGGCTCTAGGGGAGGTCTAGCTGAACTCGGCGATGTCTCCTGGTATCAGGGAACCGTTATAGGTCTTTGGGAGAGAGAGAAAACACTAGAAAAAATGTCAGTATGGATTCTTTGATTAAGAAAATGCATTTGCAAAGGAAGCATAAGAAAGAAAAAGGGAGTTCGGGTGTAGAACCGTTTTTGAAATCTCTCTTAGCGCCTTATCTGTTATGATTACAACAAAACACTCGAATAAGTGTTAGCAAGCAGTTTCTATTCACAATAATTCTTGAAGAGGATACACAAAGTAGAAAAAGGAAGTTTAAGAATAGAACCGCTTGAGGTCATCCCCACTCCACGTGTGTGGTATATCCTCTCCTTCGTGAGTCTGCAAGCGGTAAACGCCGCTTTTTAACGCTTCTTTGACGACAAAAGGGCCGACCCAATTTGGATTAAGCTTTCCAACTGAACCAGCTCTTGCAGCAGCATCAACCTTCTTTAGAACTAGATCTCCCACTTGGAAGTGTTTGATCCTTACATTCTGATCGAAGTAACGGGCCATACTCCTTTTGACCTCTTCCTGCCTTATGGCTGCTTGATCTCTGACCTCCTCGATGTGTTCCAAGCTGAACCTCATCTCCTCATTATTCAACTCAGCCCAATCATCAACAACTTCTCTTGCAAGCAGCACTCTGGGTGACGGGACTTCAAACTCAATCGGGATGAGTGCCTCTAAGCCATGAGAGAGTTTGAATGGAGTCTCCCCGGTTGCGGATGATGGCGTTGTCCTAAGGGACCAGAGGACTGATGGAAGCTGATCAGCCCAACTGCCCTTGAGATTATGCACTTTCTTTTTGAGCAAGTTGAGGATCTGCTTGTTGGCAGCTTCCACCTGGCCATTGCTTCTGGGATGATGAACTGATGCAAAACGCAGCTCTGTTCCAATCTGCCTGCAAAAATCTATCATCTCTGAGTTGTTGAACTGTGGCCCATTGTCAGTGATTATTGCCATTGGTATCCCGTGCCGACAGACAATTTCTCCCCAAATGAAGTTCTTGACGATCTGAGTAGTTGTCTTAGCCATTGCCTTGGCTTCGATCCACTTGCTGAAGTAGTCGATCATTACGATGATAAAACGTCGTTGCCCGCTTGCCAAGGGAAAAGGACCAATGAGATCCATTCCCCAAACCGCAAAGGGCCAAGGAGTTGCAATCGACCTGAGGGACTGAGCTGCTTGGTGCTGAAGTGGAGCAAACTTCTGGCATTGAACACACCTTCTGGCGCAGATCTCTGAGTCTTTCTTCATTGTGGGCCAGAAATACCCTTGTCGCAGGACTCGTTTTTCAAGAGTTCTTGCTCCAGAGTGGCTTCCACACTCTCCTGAATGAACTTCTTGCAGAATGGTGTGAGCTTCTTCTTCTGAAACACACCGGGCCATGGTTGAGAGGAAGGTCTTTCTATAAAGGATTCCCGCCACTAGAAAGTAGTGAGCTGCTTTTATTCTGAACTTTTTCTTGTCTCTAACTGTATGATGATAATTTCCTGTTGACAGATATAGGATGAATGGGTCGATCCAAGAGGCGCGTTGATCTACTTGCATCAAATCTCCTTCCACCACTGCCGGGCGGAAGAGCTCTGAAGTTGTGCCTCCTGAAGGCATCCCATGCTTAGAGAGAAAATCGGCATCCTCATTCTCTGTTCTGGGGATATGTTCGATAGTGAAGCTTTTAAACCTGCCGACCTCTATTTTCACAAGAGCTAGGTATTTTTTCAAGACTGGCTCCCTTGCTTCGAAGTTGCCGAGGACTTGCGACGCCATTACCAGAGAATCGGTTTTGATGTGAACATGATCGATCCCTAATTCCCTTGCGAGCCTCAAGCCTGCTAGCAGAGATTCATATTCGGCCTGGTTGTTGGTTACTGGAAAGTAAAACTTGATGGCCTGCTCCAATTTGACTCCGTTTGGATTGATAAGAACCACTCCTGCTCCAGAAGAACTTCTGTCTGAGGCACCATCAACATAGATGGTCCAAGCCAAAGGTGACCTTTCTGCTTGATCAGAACTGGACTCTGGCATGTCAATCAGAAAATCTGCTAGGACTTGAGCTTTGATGGCTGTCTTGGGTACATAAGAAATTTCAAATTCACTTAGCTCTATTGCCCACTTAGCTAGTCTGCCGGAATGCTCGGGCTTTTCCAACACTCCCTTCAAAGGTTGATCGGTGATGACTTGAATTGAATGTGCTTGGAAGTACGGGCGAAGCCTGCGAGCTGACATGACCAGTGCCAAGGCTACCTTCTCCAGGATCGGATATCGCGTCTCTGCACTCTTCAGAATATGGCAGACATAGTAGATTGGGAATTGCTTTCTGCCTTCTTCCCGAAGAAGAACGGAGCTGACGGCCTCAGGGCCAACCCCTAGGTACAAGAAAAGAACCTCTCCTGGGCGGGGGCTCTGAAGCAGAGGCGATGAGGTAAGCTGCATCTTTAACTGTTCAAAAGCCTGGGAGCACTCTTCTGTCCACTCAAACTTGGATGCACGGCGGAGGGTCTTAAAGAAGGGGGCACTCCTATCTCCAACCCGAGAAAGAAATCTTGCAAGACCTGCTAGCCTTCCCCCTAACTGCTGAACTTCCTTCGGTGAACGAGGGGTAGGCATTTCAAGAATAGCTTTCACCTTGTCAGGATTGGGGGCAAGTCCCTCCGGAGTAAGGAGATGACCAAGAAACTTCCCCTTACTCGCTCCAAAAGTACACTTCAAAGGATTGAGCTTCATCTTGTATCTACGCAGAGTAGCGAACGTCTCTGCTAGATCTAGCAAGTGCAGGGAAAACGATTTACTCTTAATCAAGAGATCGTCTACATACACTTCTAGGTTTCTCCCTTTCTGATGGTTAAACACACGGTCCATCATCCGTTGATAGGTTGCGCCAGCATTCTTAAGCCCAAAGGGCATGACAAGATAGCAATAACATCCATCGTTAGTAATGAACGACGTGTGAGGAACGTCGGGCTTATGCATTCTTATCTGATGATAACCAGAAAACGCATCTAAAAAACTCATGTAAGAGTATCCTACCGCGGAATCAAATAAAGAATCTATCCGAGGCAGGGGGTAGCAATCTTTAGGACATGTTTTATTAAGTTTAGTAAAGTCTACACACATTCGCCACTTTCCCCCTGGTTTTTTAACCATTACAACATTCGAAATCCAGGTGGGATATTGCACTTCTTTAATAAAATTTGCCTTGAGGAGCTTCGCAACCTCCTCCCTTATTGGTTCTGCAAGCTTTGTTGCCACGTCCCTCTTCTTTTGCTGGATAGGCTTGCAGCCGGGATCAACATTCAGGTGGTGGCAAGCAACATCAGGATCCACCCCCGGCATGTCTTCTGCTGACCAGGCAAAGACATCCAGGTTCTTTAGCAGGCAGGAAATCAACTCAGCCTTTTGATCTTCAGGTAGCTCCGAGTTGATGGAGAGTTTCCTCTCCTCCCCTTCAGCAATGGGGACTCCTTGCGTCACCTGGGCAGGTTCCAGGTGAGCACCTTCATCAGCAGCAACTTTTGAACTGGGAGAGGCTTCTGCAGCATCTGTTGGAGCAAGGGAAGGGCTGGCTTCAACCATGTTGACAGTGCGGACGTAGCACTCCCTTGCTCTTCTTGGGTCACTCCGGACCCGGCACATCCTCCCATCGGCGAAGAACTTGATGGCGAGGTGGTAAGTGGAAATCACTGCTTGGTACTTGTTCAGCAGGGGCCTGCCGAAGATGGCATGGTAGCTGCTGGGGGCGTCGACCACTATGAACTGTATCTGCTTTGTTGCCCCTCCAAGCTTCACTGGAAAGGTGACGCTGCCCTCCACTTCTTTCCTCTCTCCTGAGAAACCATAGAGTGGCCCCTCAGTGGAAAGCAGAGGCTTTCCGGTCCTCAGGGCCTCAAAAGTAGACTTAAAGAGGAGGTTGACCGAGCTTCCTGTGTCGACCAGAATCCTATCCACTGTGAAGTCCCCAATACCAGCCTGGATTACGACTGCATCATCGAATGGATTGGCTGTTCGAGGAAGATCTTCTAGACCAAAGGTGACGACTTCCCTCGGAGGAGCAATGGAGGAAGAGGCCACCTCTGCCTGGGTGACCCTTGAAATTGACAATTTCCGGGTGGACTAGGTCCCAGCTCCACCATGGATGAAGAAGAGGCGTCCCAGAATCCCCTCATCATTTGCATCGAAGCACTCCACCGGGACGTTGATCGGCCCCAGACGGCCTTCATCCTCCACATCCACACACTCCTGGTAAGCCTCAGCTACCTCTTTGCCCTTTGAGGTGGATGGTTTTGAAGAGGAAGGAGAATCCTTCTTGGCCAGGTCAATCTTGCCCTCGGCAAGCAACTTCTCTATCAGCGTTCGAAGGGCCTTGCATTCCTCAGTCAGATGACCCTTTTCCTTGTGGAACTGGCAGTATTGTGAATTATTCCTCGGCTTCCACAACTTCTGAGGCTCTTGCCTCTTTTCTTCTGATCTCCTTTGCAGGATCTGGATGACTTCGTCAAGGTCCAGATCTGCAGGGTCCTCCATGGGACTCTCATCATATTGGCACGGGGCAGGCAAGGCTGCCTGCTGGAGGATGGGAAGAGCTTGCAACGGAACGGCGGGAGCGGCGGCCAACGGCAGTCTCTGCTCATGAAACTATTGATGGCCTTGGAAAGGTTTTTTGTTGCGGAAGTTCCTGCCTCTTTGAGACGGAGGCTGGAAGTCTGGATGAGGGGGCCTGCCACGAGAGGAAGAAGCGGAGGCATCCCTTCCTTCAGCCTTGGCTGTCAGGGATGAAACATAGGTCGGATTGGCATTTTCCCCTTCTATGAAACGGTTGACCATGGCGATCAACTCCTGATAAGTCTCGGGTGCCTAGGTCGTTGCTTTAAACTTCAGAGGGCCTTCCCGGAGGCCGTGGATCAAGGAAACTTTGTAATAGTCGGGGTTCACATTCCTCACCCCCTGAATTTCTCTTTGAAAGCGATCAACGAATCGTGCCACCGATTCGTTATCCCTCTGCTTGATCTCAAATAGGGCAGCTGGCCCATTCTTCCTCTTCCTTGAGGTAGCAAACCTCAGCAGTAACTGGCTACGAAGCTCGGCAAAAGAAGAGATAGTGCCCGAAGGCAGCTCGTAGAACCATTCTCTCGCTTGCCCTTCGAGAGTGGTAACCAGCAACTTACACTTAATCGCATCTGAGAGGCATCTCAAAGCAACTGCCCCCTCAAATGCCTGGAGGTGAGAAACGGGATCTGTCGCTCCTGTATAGAATGGGATGCGAGGCTCCCTGAAGTTGCTCGGAGCTGATTCCCATCGAATTCGGTCAACAAAGGGAGACGGGGTGTCAAACTCTGCAGGATAGAAAGGGCGGACTGGAGCCGAGGAGTCCGCGGCATCGGCGGACTGGCGATCAGCAAAGTTAAGTTGGCGGGCAGGAGTGCCCCTAGCAGCTTCTCTGAAGAACTCTCTGAAAGCAAACTCTTCCTCTTGTGGGCGCAGAGGGGCTGCGGTCTGAGCAGGGTTCCGAGGAGTTTCTGGCGACTGCCGAAGCGGAGTTCGGCGAGCTGGGGTCTGGCGGACTGGCGAGTTCGCTGGGTCCGCTGCGGCCTGAGGAGCAAGCCGCTGGGCCAGCGCGAGCAGAGCTTGGCTGATTGTGTCAAGACGCTGGTCGGTCTACCGGCGAGACTGCTCGGCCTCAAGGCGAGCTTGCTGAATCGCGTCCCAAAGGGAGTCTTCTGAAGAGCTGGAGCGGTCTGAAGAGCGGGCTCTGCGGACTGACATCTTGCGTCCGCTGATTTCAAAACACTACTCGGATCTGAAGGTCGCGTGTTAACTATTGATGCACGAAAACACAAGGGGGGTCGGGCACAACCAGCTAACTGTTCGAACACAGGGGGAATAGGGAGACTGCGAGTAGCGATCTACTAAGCGGATGAGAGCTGGAAGAAGAGCAGGGCCGTGAACCACGGCAACAACAGACTTCGCCCGTCGCGGCCTGAATGCCTCTCTTGCGACGGGCTTTCCCTTGATTGAAGAAGGATATAGTTACAAGTGAAAGGAAAAGACTGAGGGAAGCAGAGCAAGGGGGAGTCCACAAGGCACAGGATTCGAGTCCGCAGCCTGTAACAAGTAGGATCCTGGGTCCGAGTCAGCGTGCCTTGAGTGCACCACCTCCCCCCTATTTATAGGATAAGGGGCCTGCCCAAACGGGCAGGGCTAAAATAACCGGCTGCCCGGGGTACAGGAGAACCGGGCAGCGGTGACGGGAAGCAAAAAGAAAGAACACGCCAGTCCGCACAGAAGTGGCGGACTGGGCTCGCGAACTGGAGCTTCCACTGCTGTTGGGCGCGCCCACTGGAGGGCGGCGGCCTGGGCGGACGAGATACTGCGTCCGCCGCTGGAGAACCTGTTACCCAAAGCGCCGGCGGACTGAGCGGACAGGTCCTTGCGTCCGCTGCTGGAGTTTCACCCTTGGCGCCCGACTGGTGACAATGCCGGACTGGGCGGACGGACAAATCCTGTCCGCGCCTGCTGAATGGGGGGCTTTGGAATCTTGCAGTATGTTGCGGACTGAGGGGTTAACAACGGCCCTGCTGTTCTTCTTGCTCTCATCTGCTTAGTAGATTACTACTCGTAGTCTCACTTTCCCCTTCTATGCCCCCGTGCTCGAACTGTTAGCTGGTGGTGCTCGACCCCCTTTACATTTTTGTGCATCAATAGTTAACACGCGACCTTAAGATTTGAGTAGTATTTCGAATGCAGCGGACACACATGTCAGACCATCGAGCTCCCTACTCAGACCGCTCCAGCACTTCAGAGTATTCTCTTTGGGATGCAATCGAGCAGGCTCGTTTTGAGGCCGAGCAATCCCGCAGGCAGACTGATCAGCGTCTTGATAAAATCAGCTAGGCCTTGCTTGTGTTGACCCAACGGCTTGCTCCCCAGGCCGTAGCAGAGCCTGCAGACTCGCCAGTCCGCCAGACCCCAGCTCGTCGAACTCCGCTTCGGAAATCTCCAGTCACTCCGAACCATCCTGTTCAGTCCGCCGCCACTCTGCGACCTCAGTAGGAGCAGTTCGCCTCCTTCATGAATTTTTTCAGAGAAATAGCCAGAGGCACTCCTTCCCGCTAGCTCCATTTCACTGATCGCCTGTCCGCCGAGCGCGCGGACGCCCCAGCTTCAGTCCGCCCTTTTTACCCTGCTGAGTTCGAGACTCCATCTCCCTTCGTCGATTGAATCAGATGGGAGTCGGCTCTAAGCAACTTCAAGAAACCCCGTCTTCCATTCTACTCAGGGGAGACAGATCCAGTCGCCCACCTCCAAGCGTTCGAAGGGGCAGTTGCACTGAGATGCCTCTCCGATGCCATCAAGTGCAAACTTTTGGTTACCACTCCCGAAGGACAGGCGAGAGAGTGGTTTTATGAGCTGCCTTCGGGCACGATTTCTTCCTTCGCTGAGCTTCGCAGCGAACTGTTGCTGAGCTTTGCTACCTCAAGAAAGAGAAAAGATGGTCCGGCTGCTCTCTTCGAGATCAAGCAAAGGGACAACGAATCAGTTGCACGATTCGTTGATCGCTTCAAGAAAGAGATTCAGGGGGTAAGGAACGTGAACCCCGACTACTATAAGGTTGCCTTGATTCATGGCCTCCGGGAAGGCCCGTTAAAAATAACAACAACAAAGGCACCAGCAACATACCAGGAGTTGATCGCCATGGTTAATCGCTTCATTGAAGGCGAGAACGCCAACCCCACGTATGTCTCATCCATGACAGCAAAGGCTGAAGGAAGGGATGCATCCGGCTCTTCTTCTCATAGCAACCACCATCACGACAAACCCCCTCGCCCAGATTTCCAGCCTCCTTCTCGGCCATAAGAAACCCCTTCTCGGCCATCAACAATTTCAAGATCAGAGACTGTCGTTGGCCGCAACTCCCACCATACCGCTACAAGCACTTCCCATCCTCCAGCAAGCAGCCATGCCTGCTCCGAGCCAGTGTGATACTACCCGTGGAGGAGATTACAGGTCTGGATCTTGACAAAGTCATCCATATCCTACAGAAGAAATCAGAAGAGAAGAAACAAGGGCCTCAAAGAGAGTGGAGGCCAAGAAACAACGAGCATTTCTGCCAGTTCCACAAAGAGAAGGGTCACTTGACCGAAGATTGCAAAGCCCTTCGTCTGCTGATAGAGAAACTGCTTGCTGTGGGCAAGATTTATTTGAGCAAGAAAGACTCTTCTTCGAATCTGTCCACCTCCAAAGGCAAGGAAGTAGCTGAAACTTATCAAGAATGTGTGGAGGTAGAGGACGAAGGCCGTCTGTGGCCAATCAACGTTCCGGTTGAATGCTTTGATGCGGATGATGAAGGAGTCCTGGGACGACTCTTCTTTATTCATGGTGGGGCAGGAACCGAGTCTACTCGGAAGTCCTCGATCTCAAGGGTCACTCGAGCAGAGGTGGCCTCTTCCTCTTCCACTGCTCCACCGAGCGAGGTCATCACTTTTGGCCAAGCTGATCTGCCCCAAACAATAAATCCATTCGGTGATGCAGTTGTGATTAAGGCTGTTATTGGGGATTTCATGGTTGACAGGATTCTCATTGATACTGGAAACTCAGTCAACCTGCTGTTTAAATCAACCTTTGAGGCCCTGAAGACTGGAAAGCCTCTGCTTTCCACCGAAGGGCCACTCTACGGCTTCTCTAGTGAGAGAAAAGAAGTTGAAGGAAGCGTCACCCTGCTAGTAAAGCTTGGAGGGGAAACCAAGCAGGTTCAATTCATAGTGATTGACGCTCCCAGCAGTTATCACACCATCTTTGGCAGACCTTTGTTGAACAAGAATCAAGCGGTGGTCTCAAATTACCACCTTGCGAACAAGTTTTTCGCTGATGGACGGATGTGCCGGGTCAGGAGTAACCCATGGAGAGCAAGGGAGTGCTCTGTTCGCACTGTTAACATGGTTGATGTCAGTCCTTCCATTGCTCCAACAGCAGTTGCAGAAGCCTCTCCAAGTTCAAAAACTGCTGCTGATAGAGGAGCTCTCCTAGAACCCGCCCAGGTGATGCAAGGTGTCACCATTGCTGAGGGGTAGGAGAGAAAGCTCTCCATCAACTCGGAGTTGCCTGAAGATCAGAAGTCCGAGTTGATCTCCTGCTTGCTGAAGAACCTGGATGTCTTCTCCTGGTCAGCGGAGGACATGCCGGGCGTGGATCCGGATGTTGCTTGCCACCACCTTAATGTTGATCCCAACTTCAAGCATGTGCAGCAGAAGAAAAGAGATATAGCAACAAAGCTTGCTAAACCAATAAGAGAGGAGGTCGCGAAGCTCCTCAAGGAAAATTTCATTAGTGAAATTCAATACCCTACCTGGATATCCAATGTTGTAATGGTTAAAAAACCAGGAGGGAAGTGGCTCATGTGTGTAGACTTTACAAAACTTAATAAAGCGTGCCCCAAAGATTGTTATCCCTTGCCTCGGATAGATTCATTAGTTGATTCTGCGGTAGGGGTACTCCTTTATGAGTTTTTTAGATGCATTTTCTGGTTATCACCAAATAAGAATTCATTAACCTGACGTTCCTCATACGTCATTCATTACCAATGATGGTTGCTACTGTTACCTTGTGATGCCCTTTGGGCTTAAAAATGCCGGTTCAACCTATCAACACATGATGGACCTTATATTTAAGCAACGGAAAGGAAGAAACCTAGAAGTATATGTAGACGATCTCTTGATCAAGAGCAAGTCTTTTTCGCTGCACTTGCAAGATCTAGTAGAGACATTCGCTACTCTGCATAGATATAAAAAGAAGCTCAACCCGTTGAAGTGCACCTTTGGGGCGAGTAAGGGGAAGTTCCTTGGTCATCTTCTAACTCCAGAGGGACTTGCCCCCAATCCAGACAAAGTAAAAGCTATCCTTGATATGCCTCCCCCCCCCCCCCGTTCACCTAAGGAAGTTCAACAGTTAGGGGGGAGGTTAGTATGTCATGCAAGGTTCCTTTCTCGGGTTGGAGACAAGAGTGCTTCTTTCTTTAAAACTATTCGAGGAGCGTCCAAGTTTTAATGGACAGAAGAGTGTTCTTAGGCCTTTGAGCAGTTGAAGAAGCAGCTGACTTCAACACCTCTGCTCCAGAGTCCCCATTCAGGGGAGATGCTTTTCTTGTACTTAGGAGTTGGTCCAGAGGCGGTCAGCTCTGTTCTTCTTCGAGAAGAGAGCAGGAAGCAGTTCCCAGTATATTATGTTAGCCATATTCTGAAAAGTGCAGAGACACGATATCCGATTCTGGAAAAGTTAGCCTTGATACTAGTCATGTCTGCTAGCAGACTCTGTCCGTACTTCCAGGCGCACTCAATTCGAGTTGCTACTGATTAACCTTTGAAAAGTATGTTGGAGAAATCAGAGCATTCTGACAGATTAGCCAAATGGGCGATAAAATTGAGTGAATTTGAAATTTCTTATATGCCCAAGACAGCCATCAAAGCTCAAGTTCTAGCAGACTTCCTGATTGACACAGCATAGTCCAGTTCTGATCAAGCAGAAAGGTCTCCTTAGGCTTGGACCATCTATGTTAATGGTGCCTCAGGTAGAAATTCTTCTGGAGCAGGAGTGGTTCTGATCAACCCAAACGGCATCAAACTGGAGCATGCCATCAAGTTCTATTTTCCAGTGACCAATAACCAAGCCGAGTATGAAGCTTTGCTAGCAAGCTTGAGACTTGCAAGAGAAATCGAAATTGATCATGTTCATATCAAGACTGATTCTCTGGTGATGCCGTCACAAGTCCTTGGTAACTTTGAGACAAGAGAGCCGATCTTGAAGAAATATCTTTCACTTGTGAAAATAGAAGTCGACAAATTCAAAAGCTTTACATTTGAGCACATCCCTAGAACAGAAAATGAGGAGGCAGATGTTCTTTCCAAGTATGGACTGCCATCAGGAGGAACAACTTCCGAACTCTTCCGCTCGGAAGTAGAGGAAGGAGAGTTGATGCAGGTTGATCAGCGTCCCTCCTGGATGGACCCATTCATTCTTTATCTGTCAACAGGGAACTTTCATCACTCAATCAGAGATCAGAAAAGGTTCAGAATAAAAGCAGTTCACTATTACTTAGTGGCAGGAATCCTCTACAGAAAAACATTCCTCTCTACCATGGCAAGATGTGTTTCAGAAGAATAAGCTCCAGCTATTTTGCAAGAAGTTCATTCAGGTGAGTGTGGAAGTCACTCAGGAGCAAGAACTTTAGAAAGATGAATCCTGCGGCAGGGATATTTCTGGCCCACCATGAAGAGAGACTCTGAGGCTTATGCCAGAAAGTGTGTTCAGTGCCAGAAGTTTGCTCCACTTCAACACCAGGCTGCTCAGTCACTCAGATCAATTGGAACTCCTTGGCCCTTTGCAGTTTGGGGGATGGAACTTATTGGTCCTTTTCCCATGGAAAGCGGACAACGACGTTTCATCATAGTGATGATTGACTACTCAGCAAGTGGATTGAAGCAAAGGCATTGGCAAAGACAACCTCTCAGGTCATCAGGAATTTCATTTGGGGAGAGATTGTCTGCCTACATGGAATACCAATGGCTATAATAACCGACAACGGGCCACAGTTCAACAATGCAGAGATGATTGATTTTTGCAAGCAGATCATAACAGAACTGCGGTTTGCATTAGTCCATCATCCCAGAAGCAATGGTCAAGTTAAAGCAGCCAACAAGCAAGTCCACAATTTACTTAAGAAGAAAGTGCAGAATCTCAAAGGCAGCTGGGCTGATCAACTTTCATCGGTCCTCTGGTCCTTAAGAACAACACCTTCATCCTCAACTGGTGAAACTCCGTTCAAGCTTTCTCATTGCTCGGAAGCCCTCATTCCAGTTGAGTTTGAAGTTCCATCACCTAGAGTTCTGCTTGCAAGGCAAGGTTTTGAGGACTGGCTTGAGCTGAACAATGAAGTGATAAAATTCAGCATGGAACACATTGAGGAAATTTGAGACAAAGCAGCAATAAGGCAGGAAGAAGACAAGAGAAGGATGGCCCGATACTTTGATAAGAACGTAAGGATCAAACACTTTCTAGTGGTAGATCTGGTTCTTAAAAAAGTTGACGCTGCTACAAGAGCTAGCTCACTTGGAAAACTTAATCCGAATTGGGCCGACCCCTTCATTGTCAAAGAAGTGTTAAAGAGCGGCGCTTACCGCTTGCAAAGATACGAGGGAGAGGATATGCCACATACATGGAGCGGAGATGATCTCAAACGGTTCTATTCCTGAACCTTCTATTTTCCATTCTATGTAGTCTCTTCAAGAATTAATATGAGTAAAAGCTGCTTGCTAACAATTCTTCAAGTGTTTTATCTATTCAAACATAACAGTTAGCACACTGAGCAAGGAAGATTCCAAAATGGTTTAATCTTTGATCTCTCTTTTCTCTCTTATGCTAACTTTGCAAAAGCCTCTCATTAATCAAAGAGTTCGTACTAACACTTTTTCTAATGTTTTCTCTTTCTCTCCCGAACATCAATAACGGTTGCCTGATACCAGGAGACATCGCCGAGTTCAGCAAACCTCCCCTAGAGCCGTTGTCATTAGCGTAACACCAAGAAGACCACGTGTTGAAGGAGATTTCGCACCGTGTAGTGGGAGCTTGCAGGCTCTAGTGCGGTAGGATACTGAAATTCGGATCCCGGCTAGTACCTGACCCAACCTCTGCATTATGGAGGGACAGGGTGGGAGTTAAGCTCTATCATCCCACTTTAGGGATATCGTTACAACTTCGATGATCGTGTGAGAAACGTTATGCCGCTGCGGCCGCACCTGCCCACGGGAGGTTACGATCCTCCGACCTGTTGCAGGAAGGAGACCGGGCGGTTTGTTGTTGTTCGGAGACCGGACGGTCTGGCAGTTTCGCCTAGCTGGTCTCTGTGCTGGGTTGTTGCAGTTTGGTGTCCCAGCGGTCAGGCGACTTGTCTCAGACATCTTGGAGACCGGGCGGTATAGCGGTCTCCTATGACGGCTTGCTCTCTGGGGTGCTTGTTCTCTCATCCTGGTTGTGGTTGGGCGGTTAGCCGGTTTGTCTAACCGCACGGCTTGTCCGGTTTGTCATTTTGTAAAGCCGCATATACTTGTAAATTTTTAGTCCCATATTGCTTATTTGTAATCTCTCTCATCTCCTCCATTCTATAAAAGGGAGGCTATACCATTGTAATTGATACCTTTTTCGGATAATAAAATTTCAATTAAACCACTTCCGGTTTGTTTCTGTTCGGATTTTATATGTTTCTATTCGGCTTTAGCATGGTATCAGAGGAAACAGTCTTTTCCTCCTGATTGTGTGTGCTCTCTGATTCTCGTGGCTTGATTCTTCTTTCCGCGACCTGTCTTCACATATTGATTCCTCCTCTGACCGTTGCCCTGTTCGCGCGGATTGTTTCTGCTTTCAGCATCCTGTTTTCGCGTCTTGCCTTCTCTTCTGATAGCGTCCTGTTCGCGCGGCTTGTTTCTCCTTGTTTGATGCTCTTCTTTGTTGCTGCGTCCTGTCCTTAAGTTGCCGCGATCTATTTAGTAGTCGCCGCGACCTTGTTTCCTTCTAGCCTCTCCTGCTTACTATTCCTTGCGGCCTCTCCTTTTGCCGTCCGACCTGTTTTCTCCTGTCTGCGGCCTTCCTAGCCGCGTGGCCTGCTTCAGTTCGACCGGTAGTTTGTGTCCCAGCGGTCAGGCAGTTTGTCTCAGACATCTTGGAGACCGGGCGGTCTAGCGGTCTCCTATGACGACTTGCTCTCTGGGGTGCTTGTTCTCTCATCCGGGTTGTGGTCGGGCGGTTAGCCGGTTTGTCTAACCGCACGGCTTGTCCGATTTGTCATTTTGTAAAGCCAAATATACTTGTAAATTTTTAGTCCCACATTGCATATTTGTAATCTCTCACATCTCCTCCATTATATAAAAGGGAGGCTATACCATTGTAATTGATACATTTTTCGGATAATAAAGTTTCAATTAAACCACTTCTGGTTTGTTTCTGTTCGGATTTTACATGTTTCTGTTCGGCTTTAACATGGTATCAGAGGGAGGCTACGATCCTCCGACCTGTGGGTTATGGGCCCACCCCGCCTCTGCATTATGGTGGGACAGGGTGGGGGTTAAGCTCTATCATGCCACTTTAGGGATATCGTTACAACTTCGATGATCGCGTGAGAAACGTTATGCCGCTCCGGCCGCACCTGCCTGTGGGAGGTTACGATCCTCCGACCTGTTGCAGGAAGGATACCGGGCGGTCTGTTGCTATTCGGAGACCGGGCGGTCTGGCGGTTTCTCCTAGCCATTCTGTGTGCTGTGCTGTTGCAGTTTGGTGTCCCAGCGGTCAGGCGGCTTGTCTCAGACGTCTCGGAGACCGGGTGATCTAGCGGTCTCCTGTGACGACTTGCTCTCTAGGGTGCTTGTTCTCTTATCCTGGTTGTGGTCGGGCGGTTAGCCGGTTTGTCTAACCGCACGGCTTGTCCGGTTTGTCATTTTGTAAAGCCGCATATACTTGTAAATTTTTAGTCCCACATTTCTTATTTTTAATCTCTCTCATATCCTACATTCTATAAAAGAGAGGCTATACCATTGTAATTGATACCTTTTTCGGATAATAAAGTTTCAATTAAACCACTTCCGGTTTGTTTCTGTTCGGATTTTTCATGTTTCTATTCGGCTTTAACATGGTATCAGAGGAAACTGTCTTTTCCTCCCGATTGTGTGTGCTCTCTGATTCTCGCGGCTTGATTCTTCTTTCCGCGACCTGCCTTCGCGGATTGATTCCTCCTCTGACCGTTGCCCTGTTCACACGGATTGTTTCTGCTTTCCGCATCATAATTTCGCGGCTTGCCTTCTCTTCTGACACTGTCCTGTTCGCACGGCTTGTTTCTCCTTGTTTGATGCTCTTCTTCGTTGTCGCGACCTGTCCTAAGTCGCCGCGACATGTTTAGTAGTCGCCGCAACCTTGTTTCCTTCTAGCCGCTCCTGCTTACTATTCGTTGCGGCCTCTCCTTTTGCCGTCCGACCTATTTTCTCCTGCCTGCGGCCTTCCTAGCCGCGCGGCTTGCTTCAATTCGACCGGCTTGCGAGTTATTGTTGTCTCCGCTGCTTCCTGTTCTCTCATCATCTCTCTTTAATGGATTCCACCTCCAAGCTGTCCGCCTTGGTGGTCACCACTTCTGCTAGTGCCCACGTTATTACTCGTGGACGATGGTTGATCGACTCTGGTGCTACAAATCATATGACAGACAATCCTCAGTTTTTCTCTCATCTAGAAACACATGATCGGTTGCCCCTGGTCATCGTTGCTGATAGCTCTCCCTCTCCGGTCCATGGGACGGGCATGGTTCAAGTCACTCCCTCTCTATGCCTGGAAGATACCCTCTATGTGCCCCAGTTTCCTTGCAATTTATTATCAGTTACTTCTTTATGCAAGCAACTACGGTGCTCCGTCACATTCACTCCTACTTCTTGTTCTTTTCAGGATCCGGACTCCCAACGGACGATTGCTACTGGGACTGAGAGCGGCTGCCTCTACTTCCTCGACAACGTCTCTGCTCTATCCTCCTTCTCCTTCTCCTCTACAGATCTTCTCCAATGGCATCTTCGCCTTGGTCATGCTCCTCCTCGGCTTCTTCGTCAGCTTCTGCCCCACCTCCCTCCACATCATCCTCCTCTTAATTGTGACGCATGTCAACTTGGCAAGCATCACCACTCCTCCTTTCCTCCAAAGCAAAATCGTGGTTCTATCTTTCCGTTTGATCTTGTTCACTCCGACATCTGGGGTCCTGCTCCTACCCTTACCGTTGGTCGGGGTAGTTCCTATTTTGTTACTTTCATTGACGACTTTTATCGATGTACTTGGGTATATCTCTTACGCGACCGCTCTGAATATTTTGATGTATGGACATCCTTTTACCATTCCATTCAAACTCCGTTTGATGTCTCCATTAAAATCTTACACTCGGATAATGCAAAAGAATATCTCAGTCAAGCTTTTTCCTCTTTCTGCACGCAACATGGGATTATTCATCAAACCAATTGCGTTTACACCTCCCAACAAAATGGAGTAGCGGAACGCAAAAACCGTCACCTCCTTGATGTCGCTCGCACTTTGCTCATGCAAATGCATGTCCCTCGCTCCTACTGGGGCTATGCTGTTCTCATCTCTTGCTATCTCATTAATCGCATTCCCTCCACCGTTCTCCGTGGTCAAACTCCTTTCTCCATTCTCTATCCGGGCAAAGAACCCTTTCCTCTTCCTCTCCGTATCTTTGGCTGCACAGCCTTTGTGCATGCTCCCTCTACCTCCCGCGACAAACTCACTCCGCGGTCCACTAAATGTGTCTTTCTGGGGTACTCTCCCACTCAGAAAGGTTATTGTTGCTTTGACCCCGTTACCGGCAAGTAATTTGTCTCTGCGGATGTCACATTCTATGAAAATGCATCTTACTTCTCTTCCTCTTCCTCCTCTACTCCTGCTGATCCTAACTCTCCCCACAACCCCACAATTCCCTCCACTCCTACTACTGTTCCTCCACCTCCACCATCTCCACCCTCTCCTGCCTCTTCTCCCCCATCTCCCTCCTCTTCGCCGTTGTCGCTCTCTCCTCCCGGGCCAGCTCTCTCTGCCACAGATGCTCCGGTTGCTGAGGAACATGCCGACCTGGATCTACCCATAGCTCTTCGCAAAGGGGTGCGGACGTGTACCCAGTACCCGCTGGCTGCTGTTGTTTCATATGATCATCTGAATCCTTCTTGCAGGACATTTGCATTGGCTATCTCTGAGACCGCCACTCCCCGCACCTACTAGGAGGCTCTCACTATTCCTCATTGGAATACTGCTATGGATGAGGAAATTGCTACACTCACTGAACGGGGAACATGGACCCTGGTTCCCCCACCTTTGGGCACGGATGATGTTGGCTGTCGTTGTGTCTTTGTTGTGAAATTCTGTCCCGATGGTAGCGTGGATCGCTACAAGGCCTGCCTGGTGGCCAAATGTTTCACTCAGACATATGATGTTGATTACTTTGATACTTTATCTCTTGTGGCTCGTCTCAGCACCATTCGGGTCCTTCTCTCTATCGCTGTCAACAGGGATTGACTCATTTCGCAGCTGGATGTTAAGAATGCTTTCCTCTTCGGTGATCTGCAAGAAGATGTTTACATGTAGCAACCTCCTGGGAATGTTGCTCAGGCGGAGACACGAGTATGTCGGCTAAAGAAGGCTATCTATGGCCTCAAGCAGAGCCCTCGTGCCTTGTTTGATAAGTTCAGTGGCATTGTTGCCGCCATTGGTTTTACGAGAAGCTCAACAGATCACTCCTTGTTTGTTCGGAAAACTGCCTCTGGTCTGGTTGTTCTTGCGATTTATGTTGATGACATTCTTCTTACTAGTGATGATCAGGATGGGGTATTGCTGACAAAGAAACACCTTCGTCAACACCTGGTCACAAAAGATATGGGGTCCCCGAAATACTTTCTGGGGATTGAAATCTCTAGGAAGCCCAACTCCATGGTCCTTTTCCAACGAAAGTATGCTCTTGATCTTTTAAAGGAGGCAGGATTGACTGGTGTTAAACCTGCCCGTTGTCCTATGGCTGCTGGAGAAGACAAAACTTGGACAGATGACTCGCCTCTTCTATCCGATCTTACAAGGTACCGGCGTCTGGTGGGCAAGCTCATTTATCTCATGGTAACCAGGCCCGACATCGCTTATGTTGTTGGAAAGGTGAGCCAGTTCATGCAAGCTCCTAGGGAGTGCCATTTACAATCTGCCCTGAAGATATTATAGTATATTAAAGCAGCACCATGGAAAGGACTGCTCTTTCAAAAGAATGGTCACCTGCGGGTTGAAGCGTACTCTGATTCAAGTTATGCTGATGACAAAGGGGACCGCAAATCGACATCAGGTTTCTGCACGTTTGTTGGAGGCAATCTTGTGAGCTGGAAGAGCAAGAAACAGTCTGTGGTCTCCAGGTCTAGTGCAGAGGCAGAATATCGCAGTATGGCGTCGACTATATGTGAGTTGAAATGGTTGTGGGCTCTCATGCTTAACTTAGGAGAGGTTTATAACTATCCTCTTCCTATGTTCTGTGACAACAAGACCGCGATATATATTTCCAAAAATCCGCTCTTTCATGAGAGAACAAAACACATAGAAGTCGACTGTCATTTTATTCAGGAAGAGATATTGAAGAAGCAGATTTGCACTCCGTTTGTCACTTCCGACAATGAGTTTGTAGACGTCTTCACCAAGCTAGTGTCCGCTTCTTTTTTCCATATCTGTGACAAGCTGGGCATGATTGATATCTATGCTCCAGCTTGAGGGGGAGTGTTGCAGGAAGGAGACCGGGCAGTCTGTTGCTGTTCGAAGACCGGACGGTTTTGCAGTTTCTCCTAGCCGGTCTGTGTGCTGGGCTGTTGTAGTTTGGTGTCATAGCGGTCAGGCGGCTTGTCTCAGACATCTTGGAGACCGGGCGGTCTAGCGGTCTCCTGTGACGACTAGCTCTCTGTGGTGCTTATTCTCTCATCTTGGTTGTGGTCGGGCGGTTAGCCGGTTTGTCTAACCGCATGGCTTGTCCGGTTTGTCATTTTGTAAAGCCGCATATACTTGTAAATTTTTAGTCCCACATTGCTTATTTGTAATCTCTCTCATCTCCTCCATTCTATAAAAGGGAGGCTATACCATTGTAATTGATACCTTTTTCGGATAATAAAGTTTAAATTAAATCACTTCCGGTTTGTTTCTATTCGGATTTTACATGTTTTTGTTCGGCTTTAACATGGTATCAGAGGGAGGTTACGATCCTCCGACCTGTGGGTTATGGGCCCACCCCGCCTCTGCATTATGGAGGGACAGGGTGGGACTTAAGCTCTATCATACCACTTTAGGGATATCATTACAACTTCGATGATCGTGTGAGAAATGTTATGCCGCTCCGGCCGTACCTTCCCATGAGAGGTTACGATCCTCCGACCTGTTGCAGGAAGGAGACCGGGCGGTCTGTTGCTGTTTGGAGACCGGGCGGTCTGATGGTTTCTCCTAGCCAGTCTGTGTGCTGGGCTGTTACAGTTTGGTGTCCCAGCGGTCAGGAGGCTTGTCTCAGACATCTTGGAGACCGGGCGGTCTAGCGGTCTCCTGTGACGACTTGCTCTCTGGGGTGCTTGTTCTCTCATCCTGGTTGTGGTCGGGCAGTTAGCCGTGTTGAATTCTGTGAAGTGAAAGTGGGTGAATGGAAGGCTTGGGCAACCTATCCGCGCGGACAACGCGGACAGGGTTTGCGGACTGCTAAGTCGGCAGGGTTGTTGCAGGCGGTTTGCTCTGTGGTGGCCTGGGCGGTCTGTTCGCGCGGACTACGCGGACAGCAGCAGCGGTCTGACATGCCAGTTTATGCTCAGCAGGCGGTTGACTCCCAGGAAGTAACCGGGAGGATAGAAATGCTATCCGCGGAGTCCGGCATGAAGCGGACTGATGAACTGGAGATCGGCAGACCGGTTTGGCAGTTGTCTTGGTCTTGCTCCAGTAGAGCGGCAAGTAGAAGCCGCGGAGATCGCCGGTCAGCGCGGACAGAAATTGGAGGTCGCCCGGTATGGCGGGCTAGATCCAGTGTCCGCCAGTAAGTGCGGACTGGCCCTTGTGGCCAGTGGACTGGACTTGGTGTGATCTGAACCAAGTCTAGGATGGCTCAGTCTGGGGAGATCGCGCAGTGGAGCGCGGGCTGGTTTCTCAGTCCGCCAAGCGTAGTAGAAGTGTTGTTGCCTTGTTTGCTAGCTTTGGGTAATGCGGACTGGAGAATTGCTTGTGCATGAGCGTGCGGACTGGATCCAGAGTCCGCTGAGTTCGGTTTAGCCTTGTGATGAGGTTATGAGCTCAGGATTATGGATTGGAGTTTGCTGTGTAAGCAGACTGGATTGGCGTGTCCGCTGAGTCCGGAGGTGCCTTGGAGATAGAGGCAATGGACTCAGGAGTTGCGGACGGTAGCCGGGTGTCCGCTGAGTCCGGCAGGTGCCTTGAAGGCGAGGCTGCGGGCTCGGGGTTTGCGGGCTGATGCCTTGTCCGCAGATTGGCGGACACGGCTATTGTGGAGTCCGGCTGTGGTGGTCCTGGCTTGGCCTCTGGCGGCAAGGAGGGCTGGATATTGGAGTCCGGCCTTGGAGAAGCTGGGGCGGACTGGCTATCTGCACAGGAGCGGCGAACTGGAATGTGTGTCCGCAGGCTGGCGGACACACTAGTTCTTGCTGCGGGATGTGGCGGTGATCCTATCGGCTAGGCCGGTGACCATACTCATCATCGTGCCTATAAATAGGACCCATGTCACATCAGGAGTAATGGAACCAAAAACCGAAGTAAGTGAACTGTAATTGAGCTCGCGTAAGTTGCTGTGGTCTGGACTTTGGTGTCCGCGCGGATAGAGAGTTGACCCGGTTGTGCTGTGCAGGTTGTGCGGATACCGCTGGAAAGCCAGGACTTGGCTCTGATTGCGGTCAGGGACTGTGCGGACTCTGCGGTTAAGCAACAGGCGGTAAACAGCAGGTCGCGGATAGCTACCAGGCGGTCTTCTCTTTGGCAACTTGGTTCGGGGTTGAGGAAGTCGCCTGCTTCAGGCGGACTGTTCCATTCGGTGACGCAGCTTGTGCGGTCTGGCGGCTAGGCGACCTCGCGGTCAGGCGGCCTGCAGATCGGCAGTGAAGAACTAAGCATTGGAATAAGGGGTGAGTCCGCGCGGCTTGGGTTGCGGTCTGGCGACCTGGCGGACTGAGCGGACTCCACAGCAGTAGGTCGGCGGCTTGTTGATTGAGTCCGCGCGGCTTGTTTTTTGTTCTTGTCTTTGTAACTGTCTCTGCTCTCCCGGTGTTGAAACCGGAATCCGGTCTCTTGTGGAGTTCGACCCTTGGGGAAGGGGTGGTCTCGCGCCTACTTTGCTCCTGCAAGAAAAACAACGAAAGAGACAGGAAGAAACAGACCCAAGGGCTCGGCAGGGAGGTCCCACCACAAACCCGGAAGATCTCTTAGCGCTTCCCCTCCTTAGCCAGAAGCCGAGCTAAGGTACTCTCAGAGAACACTTGGAAACGAGAGTAAAGAGGCACTGAAAGCGTCCCCTCTGAGGTACCCCTTGGGTCTTATTTATAGTTTTTCGGAATCTGAACTGCCAATAACCAAAATAACTGACCGGAAAAAACCAAAAGACCCATAGCTGGGTCTGCCAACAGCCAAACTCCACTGTTCTGAGAGGCTATGCGCAGTCCAACCTGGTCTGCCAACAGCGAAGCTCCGCTGTCCTGAGTAGCTATTCGCACCCCACGGGGAGTCAGCTCGCCTCCAATTCCCCTCCGCGGGAGGCGGGCGCGACCTGGCTCTCGTGGCTCGCCTATCCTCCCTGGGCGAGCGCGAGCCGGGCCGTCGCGACCTGCCTGTCTTCTACCGGGCGGACTGGCAGCCAGGTCGCGTGTGGGGGTTGGCCGGCGGTCACCGCGACCCCGATTGACTTGCTAGTCGCGGGTCGCCAAACTCATCTGCTTTGGCCAAGGACTGTTCGCGCGACCTGCTCGCTCGCCTCGCCGGCTCGCTCGCCTGAAATGGGGCGGGAGCGGGCCAGCCCTTCTGCCGTATATCTGTTTTGCCGTTCGAGTGCGGGTCGCGGGACCAGGTCTGCTCGACCTCCCTGGCGGGACCCGCTCGCCGGACACGGGGTTGTACACAATCCCCGCTCTTTTTGAGCTTGAATCAAGCTCGGAAAGAACCATCCAACCCGCGTGTTCGGCGAGCACTGTGCTGAGCTGGCAGGGAATCTTCTGGTGGGGTCCCACTGTCCGGCTATAAATACATACCGCTGACCCCTGGAGGAGGCTCCCCATGTCCCTTCATTTTCTTTGAGCAGACTTTAGTTTCTCGATGCCGGTCAGCGAAGAGGTGCGAGCTCGCCTGGCGGCAGCGGTCCTGAAGACTCAGGAGGAGGCCCTCGAGGCCGCCCCTTGGCTAGCACGTGGGTCTCCCGGCCCTCTCTTTAGGCCGGCGAAGGGAAAGATTGTTAGGCGGTCTCTGGCGGGTGATTGTCCAGGCTCCAGCTCGGCGGCGGGTGTTGAGGTCGTCCCTGGGGTACGTGACCTTCCGCGGATTATCGCTGTACCTCTGATCTTTTATTTTGCAGGCGATTCCTCGTGAGGAGGTGGGGAACGGGGGAGAGGATCGCCCCCCTCGCTTGTCGCCTGAGAGGGTCGCTAGTTCCCTAGGTCTGGACCGCCCACCTCCGGAAACCCCCCGCCCGCCGGCTTCCCACGGACTGGGAAAATCTCTTGAGACCCTCGAGGGAGAAACCTTTCAGGGTCGGCCGGGCTGCTCTCGCCCATCGGTCGGTGCGGGCGACATGCCAACCCCTGGTGAGCTGGTATTTACCGTTGGCTTTGTCCTTGTTTGCTCCTTCTGACTCGCCCGTTTGTAGGCTATAACAGGGCCTCCTCCGAAACTGAGACGAGCGAAGGGTATTCGCCTCCGCCCGACGTTGACAGTGTCTCTGATTACCTGGGCGACCCGACCGATGCGGTGGGGATGAAGAGGCAGGTGACGCGGCTGTTCCAAAAGCACACGCTGCTGATGCAGAAGATCGTGAAGAGGGTCGATGAAGACAGGGCCGAGGCCGAGGCCCGGCTCGCAGCCTTGGAGTGACCTCCACGCGCAGCGGAAGACGACGATGTCACTTCACCGGGCGTGCATATAACGCGAGCCGAGGGGCATCTTAGGATCGCCATAGAGCAAGTCGGCCTGGCTCAGCGAGAACTGGTGGCGGTTCGCGATTACCACGACCCTCGCGTGCCGCCGCGATCGGGAACGAAGCGGCGACACAGGTGGAAGTGGGTCGAGTACTGATCCATCCTTCTGCCCCCCGCTTGCGGGATACCGCGGGGTTGCTGTTATTTCAAAGTTATCTTGTATTTGTAACCACTTGAGACTCTTTTTGCCCGCCTATGGGCCTAACTTTTTACTGCTGAGGTTTATTGAAAATATCATGCTGTTGCTTTTGCTTTCTGCGGGCGGGTTAAGGCAAAGATCCGCTCTTCCCCTCGTGCTGATCGGGGCGAGGGAGAGCCGAGGAGCTCGCTAGACGGGAGCCTCCCGACTCGCGCGGAATCCCGGGCGGGTGCGGGCCGAGACTCGCCCGCTCGGGTCTTCCGCGGACGCGGCCGGGCGAGACCCGCGCCTGGTCGGCCTTTGGGGTGCGGTTGCGCGCGGGGAAGTCGAACCGTCGGGCTGATTTTTGCTATCTGCACCCCCTCTTTCGGCGGAAAGTTTCCCGCCCTTTCTCTTTCCCTATAAATAGGCCTTGCCGGCTCTTATTCCATCACCGATTCCAAACGTCCTCTCGCTTCCTTTTTCCCGCGAAGTACGGTTCGCGCTCGCCTTCTGGATCTTTCTCACACGTTCGGCGGCGATCTGATGGGAATGGGCGGAGGCGGCGGCGACATGGACGGACGAAGTAAGTGCGCTTGGACCTTCTCAGAGCATGATTTTCCTCGCGCTGTCATCTCTGAACGCGAGTACCTGGATGCTCTTGGCGACCACGTTCCGCCGGGCTTTTCTGCGAGATGGCCCGGGGATGGGGAAAAGATCAACGACTTATCCAGGGACGAGCTCGCCATCCCGCTAGCTTACTTTGAGGTGGGTCTGCAAATTCCCCTGTGGCCCGAGGTGCGCCAGGTGCTGAAGTATTTCGGGGTCGTCCTAGGCCAGATGACCCCGAACTCCATAGCCGTTATGGTGGGGTTCGCCTGCTTCCTGTGAGAGGAGCGAGTGGAATTCAGCCTCGCCGTTTTCCGGAAGCTGTTCTCCTTCCGGACGAATTGGGATGGGACCGCCTACTTCTCCAGCGCCCACCTCAAGGTGCGGGAGAGAGTCAATAAGAGTCATAATTGGCTCAAAAAGTTCCTTTTTGTCAAAGGGGATTTCGGCAACGTCCCCTTCTCGCCGGTGCAGCTTAGCGAGCCGAGCTACCTTCCGCCCAGCCTAGGGGGCCATGAAGCCGACTTGTGCGCGTTCTTTGCCGGGAAGAATTTTGAGGTCGCGTACCTGCGCCGCCATCTTGACGACCTCGCCGCCGTCCCGCCAGTGGGAGGTTTGCCACTCGCTACTGTTACCTCACCCGTCTTTTTTACTTTACCTCACCCCTTCTTCCTGGCAGGCGAGCGCGACATCCCTCTTCACCCCCCTTACGAGAGCACTCGGATTCCCCCCGGGGTTCTCGCCCGAGCTCAGGCTGCGGATGCCGCTCAGCGCGACATCCCGTCAGTTCTGGCCAAGAAGCGGCCGGGTGGCGGACAGCCCACCCCTCCGCCGAAGGTGGCGAAGACCGCGGGTCAGCAACCCGCCGCGAGCCAAAGAAAAGGCAAGGCCCCTGTGGACCCTCCGGCCGAGGGCCCTTCGCCCCCGCTGGTTGCTTCGACCAGTGATACCTCGGACCGGGCGGCGGGCACCTCCGCGCCGCCGGACGGGTCTCAAGATGCTGCGAAGCCGGTGCCGAGGGGTCACCGCAACTTTGGCTACGGCGAGAGATATCTGGACGAGCTCGGCGCCCCGCTCCTTTCGTGGGACAAGGAGTCGAATCGCGCCGCGATCTCGACCTTGCTGCCGAGTTGGATGGAGCAGGACACCATCGGCGGGGAAGCCTACAACTTCTCGTTCGGCCTGTACTCGCGAGAAGACGCCGCCATCTACGATAAAGAGGCGACGCGAGTATTGGTTCACGAAAGCGCGCGGGCCCAGCTACGCGGCCTGGAGCTAGCTCACATGGTAGGGAGGCGCTGCACTCAGCTGGAGCGGAATGCCACCTCCCTGAAGAAGCTGGCGGACGAGAGGGAGGAGGCCCAGAAGCTCGCTCAGGAGGACGCGAACCTTCAGAGGAGGCGGGCCGACGCGGCAGAGGAGACCCTCGCGCAGTACCTGGGCGGGGTTGTACGTACTCACCCTGAACTACCGCCCCTTCTCGTGAATACAGCTCACGATTCTTCTCCTTCCTTTTCCCAGGATCGGCGACGGCGAGCCGGATGGGTGCCGAGATCGCCACCCTTGGTCAGGACAAAGCGGCGTTGGAGGCGCGGGTACGCGAGCTGGAGGCCGCCGCCGCTGTCCCTCCTCCAGACAGCAGGGTCTGTCCGCTCGAGCACCACTCCGACTACGACTTGGAAGTGCTGATACAAAAGAATGCCGCCAGCGCCGCGAAGTATACGATGCAAATGCTGCGACGCGCGGATCTCCTTACGAGCGAGGCGGTGGAACTCTCGGCGGTAGACGTGGTGCCGGTGCTATTTCTCCCCGTGCCGGACCCTGGGGACAAAGCCTTTCAGCCCATTTAGGACTTCTCGCCCCATATCGCGCGTCTCCCCTGCCTTTTGACATTTATTTTTTAGATGTATATTATCATCTATGTTTACTTGTTTTGAGATGTACGCGCGGGCTGCGCCTATACTTCGTGTTTTTCAGCTATTGTTGCTTTTATAAATGCTCTCTCGCCCGCCTTATTTATACATTTACTATTGACGTGCGACGCGACCTGCCCCTGCGGCCCGGCCCCGATGTGGCGGCTGCTCGCCCGCCGAGCGAGGCGAGCCGGCTCGTCCCTCGTCTGTATTGCATAATTTCTTGCGGACTCTCCCCCAGGTTCTCGCCTCCACTCGGCCGCCTTTCCTGGGGCTGGGGGGCTATGTTGGACCCCTCCCCTTTTTGATTAACTTTTGTGATTCTGACCTGTTGTTAACATCGTTTGAGTAGTTCCCGGCCTCGCCGGCTGGGTGGGAGTCCGGCAGCGTGATTCGTTCTGGGTCGCAAGTTATTGCTATTGAGTGACTCCCGCCCCCGCCAGCTAGGTGAGAGCCTGGCAGCGGGATCTTCTCGGGGTCCAAACTCATTCCATCGAGTGACTTCTGTCCCTGCCAGCTAGGTGAGAGCCTGGCAGCGGGATCTTCTCGAGGCTAGGGATGACACCGAGTGACTTCCGGCCCTGCCAGCTAGGTGGGAGCCTGACGGCGGGATCTTCTCGGGGTCCAAACTCATTCCATCGAGTGACTTCCGGCCCTGCCAGCTAGGTGAGAGCCTGGCAGTGGGATCTTCTCGAGGCTACGGATGACACCGAGTGACTTCCGGCCCTGCCAGCTAGGTGAGAGCCTGGCAACAGGATCTTCTCGGGGTCCAAACTCATTCCATCGAGTGACTTCCGGCCCTGCTAGCTAGGTGAGAGCCTGGCAGCGGGATCTTCTCGAGGCTAGGGATGACACTGAGTGACTTCCGGCCCTGTCAACTAGGTGGGAGCCTGGCAGCGGGATCTTCTCGGGGTCCAAACTCATTCCATCGAGTGACTTCCGGCCCTGCCAACTAGGTGAGAGTCTGGCAGCGGGATCTTCTCGAGGCTAGGGATGACACCGAGTGACTTCCGGCCCTGCCATCTAGGTGGGAGCCTGGCAGCGGGATCTTCTCGGGGTCCAAGCTCATTCCATCGAGTGACTTCCGGCCCTGCCAGCTAGGTCAGAGCCTGGCAGCGGGATCTTCTCGAGGCTAGGGATGACACCGAGTGACTTCCGGTCCTGCTAGCTAGGTGGGAGACTGGCAGCGGGATCTTCTCGGGGTCCAAACTCATTCCATCGAGTGACTTCCGGCCCTGCCAGCTAGGTGAGAGCCTGGCAGCGGGATCTTCTCGAGGCTAGGGATGACACCGAGTGACTTCCGGCCCTGCCATCTAGGTGGGAGCCTGGCAGCGGGATCTTCTCGGGGTCCAAACTCATTCCATCGAGTGACTTCCGGCCCTGCCAGCTAGGTGAGAGCCTGGCAGCGGGATCTTCTCGAGGCTAGGGATGACACCGAGTGACTTTCGGCCCTGCCAGCTAGGTGGGAGCCTGGCAGCGGGATCTTCTCGGGGTCCAAACTCATTCCATCGAGTGACTTCCGGCCCTGCCAGCTAGGTGAGAGTCTGGCAGCGGGATCTTCTCGAAGCTAGGGATGACACCGAGTGACTTCCGGCCTTGCCAGCTAGGTGGGAGTCTGGCAGCGGGATCTTCTCGGGGTCCAAACTCATTCCATTGAGTGACTTCCGGCCCTGCCAGCTAGGTGAGAGCCTGGCAGCGAGATCTTCTCGAGGCTAGGGATGACACCGAGTGACTTCCGGCCCTGCCAGCTAGGTGGGAGCCTGGCAGCGGTATCTTCTCGGGGTCCAAACTCATTCCATCGAGTGACTTCAGGCCCTGCCAGCTAGGTGAGAGCCTGGCAGCTGGATCTTCTCGAGGCTAGGGATGACACCGAGTGACTTCCGGCCCTGCCAGCTAGGTGCGAGCTTAGCAGCGGGATCTTCTCGGGGTCCAAACTCATTCCATCGAGTGACTTTCGGCCCTGCCAGCTAGGTGAGAGCCTGGCAGCGGGATCTTCTCGAGGCTAGGGATGACACCTAGTGACTTCCGGCCCTGCCATCTAGGTGGGAGTCTGGCAGGGGGATCTTCTCGGGGTCCAAACACATTCCAATTCTCTGTGCAAGCTGGCTATGGCAATTCTGGAGGGGGGGGAGAAAAAGGAATTCATTATAACAAATCGTGTTGCTTACAGGTGCTTAGGGAAAAAACCTCTTCAGGTCGTCTCCACTCCAGGTGCGACTCAGGGTCTCACCCTCTACCTTTTGGAGCCAATAGCCCCCTGACTTCAAAGCTTCCTTCACAATGAATTGCCACTCCCAGCTGGGGTTGAGCTTTCCAACGGACGCTGACCTTCCTGCCGCGTCCACCTTCTTCAGCACCAGGTCTCCTTCCGCGAACTACTTGACCCTGACATGCTTGTCAAAGTATTTTGCCATCCTCCTTTTGACCTCCTCCTGTCGGATGGCCGAAAGGTCCCTCAACTCTTCCACCATGTCAAGGGAGAGTCTCAGCTCCCCCTCGTTCTCGGCTCGCCATTCCTCTCGGCCATCCCTGGCCCCCCCCGACTCGCGGCGTTTGGAATTCAAATTCTATGGGGAGCACCGCCTCGCACCCATGGGAGAGGTTGAAGGGGGTCTCCCCCGTGGCCGTGTTAGGTGTGGTTCTTAGGGCCCAAAGAACTGCGGGGAGCTGCTCCACCCAACTTCCTCTCAAGTTTTCCACCTTTTTCTTGAGGAGGTTGACGATGATCTTGTTCGCGGCCTCCACTTGCCCGTTACTCCTGGGGTGGTGGACCGAGGCAAACCTGAGGTCGATTCCAAGATGTTCGCAAAAGCTGGTGAACTCGGCGCTGGCGAACTGGGGTCCGTTGTCTGTGACAATGGCCTGGGGCAGCCCATGGCGACAGATGATCTCCCCCCAAACGAAGTTCCTGATTACTTGGGAGGTCACCTTGGCCAACGCCTTCACCTCCACCCACTTCGAGAAGTAGTCGATCATCACTAGGAGGAACCTTCTCTGACCGCTGGCCTGGGAGAACGGTCCAACCAAATCCATACCCCAGATTGCAAAGGGCCAGGGGGCCGTGATACTCTTGAGCTGTTGGGCCGGCTGTAGCTGGAGGGGGGCGAACAGCTGGCACTTATGACATCTCCTTGCGAATTCTGTGGCGTCTCGGCCCAGGGTGGGCCAGAAATACCCTTGCCTGACTATCCTCCCCTCCAGGGTCCGACTCCCGGAATGACTCCCGCACTCCCCGGAGTGGACTTCTTCTAAGATCCTCTACGCCTCACCCTCGGCTACGCAGCGAGCCAGCATCCCGGAGAGGGTCTTCCTGTATAGCTGCCCGTCTTTAAGGAGGTAGTAAGCGGACTTGTGCCTCAGCTTCTTCCTGTCCGCCCCCTCCGGATATTCTCTCATGGAGAGGAAAACTATTACTGGATCCATCCACGAAGCTTGCTGGTCGATCTCCATGAGCTCCCCTTCTTCGATGGAGGGGCGGAACAGGTCGGTGATGGTGCCCCCCACCCGGGGGCCATGCTTTGCTAGTTGGTCGGCCTGTTCATTCTCTCCCCTTGGCACGTGTCGGATGGAGAAGGTCTGGAAGGTCCCTATGACCCCCTTCACTTTGCCCAAGTATAACTTCAGAGCGGGCTCCCTTACTTCGAACTCCCCGTTGATCTAGGAAGCCACCACCATGGAGTCGGTTAGGACCTCCACATCCAGCACCCCCAACTCCCTGGCCAGGCGCAGCCCCGCCATCACTGCTTCGTACTCGGCCTGGTTATTGGTAATGGGAAAATGCACCACCACTGTCTGCTCAATCTGAGTCCCTTGAGGGCTTTCCAGAACCACTCCTACTCCAAGGGAATGCCTTCCTGAGGCTCCATCCACCCTCACCTTCCAAGGAGTCGGGCGGGTGAGCTCCTCCTCCGCTACTTCTACCACGTAGTCGGCCAGGAAGTCGGCCATTGCCTTAGCTTTGATCGAGAGCCGCAGAACGAAGGAGACATCGAACTCGCTCAGCTCCACCGACCACTTGGCCAGCCAGCCTGAATTCTCCACCCCCTCGAAGATGTTGCGGAGAGGGTGGTCGGTCACCACTTGGATCGAGTGTGCCTGGAAGTAAGGTCGTAGCCTCCGAGCCGAGATGATTAGTGCGAATGCAAGCTTCTCCAAGATCGGATACCGGAGCTCGGCCTTCCTCAGGACCCGGTTGACGTAATAAATAGGGAGCTGCCTCTTTCCCTCTTCTCGAACAAAGACGGAGCTCAGAGCCTCTGCCCCGACCCCGAGATATAAGAACAAATCCTCACCCTCCTTCGGCCCTTGGAGCAGCGAAGCCTGTGTCAACTGCGCCTTGGGGGCCCGGAACGACTCCTCGCACTCCTTGGTCCATTCAAACATCTGACCACCCCTCAGCGTTTTGAAGAAGGGGGAACACTTCTCCCCTGCCCGAGAAAGGAAGCGACTCAGCCCTGCTAACTTCCCCGTCAACCGTTGGTCCTCCTTTGCATTCCGCGGGGACCCCAGCTCCAGGATAGCCTTGACCTTGTCTAGATTCGGCTCGACCCCTGCGGGGGTGAGGAGATGCCCCAGGAACTTCCCCCGGCCGGCCCCAAAGACACACTTAAGGGGATTCAGCCGCATCTTGTATCTGCGTAGGGTGGCGAAGGTCTCTTCCAACTCCCGGAGGTGGGAGTCCACATCGTGGCTTTTGATCATGAGGTCGTCCACATACACCTCCAAGTTCCTCCCCCTTTGCTCCTTGAAGACCCTGTCCATCATTTTTTGGTAGGTGGCCCCGACGTTCTTCAGCCCGAATGGCATCATCTTG
The DNA here is from genome assembly GCA_039583875.1 of Platanthera guangdongensis. Classification (NCBI taxonomy): domain Eukaryota; kingdom Viridiplantae; phylum Streptophyta; class Magnoliopsida; order Asparagales; family Orchidaceae; genus Platanthera; species Platanthera guangdongensis. Next base: position 97,624,885 of record CM077164.1, on the reverse strand, counting down.
TAGCAGTAGCATCCATCCCCTGTGATGAATGAGACATCCTTGATGTCCGGGGGGTGCATCCTGATCTGATGGTAACCTGAAAAGGCATCTAAAAAACTCATTACAGAAAAGCCGACAGCTGAGTCAACCAGCACGTCGATCCGAGGCAAAGGATAACAGTCCTTAGGACAAGCTTTATTAAGAAGGGAAAAATCGATACACAATCGCCAGCGGCCGTCTCCTTTTTTGACCATCACAACGTTGGAGACCCAGCCGGGGTACTGAATTTCGGACACGAAGCCAGCTTTGAGAAGCTTCGCCACCTTCTCCCTGATGGGTTCCGCCAGCTTGTCCGTCGTGGATCTCTTTTTCTGCTGGACGGGGCATGTCCCCGCGTCCAAGTTGAGGCGGTGGCAGGCCACATCCGCGTCAACCCCCGGCATCTCCGCGGCGCTCCAGACGAAGATGTCCACGTTCTTCTGGATGCACTCCAGCATCCTGCCTTGGTCCTCCGGGGTCAGCCCTCCGCTGACGCGGATTTTCTCCATCCTTCCTCCCCGGGTGAGCACCTCCAGCTCCACCACTTCCTCTGCCGCCTCCAGCCTGGACCTCTCCCCCATCCTTCGGCATCCCCTTCCTCCGGAACGGGAACCTCTACCTCCATCTCTCCTCCCACGGCCCTTACTTCGGCCACCTCCTCCAGATCTCCTCCTGCCGCCTTCTCTGCGCAGTCCTTCACTCCCAGCTCCTCCCCTCCTGCTTCCTGCTCGACCTTCTCCATCCTCCGCCCCATCTCCTCGGCTCCCTCCTGCCAAGAGATGGTGTTCACCGCGGTGACATAGCACTCCCGTGCCACCTTTGGGTCCCCCCTAACCCTGACCTGCACCCCCTCAGCGTTGAATTTCAAGCACTGATGGAAAGATGAGGGGACGCAGCGGAAGGCGCTGATCAGGGGCCTCCCGAAGATGGCGCTGTAGCTGCGGGAGGCGTCCACGATGATGAACTTGCAGTTTCGGGACTGCCCCCCCAGGATGACATGGAGGCCAACGCCTCCCTCTACTTCCTTCCTTTCTCCCGAGAACCCGAACAGGGGCCCGTCCGAGGCCAACACCCTCTTAGCCTCCACCTTCATCGCGTCAAACGCCTTTTTGAAGACGACGTTGATGGAGCTCCCATTGTCCACGAGGATCCGAGAGACAGTGAAATTCTCGATGGCAGCCTTGATGACCAACACATCACAGAACGGATCCTCGTGGTCTGGCATATCACTTCTGGAGAAGGTGATCCTCTCCTCCGGGGGCGGGGTTTGGGATGTAGAGGCGACGCTCCGCCGGTACATGTTGTGGATGCTTGCCTTGCGGGAAGCCTCGATCCCCACTCCCCCATGGATCACTCCGATCCCTCCTCGGGTCCCGACATCAACCCGGTCCTCGCAACGATCCTCCTCTGCCCGAGGCAGGACCTCCTCGATCCTCACTTCTTGCCGCGCCTCCTCCTGCTGCTGCTGCCGCCCCCTATTCCCTCTCATCTCCAAGAATTCGGGGCACGTGGCTGTTGCGTGCCCCTCTTCCTGATGGAAGTCGCAATAGGGCAGCTCCACCCTGAACTCTCTTCTCCTTCTCCTCATGATCCCCCTCCTCGCTCCCAAAGCTATGGCCATGGCCTCCTCCTGATCGGGGAGCCGGGGCCGGTGACCCTGCCTCCAGCCTGGTGGGTGGAACTGGTCCTGCCTCCCCTGATAGTGACCCCTTCCGAAGTACCCTCTCTGTGGCCCCAGCCCCTGCCACTCTGGTCTCCAGCCCAGCCGACGGTCGGGCTCCTGACGCCCCCACCCCGGCTGCTGTCCTTGGAGCTGCCTCTACTCCCTCTGCCTGGGCTCCCCTCTTCTCTCCTCCTGCGCTCTTCCTCCCTTCGACTCCCTCTCTTCCTCGGTGGCCCATCTGGCTAGCTTCCTTGCGAACTCCGGATTCGATGCCTCCCCGTCGACTTCTCTTGCCGCCCTCTCCATCAGTTCTTCGTAGGAGAGGGGAGGAACTCTCTTCAGCTCCATTCGGAAGAAACCCTGCTGCAGGCCCAGGGTGAAGGCCATCATCAGACTATGGCCCGGCATCTCCTGGACCTGGGTGACCTCCTCTTGAAATCGGTCCACGTAGCTCCCCAATGTCTCGTTCACCCCCTGCTTTATGTGGAACAAGGACTCCGACTCCTTCTTCCTCTTCTTTGAGGTAGTGAACCTCAACATGAACTCTCGGCGCAAGTCCTCGAAGCAATAGATGGAACTAGCCGGCAGCTGGTGGAACCACTCCCTTGCCTTCTCTCGGAGGGTGATGGCGAAGAGACGGCACTTGAATCCGTCCGACATCTGACGGATGGAGACCACGTACTCGAACCATTAGACGTGTTGAACCGGGTCTCCCTTCCCGGTGTAGTAGGACATCTCGGGCTCCCTGAACCCTTCTGGTACTGGTGCTGAGGAGACCAGCTCGCTGAAAGGACTGCCTCCCCCCACTAGGCGAGCCGGCGAATCTCGCGGACCTAGCTCGCCGAACCTGCCTCGGCTTACCGACCCGAGGAAAAGCTCGCGCCCCGGGAGCTCGCATCCTCGGCCTTCCTCAGCAACTTCCTTTCCAGCTCGCCGTCCAGGGGCTTCCTCGCCCAAAGAGGGGACGGCCGCGATCTGGGCTGCCGGCGTCGAGTACTCGGCCCGCGCACCGAGCGCGATCCTGACGAGGCCCAGCACCTCGTTCCTGAAGTCCTCCAACATCCCTACTGTTGCGAGATGCGGGGGGGGGGGGGGGGGGGAGCGGCGAGTCCTGCCTGTCAGATCCTTGTCCTCCCGTCATTGAGCTCGCCGAAGCTTTTCCGCACTGACCACTTTCCACGCTCACCGCACTAAGATGTTGAAACCGGAATCCGGCCTCTTGTGGAGTTCGACCCTTGGGGAAGGGGTGGTCTCGCGCCTACTTTTCTCCTGCAAGAAAAAACAACGAAAGAGACAAGAAGAAATAGACCCAAGGGCTCGGCAGGGAGGTCCCACCACAAACCCGGAAGATCTCTGAGCGTTTCCCCTCCTTAGCCAGAAGCTGAGCTAAGGTACTCTCAGAGAACACTTGGAAACGAGAGTAAAGAGGCACTGACAGCGTACCCTCTGAGGTACCCCTTGGGTCTTATTTATAGTTTTTCGGAATCTGAACTGCCAATAACCAAAATAACTGACCTGAAAATACCAAAAGACCCATAGCTGGGTCTGCCAACAGCCAAACTCCGATGTTCTGAGAGGCTATGGGCAGTCCAACCTGGTCTGCCAACAGCGAAGCTCCGCTGTCCTGAGTAGCTATTCGCACCCCACGGGGAGTCAGCTCGCCTCCAATTCCCCTCCGCGGGAGGCGGGCGCGACCTGGCTCTCGTGGCTCGCCTATCCTCCCTGGGCGAGCGCGAGCCGGGCCGTCGCGACCTGCCTGTCTTCTGCCGGGCGGACCGGCAGCCAGGTCGCGTGTGGGGGTTGGCCGGCGGTCACCGCGACCCCGATCGACTTGCTAGTCGCGGGTCGCCAAACTCATCTGCTTTGGCCAAGGACTCTTCGCGCGACCCGCTCGCTCGCCTCGCCGGCTCGCTCGCCTGAAATGGGGCGGGAGCGGGCCAGCCCTTCTGCCGTATATCTGTTTTGCCGTTCGGGTGCGGGTCGCGGGACCAGGTCTGCTCGACCTCCCTGGCGGGACCCTCTCGCCGGACACGGGGTTGTACACCCAGTGTTGGGTTTTTGGTGAAGCATGTCTCGCCATGTATGTCTCGCCTTGTAAAGAAGTTTGCTCTTGATCAATAAAGAAGCTTGTGCTGCATGTGTTGCTGGTTGTTACTGCTTTGTTGAGATAACCCCTGCTAACTCCAAGATCCGGGAAAACTTTCAACATTATAAGTGGGCGTATCCTCCTCCGGTTTATTGAGTTTTCAACAGGGTATCCAAGGGGGCGTCTGCGGTTTGTTGAATTTTAACATGGTATCAGAGGCAGGTTGTTGGAGTGGTCAAGCAGTGTTCAATGGAAGTAGTTGCTCTTCTGTAGAGGAAACCAGTGGTAGAACCATGGCAGTGGAAGATGCAAGTTGTCTTGGAATTGATCTCCTTACAGAGACGAACTGTGATCGGTGGAAGTCCTGTATGAAGAGCTTTCTTCTTGGCGAGGACCTTTGGGAGGTTGTATTCGGAGCAGGAAGACAAGAGGATACTGCTGGCAATGCTGAGGAGATGAGAGCTTGGAAGGAGACAAATGCGAAAGCGAAGTCTATTCTCAAGCAGGTGATCTCATCGGAGCTCTTGGACCACATCAGTGGATGTCGGTCAGCTGCGGAGGTTTGGACTTCCCTTGATGGGTTGTTCAGGAAGAAGGTGAAGGTTGTTGCTGAAGATGGTCCTTCTACTTCGTATCAGGAAGAAAGGAGTGTTTCTCCTAGGCGTGATAGGAAGAGGAAGGAAGGACCAAGGTGCTATAAATGCAAGCAGCAAGGTCATCTTCGGAAGGAGTGCAAGGTTACCTTGCTCTCGGCGAACGTTGCTCAGGTAGGGAGGAAGGAGAAGAACCTTGTTGGGTTATCAACAAGTTCTGGATCTGATCGGATGAATGCCAGTGATAGTGCAGCTATCTGGCATGAAAGACTGGGGCATGTAGGGATGGACAAACTGAAAGCAATGGCGGAAAGAAGACTCGTAAGAGGCTTGCCTAGATTGTCATCCTATGGCGATGGTCGGGGGTGTGCGGGATGTCAGGAAAGTGGAGCCTATCGCTTCATGGTTGACAAAGCACAATCCAGGTGTAATGCACCATTGGCGGTTGTCCATTGTGCTCTGGTGGGACCGACCGTCACGGCCAGTCTTGGAGGCAGCAGGTTCATGCTGATATTGGTTGATGACTATTCTAGGTATACTTGGGTATACTTCATGAAGAAGAAGTCCAACATGGTACGCTTGTTTGTGGAGTTCAAGAAGCTTGTGGAAGGCCAGCTTGGCCGGAGGATCAAGGTGTTGAGGACAAGTATCGGTGGTGAGTTTGGCTCAACCGAGTTTTCACACTTTTGCAGGAAGCAAGGGATCCGGAAGGAGCTTTCTTGTGGACATACTTCACAACAAGGTAGTATTGCAGCTCGGATGATCCATTGGTTAACGGAGACCTGCAAGTGTTGGCTTCAGAGTAAAGGCATTCCGAAGGCTCTTTGGGCGGAAGGAATGGCCTGTGCTGCTCATGTTATCAACCGGATGCCTCTTAGTCCGATCATAGTAAAGACTCCTTATGAGCTGATGTTCGGAGTGAAGCCCTCAGTGAAGCACCTTCGGGTGTTTGGATCTACCTGCTATTTACACTCTCCGGGTGCTCTCAAGACAAAGCTAGTCTTTGTTGGGTATGATGAGCAGAGAAGAAGATGGAGGTGTATGGATCCTGCGACGAAGAAACTCATAGTGTCGAGAGACATTGTTTTCGATGAGTTGACGCCATATTGGGGTAGCTCTTATGTGGACCTAGAGATAAGAAGGTCAGATGGTGGGCTGAAGGAGGCTGCTGCTAAGGAACTGGAGTTACCCGAGTCACCAGGTGTTCCAGGTTGTTCTAGCTCCGGGGCAAAGGCGTCAGAGTCGAGAAGAAGGGGGAGCGATGCTCCAGGATCTTCTGGCTCGAAGGCGGAGGCTTCCGGTTCAGGAAGAAGGGGGAGAGATGTTCCAGGAAGTTCTTGTTCAAGAGGAGAGTCTTCTGGTTCAGGTAGTAGGGGGAGCGTTCCTCCAGGTGCTCTTGGTTCCAGTAAGGAGGCGTCTTGTTCAGGGAGCAAAGGTAGCATTGTTCCGGGTTTGCCCGGGAACGGAGCTGGTTCAGTAGCAGCGGAGGTGGTTAGCCATGATCTGGTTCTTCGGAGATCGAAGAGGATCAGTAAGCCACCAGCTCGATATATTGAAGGGAACACGGCGGACTTGGTCCCGTGTTTCCTTGTTAGCCCTCAGGTCGAGCAAGGTACTTCTGGCTGTGATGACCCCACTAGAATCAAGGAGGTGGTTGACACCAAGTCTGAAGAGGTGACTTCTCTCAGAGATAACAAGGCTTTGGCTTTTGCGTCCAAGGAAGTTGGTGATACTTCTGTGATGCAAGAGTGGAGGTTGAAGCTGAAGAAAGCAGAGGGAAGCATTACTCCTTTTTGGAGATGCTGGAGGGCTACCTCATTGTCCATGATATGCGGGGCGAGGACTATGTCTTGGACATCTCTTCGTAGATGCTATCGGAAGGACCAGGTGCAAGGTTACGGGAGCTGCTGGAGTTATTCACCACTTCTCACTTCAAGGGGGAGTGTTGAATTCTGTGAAGTGAAAGTGGGTGAATGGAAGGCTTGGACAACCTATCCGCGCGGACTACGCGGACAGGGTTTGCGGACTGCTAAGTCGGTAGGGATGTTGCAGGCGGTTTGCTCTGTGGCGGCCTGGGCGGTCTGTTCGCGCAGACTACGCGGACAGCAGCAACGGTCTGACAGGCCAGTTTATGCTCAGCAGGCGGTTGACTCCCAGGAAGTAACCGGGCGGATAGAAATGCTATCCGCGGAGTCCGGCATGAAGCGGACTGATGAACTGGAGCTCGGCAGACCGGTTTGGCAGTTGCCTTGGTCTTGCTCCAGTAGAGCGGCAAGTAGAAGCCGCGGAGATCACCGGTCAGCGCGGACAGAAACTGGAGGTCGCCCGGTATGGCGGGCTAGATCCAGTGTCCGCCAGGAAGTGCGGACTGGCCCTTGTGGCCAGTGGACTGGACTTGGTGTGATCTGAACCAAGTCCAGGATGGCTCAGTCCGGGGAGATCGCGCAGTGGAGCGCGGGCTGGTTTCTCAGTCCGCCAAGCGTAGTAGAAGTGCTGTTGCCTTGTTTTCTAGCTTTGGGTAATGCGGACTGGAGAATTGCTTGTGCATGAGCGTGCGGACTGGAGCCAGAGTCCGCTGAGTTCGGTTTAGCCTTGTGATGAGGTTATGAGCTCAGGATTGCGGATTGGAGTTTGCTGTGTAAGCAGACTAGATCGACGTGTCCGCTGAGTCCAGAGGTGCCTTGGAGATAGAGGCAATGGACTCAGGAGTTGCGGACGGTAGCCGGTGTCCGCTGAGTCCGGCAGGTGCCTTGAAGGCGAGGCTACGGGCTCGGGGTTTGCGGGCTGATGCCTTATCCGCAGATTGGCGGACACGGCTGTTGTGGAGTCCAGCTGTGGTGGTCCTGGCTTGGCCTCTGGCGGCAAGGCGGGCTGGATATTGGAGTCCGGCCTTGGAGAAGCTGGGGCAGACTGGCTATCTACACAGGAGCGGCGAACTGGAATATGTGTCCGCGGGCTGGCGGACACACTAGTTCTTGCTGCGGGATGTGGCGGTGATCCTATCGGCTAGGGCGGTGACCATACTCATCATCGTGCCTATAAATAGGACCCATGTCACATCAGGAGTAACGGAACCAAAAACCGAAGTAAGTGAACTGTAATTGAGCTCGCGTAAGTTGCTGCGGTCTGGACTTTGGTGTCCGCGCGGATAGAGAGTTGACCCGGTTGTGCTGTGCAAGTTGTGCGGATACCGCTGGAAAGCCAGGACTTGGCTCTGATTGCGGTCAGGGACAGTGCGGACTCTGCGGTTAAGCAACAGGCGGTAAACAACAGGTCGCGGATAGCGACCAGGCGGTCTTCTCTTTGGCAACTTGGTTCGGGGTTGAGGAAGTCGCCTGCTTCAGGCGGACTGTTCCATTCGGTAACGCAGCTTGTGCGGTCTGGCGGCTAGGCGACCTCACGGTCAGGCGGCCTGCAGATTGGCGGTGAAGAGCTAAGCATTGGAATAAGGGGTGAGTCCGCGCAGCTTGGGTTGCGGTCTGGCGACCTGGCGGACTGAGCGGACTCCACAGCAGTAGGTCGGCGGCTTGTTGATTGAGTCTGCGCGGCTTGTTTTTTGTTCTTGTCTTTGTAACTATCTCTGCTCTCCCGGTGTTGGGTTTTTGGTGAAGCATGTCTCGCCATGTATGTCTCGCCTTGTAAAGAAGTTTGCTCTTGATTAATAAAGAAGCTTGTGCTGCATGTGTTGCTGGTTGTTACTGCTTTGTTGAGATAACCCCTGCTAACTCCACGATCCGTGAAAACTTTCAACATTATAAGGGGGCGTATCCTCCTCCGGTTTGTTGAGTTTTCAACATGGTATCCAAGGGGGCGTCTGCGTTTTGTTGAATTTTAACAAGCCGGTTTGTCTAACCGCACGGCTTGTCCGGTTTGTCATTTTGTAAAGCCGCATATACTTGTAAATTTTTAGTCCCACATTGCTTATTTGTAATCTCTCTCATCTCTTCCATTCTATAAAAGGGAGGCTATACCATTGTAATTGATACCTTTTTCGGATAATAAAGTTTCAATTAAACTACTTTTGGTTTGTTTCTGTTCGGATTTTACATGTTTCTGTTCAGCTTTAACATGGTATCAGAGGAAACGTTCTTTTCCTCCTGATTGTGTGTGCTCTCTGATTCTCGGAGTTGGATTCTTCTTTCCGCGACCTGTCTTCGCGCATTGATTCCTCCTCTGACCGTTGCCCTGTTCGCACGGATTGTTTCTGCTTTCCGCGTCCTATTTTCGCGGCTTGCCTTCTCTTCTGACAGCTGTCCTGTTCGCGCGGCTTGTTTCTCCTTGTTTGATGCTCTTCTTTGTTGCCGCGACCTATCCTTAAGTCGCCACGACCTGTTTAGTAGTCGCCGCGACATTGTTTCGTTCTAGCCGCTCCTGCTTACTATTCGTTGCGGCCTATCCTTTTTCTGTCCGACCTGTTTTCTCCTGCCTGCGGCCTTCCTAGCCGCGCGGCCTGCTTCAGTTCAACCGGCTTGCGACTTGTTGTTGTCGTCGCTGCTTCCTGTTCTCACATCGTCTCTCTTCAATGGATTCCACCTCCACGCTGTCCGCCTTGGTGGTCACCTCTTCTGGTAGTGCCTACGCTGTTACTCGTGGACGATTGTTGATCGACTCTGGTGCTACAAATCATATGACAGGCAATCCTCAGTTTTTCTCTAATCTAGAAACACATGATCGGTTGCCCCCGGTCATCGTTGCTGATGGCTCTCCCTCTCCGGTCCATGAGACGGGCATGGTTCAAGTCACTCCCTCTTTATGCCTAGCAGATACCCTCTATGTGCCACAGTTTCCTTGCAATTTATTATCGGTTACTTTTTATGCAAGCAACTACGGTGCTCCGTCATATTCACTCCAACTTCTTGTTCTTTTCAGGATCCGGACTCCCAATGGACGATTACTACTGGGACTGAGAGCGGCGGCCTCTACTTCCTCGACAACGTCTCTGCTCCATCCGCCTTCTCCTCCTCCTCTACAGATCTTCTCCAATGCCATGTCATGCTCCTCCCCGGCTTCTTCACCAGCTTCTGCCCCACCTCCCTCCACATCATCCTCCTCTTAATTGTGACGCATATCAACTTGGCAAGCATCACCGCTCCTCCTTTCCTCCAAAGCAAGATCGTGGTTCTACCCGTCCGTTTGATCTTGTTCACTCAGACATCTGGGGTCCGGCTCCTGCCCTTACCGTTGGTCGGGGTAGTTCCTATTTTGTTACTTTCATTGACGACTTTTCTCGCTGTACTTGGGTATATCTTTTACGCGACCGCTCTGAACATTTTGATGTATGGACATCCTTTTACCATTCCATTCAAACTCCGTTTGATGTCTCCATTAAAATCTTACGCTCGGATAATGCAAAAGAATATCTCAGTCAAGCTTTTTCCTCTTTCTGCACGCACCATGAGATTATTCATCAAACCAGTTGTGTTTACACCTCCCAACAAAATGGAGTAGCGGAACGCAAAAACCGTCACCTCCTTGATGTCGCTCGCACTCTGCTCATGCAAATGCATGTCCCTCTCTCCTACTGGGGCTATGTTGTTCTCATCGCTTGCTATCTCATCAATCGCATTCCCTCCACCGTTCTCCGTGGTCAAACTCCCTTCCCCATTCTCTATCCGGTCAAAGAACCCTTTTCTCTTCCTCTCCGTATCTTTGGCTGCACAACCTTTGTGCATGCTCCCTCTGCCACCCGCGACAAACTCTCTCCGCGGTCCACTAAATGTGTCTTTCTGGGGTACTCTCCGACTCAGAAAGGTTATTGTTGCTTTGACCCCGTTACCCGCCAGCAATTGGTCTCTGCGGATGTCACCTTCTTTGAAAATGCATCTTACTTCTCTTCCTCTTCCTCCTCTACTCCTGTTGATCCTAACTCTCCCCACAATCCCACAATTCGCTCTGCTCCTACTACTGTTCCACCACCTCCACCATCTCCACCATCTCCACCCTCTCCTGCCTCTTCTCCCCCCATCTCCCTCCTCTTCGTCGTTGTCGCTCTCTCCTCCCGGGCCAGCTCTCTCCGTCATGGATGCTCTGGTTGCTGAGAAACATGCCGACCTGGATCTACCCATAGCTTTTCGCAAAGGGGTGCGTACGTGTACCCAGCACCCGCTGGCTGCTGTTGTTTCATATGATCGTCTGACTCCTTCTCGCAGGACATTTGCATTGGCTATCACAACTGATCTTTTAGAGACTACATGTGATAATATAACAGGATTCCTTCCCTCTCAGGTGGTGATCTCACTTTCGAAAGAGAGTCTTTCCGCGGCATAATTCTAATATGTTGCTTGGCACAGTATTCTCAATCTCAAAGGTCTTCGCGCGGCCTCACCTTTTTGTGAGAACATCGAAACGTGAGGAGTGAATGAGCTCATCTCAAGTGTAGTTCAGGGCCCTATTTAGTCCAAGCAAGATAGTCGGTGAGCATATAGAAATAGGCGAAGTCAACAAAGAAATCAAGAAATAGAAATAGGCAAAGGGTGTAAAAAAAGGATAGAAAGAATCCAGCCGGGAAGTCACTCTTTTTTTCATGTCATTGGTACTAGATCAAAATGGTAAGTTCACTCTCAAAATTTCTTTGTCCTCAACGTCTCTGAATTGAGAGGAATTTGCCACTGAAAAAGTCTTCTATGGGTATCGAAAGTAAAAACAAGATGGATGTTTGTTGTCCCAACCATTCTTCTTAGGCCCGATCCCAATAAAGAAAAGAATTTCTCACCAAGTTTTTGTCTCCTAGCTTAGTGAGGAAAACCCAACATCAAACTCGAGTTGCTTTGAACTATCCGCTTGGACACCCATTTAGAATGAGAAAGTAGTATACGGAGCAGATAGACTGAATGACCAAAGACAAAATTGGATCCGGAAACCAGCCTCCGCAAATAAAGCCATTCTACTCTGAGACTGCCACTCCCCACACCTAGCAGGAGGCTCTCACTATTCCTTATTGGAAGACTGCTATGGATGAGGAAATTGCTACCCTCACTGAACGGGGAACCTGGACCCTGGTTCCTCCACCTTTGGGCATGTATGTTGTTTGTTGTCGTTGGGTCCTTGTTGTGAAATTCTGTCCCGATGGTAGCGTGGATCGCTAGAAGGCCCGCCTGGTGGCCAAAGGTTTCACTCCGATATATGGTGTTGATTACTTTGATACTTTCTCTCCTGTGGCTCGTCTCAGCACTATTCGGGTCCTTCTCTCTATCGCTGTCAACAGGGATTGGCTCATTTTGCAGCTGGATGTTAAGAATGCTTTCCTCTACGGTGATCTGCAGGAAGATGTTTACATGGAGCAACCTCCTGGGTATGTTGCTCAGGGGGAGACACGAGTATGCCGACTAAAGAAGGCTATCTATGGCCTCAAGCAAAGCCCTCATGCCTGGTTTGACAAGTTCAGTGGCATTGTTGCGGCCATTGGTTTTACGAGAAGCTCAGCAGATCACTCCTTGTTTGTTCGGAAAACCTCCTCTAGTCTGGTTGTTCATGCGGTTTATGTTGATGACATTCTTCTTACTGGTGATGATCAGGATGGGGTATTACTAACAAAGAAACAGCTTCGTCAACACCTGGTCACAAAAGATATGGGGTCCCCGAAATATATTCTAGGGATTGAAATCTCAAGGAAGCCCAACTCCATGGTCCTTTCCCAACGAAAGTATGCTCTTGATCTTTTAAAGGAGGCAGGATTGACTGGTGCTAAACCTGCCCATTGTCCTATGACTGCTGGAGAAGACAAAACTTGGACAGATGACTCGCCTCTTTTATCCGATCTTACGAGGTACCTGCTTCTGGTGGGCAAGCTCATTTATCTCACGGTAACCAGGCCCGACATCGCTTATGCTGTTTGCAAGGTGAGCCAGTTCATGCAAGCTCCTAGGGAGTGTCATCTACAATCTGCCCTGAAGATATTAGAGTATATTAAAGCAGCACCAGGAAAAGGACTACTCTTTCAAAAGAATGGTCACCTACGGGTTGAAGCATACTCTGATTCAAGTTATACTGATGACAAAGGGGACCGCAAATCGACATAAGGTTTCTTCAGTTTGTTGGAAGCAATCTTGTGAGCTGGAAGAGCAAGAAACAGTCTGTGGTTTCCAGGTCTAGTGTAGAGCCGGAATATCGCAGTATGGCGTCGACTACATGTGAGTTGAAATGGTTGCGGGCTCTCATGCTTGACTTAGGAGAGGTTTACAACTATCCTCTTCCTATGTTCTGTGACAACAAGGCCGCGATATACATTTCCAAAAATCCGGTCTTTCATGAGAGAACAAAACACATAGAAGTCGACTGTCATTTTATTCGGGAAGAGATATTGAAAAAGCAGATTTGCACTCTGTTTGTCACTTCCAACAACGAGTTGGCAGACGTCTTCACCAAGCCGGTGTCCGCTTATTTTTTTCACATCTGTGACAAGCTGGGCATGATTGATATCTATGCTCCAGCTTGAGGGGGAGTGCTGCAGGAAGGAGACCGGGCGGTCTGGCAGTTTCTCCTAGCCGGTCTGTGTGCTGGGCTGTTGCAGTTTGGTGTCCCAGCGGTCAGGCGGCTTGTCTCAGACATCTTGGAGACCGGGCGGTCTAGCGGTCTCCTGTGACGACTTGCTCTCTGGGGTGCTTGTTCTCTCATCCTGGTTGTGGTCGGGCGGTTAGCCGGTTTGCCTAACCGCACGGCTTGTCCAGTTTGTCATTTTGTAAAGCCGCATATACTTGTAAATTTTTAGTCCCACATTGCTTATTTGTAATCTCTCTCATCTCCTCCATTCTATAAAAGGGAGGCTATACCATTGTAATTGGTACATTTTTTGGATAATAAAGTTTCAATTAAACCACTTCCGGTTTGTTTTTGTTCGGATTTTACATGTTTCTGTTCGGCTTTAACATCTATCATGCCACTTTAGGGATATCGTTACAACTTCGATGATCGCGTGAGAAACGTTATGCCACTCCGACCACACCTGCCCACAGGTCATCTTAGTTTGTAACCCTCGAACACTCCGTGGTACCCTCAAACAGTGCCTACAGGAGACCCACAACTTGGTTGATCTTGGAGGAAGGTAATGCCGCTCCTGCCGCAACTGCCAAAAAGATCAACTTGGACTGTACTCCAGGCAAGACAGCAGGGGACCGTTCCGTTAAGTATGCAAAGGCTTGTGGCCATATGAGAAAAGTAATGCCGCTCTGGCCACACCTGCCCACTTGGTCACAAGTCCGCAGCTTGCTCTTCACAGGGAATCTATTCAGTGCGGACTGCAGTTTTGTTATCCGATCAGTGTGCCAGTTTTCCTTGGGTTGATCGTATAGCTTGTGGCCCGGTGAGAAAAGTTATGTCGCTCCGGTCGCACCTGCCCGCTTGGTCGCAATCTATAGATCATTTCATCTATTCAGTGTGGACTGCAGTTTTGTTATCCGCTCAGTCCGCTAGTTTTCCTTGGGTTGATCGTATAGCTTGTGGCCCGGTGAGAAAAGTTATGCCGCTCCGGCCGCACCTGCCCGCTTGGTCGCAAGCTATAGATCATTTCATCTATTCAGTGCGGACTGCAGTTTTGTTTTCCTGTCAGTCTGCCAGTTTTCCTTGGGTTGATCGTATGGCTTGTGCCCCGGTGAGAAAAGTTATGCCGCTCTGGCCGCACCTGCCCGCTTGGTCGCAAGCTATAGATCATTTCATCTATTCAGTGCGGACTATAGTTTTGTTATCCGCTCAGTCCGCCAGTTTTCCTTGGGTTGATCGTATAGCTTGTGGCCCGGTGAGAAAAGTTATGCTGCTCCGACCGCACCTGCCCGCTTGGTCGCAAGCTATAGATCATTTCATCTATTCAGTGCGGACTGCAGTTTTGTTATCCACTCAGTCCGCCAGTTTTCCTTGGGTTGATCGTATAGCTTGTGGCCCGTTGAGAAAAGTTATGCCGCTCCGGCCGGACCTCCCCGATTGGTCACAAGTTATAGATCATTTCTATTAGAATATGTGCGAACTGTGAAATTATAGCCACCCAGTCCGCAGGATTGGACCCCGGTTGGTCTTTTCAGCTCGGAGTTTGACGGTAAATATAAGGCCTCCATGCTTGTTATCATGAAGCTTAAAAGATTTGTTGACAAAGAGAATCGCGGACTGTTATTGGAACTCGTCATAGTCCGCCTGATCTTTTTGACAGCCAATTAAACTTCTCATTCTTTTTACGGTGGACAGTGGTCGAATTATTTAATAAAATTTCTTAATTAGCAAGTCAGAAACTTATACAGTACGGATGATTTTTGCATCATGCGGTCTGCTACATGGAGATCGAACTTAACTGTGTCAGTACAAAAAATAGAAAACATTACAGGAGACACACTGATACCCGAATATCCATTTCTATTTGATCAAAAATCAAGTTACATGTTTCATGTATTCGGCGGACTACAAACTTGAGTCCGCTCTATTTACAAAAATAAAAACAAAAATACATTATTCAGCCTCGACGATCTTCTGTTTCTTCTCTGCAGGGAGTGCAGGGCTTAGACTTTCGACATCAATCTCCGGAGAATATCCCCCCGAGCCACTTACACTGCTGCCATCTGAACCAGTGCTTGTCGCGGACTCGCTATGCGAGCTCTTGCCAACAGAGGAAGATGCAGAGGTGTCGGACTCGGCGGACTATTCTCTTCCTTGTTGGCTTGAACCAGTGTCGTCAACTATTGTCTTGGCTTCCCCACCTTCTTCTTCGCCTTCTTCTTCTTCTTCTTCTTCTGCTTCTTCTTCACCTTCTTCTCCTTCTTCTTCCTCCTCAACAATGACGTCTTTTCCTTTGGCAGCCGCTCCATTGCTGCTACCTGCTCTTTCAACTCAGGGAAGAGCTGCAGGAAAGGAACACCGTCCACCCCTTCCTTTGCGAAGCCGCCGCGGACAAATCGCTTGATAGCGATCTCAACGGTTTCCTTCACAAAGGGGAGCATAGCGGCCTGGAAGTTGTTATTTTCCAAGTCATAGGCGACCTGCGAGAAACAAAGGAACAAACATAAGTTCGCGGTGGACTTCAAATTGAAGACCGCTGCAACTATAAGTCACCCCCAGCTCTTCCTTCTGCCGAGCGACCTTTTTCCCTAGCCGCACATTTCTTTCCTTGATCACCCTTTTTTCTTCTTGAAGTTGCTCGTTTTGTCTGAGCAGGTCTCTGGCCAGAGAACAGACAAAATGGTTCATCACCGCGCTGTTCGCACTTGCTTGGGTGGCCAGCAGAGGGAGGTGGGCAGCAGCAACCTTCTTCAAGTCGCTCAAGTTGCACTTCCCATAGAGTGCGGAGATCGTGACATGAGCATGGCGGGTTATCTTCGAACTTTTCCACGATGGAAGCGCTGTCGACAAGCAGACATACTTGTTCTTATTGTGCCAGTGAATCATCGGATTCCCCCTCAGATCCTTCTAATGGTTGCCAAAGCTCTGCATCGCAAAGCTTTCAAAAGAAGAGTAGTCTGTCGCGGGATCCCCCTCACCTTTCCTCTTTCTTGCGATCTCTTGTTTCCTTTCCCTCTGAGTAAGTGTGAATCTGTTGGGCGTCTGTGGCAGGTTGGCAGGCACAGCAAGGTCGCTGCAAGAACAAAACAAGGGTTAACACACAGGTCACTGCAGATACAAACCATAAGTCCGCAGAAGCTTACTTTCTTCCCGCGAAATACCCGCCATGCTCGCCAACAGCGGGATGTAGTACTCAATGTCAAGCCTGGCATCAGCAAGAAATTTGACAATGGCGGACTCCATCTCTTCCAGCTGGACACTCTTAAAAGTGGAGTCTGCGCGCTCTTGCAGATAAGTATGCAAGAACCCGAGGTCGCCTTCGAAGATCAAAAACCTTGAGGTCCAGTTATGGATCTTGTTAGGAAGACCCACGACCTTCATTCCTCTGCAATAGAAGTAGATCACTCCTTTATAAGGGCGGCCTCCAGACGATGTTATCGAGCGGACTGAGAACATTTTGCGGAAAATATTTATTGAGAAGGCGTTCTTCTCAGACCGCAGATAAGAAATAAAGCTGTAAAAGGCGGCAAGGGTGTTGGGCGCGAGCTGGCCTGGCACCATCCCGTAGTGTTCGAATATTTCAGCAATCTCCCATAATAGTAGGAATTTGAATCCGCTATCGAAGTGGTTGATGGGTATGGCGATCTGAGTCGCCGTTGAAAAATTTAATCTTTATTCATGGGCGGGAAGGCAGACAAGCAAATTAGAGTCCGCCATTTTCCTTTCAACAAAGGCCTCAAGGTCGGCCTCTGTTAGTGTGCATTTTCTATGGTCGGCAGCATGGAAAGCAACCGCAGCGTCAGTCGTGGCGGACACCATTTTGGTAGGCCGCATGGTCTTCAGCTACACCTGTTTCCCTGCATAGAAGAGGCAACGATGATATATTTATAGTAATGGGGCCTGATAGCTTTTTTGGCCAGGCCGCTCAGCTTTTCTGGCAATCGCGATCTCTGTTCAGCAACCTCGGCATCTCGCTTCCCTTTCTCTTCCCGTGCCATCGCCAAGTGCTTTCCTTTGTAGAATCGGACATCATCAGCAAGCCTTTTCTTCTCTCTATCAGACCTCTCCAGCGCACTTGAGATGTTGGCGATCTGATCCTTTAAAGCTTTCTCGCGCTCCGCCGATGCCTTCTCGCGCTCTTCCGCCTTCTTTAACTCCGCTCTAATTTTTTGAATTTCAGCTTGAAACTTATTTTCTAACTCTCTGATGTTATTCAGGATGTGCTGCTCACCTCTTGCGGACTCATCATGATAGCCCGCGTCAACGTCGGTATTCGGTGTAACCACAATCTCCCCACTCTCGATAGAGCCCGGTGGTGACTTTCTACCTGCAACAAAGAAGGTCAATTTCACGTTCAAATACAGTCCGCAGCGGACTCAAAGTATCCAGATAAAAGATCACTTTTGGAAAAAGCAGCAGCGAGTTGCTGGCTACCGAAGATAGTCCGCCTTGCCCTCTCCGGGTCAAAGGCGCTTAATCGTTTCTTCCATTCGCGATGGACTTTGATTCTTTTTTCAGCAGAAGAGCTTGTTGAAACAACAATGTCATCAGTCTCGGTGATGATCTTGATCGGCCTCGACTTCCGCTGCGGTGACCTGTAAAGCCACTAGCGCTTAAAATATTTAGGCACAGGTTGAAGGTTACCTGTCTGGAACAGCTCTGCGGCAGTCCGCAGATCCTCAACATTTTTGTCCTCCATGGTCTGCTTCGAGGCCGCCTCGACCGTAGCTACATGGGCGGCGATTTGTTTCTTCTGCTCTGCTATCCTCTCTTTCAGTCTTTACTTCTCTTTTTCCTCAGTAGCGGATAAAGATGGGAGATCGCCGCTCTTATCCCCAAGGATTTCAACCTCAAGATGCAGCACATCAAGCAAGGATTCATTGATGAGATCAAGTTGTTCGACATCTATGGAATCCAGTATCTCGTCCTGGACAAACTAACCGTGGAGAAGGAATTGTCTCCCTGGACTTGGGCCTCCGGTGTAACTAAGTTGCTTTCAGGAACTTCTTTTTCGCGCGGCCTGTGCTGCAAGTCTGCATCTCCAGTCCACACGGAGATATTGTTTTCTTTCATCGCTCGAAGCTTCTTTTCAACCCGCTCAGCCACAGTCGACCTGTCCCTCTTCCTCTTCTTTCCAGAAGGGCCCCTTTTCTCAGCAGAGTCCGCGACAGCCTTCCCTAAATCTGGCTGGCTCTCGCGGACCGTCTCAAGGTTTGCAACAACCAATGCCTTTGAAGGTACGTCTTTCCCAACTTCTTCTCCCGCAGACCGCCTATCTTCATCAAGGTTAACGATGGGCTCCTGAGCATTGGGGGATGACACTTTGGTTTCATTATTTTCGCAAACCGTGTCCGCCGAGTTCGCAGTTTTTTGAGTGGGGGCGGTGTCCGACAGATTTAATGACTTCTCACTTCTCAATGGCTATTCAGCGTGAGAGATGGCAACATCCTCCTTCTCGCGCACAGGCATATCAGAATGGCGGACTGCTTTCTCAGCAGGCTTTTGGCTATGGGAACTCTCTCTAGTTGAGCGTACAGGCTCCCCTCTCGTCACTCTCTTCATTATTTTCTTAGTTTTCATTGGCGTTATTATCTTCTCACTTTTTGCAGTAGGACTAGTGAAGAAATCGCAGAGCCTCGCCATACTGGACTGCAAAGTTGAGACCGCAAGCGGTGAATAACGCCCCGTGTCGATCGGAATTTTTAACAGTTCCAGGCCCTCCAGCAATATTTATAGCGCTGACAGCATTAATGAGGCTCGCGGACTCGGCGGTTAAGAAAACATTTTTGAAGTTTTCTGGAAACTTAAAAATGTGCGGGGATTATGTTATCCCCTCAGTCTGCAACACCTACAAGATGTCAAGGTCCTGTTTCATTATCCGCGGACTCAATTTGGCAATCCACATGGCCCGGCGAATCAGCATAGTTCTAAGGTCCCTGGCTTATCATAAGCAGACACGGTTCTGCAGTCCGCCAAGCTCGGCAGAGCAGCAGCAATCAACCATCCCAAGGCTGATCCCCCTGCGGCGGACTCAATGCTCCGTCCACCCAGTTCGCCATGCCTTTGGATCTCTGGATTGATTCCACTTCGACCGACGCAGTGTGCAGTCGGCCCAGGCCACCGTCCTCCAGCAGGATCGCGCCTAGCAGCAGAAGATGGAAGCTCCAGCCTGCGAGCCCAGTCCGCCCCTTTAAGCGGACTGGCGTGTTCTTTCTTTTTTACTTCCTGTCACCGCTGCTCGGTTCTCTTGTACCCCGGACAGTCAGTTATTTTAGCCCTGCCCGTTTGGACAGGCCACCATCCTATAAATAGGGGGGAGGTGGTGCACCCAAAGCACGCTGACTCGTGCCCAGGAGCCTACTTGTTAAAGGCTACAGACTCGAATCTCGAGCTTTGCGAACTAAAGCTTGCTTAGCTCTTGCCTTTTCCTCTTTTCCTTCACTTGTAATCAAACCCTTCTTCAGTCAAAGAAAAGCCCGTCGCTAGAGAGGCATTCAGGCCGCGACGGGCGACATCTGTTGTTATCGTGGCTCACGGCCCTGCTGTTCTTCTTGCTCTCGTCTGCTTGGTAGATTACTACTCGCAGTCTCTCTTTCCCCTTCTATTCCCCCGTTCTCGAACTGTTAGTAGGTTGTGCTCAACCCCCTTTACATTTTCGTGCATCAACAATGAGTATCTGGAAATTATTGTAGGATGTTTGAAACACATTAGCTCATACTTGTAGTTATAACCTTTATGTTGCGCATAAGGATGATTTTGATAAAATCTCTAATAAACTAACTTAGAATGTTTTGAAACTTAGTCAGTAATGATTTATGATCATATTAAAGCACTGGTAATTTTTCTGTAATTTTTTTATAATATTTTGAAGTAATTCTCTCTTTAATTCTATTTTTTGTATTTATCTTGAATTAATTTTTTAGGGTCTTGTATAATTACGAAAATCTGTGGAATGTGGTATTCACTTATATTTTGCTATCATGTAGTGTTCATAATTTTTGGGTGGCCATAACTTAAGGAAATCTATTACATTATGCTAAAAATTACCCATGGCCTAACTTTTGGGATAATTTAATAAATGCCAAATTAAATAGGAAAATTATAAGTTTCTGAATTTACGCTAAATGTGTCATGATAGGCACACAATAATTATCCCAGGACCGTTGGATGAAAATTGGGAGTACCTACCGGCATGTACATCATATAGCTTAAATTGGTCAGCATATTGTAAAACTGCAAAATTGTGATACATGAGGAATATACATAAGGAGTTAGGGTTAATAGTTTACTAATTTTTGCTGAAGCGAAAAAGAGTTCATCATTAGGAGTCATGATGTGGAGGTATTGGGTTGAATGTTGTAACATGGTGATCAGGATCGACGAAACATCGTCGTTCATGTGGAGAGAGAAAAAAGTCAAATGCACTAGGGTTAGATTAAGTATAACCTTAAATGGGGTTTATTATTGGTACATACCAAAAATAATAATTACCTTGCGAAAGGGAGCTTTGGGCTTCAACCCATCATAGTTTCTAGTGCCCTCTAGAGCCCTTCACAGGGAATGCCTTGGGCAGTCCAATGTTAACGTAAGACGTAAGACTAAATGAAATACAAGAGTAATTGAAATACTCTAGGATTACACTTACACTCACACTCCCCGGTGTTGTGGGAGTTAGGTTGGGTTTCACGGGTTGTAGGCTTGGTGGTTTGGTGAAGGGCAGGTAAGCCCGACGAGCCGATGACTCAGTAGATATTTATGTCGGACGGGTTAGTCCGGGGAGCTTTGGCTCGGTAGATATTTGTGAAAGAAGCTATAGTTCGGGGAGCTTTGGATCGGTGGAAAAATACATTAATGTTGCATGTGCATAAAATATAAGGTGGTGGGTCTTCGGTATTGGAGGGTCGTCGCACCGATACCAATATGTTGACTCGGCAAGTATGGTTTAGCACTTAGCCAAATAAAGTCTGGTGCGCTAGCCGACAAGAGTACGAAGGAGCTCTGCTTAGTGCACCAACATTGTGGTGTATGATAGGTCTGAGTAGTAGTGCTTATACCGGTTTAGAGGTGGGCGAGGCCCAACTGACCGCTTCTGTTTGCCACTACAGAGGTATCCTGAGAGGATATTCTCCAGAAAGGGAGAAATAAAGGTCTGTGTGCACAGAGTCGTGTGTGTGTGTTGCACTTGCATGTTCTTATCATAGCATACTTGCATGTTATAGAATATTGATTGCATATAAAACTTGACACATATTGTATAAATTGGTATGGGACTCTTTATACAATAGGCCTAGCAAAACGACCCCTTGGCCTATAGGTTTGTATGGGCATTCCTATAGGTCATGGTTACTTACTTATTTTACCTTCTTATACTTTACTTGCTCACCTTGATCATATATATACTCATACTTCTTACTTACTATTTGCTTACTTATAATTGCTGCGATTTTATGAGCATGTTAGACTAGTTCAGTCGTCACCTGCTTACTGTTGTTACTCTCCACTTTAAATACCTTCCCTTTCCTTCTCCCCTCTCGGTGCCTAAGAGCCACAGTGGAGGGGTGGGGGATGATAGGACTTAGTCTTTTAGACTAATGGTCGTTGACCAAATCATTTTAGGGGATCGTGGAACCGAACCAGGAGATGCAGCCCCAGAGGTCAGTGCGCTTGGAGACGGGACAGTCTAGCATGGGAGTTCACGCAGCAGGGACTGTGAGTCCCAATCATTAGTAGTTACTATAGATTTTCTTCTGTGATGAGTGACTAGTAGTGATGATCATGATGTATCTGACAGGAGCCCCTTTTATTAGTACTTGATTTATTGTTACTGTGGACTCTCCCTTCGTGGAGATTTATTTATATTCATGTGATTTCTGTTGGACCGCATTGAGTTTAATTTTACTCATGTACTTATACTTTTACTCTTCTCTTCCGCAATCAGTATGGTTGGCAGCATCGCGTTTTGAAGTGACGACCTTCCCGGGTATGTAGGTTTCACCGCAAAGTGGCGGTTCTGGGCAAAAGAATCTGTTGGTTTTGCAAAAAAAAGAGGGTCTTACGCAGGTCGACCTGTAACATAAGATGCCTATCATGCCGGCTAAAACCAGTATCATAGTTGTCATCCCAACATAATAATATAAGCAGATCATGGAAGTCAAAATCCAAATATATATATATAGTCCAAATTCATCAAATAAAAAGAGGCAACCAAGGCTTCTATAATAACAGAGTACATCATGCCAAGAAGGCTAAAAAATGAGTCTTTCAAAAACTCACATCAGTCACTAAGGGCAGCGAGGGTATCGTCACTTCAGGCCCTGTCACTGATTGGCCTGCGAACAGACTCTTACTGTGGTTGGTTCGGTGAGTCGATCACCGCGGGCTTGCTAGATGAGGCAAGTGCACCAATCGCAAGTAGTACTCAATAATCGGGAGAATACCGAGGTCGTATTATTCCCAGGAACGTGTTGATTACCCCTACTACTCCGAAAACACTATTATTTTACCGAAATAGTAAGTTGAGGGTTTTAATTAAAATAGCACGAAAATAGATTTAAGAAAATAGTCGATGAAGAGATAACTCCCGGTATCGAATTACGTTAGGATTAAAAATAGATTTGAATAACTAGAGATCTAAAGTTTCAATTTAATTAAAGCGGAAACTTGGCCGTGGAGGTTCAAAATAATGAGCTCACCTATCTCTAGGAATATCGCTCCCCTGGACATTAAGTCTATTCGACCGGGCTCTCATCCGACGAAGGATTCCCCTTAATGCCCGCAGTACGCTAAGAACCCCGCTATTGGGTGGGGAACCCAATCCGTTAGAGTTAGCGCGCCTCCTCTCTTGAGGGTTAGTGCAGAACTCTATTTACCCAGGGGTGATCTGTCCATACGCATGGCCTCTCGGCTAGCTAGCGTATGGATAACGGAAATAGAGCCCACACATCGATATGTGGTTCTACGCGTCGTTAACCCGGGGTAAACCTTAAGTTTTTTAATTAAATCAAAAAATTAGACATTTGGTTATTTAAAACATTTTATCTCTCAAAGCTCTTCGATACCGAGTGCTAAAAGCAATTAGCCACTCATCGGAATGGGGATAGCTTATATGTTTGGTTATGCGAGCGTTCTAAACTATTCGCTGAAGGGTTATAAAGAAAATAAGATGAAAAGTAAAATACCCTAACATTAGAAAAGTTATTACAAATAAACACACCCGCACTCATTCAAACATATAACAAGAGACAGAAATAAAACTAAGTTACACATAAGAGAAAATTTGCATAATTGAAATTTGCAGGTCCCACTCAAACGAGTGCGGGCGGGAAATAAAAGCTGATAATTGCAAGTCCTACTCAAACGAGTAGGACTAAAATGAAAGCGAGTCCTACTCAAACGAGTAGGAGAAAATAAATGCGATTACAGGGCTTTCTCAAATATTTACAGGGAAATAAAGACACGTCATTTAACTCTTAACGAGTAGGCGAAAATAAATGCAAGTACAAGTCCTACTCAAACGAGTAGGCGGGAAATAAAGTCCATCCATTAACTCAAGTGAGTAGGCTGAAAAATAAAGAAAGGGCAGGCATTTAACTCAAGTGAGTACGCGGTAAATAAAAATACACACACTTGCTTGAATAAAATCCAGCCATTTAACTCAAATGAGTAGGCGGTAAATAAAAATACACACACTTGCTTGAATAAAATCCAGTCATTTAACTCAAATGAGTAGGCGGTAAATAAAAACAACACACGCACTCTACTT
The DNA here is from genome assembly GCA_039583875.1 of Platanthera guangdongensis. NCBI lineage: Eukaryota > Viridiplantae > Streptophyta > Magnoliopsida > Asparagales > Orchidaceae > Platanthera > Platanthera guangdongensis. The sequence continues at coordinate 97,601,288 of CM077164.1, read as the reverse complement.
GAAAGTAACTACTCACGCACTCGACATAAATAAACACACACACAAACACACACACACACACACACACACACACACACACACACACACACACACACTTGCATAAATTAAACAAGATGATAAAGATTATCTCATACACTCACGCACTCGGGCGAGAAATAAGAAAAACAAAGTTATCGAACAATTAAAATGACTGCATTTCTACCGCTGGAATGTAGTAGAAATGCATAAAAAGGCAAAATAAAAATTGTTTGAGCAAAAAAGTTTTCAAATTAAAGTGAGAAAGGCAAGTGCCCGAAAAATTAAAATGTTTACATTTTTACCGTTAGAGTTTGATAGAAATGCATAAAAAGTGAAAATAAAAATTGTTCGAGAGAAAATATTTTTTTGTAATTACTTAAAATGAAAGTTGATGAAAAATAAAAATAACAATTTATACATTCTTATAGCCTTGTAAAATGGTTTAAAAAGTGGGAGTAAGCTAAAAAGAAGCAACAGTTTTATAATTAAAACAAAGTAAAAGCTAAGTTAGGAGGGATGAAAATAACCTTTTTAATGTTTTACAAGTTCATAAGAACGTATTTGGAAACAAAATTCTAAGTCTAATCAATTTTAAAGAATATGATAAGGAAAAAACGGCTATAGTAACAGCTAGAAAGTTTGATAAAATTGAAAATAAAACAGAAAGATTTTAATTTTAAAAACATGAATTTAGCCATTTTAAGCTCATATACACACTCGTATTATGAAAATGAAAACTAAAGTACGTAAGATTGAAGAAAAGGAGTCTTTTTGGAGAAATCTCAAAGCATGTAAGGATGAAACAACAACGATTTTTATTACAAAAAAGGGTGATTACAAGAGATTAAACATAAAAACTTAAAGAGGAAAAGGGGGGGGGGGAATCCTTACATAGCACTAAAGCAGCTCCAACGGAAGCCCTAAGTCATAAAAATGGTTTCAAAAATTGGAACCCTTAACTCATACAGCAGCTGCCTTTTTATAGGCAAAAATTTCCAAGTACACGCCCTCCGACACGGGCGTGTCGGGGGCGAGTCAGCATTATTTAACAGCAGAATTTGGTGATCTGATGGATTTGACGGCAATTTGACTTTGCGGCCGAAAATGCGGCGGTCACGCCCCCAGTGACGGGCATGACGGTGGGCGTGTTGTTCGGCGATTAAAGGCGTTGTTGACTTCGGGAGTCACCGGCGGCAGTTTGTCGGGCCAGGTGGAGCAGTCACGCCCCAGGTCACGGGCGTGACGATGGGCGTGTCAGGTTGAGTCGACACTCGACATACGTCAAGCGGAATTTGTCGAGAGGAAAATTCGTCTAGCGGGAAGAGGAGTCACTCCCCCGGTCACGGGCATGACGCTGGGCGTGGCGCAGTGTCGACGATCGTCGAGTTGAAATCATCGAGCGGGATGGGCACGGGCTTGGTCATACCCCGTGTCGGATTGACACGGGCGTGTGGCCGGGCGTGTCAGGCTTTTCTCTTCAAAAATTGGCTGAATCACTGGTTGTTGACGTGTCACGCCCTGGTCACGGGCGTGACCCAAGGAACACGGGCGTGTACTTGCCAATTTTGGCAAATTTCTACAAGTTTTTCAGAAAATCAAAAATAAACTAAGTTATAAAATATTTACAAAATAGGAGCAATTTATTATAGAAAATGAAGTAAAAATAACAAAAATAAAGTAAAACCATTTTTTAATGTAAATCAAAATAGTCATATTTACAATTCATCAAATACCCCCATACTTAAGCTTTTGCTATTGCAGAACAAAAGTTTGAGGTGAACTTATAAGGAATAGAAAAAAACTCTAAGTTTAGCTACCGCTTAATCAATTATAAGAGAGATCTAAATAAATATACGGGGTGTAAGAGTTAAGTCATAAAATTATGTAGATGATTTAAATAGCGCAAAAGTTTTGGCCAAAAGACTTCTTGATATAATCAAATAGAAAGCAATAAGTGTAATGGTTAGATTAACAAGAATAGTTTGGAATTATATGAACTTTTAGCTTATAGGAGTTTTACTGGAAATAATGCAATTTACAAATTATGCTATTAAAAATATTTTTCAATTAAATCTAGAATTGTGAAATTGGCAAGTGGATTGATGTTGGTTTATGAAGAGGGTTTTGATTTTGAGGCGAGGTAATTTTTTTTTGAACCTCCATTTTTTTTTCTTTTTGGATTATTAGGAAAATGAAATCTTATTTTCCTAATATCATTTTTTTTCAACTTCATAATAAAATTTAACCCAATGTATATGTGTAGGAGTAATGAATTTTATCCTCTTACTCCATAACATATAATCTTTTAAAACTATTAGGTGCCTATGTTTACGGAACGAAATCTTATTCCCATTGACATATGATCTTTTAAGGATAACAATTTTATCATGCCAAGTAGGTCATTATAAGAAAGGTGAGAAAAGAAAACTAGATTTTTAATTAAAAATAATTTTGAGAGCAACCTTAATAAATTGTACGTTCCAATTTTTCAGATAGCTAAAAGTAAACATAATTGAATCCTATAGTCGTTATTTTCTAACATAATACTCGTGTTCCTATCAATGAAAAATTAGAAGTAGTGCCTAAAACGAGTTCGTAATTTTTAACAAAGTATAATGAATTCTTTAAAACTTAACCCCGAATATTTAAATTTTTCAATCTATAATTCACAAACGAATAACAAACAAAGAATTAATAAAATTCACATATAAATAAACTCAAAACAAAATTTTTGGATAGTAAGAAACTTAAGGATGATATATTTGATTTATTTGTTTCAAAATATTTTTTTTTTTAAGTTTTTATCATCATTTTTTTGTTTGAATTTTTGTTTAGTTTTCCTCTTTTTGTTTGATTTTTTTTGTTTAACTTATTATCTTTTTTTTGTTTTAGATTTTTTTTACAAAACATTTTTTGAAAAGAAAGGGGGAGAGAGAAGATTATTTACAAAGATTTTTACAAAATGTAACTAAATATTTTTGTAATTTTTTCGTTTTATAAGTTTTTTTTTGAAGTTTTTTTTTGTTTTATATTAATATTTTTGAAAAGGAAGGGGGAGAGAGAAGATTATTTACAAAAATATTTACAAAGATTTTTACAAAATGTAACTAAATATTTTTGGAATTTTTTGTTTTATAAGTTTTGTTTTTGAATTTTTTTTTGTTTTATAATTTTTTTGGAAATTTGTTTTTTTGAATTTTTTGGAATTTTTGGCTTAAAAAGAAAGAAAAAAAACAAGACCTTAAGTTTTTGGGATTTTTTTTTCATTTTCAAATTTTTTTGTTATTTTCATAGTTTTTTTTCATATATATATTTTTTATTTTTAAAGTGCAGAAAATAGAAATACATTGCAGAAAATAGATGTGCGAAAAAGAAAGCAAGAAAACACCCCCATACTTAAGTCCAACATTGTCCCCAATGTTGTAACGTAAGTATGCGGAACAAAACAGGTAAGACAATATGTACAAAGAAAAGAAAGCGAGGGGGGGGGGTAGAAGCTTCCCTGATAGGAGGCGGGGAAGGCGCAGTTTAGGAACCCTGCATTAGGAAGAAAGATAACAAAGAAAAAGGTAAATAAATAGCGAAAAAGATAAACATGGGGTGCCTCCGAGGAGCGCTTTGTTTATAGTCGCGTAGCTTGACTATGTTGGCGTTTATATATCTAGGAGGGTTATGGATTCGAAATTACCGCCCATAGGATCGCCTGCTATGTATAATTTTAAGCGATGACCGTTCACCTTAAACGAGCCTTTATCTTGGTGGGAGACGAGTACGCTCCCATATGGCCAAACCTCTTCAACTTTGAAAGGGACGGACCAGTGTGTTCTAAGTTTCCCGGGGAAAAGTCTAAGTCGTGAATTATATAGAAGGACAAGATCGCCCGAAGAAAAAGTTTTTGGGGCTTGAGTTTTCAGTCGTGATAAAACTTAGAATGCTCCTTATAGAACTTATTGCTCTCGTAAGCGTTTGCATGCCATTTGTCGAGCTCGTTTAGTTGCAGTTTTCTATTTTGGGCGGCTAAGTTAGCGTCGAGATTTAAAAGTTTTAAAGCTCAAAGTGCGCGATGTTCTAATGCTACGGGGAGATGACACGCTTTGCCGTAGACTAATCGATATGGCGTACAACCAATTGCGGTTTTGTATGCGGTACGATAAGCCCACAACGCATCGTCGAGTTTGATGGACGAATCTTTCCTATTAAGTGAAACGGTTTTCTCTAATATGCGCTTTATCTCTCGATTTACTACCTCGACTTGGCCACTAGTTTGTGCGTTGTAGGGGGTGACAAGTTTGTGCGTGACACCGTATTTAGCTAACGTCTTCGCCATTTAGGTGTTGCAGAAATGCGTCCCCCTATCGCTTACAATAGCGCGCGGAGTGCCGAAGCGAGAAAATAGTTTTTTAAGAAATGTAACGACGACTCGCGCATCATTGGTGGGGAGAGCTTGCGCTTCCGCCCATCTCGATACGTAGTCGACCGCCACTAAAATATACATATTTTGAAAGCGGAGGTAGGGGGCCAACAAAATCTATGCCCCATAAATCGAAGACTTCGCATTCTAAAAACAAATTTTGGGGCATCTCGTCGCGACGAGAGATGTTACCCGACCGCTGACAGCTATCGTATGCACGCACAAAATTGTGAGCGTCTTTGAATAGAGTGGGCCAAAAGAAGCCCGCCTCTAGCGCCTTCCGCGCGGTCCGGTTAGCTTGATAATGCTCACCAGTCAGACCCTCGTGGCAGTGCATAAGGATTTGCGTGCACTCCACACCCGCGACACATCTTCGGACCGCTTGGTCCGCATAGATACGAAAAAGAAAAGGGTCCTCCCAAAAGAAATATTTCAAGTCAGAAAAGAATTTCTTTTTTTGCTGGCTCGAAAAGTCTTTTGGAATCACCCTTGCAACTAAATAGTTTGCAAAATTAGCGAACCAAGGCAGGGAAGATGAACTAGTAGTTATGGCTAGGAGGCGTTCCTCGCGGAATCTGTCATTTATGTCAGATTCGACGAGTGCTTCCGCATCGGAATTTTCTAAGCGGGTGAGGTGATCGACGGCTAAATTTTCCGCGCCCCTCTTATCCCGGATCTCTAAATCAAACTCCTGCAAGAGGAGGATCCATCGAAGAAGGCGGGGTTTGGCGTCCGTTTTCGCTAACAAATATTTTAAGGAGGAATGGTCGGTAAATACGCTAACTTTGGATAGCGTAATATACGAGCGAAACTTATCGAAAGCAAAAACGGCGGCTAAAAGTTCCTTTTTTGTTGTCGTGTAATTTCCTTGTGCGGAAGTGAGTGTCTTGCTAGCGTAGTAAATAGGATGAAAATATTTGTTTATACGTTGGCCAAGAACGACACCTACGACAATATCACTAGCGTCGCACATAATATCGAACGCAAGGGTCCAATCAGGCGCACCTAAAATAGGTGAATTGATAAGTTTTTGTTTTATAAAATTAAATGCAGACTCGCATTCGCTATCAAAGACAAAATTTGATTCCTTTTCCAAGAGGCGAGTAAGCTGCTTTGTTATTTTTGAAAAATCTTAAATAAAACGCCTATAAAAGCCCGCGTGCCCTAAGAAACTCCTAATAGATTTAACGTTGGAAGGCGGGGGAAGTTTTTCGATAATTTTAACTTTGGCCTTATCGACCTCCATCCCATTAAACGAAATCATATGGCCGAGAACCAAACCTTCTCGAACCATAAAGTTGCATTTTTCCCAATTTAAAACAAGATGCGTGTCCTCGTATCGCTGAAGGACACGATCTAAATTACTAAGACAGGACGGGAAAGTGCTTCCGAAAACAGAGAAGTCATCCATAAAGACTTCCATAATGTCTCATACCAGCTCGCCAAAGATCGCCAGCATACATCTTTGGAATGTAGTCGGCGCGTTGTAGAGGCCAAATGGCATTCTTCGATATGCGAAGGTACCAAACGTGCACGTAAAAGTTGTTTTCTCTTGGTCATCGAGGGAAATGGGGATTTGGAAAAACCCCGATAATCCATCAAGAAAACAAAAATACGGATGACCGTACAAACGCTCTAAAATTTGGGCTAAGAATGGTAGTGGGAAATGATCCTTACGGGTGGCGTCATATAGTTTTCTATAATCGATGCACACCCGCCAACCCGTAACAGTATGAGTTGGGACGAGCTCATTGTGCTCATTCTCCACTACGGTAAGACAGCCCTTTTTGGGCACCATGTGGATGAGATTAACCCACGTACTATCTGATATGGGATAAATAATCCCCGCATCTAATAATTTAATAATTTCGGCCTTAATGACGTCTTTCATGTTTGGGTTAAGACGTCGCTGCGGCTGAATAGTTTTGCAGCAATTATCGAGAAGGAAAATCTTATGGGTGTAGAAAGACGGGTTAATCCCTTTGAGATCAGAAATTCGCCACGCAATTGCGTGGCGATGTTTAAGCAAAACTCCCAATAAATCGAAAGTCTCGAATTCGGTCAAATGCAAAGAAATGATAACGGGAAGGGTATCATCTTTTCCCAAAAAGGCTTATTTGAGTGAATCAGGTAGGGGTTTGAGTTCAAGGCGAGGCGGTTCATCTAACGATGTTTTAATTCCTATGTCTTTCTTACCAATTGGTTCGAAAGGCAAGTCTATAGAGGTATACTCATCGCAGTTAAAATTTTCGAGCGCATAAATATCGTCGTTTAAAAAAGTAGACTCAAAAAATAGGGGAAGAAAAATCTCTGAGATATGTGTCTAAATTATAACAAAAGTCATCGCTCGATGACGAGTCTCCTATGGAGGGATTAATAGATAAAGTAACTTCGTCATCTCCTACCCGAAGGAGGAGACGACCGTTACTGACATCAATTAATGCGCGGGAGGTAGCGAGAAAAGGGTGAACGAGTATAATTGGTACATCAGTGTCCTCCTCGATGTCCAAGATGACGAAGTCTACCGGAAAGATAAACTTATCAACTCGTACAAGGACGTCCTCCACTACCCCGACGGGAAACTTAACCGAGCGATCTGCTAGTTGGATTCGCATTTTAGTAGGGGCCGGAGTGCCCAAACCTTACTTTTGAAAGAGCGAAAACGGCATCAAATTAATGCTCGCGCCTAAATCTGCAAGAGCGTATTTTACTAATATATTGCCAAAAAGGCACGGGATGGAGAACCGTCCCAGGTCATTTCTTTTTAGGGGCAATTTATTAGTAAGAGCCGCTGAGCAGTCAGCATTTAGAGAAATATGCAAAATATTTTCTAATTTTTGTTTATTGGAAAGAAGTTGTTTTAAGTATTTCGCATATTTAGGCATCTGAGAGATTGCCTCGCAGAAGGGAACATTAATATGAATTTATTTTAATAATAAAATAAATTTTTTCGTACTGCGCGTCCTTACGCTCACTATTGAGTTTATGCGGATACGACAAGGGCGTTTTAATAATTTTTCATTTAAAATTTGTAAAGGCGGCGTAATCGAAGAAGGGGGAAGAGGGGTCGGAGGTGAAATATGTACCTGAGGATCGGTCCATTTTGGATCGATCACCTCCTTTCCGCTATGGAGGGTTATAACGTTGATATTTTCCCGCGGATTGGGCTCCGTGTTTCCCGGCAGTGCCCCGAGTGCGCGCTCGGACATCATTCGCACAAGTTGTCAAACCTGGAGTTCTAAGTTTTTTAGCGATGCAGTGATGTTCCTGATATTTGACTCGTTGGAAGCGATATATTTAGAAAAATTCTCCTCAATCGGGGAGGGTTTTGGAAGAGGGGGACGCGGCAGAAATCCGGGCGCGAAATAATTGGGCGGGCGCTATGCATTATTCACATTGCTCCATGAGAAGTTGGGGTGGTTCCTCCAACCCGGATTATAGTTATTGCTATAAGTGTTGTTGTTGGGGTTGAAGGAAGGTCGCCCAGCAATTCCCACGTAGTCTACGAATTCATTGACCACGCCGGCATTAGGGGGAATCGCCCAAGGCGGAGTGGTGGAGGCAGCACACATCTCCGCCACCTGCTTCGTCAGCCTTTCAACTTGAAGGGCTAAGTGGGCAGTGGCATCCACTTCAAAGAGGCAGGCCGCCTGCTTGGGACGTCCCCGCGGGACGTTCCATTGGTAGGCTTTCATAGCCATCTCTTCAATAAGAGCTTGGGCAGCCTCGGGGGTCTTGTTATTCAGAGTACCCCCGGCAGCCGCGTCAATCATTTGACGCGTCTGATAGTTAAGCCCATTGTGGAAGATTTGGACCTACAACCACGCAGGCAGCGCGTGGTGCGGACACTTGCGGAGGAATTCCTTAAAGCGCTCACAAGTCTCAAATAGAGACTCGGAATCGTTATGCACGAACGAAGAAATGTCCGCCCGTAACTTTGCAGTATTGGCAGTCGAAAAATACTTCGTTAAGAACTGCTCCGCAAGCTCAGCCCAGGTGGTGATACATCCTCGTGGGAGGGAATTCAACCACGCCTTAGCTTTGGATCTGAGGGAGAATGGAAAAAGGCGCAAACGAATGGCATCATCAGTGACGCCATTGATCTTAAAAGTATCGCAAATCTCCAAAAAACTAGACAAATGAACGTTCGGGTCCTCATCCGGCTGTCTGTCGAACTGCACGGCATTTTGGATCATTTGGATAACGCTCGATTTGATCTCAAAATTATTGTTTGACACCGTCGGGCGAACAATACTGGACCCAGTATAGTCCAAATTCGGTCGGGCGTAATATGACATTGTACGCTCGACGGCTGCGTTCGGATTGGGGTCGGCCATAGCAACGGCAGAGGGTTCTCCGATGGATTCTTCGGGATCCAAAGAGGGATTTTGGCGTTGATACCGAATACGCGCAAGTAAGTGTTCGATCTCAGGATCGAAATCCAAATTTTCGGACTACGAAGGCTGTCCACGGGTCATACACCCTAAAATAGAAAGTAGAAAATTAACTTTTTTTTTTTTGGATTTTGAAGAAAAGTTTTTAAGTTTTTTTTTAGTTTTTTTTTAGAAATAAAGGTAAAAGTAATAGACTTCAGATTCAGAATAACAACTCAAAGAGTCCCCGGCAACGGCGCCAAAAACTTAATTGGCCCGCGAACAGACTCTTACTGTGGTTGTTTCGGTGAGTCGATCGCCGCGGGCATGCTAGATGAGGCAAGTGCACCTATCGCAAGTAGTACTCGATATTCGGGAGAATACTGGGGTCCTATTATTCCCGGGAACGGATTGATTACCGCTACTGCTCTGAAAACACTATTATTTTACCGAAATAGTAAGTTGAGGGTTTTAATTAAAATAGGACGAAATTAGATTTAAGAAAATAGTCGATGTAGAGTTAACTCCCGGAATCGAATTACGTTAGGATTAAAAATAGATTTGAATAACTAAAGATCTAAAGTTTCAATTTAATTAAAGCGGAAACTTGGCCGTGGAGGTTCAAAATAATGAGCTCACCTATCTCTAAGAATATCGTTCACCTGGACATTAAGGCTATTCGACCGGGCTCTCGTCCGACGAAGGATTCCCCTTAATGCCCGCAGTATGCTAAGAACCCCGCTATAGGGTGGGGAACCCAATCCGGTAGAGTTAGCGCGCCTCTGCTCTCGAGGGTTAGTGCAGAACTCTATTTACCCAGGGGTGATCTGTCCATACGCACGGCCTCTCGGCTAGCTAGCGTATGGATAACGGAAATAAAGCCCACACATCGATATGTGGTTCTACGCGTCGTTAACCCGTGGTAAACCTTAAGTTTTTTAATTAAATCGAACAATTAGACATTTGGTTATTTAAAACATTTTATCTCTCAAAGCACTTCGATACCGAGGGCTAAAAGCAATTAGCCACTCATCGGAATGGAGATAGCTTATATGTTTGGTTATGCGAGCATTCTAAACTATTCGCTGAAGGGTTATAAAGAAAATAAGAAGAAAAGTAAAATACCCTAACATTAGAAAAGTTATTACAAATAAACGCACCCCCACTCATTCAAACATATAACAAGAGACAAAAATAAAACTAAGTTACACATAAGAGAAAATTTGCATAATTGAAATTTGCAGGTCCCACTCAAACGAGTGGGGGCAGGAAATTAAAGCTGAAAATTGCAAGTCCTACTCAAACGAGTAGGACTGAAATGAAAGTGAGTCCTACTCAAACGAGTAGGAGAAAATAAATGCGATTACAGGGCTTTCTCAAATATTTACAGGGAAATAAAGACACGCCATTTAACTCTTAACGAGTAGGCGAAAATAAATGCGAGTACAAGTCCTACTCAAACGAGTAGGCGGGAAATAAAGTCCGTCCATTTAACTCAAGTGAGTAGGCGGAATAATAAATAAAGGCCAGCCATTCAACTCAAGTGAGTAGGCGGTAAAAAAAAATACACACCTTTGCTTGAATAAAATCCAGCCATTTAACTCAAATGAGTAGGCGGTAAATAAAAATACACACACTTGCTTGAATAAAATCCAGCCATTTAACTCAAATAAGGAGGCGGTAAATAAAAACAACACACGCACTCTACTTGAAAGTAACTACTCACACACTCGACATAAATAAACACACACACACACACACACTTGCATAAATTAAATAAGATGATAAAGATTATCTCATACACTCACGCACTCGGGCGAGAAATAAGAAAAACAAAGTTATCGAACAATTACAATGACTGCATTTCTACCGCTGGAATGCAGTAGAAATGCATAAAAAGGCAAAATAAAAATTGTTTGAGCAAAAAGTTTTCAAATTAAAGTGAGAAAAGCAAGTGCCTGAAAAATTAAACGTTTACATTTTTACCGTTAGAGTTTGATAGAAATGCATAAAAAGTGAAAATAAAAATTGTTCGAGCGAATATATTTTTTTGTAATTACTTAAAATGAAAGTTGATGAAAAATAAAAATAACAATTTATACATTCTTATAGCCTTGTAAAATGATTTAAAAAGTGGGAGTAAGCTAAAAAGAAGCAATAGTTTTATAATTAAAACAAAGTAAAAGCTAAGTTAGTAGGGATGAAAACCACCTTTTTAACGTTTTACAAGTTCATAAGAACGTATTTGGAAACAAAATTCTAAGTCTAATCAATTTTAAAGAATGTGATAAGGAAAAAACGGATATAGTAACGACTAGAAAGTTTGATAAAATTGAAAATAAAACAGCAAGATTTTCATTTTAAAAACATGAATTTCTCCATTTTAAGCTCATATACACACTCGTATTATGAAAATGAAAACTAAAGTACGTAAGATTGATGAAAAGGAGGCTTTTTGGAGAAATCTAAAATCATGTAAGGATGAAATAATAACGATTTTTTTGATAAAGAAGGGTGATTACAAGAGATTAAACATACAAACTTAAAGAGGAAAAGGGGGGGGGATCCTTACATAGCACTAAAGCAGCTCCAACGGCAGCCCTAAGTCATCAAAATGGTTTCAAAAATTGGAACCCTTACCTCATACAGCAGCTGCCTTTTTATAGGCAAAAATTTCCAAGTACACGCCCTCCGACACGGGCGTGCCGGGGGGCGTGTCAGCATTATTTAACATCAGAATTTGGTGATCTGATGGATTTGACGGCGATTTGACTTTGCGGCCGAAAAAGCGGCGGTCATGCCCCCGGTCACGGGCGTGACGGTTGGCGTGTCGTTCGGCAATTAAAGGCGTTCTTGACTTCGGGAGTCGCCGACGCAGTTTGTCGGGCCAGGTGGAGCAGTCACGCCCCAGGTCACGGGCGTGACGATGGGCATGTCGGGTTGAGTCGACACTCGACAAACGTCGAGCGAATTTGTCGAGAGGAAAATTCGTCGAGCGGGAAGAGGAGTCACGCTTCCGGTCACGGGTGTGACGCTGGGCGTGGCGCAGTGTCGAGGATCGTCGAGTTGAAATCATCGAGCGGGATAGGCACGGGCTTGGTCACGCCCCGTGTCGGCTTGACACGGGCGTGTGGCCGGGCGTGTCAGGCTTTCTCTTCAAAAATTGGCTGAATCACTGGTTGTTGACGTGTCACGCCCTGGTCACGAGCGTGACTTAAGGAACACGGGCGTGTACTTGCCAATTTTGGCAAATTTCTGCAAATTTTTCAGAAAATCAAAAATAAACTAAGTTAGAAAATATTTACAAAATATGAGCAATATATTACATAAAATGAAGTAAAAATAACAAAAATAAAGTAAAACCATTTTTTTAATTCACATCAAAATAGTCATAATTACAATTCATCAGTCACCCTGGCCTGGCTGCCCTCCTACATAACCTGTTGCTGCTCTATCTGTGAGGTTTCCTACAAAAAAGGAAGACATAGCAACCGTTAGTCATAAAGATTAAGTGTCTATCACATCCGCTCCACCAGCGACTCATAGGAATCGGGCAAAGAAGAGAAGAGGATACAATATATTTATATAAGTAGTAATACCAAGCAGGTGGTGATTCTATATATATCATGAGTAATAATGTCATCAAAGTATAACAACATCATAAAAATTCTACTTTAATAATTCCACAAAACTATATCCATCTATCAAGTATATAAATTTATGACAGGAAAGTAATTTAACTTATATGAATGCACATACAAATATATAATTTAAGGATCGGCTTAACAGTTAAGTAACTCTCATATAAGTGTGCCCATACAAACTTATATGATAAGGATCTTATTTATGATATGCAATGCAATGTTATGAATGCAATGCAATGTTATGAATGCAATGCGATGACCCACCCATGCTCACACTTGTGCAATTTCTATGTCGATATAGATTTGTAGTTCCCACTTTTCGATCAGATAGCTAACCTCTCAGGCATCATCCATCATGGCCAAACAGTGACAGTGGAACGAGCTTTCCACTACTAGGTGGGCATCCACACTACCAAGCCTAGGACTCCGTATTCCTCAATGCTAAGAACACAATAGTGGATCTCACATGAATACTATGGCCCAGAGGCGTCTTGGGTAGATGTGCACCAAGAACACAGCCCAAACTAGCCTACCGGTGTGGCACAGAGAGGGCCTCGGGAATGAGTACGAACATACTTTAAATTCTTATCATCCGAGAAGATCTCGCAGTGGACATCATATAGATAATGCCTCCAAACCTTCAAGACGAACACTACTTCCCCCAACTCCAAATCTTGAAATGGTTAATTGGCTTCATGCTTCTGCAGTTGCCTCGAAGCATAAGCAATCACATGCCAATGCTGCATCAGTACTGCACCCATCCCTTGATATGCCACATCTGTGTAAACATAAAATCCTTCCTTCCCAGATGGAAGGGCTAGAATGGGTGCGGAGGTAAATATATCTTTCAGCTCTTGGAAGGCAGCTTCACACCATGGTGTCCACTCTCATGGCACACCTTTCTTTGTCAGAGTAGTGAGAGGAATGGATAAGTTCGAGAAGCCTTTCACGAACTTGTGATAGTACACTGCAAGTATAAGGAAACTCCGCACATCGACCCCTGACTTTCAAGGCTACCATTCCTTCACAGCATGTACCATGGCAGGATCCATAGCTAGTCCTGCACCACTGATCACATGGCCTAAGAAGGCAACTTCTTAGAGCCAAAATTCACACTTTTCGAACATGACAAACAAGGTATGCTACTTTAAGTTCTTCAGCACCAAGGTCAAGTGTTCAACATGCCCTTCCTCTATCTTTGAATAGACCAAAATGTCATCGATGAAGACGATGATGAAGACATCTAGATATGGCTCAAACACTTTGTTCATCAAACTCATGAACACAGAAAGGGCATTTATGTGGCCAAACGTCATCACAGTGAGCTCATATAGACTGTACCTTGAGCTAAAATCTATTTTCTGTATATCCTCCTCGCGTATCCTCAACTGGTAATACACGAGCACAAATCTAATTTGGAAAATCAATGCGCTCCCACCAACTGGTCGAATAGCTCATTAATCTGGGGTAATGAATAAGTGTTCTGCAATGTTAAACGATTGAGTTCCCGAAAGTCTATGAACAATCCTAATGTTCCTTCCTTCTTTTTAATGAATAGAATACAGTCTCCCCAAGGTGATGAACTTTGGCGAATGAACCGTGATTCTACTAATTCTTGTAACTAAACTCTAAACTCCGCGAGTTCCTTGGGGGACATTCTATAAGGGGTTCGAGAGATGGGTTTGGCACCCGGTACTAACTTAATTTGAAAGTCCACCTCTCTATACGGGGGTAACCCTGACAAATTCTCAAGAATTTTTCAAGGAAATCTCGCACCACACGCACATCTTTCATATCATTTGTCATTTATTTTAGTTCAAAACATATCATATATACTTCATCCCTTTTCATATGGGCTTTTATATCTAAATTGAAGGAAATAACATACGGGGTGCAAGTCTAATACCTTGAAGGATGACCTCAGAGTCCCCATATCTCGAGAAAATTTGTTTCTATGCACAATCCATCTTGGCGTGGTGCCAATCTAACCATGCCATGCCCAGAATGACGCCGAATTTTGGAATTCTCAACACTGTGACAGGGGATTCAAAGATCTTTCCTCCAATAAGTACCTCCAATTCACACATGGCGGATACAGTCATCTCAGAGCCATCCAGGAAGCGTACTCTCCAAGTTCTACTGGTGAAGTATTGCACTCCTTCTAGGTCTTTAATGAAATCTGTCGGCACAAACGAGTGTGTGGCACCGGTATCGAATAGAGTATAAGCTGGTTTCTCACCAACCATCACGGTGCCTAGGTATCAATTATATAGACTAAAGCTAGACTCTTGGTATATCTTAGACTATTTAAATGAAAAGGCTTATAATAGAGTAATTAAATCACAACATACCAGCAATCACATCCTGAGGATTTCGCTCTTGCGCCATGTCCATCGCGAACGCCAAATCCCGAGCAGGTTGGGGGTTCCTCCCTCATGGTCCTCATCCTCGAGCACGCATATGTCCCTGTCCTCGTTGAGCTGCCAGAGGAAGAGCAGGGGGAGCATTTCCAACTAGATGTGGGAAAAAGCGTCAGATGTGGCCTGGATGGTTGCACTGGAAGCAAACTCGCTCATGTTACTCCCAAGGCTTTATGTACTGTTGTTGCGGTGGAGGTAGGGCTGACTGCGTGGCCGGACGCTCTATTCTAAAATTCTGACAGAAGCGACCCCCACCTATGTTGTTTCCTCTCCCTCTGCTATCCTGCCTCCTCATATAACTGGGACCGGTCTCCATCACACCCTCAGCGGGTCTCTTATTACTCCCCAAATGATCTGCCTCCAGCCATTTCGCCATGTCAATAATCTCAGCCAAACTCGAGTCCACCATAAATAAAAGGGCTTACCTCAGGGGATCCCACAAGCCTTTGTAAAATCTCTTAGCATACCCCTTGTCATTCAGCTCGTATGCATCAGCAAACCTAGGGAGATGTTGAAACTCTCGTTGATATTCTGTAACTGTCTTGGATCCCTGTTTCAGCTGCAGGAATCTTTCTTCAAGTTCATCCCGGGCGGTAGAGGGGATGAAGTGTTCCAAGAATGCTTTCGTAAACTCACTCCAACTAATATCCGTATACACCTGACCTTGAAAGGTGGAGCACATGAGGGACTTCCACCACCTCTTGGCATGGGATTTCAATACTGATACGGCTAATGTTACAGCCACGTTGATTGGACATCGAATTCCCACCATCAATTCTTGCATTGTGTCGAGCCATTCTTCCATACGCACGACCGACTCTGTCCCAAGGTAAGTAGGTTTAGAGAGAGCTCGGAAAGTGCTCAACCAATTAGAGACCGCGGCTTGTTGTTGCACCGGAGCTTGTTGGGACCAAAAGGCATCCAAAATAACATTTAGCGTCTGCCCTAGCTCCGACTGTTGAAACTGTGTTGGCACGGTACGGGCGGGAGTGTCCAAAACTTGCTCTACATGCGCTGGGATCTACACATAAGGTACAAAGCTAAGGTCAGGTTGGTTAATCATAGGGTCAAAATTGGACATACTTACTGTTAATTACATATGAGCACACCACTGATTCCTCTAAGTACGTTTGTCTGCAAATTGACTAATCAAATGGTTGTGGCACCAATGTTCAATTAATTCTTTAGTTCAGGATCGTAGCAAGAACTGATACCATTTGTAAGATCCCCCTCCTTGAACACAAGACACGGCCGAGGGGAGTCGTGTGCCCAGATCTATCTCCTTGCAGTAATGCCGACACACGGGTTGATCTGTACCACAAGACGCCTATCTTGCCGGATAAAACTAATATCATCATTGCCAACACAACATAAAAATTAAAGCAGAAGTCAAAATTCCACATAAGTACATAGTCTAAAATGAATGCATCAAATAAAAAGAAGCAACCAAGGCTTCTATAATATGAGAGCACATCATGTAAAAAAGACTACAAAATGAGCCTCTCAAAAACTCACATCAGTCACTGACGGTCGTGATGGTATCGTCACTTCAGGCCGTGTCGTCCTGGCCGGGCTGCCCTCCCCCAAGACCTACTGTTGAGTTTCCTCCTAAAATGGAAGATGTTGCAACAGTTAGTCATAAAGACTATGTGGCTATCACATCCATTACCCCGGTGACTCTTAGGCACCGAGCAGAGACTTTAGGGGAAGTGACTATTACAGTCCTGGTGCCTGAAGGTGTGCTTGCAGAAGGCCTGCTGGGCTTGGGTATCTGCCTGTCCCATTTGCCAAATAGGGCACAGGACAGTCTCTTTGATGCATTGATATGTATCCCAGAAGATACTAGCAAAGCAGGGCATCTGTTCTGAAGAAAGAGCCCAAGGATCCTCCTAAAATTCACAAAGTTCTTATTGATTTTCTTCTTAATAAGGTCAAAGAAGACCTCTCCCTTGTTCAATTGCTTCTTGTCCACAATGGCTCCCATCAAGCACAGCTGATACCTAGAGATAGTATCATGTGCTGAGTGCTTAGCCAACAAAACTTTGCCTACTACATCAGCCAAGAACCTGTATTCCACAGCTAGGTTCTTCTTCCGTAGCTTGCTAGGGTTAGCCTCAGAGTGACCCATTCTTGCAAGAAGATCAGCAAATTCCTCTCGAGACAGATCAACAGAATCTCTACCAGAACTTAACTCAAAAACTTCTGTCAAAATAGCTGGAGTCAAGGGTACCTGGGTTCCTGAAATTGAGCCAACTATTGTGTTTTGATCTTGGTTGTGGGCAGTGTAGACCCACTCTTTAATCTCATCAGCAGGCAGCTTGATCCTGGTGGTCATGATAGTAGCAAGTTTCTGCTCCTTGAATAGTTCCAAAATATCCTGAAAGACTTGATCAGTAGTGCTGAAAGACTCCATGTCTATGTCAAATCCAGCATCGAATTACGGCAAGAACAGCAACAGATACGGCCATGGTTACCTGCAAAAATCAACAAACAAAACGATCAAGTGTGGAGATATTTGGAGGGAAAGAGAATTTTTGCAGAGAAATCGAAAGCGCAAAAGGAGAACAACGACGAAAAATGAATTTTATATTAGGGTTCGACGCAGAAAAGGAAAGATCGTTGAACTCAGTTCGACGATCGGGGCTTCTAAAGGAATCTGAAGAGTCTTCAATATCGTTAGTCTCCGTTCGACGATATTGGAGAGCGTCGAGCTCCGTTCGACGATAGTTCAAAGAACAAAATCGTCGAGCGCCGTTCGACGATCGTTGACTGGAAGAGATAGTTCAGACTATCTGAGAAGCGCTGAACTTAGGTCGACGATTTCAGAAATCGTCGATCTCTATTCGACGATCTGGGGGAAAATCGTCGAGCGCAGTTCAGAGACCAGAAAAACACTCTAGACACTAAGAAAAATCAAGATGTTTGCCTAGTCTTGGTCAATTTTTAAAGTTTTAAAATCTTGGATATTATTTTAGATTTCCTCCATCTAACATTCCTAACTGATTTAGGAAGAAGGTGTGCTTCTTTTCATCCAAGGGTTTGGTGAAAATATCTCCCCTTTGCAAATCAGTTGGAATATATTGAAGTTCAATTTTATTCTTCTCAACATTATCACTTAAGAAGTGATGTCTAATCTCTATGTGTTTTGTCCTACTATGGAGGACTGGATTTTGAGCTATAGAAATAGCACTGGTATTATCACAAAATATTTTAGACTTCTCTAAGTTGTAGCCATAGTCTAGGAGTTGGTTTTGAATCCACAATATTTGTAAACAACAACTGCCTGCAGCCATATATTCAGCTTCAGCAGTTGAAGTTGACACAGAAGTTTGTTTCTTACAAAACCAAGAGACAAGTCTGTCACCAAGAAACTAACAAGTTCCACTGGTGCTTTTCCTGTCAATTCTGCATCCAGCATAATCAACATCAGAAAATCCAGTTAATTCAAATGCTGAATCTTTTGGATACAAAAGACCTAGATTTGGACAACTTTTAACATACCTGAGAATCCTCTTTACTAGTGTTAGGTGTGACTCTCTAGGACTTACTTGGAACCTAGCACATATACATATAACAAATATTATATCTGATCTACTGGTTGTAAGGTACAGTAAGGAGCCAATCATTGCCCTATATGTTGTCTGATCAACAGGTTTTCCGTGTTCATCAGCATCCAATACAGCATTAGTAGGCATAGGTGTTTTCATGCAAGATGCTTCAGACATACCAAATTTCTTAACCAATTCATTTGCATACTTGGTTTGAGAAATAAAGATGCCTTCATCATGTTGTTTGACTTGCAATCCTAGGAAGAAGGATAACTCACCCATGCTACTTATTTCAAATTTAGAATGCATTATGTTGGAGAACCTTCTGCACAATTTTGAATCAGTAGAGCCAAAAATAATATCATCTACATAAATCTATACTAGTAGGGTATGAGACTTATGGGTTCTAATGAAAAGAGTTTGGTCTACTCTACCCCTTATAAATCCATTTTCCAGAAGGAAACATGCTAGAGTCTCATACCATGCTCTAGGAGCTTGCTTGAGACCATATAATGCTTTGTTCAACTTAAAAACATAATCAGGATAAGTTGGAGAGATAAAACCTAGAGGTTGTCTGACATATACTTCTTCTTTGATGTCTCCATTTAGAAATGCACTCTTTACAGCCATCTGATATACCTTGAATCCTTTATGTGCTGCATAAGCTAAGAAGATTCTGATGGCTTCCAATCTTGCAACTGGTGCAAAAGTCTGGTCATAGTCTATGCCTTCTTCTTGAGAGTATCCTTGAGCAACTAGCCTTGTCTTGTTCCTTACAATTACTCCTTGATCATCCAATTTGTTTCTGAACACCCACTTTGTTCCAACAATGGAGTGATCCTTAGGCTTTGGAACTAGTTCCCAAACTTTGTTCCTTTCAAATTGATGCAACTCTTCTTGCATTGCAATGATCCAGTGTGGATCTTGCTCTGCATCTTGATGGACTGAGTTTCAATTTGAGATAGGAAGCAGGTGTGCAACAGGTTTTGGTTGACCCGATTTCTGGTTTGCACACCAGCTGAGATGTCTCCAATTATTTGGGAAATTGGA